>CM051235.1:271219669-271829669 GCA_027917425.1 Gastrophryne carolinensis
TTGTTAGCCCTTCCTGTGGTATGAACAACCCTATCAATACTTCTTTTTTCTTCTGGGGTATGTGGAAGACACAGCTCTTTATTTTTTATTCCGTATGTATGGGTTGATGGGGTATCCATAGGAGATTGTGGACAATTTTGTTAAATAATTATTCAAATTTGGCTATACCTCTGCTTCCCCCAGCAATCATAGCCAGTTCTAAAAAGTCCTGAAGAGACTGGATGAGTGGGCTGAGATTGATCTGCCTTATTTTGCTCTACTATCCTTTTCTAATTAGTTCAGAAATATTGTCCACATAGAGCGATGGTTCCAGCCTGACAATCTGCTCCCCTCCCCTCCCAATTGGTTCTTTGGGGAATGTCTCATAACGAACTGTAACTGCTGGTTCAGGGCAATTTTAATGGGTACATGAATCATATGGCAATATATCTGTGTTGATAGTGCATGATAATGACATAAGACTCTCACTTGCAGACTTTACCATGCAGAGGGCTACTTCACCTACAAGACTAAATGGGAGTTCATATTTATTTTTATTAAGTTGGCAAATACTTTTTCACCTAATGTGTGCTGTGATTTTTTTCTATGCAGCTGACAGACAGCAGGGCTCAATACATTATTCCCTTGCTATTCAAATTTGCCATAGTTTTACTTTATGCACAGTGCTCATCCCTGACAGAGTCTCCTTTCGAGAAGGCCTTTTCTTTAGAGTGAGGAGAGCACTGATTCACTGCTCGCCTAGTGCAGATGCTCTCCTGCAGGAGCCTGTGATTGTAGCTTAGGGGGTCCTCGCTTTCCTTTTTTTTAATTCCTTAATCCCTGGGGACATATTTTCATGCCAGTCCATATTGCAAAACTGATTTACCTTGTTTTTATTTCAGATTCTTCTGTCCTTACTAGTTATGAGGTCATTTTTCGGCCATTGTCAATAAAGTGAAGTCTATGGGGTCGATTCAAAGAAACATGTAACAGCTTTGATTTAGGTGCCGATCATCCTATTTTTCCCGTACGCTCGTGCGTTCGTATGAACTTGCGAGTGATTCTATAAGCAAATACGTTTCTATCCTAAAATGTACGTCCGTTCATATGGCAGTTCGGGAATCAGACCTATGTCAGTTTCCATCCTGAATTTTCCGTTTCATTTCTCAGGTTGCAACATTGGTTTTGCCCTTTTTCCTTTTTTGTCTGGACGTAAATCCTTCTGATCTTGCGGCTGCGCACTACAAACTTACCTCATTAAAGTGCATTCTAAATATTTGGTCTTATTTTTCTTTATTTCATTCATTTTGTAGTAACCAACCATTAATGAATGCATTTGCATAAGTAAATCTTACTTTGTTTAATTTTTAGTTAACTTGCATTTTTTACTTGTGGATTTAATTTTAATATTTTGGCTTCAAATGGTACAACTTTAAATTTTTTGTGTGGTTACCCACACCCTCCACATACAGATTTGCTCTCAAAAATTAAAAAACACCCAGCAACTTCTGCATGTTATGAGCCTAGAAACAGCCAAGATGGCGGGTCAGGTATTCTCGGGCAGCCTGCAAACAGAAAGGGCCTTGTGACTGTGTTGCTCTTCATTCTTTGATTTCTGACCTTTCCGTGCCCCCAGCTCTGCTGTGTCTGTGCAAAATACAGCAGTAACCCACATCCTGCACTTTATCCCGCTCTCCTCTCCTCAGTAAGTGTGATGCATCTGACCAAAGATGAGCTAAAATAATTAAACAAAGCAAAGGTAAACAACTACACCAATAAATTCAAATTAAAAATATTATTCTAGTACATCAATTTAAAAATAAATAACAAAGGACATAAGTTTCTTTAATTAACGCAAATATATGGATGTATTGCAAAATAAAGGTTTACATGCAAAGGACTAATTAAGGTCCACATTAAAATGCTTTTATAAGGCATACATGAAATGTATTGAATCAGGTATGCATTGCCATACAATTTATGGGCTCGGCCATGCTGATACATGCAGTTCATTGGAGCTCAAGACGCGCAGACTCCTCCTGATAGCCAAAAAACCTGTTCAAGAACAGCAATCCGACTGCTAAAAGGTGTCGGCAGTGGCTTTCTTTTAAAACGTATTTAGAGGTTGGAAAACTGCTCTCTGAATTACACGTAAACACATCCGATTATCCTAAGTTTTACGTTTTGATCCTAAGTTTTACGCTTTGATCCTAAGTTTTACGTTTTGGACCTAAAATTTAGGAACGAACTTCCGATGATCGCAAGAGCATATACGAAATCGTACGTAGGCTCGTGCGAGTCGGAAATGGCCAAAAAAAACAGGAAAAAATGACTAACACCCACCCAAACTTACGATTCTCGATCCGAAATCTTTTGCTCTTTGAATCGAGGGGTATGAGTATGGTATATTTTTTTACGTTTTTGCAGACAGCTACTGTTGTAATTAAGCGAGTTGTACACCTATCATTATCTCCTCTGGCGTTTGATTTTTATTTTTAACTGTTCGAGGAAAGGGGGACTCCTTGCCCCTGGAATCAACATGTCACAGCAAGACACTCCTCTAATATAGATGCTCCAATTATCCCTTTTGTGCACTGTAAGAAGTCCTTCACACCTACTGGGGATGAGGTGACATGTTCAAAAGGCTCTTACAGTAATGCCACTAATCAGAAGCCGTCCACTAACACATCAGTTGGTTTGCTCTTACATGTGATAGCTATATAATAACAATAATACATTTGGGTTGATTCAAAGAAACATGTAACAGCTTGGATTTTGCTCACGATCATCCTATTTTTTACGTCCGCTCGTGCGTTCGTATGAACTTGCGAGTGATTCAATAAGCAAATACGTTTCTATCCTAAAAGATACGTCCGTTCGTATGATATCTCCCGAACTTGCCTCAGTCAGTTGGCAATCGTAAAAATCACGTTCATGTGCTCACCTGTTGCGGCGGCAGCCTGTTTTGTCGGCGGCTTCCATCGTCCAGCTCTTCCAATTACTTGCGTTTGCCTCTGGTTTTCATTGGTTTTTGGCCTCTTAGATTCGTGCGTTCTTATGTTTATAAGATCTTGCGCATGCGCACCCTCAACCAGAAACTTACATAAACCCCGTAGCGGCTGCATCCAACTTCATTTCTCGGTCCCTTAAACTTACCTAAACCCCGTAGCGCCTGCATCCAACTTCATTTCTCGGTCCATAAAACTTACCTAAACCCCGTAGCGCCTGCATCCAACTTCATTTCTCGGTCCCTTAAACTTACCTAAACCCCTTAGCGCCTGCATCCACCTTCATTTCTCGGTCCATAAAACTTACCTAAACCCCTTAGCGCCTGCATCCAACTTCATTTCTCGGTCCCTCAAACTTACCTAAACCCCTTAGCGCCTGCATCCACCTTCATTTCTCGGTCCATAAAACTTACCTAAACCCCTTAGCGCCTGCATCCACCTTCATTTCTCGGTCCATAAAACTTACCTAAACCCCGTAGCGCCTGCATCCACCTTCATTTCTCGGTCCATAAAACTTACCTAAACCCCGTAGCGCCTGCATCCACCTTCATTTCTCGGTCCCTTAAACTTACCTAAACCCCGTAGCGCCTGCATCCAACTTCATTTCTCGGTCCCTCAAACTTACCTAAACCCCTTAGCGCCTGCATCCAATTTCATTTCTCGGTCCCTTAAACTTACCTAAACCCCTTAGCGCCTGCATCCAACTTCATTTCTCGGTCCCTCAAACTTACCTAAACCCCTTAGCGCCTGCATCCAATTTCATTTCTCGGTCCATAAAACTTACCTAAACCCCGTAGCGCCTGCATCCAACTTCATTTCTCGGTCCCTCAAACTTACCTAAACCCCGTAGCGCCTGCATCCAACTTCATTTCTCGGTCCCTTAAACTTACCTAAACCCCTTAGCGCCTGCATCCAACTTCATTTCTCGGTCCATAAAACTTACCTAAACCCCGTAGCGCCTGCATCCAACTTCATTTCTCGGTCCATAAAACTTACCTAAACCCCGTAGCGCCTGCATCCAACTTCATTTCTCGGTCCCTCAAACTTACCTAAACCCCGTAGCGCCTGCATCCAACTTCATTTCTCGGTCCATAAAACTTACCTAAACCCCGTAGCGCCTGCATCCAACTTCATTTCTCGGTCCCTTAAACTTACCTAAACCCCTTAGCGCCTGCATCCAACTTCATTTCTCGGTCCATAAAACTTACCTAAACCCCGTAGCGCCTGCATCCACCTTCATTTCTCGGTCCATAAAACTTACCTAAACCCCGTAGCGCCTGCATCCAACTTCATTTCTCGGTCCATAAAACGTCACCAAACCACCTAATGTACATCTGTCTTTTTTTTTTTTAGTGTGTATGTAATTTTGTGTGTAGTTGTTTTTTGTTGCGCATATTAGAAAAGACACATTTATGAAGGCTTAAAATATTTTTTAATTTCAATATTACTTTTTTAAAATTTCCTATATTTATTATAAATTTAAAAAATTTGTAGTTAGTATTTTTACTAACTTTTTTAACTTAAATAGTTATATGGGAAACTTTTTTTTTTTTGTTTTTTTTACCTTTTTGGAAGTAAAATTTTGTGTACAACATTTAAAACATATTAAATTTTTTTAAAATACACTAAAATGTCTAAAACAATTTTAACAAAGTAGCCAGGACCAAGGGCACTATTCATCCTCCTCTTCTTCATCTGTTGGCCCCAACGTCGCCTGTATGGCCAGCAGCTCGGCCACCAACTCCTGGATCCTTTTTTTTTTCTCTGCCTTGGTTTTTGGCATAATCCCTGTAAGCAATAGAGAAAAAAACCTAAATAGGAGTACCAGACCGGTTGGTATGCTGTAAATAGATTTGTGGTTAATCCAATACATGTAAATGCATGACATATGTCATTCTTCCAAGGGCTAAAGTTAATGCATTTCCAACAGGTAAGTATTTAAACTCCTTAAACCGGACCTTCAACATTATTTAATGTCAACCAATACCTATTTCTAAATGATTATGCACCAGATCAAAGTACAGTTTTGACGTTTATGGCTTGCAGCGCCGCCATCTGAACTCTGAAGCCTAACAATTAATGAGGAGTGGAGAGTTGGATAAAGTACAGGGGAGTACGTTACAGTGGTGCGTTGACAATCCAGAGCATAGCTGGGTTGAGGGAAAGGTCATCAATCCCACAATGCATGCCAGGACCTTACTTTTTACAATCTGTATCCCATGCTGCCTGTAAATATTGCGCCTTCCATATTCCCCAATATGGGCTGTTTTCACGCTCCTAACATGCATTAGATGGCTGAAGTCTGTTTTTCTATGTTTCCAATCTGTAGGTACAGTGTGTTGCCTAATTATTACCTATGTTCTTAATACGAGTTAGGGTCCGCTTTAAGCTAAAGAAGTGGCCACATGAAAGTGTTAACTACACATTGGCTACGCCTTTAGTTATGTGTGTGTTATTAGCTTACAAAACATTAATCTGAATCATGGCATGGAGACTTACGGAGTTGGTGGCCGACAGATGGCTGGTTGGGGCCAACAGGCTGCCCTTGGTCCTGGCTCTGCTGTGAAGAAGTCCCTGGAGAAACATGTGACATTTGGTTAGTATTTGTAGAGAGTCACTATCCCCAACATATCTGGCTCCCAGTCTGGCTGACATCACTCACCTTCGCCAGGATCGACTTCAAGCATCTCTGCTGCCTCCTCCTCCACTATTTCACCCGCACCAGAAGCTTCTACAAATACATAATAAAGGATAACTTAGTTTTTGGCCTGACATGTATATCTTTGTGCCTATACATGAAGAGTGACATACCAGAGCCTTCCCCATGCGTGGCCAGGTATGACTCCACGCCCACGCGCCTTGGCCCCTCCTCTGTGGTAAGGTCCAGGGGCTGGTCTGAGGAGGCCACAGAGGAGGGGTAGGTCCGTCGCCCGGGAGATCCACCACCTTCACTCACAGATGCAGAGTCATGCAGCACTGGTCGGCCTGTACGTCTCCGGGTGCGGCGAATTCTGAAATCCATTTCCAACACTACCAAAGAAAAGTCATTATAAATAAAGGCATAACTTAGACATTTGGAACATATAACATGCAATTGCTTGGTACTTACTTGGGAAATGGATCCCAAAAAACCTCTGCACCCGGGGCATGTGCAGACGCTTCAGGTCCGACCAATGCTGCATTATCTGGGTGTGAGTGAAGGTGGTGCTGGTCACACGGTGGATCTCGGCGATGATCTCCCGGGCGATGTCCCTTTTCTCGCACACATTGGGCGCGAAGTCATACCGGCGCTGAAGCATGATCTGAAAAACATAATGGACACAGAGCTTTTACTTTTACACACAGACCCATATGTGTTGCATCACAAGTTGAGTATTTAATGTCATTAACACACACATTTCGAATGGCCGCCATTTTTGGGGAGTGCCTTAAAGAGGACGTTGACTGTGATTGACAGTCTGGTCTTATGTTATATGTATCACACACCATGTACATACAGATAATAGCCAACATCAAGAATCAGGCCACCTGCATCTATGGCATGTTAGGATGGTTTAAACATCCAAGATGTAGCCTAATGCTTAGGCTTTTGGACCACGTGTGTGGCTTCCCGTTGTGTTTTTATGGCTTAGGAAACCAGTGTTCCGCAAACATCCGCATCAAGGTCCGAGACAGGCCAGGTTTGACAGCTCGCCCCGCTACTCCACAGGTTAATTAACTGTTGCTAAGCCGGAGCAATTGGCCGAATTAGGACATCACCATAGACAGGTGAAAACGTGGCCAGGCTCGGCCCTTGAGGATGAAGTGTGAGGAGCCAGTGATTAAACATTAAGAGACCCCAAACTAGTTCCCAACGCATCATTTACATTTAGGCCATCATTGACTATTCTATTAAAATGCACAGGCAGCCACTTACCAGCATGAGGATCTCTTCCTGTTGACGGGTGAAGATAGTGGGCGCCATCTTTAGTCTTCTTCCAGGCAGCAGATAAGTGAAACCCCAGCGGTTTCCTGGTTCCGCTCGAACGTACGTTCGTACGAGCGCGTAGTCGTGCGCATAGGCGTCACACGCTGGGCTCATTATTTAAAGGTCCTTTCCCCCCAAGCTCATTCTCTTTGAGCATTTCTGTACGATGGCACCAAAAAAGGCGATCAGCAAGCGACCCCAGGCAAGCAAGACCGCGGAGGGCCCCACCACAAGGTCCCAGCAAGCTGGCCGAAAACTGAGAGGCAAGACTCCCACCTCGGCCCCACCAAGGGATCCTGGACCGTCAGGTACCAAAAAAAGGGGCCCCAAGCCCCGTGCCCCTGCAGCCAAGAAGCTGGCAACTGCAGCACCCACCACCTCTGCCCCCAGAACAGGCAGCACAAGTGAAACCACACCGGGCATGCCTTCAAGTAGGGCAGTTCGGAAACCCATGCCCCGCAGCAGGGCCCGAAGCCCATCCAGGGCCAGAAGCCCCTACAGGGCCCCAACCCCATCCAGGGCCAGAAGAACCCCATCCAGGGCCAGAAGCCCCTACAGGGCCCGAACCCCATCCAGGGCCAGAAGAACCCCATCCCGGGCCAGAAGCCCAGCCAGGGCCAGAAGCCCCTACAGGGCCCGAACCCCATCCAGGGCCAGAAGAACCCCATCCAGGGCCAGAAGCCCCTACAGGGCCCGAACCCCATCCAGGGCCAGAAGAACCCCATCCAGGGCCAGAAGCCCAGCCAGGGCCAGAAGCCCCTACAGGGCCCGAACCCCATCCAGGGCCAGAAGAACCCCAGCCAGGGCCAGAAGCCCCCGACCTGGCACCAGCCGGGAACAGAGCCCCCGACCTGGCACCAGCCGGGAACCTAGCCCCCCAAGAGGGCCCCGAATTGCAACCATGACCACATCTACACCTGGAAGTTCGGTGGCCAGCCACGCAAGAACACCCAGTCCCTTGGCCAGTCCAGTCCAGTCATTGGGAAGCCACCAATCCGGCCATTCCCCTACCCAGCCCCAGGCCATAATGTCACCACATGTGTCTGCACACATGGAGGAGCAGCCAAGCCAACCATCTGGCCGCACATTGCGCCGCGGCCAGTTGAGTGGGAGATTCTCCCATGACCAAAATATGGCATTGGCTAGTGGCCTTACATTATACTATGACGAGCTATATGGGAGCAAATCCAAACACACCACCAAGCAGCGCAAGATGGAATTGTTTGAAACCATCCTCCGACAAGTAAATGCAGCGGGGGAAGAGAGGAAAGATGTGTCCCAAATTCAGAAGAAAATCTCTGATCTGAAGTATGCTGTACGGCAAAAAGAAATTAAAAGGCATAATTACAGGTAAATAAATGTTTTCTCAAAATATAATGTTTGGGATGTGCTGTATGCCCCTTTTCTGAATACCAAACGATTTTCTCTTTTCAGCATGAAAACAGGAGGTGGATTTCCATCTAAATTGGAGTTTACCCCTGCTGAGGAGATTGTGCTTGGACTTCTCCATCCGGACGCGGTCGGTGGACATGCTGGTCTAAGGGACACAGACTCCCCGACCCGTACCCACGGTGAGTACTCTTAAATCTGCATGTTTGCCTGTTTGCTAAATAATCTACAGTTCACTAGTAACAAGATAACGGGATGCCCCTATGGTTTGCCTTGCTTGGCCTCGCACTACTGTGGCTGTTTGTGTCCTCTTTTGGTCCCTGGGAATCACACATTTAGGCCCACAGCCATTATGGCAAAGATCAAATGTCCAATTGGATTGTTAAAGTCATGAATTTTCGCAAGATAAGTGAGATATTTTGAATCAATCACAAAACACACATCATTATGTATGGGTTGCCTTTTGGTTGTGTGAGTTGTGTTTGAGTTAACAATTTAATTAGCCACCCACAAACATATGTGACCAAGAGCAGCGAGACTCAACTGGCGGCCCGGGGTCCCAATGCGGGCCTTGCCACCACATTCAAGGACCCCTGCCCAGACAGCCCTGCACTCAGTTACTTCTGTGTTGACGTGCTCAGAGCTGCCCCCTTGATCGGCCATGTAGTGGTTGGTCTCCTGCCCAATGTCATGGCTCCCTGAAACATAGCATTGCAATATGAAGTACTGCACAGGAAGTGGCATTGCAAGGTACACAGTAACTTATTTAAATTTTCACTGGCCACAATCGTGTCCCGCTGCCCCTGCTCTGGCCCATGTGCCACAGTCCCCCCATGCCCCCCCCCCACATAAGCCCCATACATTTGTAACAGATTGGCTCCATCCATCCCATCACCATCAATACGTTAACTCCCCCCTTTAGACATCCAATCCCTGTCCCCTCAGCTCTGGCCCATCCAGCCCAGCAAGGGCAAGCAGCCTTTATTAGTTGGCACTTTGAAAGCTCCAGCCCCTCCACCAGTGTCTTTATTTTTAACTAGACACCCCCTGCGTCAGCACCATGGCCAGACATTCACCTCTCACCACATACCTTTAAATGGGCGTTTCAAACAATTGTTGGAGTACCCCGGACCTAACGAATGGTAGGCTAAATCCAAAAATGTGCCTTGAAAGTTGGATGCTGACTGGGTACACTTCATGACTTAGAACTGAGGTCACTTAGCAGTTTGTCCGAGCCATTGCACCTATGTAAACTTGCGTGGGTTTGAACAAAGGTCACCATTGCTCTAGAGTTGAATAATATTACAAATAGAGCTATATTTGATTACCTATCAAAAAAAAGGTTATGTGTGTGTGTTTACGTGGTATTTTTTTCTCTTCTTCAGCCCAGCATGATCCCTCAGCAAGGGTAAACTCACCCCCCAGTTTGGTTATGCCTACCAGGTCCGTACAGCATCGGAGCCCAGATCAGAGATTTTCGGTAAGTTAATGTAGTAGCATAAATACTAACAAGTGCTTAAGAATGTGTTAAACTGTTGAAATCCTAAATTGGGACGCAAACTTAGCCTTTTTTTTTTTGATATGTCCCTACAGACCCGCACACTCATGGAAGAGATCCAGGACATGGAGGAAGATGATGATGTCTCCGTACAGGGCACGTCGGATGAACTCCCCCTGGGTCCCAATTTGGAACTGCTCGATAATGTTTCTCTGGCCAATCCTCAGCAGCAGAGTGAATCTCCATCCATTGTGCTTGCACATGGGGAGACTGACACTACAGTCCCCAGTTTTCACTCTGCTGCTGAGGATTTGCAAAGCAGGCCGGTTGCTGTTGAGGGTACGACACCACGCGGCAGGGCACGCCCAAGAGCCAGGGTAATTGTGCGGCGGACGCCATTACGCCGCCCCACAATTTCCCAGGGGAGGCAGAGTGCCCTGCTTCAATTATGGACCCAACAAAGGGACTCTTATGACGCCCAGCTCGTTACAGAGCGTGAGCAAAGGCATGCCGACATGGTGAACATCCATACCAGTCTACAGGGCATCCTCGCGGAGTTGCGTACCCTCAACAGCAACGTGGCCAATGCAAGTAATGGCATCCAGTCAGCCATGGCTGAGATGACCAATATGCAGAGAAACATTGTGGAGCAGTTTCAAATTCACAATGCTGCCATGGCCCAGGCTAGGTCCCATTCCCATGGACCTCCACCTGGACCTCCACCTGGGTATTATGGGCAGCCACCCTATTAAGCCATGGGTGTGTGGGACATCTTTTCTCTTAACCCCCACTGTATTTACTTGTCCTTTGAGGTTTCAAACAATCCATTTTGTGTTGCTCTGGCAGGTTGTGTTTTGTATTTGCTCCCATATAGCTCCTTAGAGTAATGCTTAAGGCCACTAGCCAATGCCATAGGTCTATGTGGAGTTTATCTGGCCACTTATGGCTTTACCTATGTATTTGGTTGGTGCTCCTCCTGTTTGCAGACATGTTTGTGTGACATTATGGCCATGCCCAAATATCCCTGGGCACAGGCAATATTAATGACTGGACTAGGCTGGCCTTTGGACTGGGTGTCCTTGTTTGGTTGTGCCACTAACTTCCAGGTGTAGATGTGCTCGATGTCTTTTTTAATGTTATCCATTTGTTACCACAGATGTATGTGGACTGATTTCTGTTAACCACTATAATTTTTCATTTGCTAAGTAAAACAAAAATTTCACTTCCAATACTTGTGGCGTTTTTAGTGGGAAGACTTTTTTAACAGCTTGGCCTAAACCAGATAATTTTGGTTGGAAGAGGTGTAACAATGCACAGCGAAAGCTAAGGAAACTACATGAAATACATTAGGCAACAATTAAGGTCGAAATGTTTTACTTAGAGGTAATGCCACATTAGGGCAAAACAACATATGTTTCCAAAAGGATAACACAGACATACAGAATGGTGAGACAGGGAAAAAAGTTAACTAAAATGCTGGCTGATCAGGTTGGCTCGAACAGATTGGCCAGACTCACTGGGGGGCCCCTCAAAATTCTCGGCTTCATCCTCGACGGCTGAAGAGGGCAGGCTGTCCACATAACGTGGGACACGTTCCATGATGGCAAAATTGTGCAAAACAGCACATGCCATTATAATGTCGATCACTTTCTTGGGATCATATTGCAGGGCCCCCCCAGTATGGTCAAGGCAACGAAAACGTGTCTTCAGCAGACCAAAGGCCCTCTCCACAACAGCCCGGGTCTTGCGATGCGCACGGTTATACGCTTCCTGAGAGGCATCCTGGGGCCGCAGCACAGGCGTCATGAGCCAGGGTAGAAGTGGGTACCCGGAATCACCTTAAACAGAGAATTAAATGTAATCAAAATTAAAAAGGCAACACAACCAACACCAAAAAATTCACAGATATCATAATGATGTAAGGTAAAGTGTTCCCCCAAAAAAACAGGGCACATTAGGGCCCCCAAAAATTGAACTAAGGTATAACCTAAATAAAAATGGCACTTCTATATACCAATTAATTAACAAACATCTGCACGGCCAAGGGTATTTGTATTTTACATATATTTGTAGTTTTCAGACATGTTACAATTAGGATGCTGCTGAGGGCCTATCCACATTTCTCAGGAAACTACAATGTATGCAGTTTAAGTCCACTTTGACATTTAACGACCAATAGTACAAAAGGAGCCAAATGTCAAAGATCCCTAGCCACATTTCACTGGAAACTACAATGTATGCAGTTTAAGTCCACTTTGACATTTAACGACCAATAGTACAAAAGGAGCCAAATGTCAAAGATCCCTAGCCACATTTCACTGGAAACTACAATGTATGCAGTTTAAGTCCACTTTGACATTTAACGACCAATAGTACAAAAGGAGCCAAATGTCAAAGATCCCTAGCCACATTTCACTGGAAACTACAATGTATGCAGTTTAAGTCCACTTTGACATTTAACGACCAATAGTACAAAAGGAGCCAAATGTCAAAGATCCTTGGGTATAAACTCCAAACCAATATATTTAGGCACAAGGAACTTACAGACATCCTAACTAAAGGGAAAACATTCTGAAGGCCAAAGCGAGACAAGGATTTTTTGGGTAAGTTCCTAATATATGAGCCAAGAAAAAGGCAGTTGGACGCTTCGGTCAAGTTTTCCAAAACAAACATATCAACAAATACAAGATTAATGCCACATTTAATAACACACAAATAGGACACACTTACCAAGCAGCCATGCCCCCGAAAATTCACCTGCCTCAAATCTCCGAAACAACCCAGATCGCCGGAGGATATAGGAGTCGTGGGACGATCCGGGGTAGCCGGCAAGGACACTCATAAACCGCATATCCGGACCAACCACGGCCTGGACATTAAGTGAGTGTCCCATTTTACGATTCCTTAAGGCAAAAACATACAAAAAGGGTAATTGATATTTGACCCAAAATAATAAATTAACCACAAAACATGTCTGCACTCTATTGGGAAAGACTAATGAAAAGCCGAGATAAAGCAGCTACACAAATGAGGGATAAACAAATATGCTGCCGCAAAGGAAAACAGGTGACATGACACGTTGGGCAACATAATAACCAATCTCAATACCTATATATATACTCGTCGGCTGCCCTAGGTACGAGTGCCACATGTGTGCAGTCAATTGCACCAATAACGTTGGGCATGTCGGCCACATTATAAAACCCAAGCTTAATGGCGTTTCTGGCTGCCATATCATCAGGAAAATAAATATATTTTTGAGTTATGGCAGCCATGCCTTCCAAAAATTTAGATAGTGCGCGGCTCAGCGTAGGCTGTGACATCCCCACGGAGAGGGCACCCAGCCTCTGGAACGAGCCGTTCGCCAAAAATTGCAGGCAGCCAAGCATCTTGGTCATACCTGAAATTGCATGCCCCTTCCTTGTGGTGCGGGCTAACCATGGCCGCAGCTCACTATATAATTTATGGAGGGAAGCGCGATTAAGCCTGGTCAGCTCGAACAGCTCAACATCATTCATGCTATCGATGTTCATGCGACGACGCAGGGGCAATCTGCTCTCAGACATCTCGATCAACTCAATGCCAAAAAGCATAAGCCCTTGATGTGCCACAAACTCGCTCCGCTCCATCCTACTCCCGAGGCCAAATAGCTGCCGGCAAACATTTCGTAAAGCAGCTCTTTAATGGGCTTCAAAACAATTAGCAATCACCTCTCTGAATTGGGCGCAAGCCCATGTGAAGGACGTAAAAAATAGGATCGGACGCAAATAATACGATTTGGACGGGAAAAACACACGAACTAACGCAAATTATACGATTCTCGTACGAAATGCGTATGTTCATATACGTCTATGCGCGAACGATCGTACGAATACGAAATGGCCAAAAAAACCAGAAAAAATGACAAACACCCACCCAAACTTACGATTCTCGATACGAAATCACTTAACTTTTGCTCTTTGAATCGAGGGGAATGTGTTTATTTGCCTATTGACCCAGTAATTCCAGTAAGGCGTCCTAGAAGAGTCGTGTTAGGGCTAAGTCGGGAGAGCCCAATGGGTGGAGCCCCTGAACACCTAGATTTACCAGGTCCCGGGGTCTATGCGATGCCCTGGTCTTCACTGGAGCACTCCGCAAGGAAGGACAGGCTGAGCTGCAGGACACTACGGGTTGTCCACCTAGCAGTACTGGGCACCAGGGGCTGGTCACTGGGAGGCAAAGCATGTATGCAAAGCAGGGACAAAATCCAGGCTGAGCTCAAAGGGCAGGTGGTGAGAATCAAATACAAAGTCCAAGCAAGAGAAACAGTCCAAGGGTGATTCAGAAAACAAAATCCAAAAAGTCCAAAGCCAAAGGTCAAAACTTGTAACAGTAAGCATGGTCCAGGAAAACAGGAAGCAAGGGGCTGAGAAGATCCAAAGACAATCCAGCAATTTCCTGGTGCAAGGCACTTCCTTATAAAGCAGGTAGGAGCCAAACAGGAGGCATGCACACCTTCTAATCACATGAAAGCATTAACCTTAACTGGGCTGACCTGAGCTGAAAACAAAAGACAGAGAATAGATGGGAAAACCCATAAGCTGACTACTTGCTGGATTGAACACCAAGTCTCTTTACATTGAACCTGTTTTGCTGGTGATCAGTGTGTGGATCTGTGAGCTGGCAGGGGCCTGACAAGCGCAGACATTCACCGCCATTGGATGATAAAGAAGACGCCAATACTCAGTTGTCTAAATGAAGAGCTGAGGCTTCACTTAACCCTTTAACTGCCAGCCTACCTAGAGATGCTGTCACCTTCTGTTGCCAGACCATTTTTCAATATTTTGCACTATATATGTTTAACTGTGAACTTTGAAGGGATTTCCCAGAAAAAGATCTAAAATTCGCACTAACATGGTGTCTTTAACCTTAGATTTATCAGCGGGGAAGTCTGTTAATTCTCAGTGGCAAATTTTTACCACAGATGCCAGTCTGACGGCATGGGGGAGGGGGGGTCTGGAGAACCAGTCAGTACAGGGACAGGTGGTCGTTCAAGTTATCAAAAATATCCATCAATGTTCTGTAGCGGAAAGCAGTGCTGCTATCACTCCACCACTGTTCAAAGACCTTTTTGGGCCATCCAGTCAGCATACAGTTGTACAACGTCATGATGGTAGCTTACTTAAAACATCAAGGGAGCAGGTGGAGCTCCATGGCAATGAAAGTGGTGGATCTGATCCTTCTTTGGGCAGGGACTTGTGTGATCACTATTTCCACAGTTCACATTCCCTGAATAGAGAATTCCACTGCAGATTATCTCAGCTGAAAGGAGGTGGGACTGGGGGGGTGAATGTTAGATGAGAAAATATTTGATTGCTTCCTTTGAAATTACTGGGGCATGTGAGAATCCTCTAGCCCTGGGAGTGGATACCCTAATGGCCCCTTGGTCTCAGTTGCATCTTTTTTTTGCATTCACTCCTCTAGCATCGTCTTATTTGTCGGCTATATCTGAAACGGGTCAAGATGATCCTTATCGCTCTAGATTGGCCAAGAAGAGTGTGATGCTTGGATTTGGTGAATCTTGAAATAGAAGATCCAGTTCGCCTACAGAGACTCTTTTTAAATTTAAACCTTTAAAAATTTAAAACAAAAGTGGCATGGGGTCCTTCCTACCTAAGTAAAACCAGCCCGGGCACCAGCTATGTGGGTTGGTAGACCATGATGTGAAGGCCCAGCGGCCGGGACCCTGAAGGCTGCCACAGGGTCCGTGAGGTCTTTGGGGAGGCAGGTAATAGGGCCGAGGAATAATGGCAAGAAACCCACTTGCCGTAGGTAACTTGACAGTTGCTGATTGCAGAATACTATTCTGTTAGGACATTTCTTCAGGGAGCAATGCACGTATCTCCTCCATTTTGTAAACCAAAAGAGCCTTTGAATCTCTATTTAGTCCTTTTGGCCCATCAACACATTCCATTTGAGCCACTAGATTCAGTTTCAATCAAAAATCATCTTTCTGTCCTAAGCCTTCTCTCTCCCAAGATAAGTTATTACACCAGCTTGATGTGGTTCTTGCATTGAAATTCTACATTCATAGAACTAAGGACATTCGATAAAATGATTCTCTATTTATCTCTGTGGTCCCAAAAATATGGGAATCAGCCCCACCAGAAGCCATCAGTAAATGGATCAGAATGGCCATTGATGAGTCATATAAGGCTAGGGGCATGCAACCTCCAGCTTGTTCTGCCAGACCTGTTGGCTCCTCTTGGGCCTTTCACCATCAAGCGTCTGTGCTTGATCCTTGCTCCATACTTTTACAAAATTTGACAAAATTGACAGCATGGTATTGGCTGATACTGCTTTGGGCAGAGAAATGCTGCGTACTGGAGTATCATTAAAAAAATATTTCATACTGTTGCCATTTTATGGTTTTAGTATTCGGCAGTCAAAGGTTAATTGATGCTGTTGTGTTCCCACCCTCTTTACTGCTTGGGACATCCCATTCATACTGAATAAAAAACAAAGCACAGAGCATCTTCCACGAGTGTTTTACTACTCTTTACTAAAGAGTTTTACTACTCTCTGTATTTTATTCTTCTGGGCATGTGTGTATGTTATTGACTGCCTCAGACTGAATTGATTTTTTTCTGTTTCAAGAGTTAGTTAATTTATTCTCCATGTCTTCCTATGTTACTACTTGCAAACTGGCTATAGTTGCTGGGGGAGGCTGATTTGAATCAATGTTATTTTTAAATTTGTCTGCAATCCTCTATGGATACTCCATCAACCCATACCTACTGAATAAACACAAAACAATTCGCTGCACCCTCCACATGCCCAGAAGAAATTACCTTCATAATTACTAAAACTCTTATTCTTTAAATGTATCATATTCTTAGTATACAATACGTCCTGCTCCAAATCTAATACTTACACGTGGGATATACTGGACTGCAGAGACATTGAAAATAGGCTCCTCCCGGCCCCTCAAATGCCGGGGACCTCCCACAAATCCCCAGAATTTCTCTGCAGTCTGGCTGCGTAGGACGAGAAATGGCTCTCTACACGCAGGTGAGCGTGCCTATTAGCCTGTGGCCCTGTAGGACCATTCCCACCCGTTCCACTAGTAATATGCCTCCCAGCCTTGGCTGCGCTGGTCGGGTGAAGGTAGGCAGCACCGCTGTTAGGTGCTTAGGAGCGCTGCTCCACCGCAATCCCCCACCAAAGGGTAGGCGGTTCAGGCTTATGGTGAGCCTCTATGGGATGCCCCTCCCGCACTAGTGCCCCTTGCCCCTGCCCATCGGTGGGCCCTGTTTAAGTGGCCGTTGTCCTCCCTCATTCTCCTTGTAGCCTTCGGGGGAAAAGAGGGGGGGAGTGTGTGTAAATGTGTATGCTATGCATTCTGTGTTTTACACTCTCTTTTTATTCTGTTTAGTCTTGTGTCAGCCGCCGCGCTGACTTGCCTCTTCTGTCTTTTTAAAATTGCGCCGCCGCGCGCTGACTTGGTTCCGCGCTTGGCAGTGGCATTACCTCAGGCGCTGGTGCGCCGTCATTGGCTGCTTGCTCGTTCTGGCTTTGCACTCTTCGGGGGGGCGGGGCTGTCTATGGCGCGCTCTGCGTCATCGCTGATACCGGCCCACCCTTTGAGGTATACCAACGCCATCTTTAACCTGCTTGGTTGGCCCATGCGCAACGGACCCCTACCTACCGCGGTCCATAAGTGCCCTCGTGGGCGGCTTTATATCTTTCACTTTTGTTACTGTGTGCTTACAGGTCTTGTCTGCCTATGTCTTTCAGGCAGGGCGAACCCCTTTGGCTTCTCCCGGCCCTGTATTAGTATATAACTTGTAGGCCTTGTAAAAATAATACTCCCACTTCCCTAGTGGGTTATTGGGGCATCCGGGGTTGCTATATAGCGTTATTCCCTATCGGCGTATAGCGCCGCTATAATCACCATATGGAGGCACCCCAGGATAATGTGACCGGGGTCCCTTCAGGACAAGACCAGCTGTGTGTAGCGTGTGGGCAGCATCATGCTGACGCTGACAAGGCGCGGGTCTGTGTACCCTGTGCTGAGCAGGTGCTTGCATTGCAATCTGGCCTGCCAGTCGCTGCACCTCGTTTCACTTCGCCTACTCCCCCAAGCTTAAACCTCACTCCTACTGAGTTGCATACTAGTGGGGATTCTCACCCTGATGTGTCTTCTAGACTGGCTACTGTTGAGCCAGTCTAGAAGCGGCACTTGACGCCTAATGCTAAGAAGCGGCACTTGACGCCTAATGTCACTGTTTTCCCTATGGGAACTGAGGAGTTTTGGAATCTTTGTGGCTACACCCCGTCTGATGAAGGAGAGCTCTTTTCTGATTCAGGCTCATCTGATGAGAGACCAAGGGGTCATGACGATTCTGGCTCTGACCCCTGGGCCCCGGATGACACTGACAGATTATTGACCCAGATTTTTGAGTTTCTGTCCATCTCTCTCCCCGTTGCGGCTCCCAGGCAAAGAGGGGAGCTTTTCCATACAGCAAAATCACGTTTGGAATTTCCAGAGCAGGCACATTTCCATAACCTTGTGCTCAAGGAATGGGAGCGCCCCAGTAAACTTCCCAGGGTTCCAAAAAGCTGGGATAGGAAGTATCCCTTTCCTGCTGAGGTGGTTAAATGTTGGTCATCCCCCCCCCCCCCCCCCGAGGTGGATGCCCCGATCCTAGGGCTATCTAACACCTCTGTCATGCATTCTCCTGACTCCACTACCTTGCGGGATGCTGAGGACCATCGCATTGACCAGCTGGCATCCCACCCCTCTGCATGTGCGGGGACGGCGCTGCGCCCGGTCTGTGCCTCTGCCATTACTGCTGTGGCCACTAGAACCCTTATCAGAAATATGCTTGATAGTGCCCCTGATGATTTGCCTTGTGAGGTGATCAATGCACTCTCCAGTTGTGATGTTTTTGTAAATTTTGTCCTCTCAGCATTGGATGACACCATCAGAATGTGTGCCAGAACTTCTGCCCTCGTGGTGGCTATATGCCACTCGGTTTGGCTGCGCCAGTGGGCTGCTGACAACGCTGCCAAGAAGGCCCTCACTGGTTTTCCCTTTAAAGGACTGTGCCTGTTTGGGGACCGCCTGGACTTTTTTGCTAAGGGAGGCAGGTTACCCCAGTGCAGGCGGCAATCTCGGCCCTTTTGGGGTCAGGGTTCTTTCTCCTCCCCTTACCATGGTGCCAGACAGGGAAGGGGGGTTTCCTTTCCTGGGGCCCGGGGAGATTTCTGGGGTAGGGGCGGAGGACGTGGACGTCCTGGCTCCTCCTGGGGTCCCAAAGCAAAATCCTCTCCCAAGCCCCCTCAGGCATGATGGGGCGCCCTCACCCATCCAGGTAGGGGGACGGCTGCAGCACTTCGCTCACGTCTGGAGGCTTCATGTCTCAGACCGGTGGATTCAGGAGGTAGTGTCCTCCGGGTACAAATTGGAGTTTGCTGCCTGTCCCCCTCCAAGATTCATCAGATCCCGGATTCCTCAGGACCCTGTGTCAGCTCAGGAGCTAGTGCAAGCAGTGCAAGGCCTCCTGGAGCTGGGGGTCATCTGCCAGGTCCCCTTAAGAGAAAAAGGCAAGGGCTTTTATTCCAACCTATTCACAGTACCCAAAAAAGATGGTTCAGTCAGGCCCATCCTGGACTTGAAGATCCTCAACAAGTTTGTCAGGGGCAGGTGCTTTCGCATGGAAACTCTGCACTCTGCCATCAGTTCCCTGCGCCAAGGGGATTACATGACTTCTGTGGACATCAAAGATGCTTACCTTCATATTCCTGTGTTCCCAGGTCATCAAAGGTTCCTCAGGTTCGCTCTGATGGATCAACACTACCAGTTTGTGGCCTTGCCCTTTGGCCTCACTTCAGCTCCCAGGGTGTTCACCAAGGTGCTGGCTGGCGTGATGTCTCTGCTCAGATGTCAGGGCGTACGCGTGCTTCCCTATCTGGATGACATTCTCATCACTTCCCAGTCTCTACATCAGGCAGAGTTGGATACTCAGCTGGTGGTGTCCACTCTGGAGTCATTTGGATGGGTGATCAACCACCCCAAGTCCTCACTGTCCCCTTCCTTGGTAACTCCATTCCTAGGATTGAATCTGGATACAGTTCAGGCAAGGATCTTCCTTCCTCAACAGAAGGTGGACAGTCTGATTGCACAGGCTCAGTCTCTCCTAGCTTGTCCTCATCCCTCCATCAGGCAGGGGATGCAGCTGGTGGGCCTGATGGTGGAATGCTTCGATGCGGTCCCTTATGCTCAGTTCCACTTGAGGCCTCTGCAACTTCACCTATTGTCAGTATGGGACAAGGACCCAGCGTCCCCGGACAGGGTCTGTGTGCTCTCCCCCCTGGTCAGGAGGTCCCCCTCATGGTGGATGGACTCAAGGAACCTGTTGGGGGGCAGATCCTTTTTACCCCTTCCTGGGAGACGGTCACCACGGATGCCAGTCTGTCAGGATGGGGGGGGGGGTTTCTGGAAGTCCCTGCGGTTCCAGGGGAGGTGGGGCCCTCAGGAGGCCCACACACCTATCAATGTCTTGGAACTGCGGGCGATCAGGCTAGTTCTGGCTCACTTGACTACTCACCTTCGGGGCCTGCCTGTTCAGGTGCGCTCGGACAACCAGACGGCAGTTGCCTACATCAATCATCAGGGAGGGACCCGGAGCAAGGGGGCCCTCCAGGAAGCGTCTCTGATCCTGACTTGGGCGGAGGCCAATGTCCCCTGCATATCAGCTGTGTACATCCCGGGGGTGGAAAATCGCCTGGCGGACTCTCTGAGCAGGGGGACCTCTCACCAGGGAGAATGGTCCCTATGCAGCAGGGTGTTTCAATCCCTGTGTCACCGTTGGGGCCAACCAGATGTGGATCTGTTTGCGTCCCGCCACAATCACAAGCTCCCAGCTTTTGTCTCTCTGTCCCAGGATCCTCTGGCCTTGACCTCGGATGCTCTAGCAATGTCATGGCAGGACTTTCAGTTCCTGTATGTCTTCCTTCCAATCCCCCTGCTGGGCAGGATTCTGCGCAAGATTGCTCTGGAAGGGATGCCAGCAATTCTGGTGGCCCCCAGGTGGCCAAGAAGAGTCTGGTTCGCAGACGTGGTGCAGCTGGCAGTAGATCAGTACGCTCTGCCCTTGGTGCCAGATCTGCTCACTCAGGGCTCACTACGCCATCCCAATTTACAAACTCTGGCTTTGACGGCTTGGCTGCTGAAACCTCCATCTTGATGGATAAGGGGCTGTCTTCCTCGGTTGTGGATACTTTGATTAAAGCTAGGAAGAAGTCTTCCTCTTCCATTTATTACAGGGTTTGGCGGCAGCATGGGTTGGAGATGGGACTCCAGCTCAGTACTCTGAAGGGTCAGGTTTCTGCCCTGGCTATTTTCTTCAAGAAGTCCTTTGCTCAGCACCCTCTGATCAGGACTTTTTTCCAGGGGGTCACTCATGTGCGCCCCCCACGTAAGCCTATGGTGCCTGTTTGGGATCTGAACTTGGTTCTGTCAGCCTTGCAGGGTGCTCCCTTTGAACCTGTGCAGAATGCTGCCTTGGCCATTCTTACGCTCAAGGTTGTATTTCTGGTGGCTATCACTTCTGTCAGGCGTGTGTCTGAATTGGCGGCGCTTTCCATTCAGCCCCCCTACTATGAGAGACACCTGGACAAGTTGGTGTTTTGTTTCAAACCTGACTTTCTGCCTAAGGTAGTGTCTGCCTTTCATTTGAATCAGGATATTGTTCTTCCTTCTTTGTGCCCTAATCCTAGCAATGCTAAGGAGAGGGTTTTGCACTCTTTGGATGTGGTTAGGTGTCTGAAGTACTATCTGGTGGCTACTGCACCTTTCAGGAAAACTGATGCTCTTTTTGTGGTCCCTTCTGGTCCTAGGAAGGGTTTGGCTCCTGCCAAGTCTACTATCAGCAAGTGGATTCGTCAGGCTGTGATTCGGGCCTACTCTGCTAAGGGGAAGAATCCTCCCTTCCGCCTTACTGCTCATTCCACTAGTGCTATTGGTGCCTCAGCACCAGGCTTCTGTTGAACAAGTTTGCAAGGCTGCTACTTGTCTTCTGTTCATACCTTTTCAAAGTTTTACAAGGTTGATGTTAGGGCCTCAGCTGATGCTGCTTTTGGCCGAAAGACTCTGCAGGCGGCAGTGGTTTAAACTGTCTGCTGCTGATTTTTCTTGGGGATTCCCACCCTACTTTATGGACACTGCTATTGGATGTCCCACGTGTAAGTTTTAGATTTGGAGCAGGACTTACTGTATACTAAGAATAATACAATTCTGTGATTACTCACCTGTAGATATGGTATTATGAGTATACAGTACGTGCTGCTCCAACCCACGCTTGGTTTTGCATTATCTTGGATCCCCTGTATGGTGATTGTTATCATTGTTATAGTTGATAGTTTGGGTTGTTGAATTCTCCCGGCTTCTCATTAACTGCTTTTCAATGCTGGGAATTTGTGGGAGGTCCCCGGGTATTTGAGGGGCTGGGAGGAGCCTATTTTCGATGTCTCTGCAGTCCAGCGCCATCTGGCGGAGTATATCCCAACTGTAAGTATTAGATTTGGAGCAGGACGTACTGTATACTCATAATACCAATTCTACAGGTGAGTATTCACAGAATTGTATTTTTCATGTCTGTAGGAGATTAAATCTTATTTTCAGGAAACTGCCTGATGACTCCCTTTGTGGTACTGTACTATTAGTTGCTATGACACATGTAAGTTGAAATCCTTAAAAATAAAAAAAAAACAAATGGCATGGGGTCCTGCCTACCCAAGCACAACCAGTCTGGGCACCGGCTATGTAGGTTGGTAGAACAGCACATGGAGGCTGAGCGGCCGGCACCCAGCCTGAAGGCTACTAGTCTGCATAGACCTCATGGGCCTTGGGCTAATCTGCCCCCACCCTGGGCTTTGTGGAGGCAGGTAATGGGGTCAGGGATTAATGGCAATAAATGCACTTGCTGTAGGTGACTTTACAGCCTCTCATGCCTTGTGAACTGGTATAGGGGTTTCATGAACCCCTTACCCATTCATACTGAGTTAAATTTAAAAACAAACACACCACACAGTGAAAATTTAATTTATTAAAATGATTTTTTCCCTATATCCAGTCCAGGTCGTCCCAGAGTGATGACATGTGGGTATTTTTTAATATATTTGTAAGTGACATAGGAGAAGGCTTGGTAGGAAAAGTTTGTCTGTTTGCTGATGATACAAAGGTTAGTAATAGGGTGGATATTCCTGGAGGTGTCTGCAACATGGAAAATGATTTAGCTTTACTGGATAGATGGTCAAAACTGTGGAAACTAGAGTTTAATGTCTCTAGATGTAAAATCATGCACTTGGGTAGAAGGAATCCCTGCTCTGAGTACCGTATGGGCAGCACTGTGTTAGCCAGGACCTCGGAGGAGTGAGATTTAGGGGTACTGATTACTGATAGCTGCAAGATGAGTGGACAGTGTAGCCAGGCAGTGGGAAAAGGAGAGACTTAAAGAACTTAATTTGTACAGTCTGGAGGAAAGAAGGGAGAGGGGGGACATGATTGAGACCTTTAAATATGTGAAAGGATTGAATAAGGTTCAGGAGGGAAGTGTTTTTAAGAAGAAGCTTAATGATAGAACAAGGGGGCACAACCTGAAGCTAGTTGGGGGGAAGATCAGGAGCAATGTTAGAAAATATTATTTTACAGAAAGAGTAGTAGATGCTTGGAACAAACTTCCAGCAGAGGTAGTTGAAAAATCAACAGTCACTGAATTTAAACATGCCTGGGATAAGCACACATCTATCCTAAGATAAAGAGTACATACAGTATACACATAAGGGCAGACTAGATGTACCGTATGGTCTCCTTCTGCCGTCAACCTTCTATGTTTCTATGTATTCCGCCCCCAGGGAGCGCTCTACTGCAAGATCAAAAGCTGTCGGTCCTCCTGGCCCCTATAAAAGCAGGTGTCTCTCTATCATTTGCCAGTGTTCATCTTGCAGTCTGGCTGCTGAAGATCGTTGGATACTCTCTCCTGGAATTTTGGCAGCTGTGCGGGGCCTCCTAGCCTGTCGGCCGCTGCGGACCCTATTAGCACTGATCCCGTGGACCCACTATTGCCTCCCAGCCACGGCTGATGGGACTGTGACGGTAGGGAGAACGCCGGGGTCAGGCATTTGGCAGAGCTAGGCTCTGGGCCGCAGACCCTGATTAATGGGTAGCTGGCCATAGGCTGATGGTGAGCCTATAGGGGGATAAACCAAGTTGCTGGTGCACACTTACTAGTTTTGCGTGGGTGCCAGGTCAGCCGTGGCTCCGCTGTGAATCCAATCTGTACAAATGACCAGCACTCCGTTATATAATTCCACCAAGTGTATCACAGAAAGACAAATGTGGTATGAAACATCCATCACAAAGTGTCCAAAGTCCATATTAGGTCAAATGGTAAGCAGTGTCCTGAATTCCAACGTTTCGGGGGAGCAGCCCCCTTCATCAGGGACAGACAAACAGACATGTGCCAAGAGGGAGGTCCTTATAAACATTGTAATCAGGAATTCCCGCCTGACATCATAGTGACGTTAGCGGGAGTTAATAAAGCTCATTAGAAAAAAAAAAAAAATAATAATTTTCAAAATGAGCATCATCATGATCAAAATAACAATGCTGAAGAAGTAACACCTTGCCTGCACCCGTAAGGGTCCCTGAACAGCGGGAACCCCTCCACTGCCAACCACCGCTCGCTGCATGAGCGAGCGGCAATGTCCCTGCCTGTCAGCGGGCCAGGGAGAGAGAGCAGCCGGGCGACAAAGTCTGCCCAGCAACCCGTGACGTAACGGCTGCCGTGCTCCCATTGGGCAGTGGCGGCTGCATTCACAGGGTACATTGTGACAGGCGGCGCTGATCACAGCGGTCACAGGCTCGAGTACAGGGCCTGCGGGTACACCGGACTGTGCCCCAAATGTTGCGGGCGCTCCCCGGAGGCAGTGGGAGCAAAAGCTCATATGCGCATATACATAAGCAATACATTTAAAAAGTAGAAGGCGAACAGTGTATACCAGGAGGGAAACTAGGTGGGGAGATGAGGGGGGTGCCAGGCAGAAATAACAGGGGGACCGCCATTTAGGACAGGGGGATGCAGGGAAGACATTAGGGGGCAAGGGGGGACCAAAGATCCCGAGGGAAGGAAGAGAGGGATCACAGGAGAGGAGTCCAGGGGAAATGGTGTTCAGATGGCAGGTAATAACAGGAGAGGAGAGAAGGAGAGCACAGAAGAAGAGAGAAGGAGAGTAACCGGAGGGGGGAAAGGGAGAACGGAGAAGAGTGGGAAAGAGGAAAGGAAAGGGGGAAGAAAAGGGGGGACAAAGCAAAAGAGGAGGGGGAAGGGGGGATCTAGGTGATACAGGGAAACGGGGACAGATGGAGGGTATTCAGCGGATGGTAGTGCCGTTCCCTGGACATGGTATGGAAATAATTCAAAAAGAGGGACAGCATTTGACAACAGGTAGGAACAACTTGGTGGAATTATATAACGGAGTGCTGGTAATTTGTACAGATTTGAGCCTATAGGGGGGGGACCACATTATCGCCTACTGGCTTCATATCCCTCCCTGTCCCACAAGCTTTATTGTGCTGTGTGTGTTTTGTCACTTTACTTTTACTTTGCGCAATCTTATATTTACCTCCCTCGCTCCCTCGAGTCTGGCTCCAGCTCCCTCTCCCCTCCACCTTGAGGCTCTTACGCTGTGAGGATGGGGGGGCGGGACGCCGCTCACGCGGTCTGCCTGACAGGCGGCGGAGGTGCGGGCGCGTTGTGCACGTCACACGGTCTGGTGCTGGGGCCCCGCTGCGGGCCGCCCTGAGGGCAGAGATACCTGAGGAACAATTGCGGACTTGTCCCCACCATTTTGCTGGGCAGACCTTCTCTTCTTGGTGGGCGGGCGCTCATTTTCGCGCCGCCCCTCGGGGAACGCGCCGAGCTGCTGCGTGGTCGGCTGTCTGCGCAATCTTGCCTGCTGCAGTTACTGCCCTCCTGCCTGGGACCCCTCTGGTTGCTGCTGCTTACTGTCGGTGTCGTGAGTCCCTCTTGCAATTATTGATTATTATTGATTTTGAGTATTGCGCATGTGCTGTGGGATACTGATGGCCACTCTTGATTGAGGGTTGTGGTTCCTCCCGGTCCCCCCGCCCCCCTTCTCCCTTTTATTAACCCTTCTAGTGCCAGCTACGTGAGTCTCATGTAGCTGCCTCTACTCCACTTAAGTGCCAGCTACGCGAGACTCACGTAGCTGATTTTAAACTCCCACAGTAAAAAAAATATAAAAGTATAATACTCACCTGACCCCTTGTTGGATCCGGCCGGGTCTCCTCTTTAATTTGCTGCCATCCGATCCCCAGTGGGGGCTTGGATGGCTCCAGGAGAGCCTCCGGAATAGGGCCCCCCCGCTTCGGCATTTACTTACCTGTGGCCACACTGCCTCCCGATGGGTCTCCTCTTCACTGGGGGGGCCTCCGATCGCTACCCCCAGCCTCTTCCCTGGCAAGGAGAGGGCAGAAATTGCCCTCCCCCCACTTCCTGGGGGCGGGGCCTGGTGACATCACTGTGATGTCACCAGCAGCCGGCCTCTTAATACCGGCACCCGAGACTAAGAATCAGTCTGCTCGGGTGCTTGGAGGAGAGAGTTGGGGAGGGGGAGAGGGCTGTGATGCCCCCCCCCCACCTCCCCAGGCTCTCTCCTCCAAACACCCGAGCAGACTGACAGCTGTCATCGCAGATCGCCGGGGGACACAGGATCGGAGGTGAGTAAAGTAAAAAAAAAAAAAATAAAGATCATTTTTTTTCTTTTTTGTGTCTGTGTCTTTTTTTTTTTTTTTTTTTTTACATTTAACCCTTTGTGAACTGGTACGGGTCCATGAGACCCCTTATACCAGTTCACAAGGCTGTGAACCCCCAGCACCCCCATTACCTGCCTCCCCAAAGCCCAGGGGGGGCAGAAGAGCCCGTGGCCACGGGCTATGCGGGCTTGTAGCCTGCAGGGCCAGGGGCCACAAAAGCTGGCCCCTGCGCCCTGTTTCTACAAGCCCTGCATAGCTGGTCCCGGGCTGGTTACTTCGGGTAAGGGGGACCCCATGTCATTTTTGGGGGGATTTTTAAGGGTTTTTAACCCTTAAAAATTCCCCTCAAAAATGGGGTCCCCCCCCTCTTGGGAGGGGGGACCTTATGTCAGTTTTTTTTTAAATTAACCCCTTATGCTCTGTCGCCCAGCAGCTATAAAAGGCTTCCAGCAGGTGAGCAGAAGCCAGTGATTGGGAAGGGACACAGTGCAAGATGGATGGGAGGTAAGTATTAAAAAAAAAAAAAAATTAAATATTTTTTTCTCTGTGTGGTGTGTTTTTTCTTACACTTAACCCCTTGTGAACTGGTAAGGGGTCCATGAGATCCCTATACCAATTCACAAGGGTGGGGGCTGGCAAGTCACCTGTGGCTAGCGGGTGACTTGCCATTAACCCCCGCCACCCCCATTACCTGCCTCCCCAAAGCCCGGGGGGGGCAGAAGAGCCCGTGGCCATGGGCTATGCGGTCTTGTAGCCTGCAGGGCCAGGGGCCACAAAAGCTGGCCCCTGCGCCCTGTTCCTACAAGCCCTGCATAGCTGGTCCCGGGCTGGTTACTTCGGGTAAGGGGGACCCCATGTCATTTATACAGCACGTCCTGTTCCAGAAGATATTCCTTACTCTTGGGTTATACATCCAGTAGATGGCGCTGGACTGCAGGAGACAGAAAAGTGGCTCCTCCCGGCCCCATATATACCAGGGACCTCCCACAAATTCCCCAGTTCCTCTCTGCAGTCTGGGCTGCGATGACTAGAAGATGGCTCTTTCTAGGCCATAGCCTGTGGCCCTGTAGGACTATTCCCACCTATTCCTTTTCACTGCCTCCCAGCTTAGGCTGCGCTGGTCGGGTGATGGTAGGCAGCACCGCTGCTAGGTGCTAAGGAGCGCTGCTCCTACCGCAGTCCCCCACCAAAGGGTTAGGCGGTACAGGCCCGTGGTGAGCCTTATGGGATGCCCCTCCCGCGGCCGTTTGTCCCTCAGGCTATTGCCGCCGCCGCCTCAGGCACAGCTACGCTGTCATTGGCTGGCCTTGTCACGGGGACGCGTTTTCGCGCACTTCGGTGGGGCGGGCCTTACGGATGACGTTTTCCGCATCACTTCTCCGCAGCCCGCCCCTCGAGGTATATGCAGGCGCCATTTTGGAGCTTCTGTGCTGCGTGTCTGGCGTCCCCCTATTGTGGTCTGTAAGTTCCCCTGTGGGCTGGCTTTTCTTTACATTTCATTGTATTATACTTACGGGTTCTTTGCTTTATGTTTTACAGGCAGGTCAAACTTTTTTGTGGTTTCTCCCGGTCCTATCCATAGCGTTAACTCCTTATTGGAGGGCTATTGTATTGTATATCTCCCACTTTCCTAGCGGGCTATTGGGGCATCCCGGGTAGCCTTATTGGTGTCAATCCCAATTGGCCTATTGTGCCACAATAATCACCATATGGAGGCTTCTCAGGATAATGTGCTTGGGGTTCCTTCGGGACAAGCCCGGCTGTGTGTGGCGTGTGGGGTATCCCCTATAAGTGATGTCAGGGTGTGTGTACTCTGCACCCAGCAGGCGCTTGCGCTGCAGTCTGGGTTACCGGTGGCTGGGCCTGTGCTCCCTCTGGCTTCGCCTACCCCCCCACGCTTACATCTGACTCCTAGTGAGTTGCATACCAGTGGGGAATCTCAACCTGATTTGGCTGCACGGGTGGCCAGCATTGAGAGACATATTGCTGGCTCTGGCCCGCGTAAGGCTTCTGCTAACACTTGGTGTTTTCCTCTTTCCCATGGAGGCTGAGGAATTTTTTGATGTTACCAGTTATACCCCCCTGGAAGAGAGGGAATTATTTTCTGATTCAGAATCATCTGAGGAACAATCTAGGGTGTATGGTGCCAATTCTGGGTCTGACCCATGGGCTTCAGATGATATTGACAGGCTTTTAGCTCACATTTTTGAAGTACTCTGTATCTCTCCTCTTGCCGTGGCTCCGCGGCAGCAGGGGGAGCTGTTTCATACTGTTAAACCATGCTTGGAGTTTCCTGAACAAACTCATTTTAATAATCTGGTGCTCAAGGAGTGGGAACGGCCTAGCCGGCTCCCCGGGGTGTCAAAGAGTTGGGATAATCGGTATTTCTTTCCTGCTGAATTGGTTAAACGGTGGTCATGTCCTCCCGAGGTGGATGCACCAGTTCTGGGGTTGTCCAACACATCCGTCATGCATTCCCCTGACTCTACTACACTGAGGGATGGGAAGGACAGGCGCATAGATCAGCTGGCTTGCCATGCCTTTGCCTGTGTGGGGACCGCGCTGCTTCTGGTCTGTGCCTCTGCCATTACGGCTGTTGCTATTAAAAGTCTGCTCAGGGGTCTCTTAGAGGGGGGCCCTGATGATGCAGGTAGTGAAGAGTATAGAGCTCTTCTGCGTTGTGAGGAATTTGTTGCATATGTTGTCTCTGCTTTGGATGATACCATTACAATGTGTGGCAGGGCTTCTGCCTTTGTTGGTGGCGATACGCCGCTCGGTCTGGCTGCGCCAGTGGGCAGCTGACAACGCTGCTAAGAAGGCTCTCACTGGGTTTCCCTTCAAGGGGCTGCGCCTCTCTGGTGAATGTCTGGACTTGTTTGCTAAGGGAGGCAAGTTACCTCATCTTAGAAGGCAGCCCCGGTCCTTTCGGGGTTCAGGTGCCTTTTCTCCTTCCTTCCGGGGCTCCAGAATTGGATGGGGAGCTTCCTTTGCTGGAGCCCATGGAGATTTTTGGGGCAGGGGCAGAGGATGTGGCCGCCCTGGCCCCTCCTGGGGTCCCAAGCCTAAGTCCTCCCCCAAGCCCCCTCAGGCATGAAGGGGCGCCCTCACCCATCCGGGTGGGGGGACAGCTTCGGCTCTTGGCTCATGTCTGGAGGCGTCATGTCTCAGACCGGTGGATTCAGGAGGTAGTGTCCTCCAGGTTACAAGATAGAGTTTGCAGCCTGGCCGCCCCCAAGATTCATCAAATCCTGGTTAGCTCAAAACCCCCTGTCAGCTCAGGATCTCTCCCTCGCTGTCCAAGGCCTTCTGGAACTGGGTGTCATCTGCCGGGTGCCCTTGAGGGAAAGGGGCAAAGACTATTATTCCAATCTTTTCATTGTTCCCAAAAAAGATGGGTCCATCAGACCCATCCTGGATTTGAAGCACCTCAACAAATTTGTCAGATTCAGACACTTTCGCATGGAGACTCTGCGCTCAGCTGTGACTTTCCTATGCCCAGGGGACTTCATGACCTCTGTAGACATCAAGGATGCTTAACTTCACGTACCTATCTTTCCAGGTCATCTGAGATTCCTCAGGTTCGCTCTGGAGGATCAGCACTACCAATTTGTGGCCTTGCCCTTCGGTCTCACCTCAGCTCCCAGGGTATTCACCAAGGTGCTGGAAGGAGTGATGGCTCTGCTGAGATCTCAGGGCATTCGTATTCTTCCCTACTTGGATGACATGCTTATCGCTTCTCAGTCCTTCCATCAGGCAGAGCTGGACACTCAGCGGGTGGTATCCACACTGGAGTCATTCGGCTGGGTGATCAACTATCCCAAATCTTCCCTGTCTCCTTCCATGGTGAAGTCCTTTCTGGATTCATCAAGATCTTTCTTCCTCAGCAGAAGGTGGAGAGTCTTCAAGAGAAAGCTCAGCTCCTTCTGTCTTGTCCTCATCCATCCATCAGGCAGGGAATGCAGCTGGTGGGCCTGATGGTGTCCTGCTTCGAGGCGGTTCCATATGCTCAGTTCCACATGAGGCCTCTTCGGCTTCACCTCTTGTCACCGTGGGATCGGGACCCCGTGTCCTTGGATCAGTTGTTTGTCCTGTCCCCTCTGGCCAGGCGGTCTCTGTCGTGGTGGCTGGACTCCAGGAACCTGCTGGGGGGCAGATAATTTCTGGCCCCTTGTTGGAAGGCTGTCACCACGGATGCCAGTCTGACAGGTTGGGGTGGCTTTTGATGGTCCCTGAAATTCCAGGGTCAGTGGGGCCCTCAGGAGGCCCATGCCCCTATCAACATTCTGGAGTTGAGGGCAATCAGGTTGGTTCTCGCCCATTTAAACCCACACCTGCGGGGTCAGGCTGTCCATGTCCGCTCAGACAACCAGACTGTGGTTGCCTACATCAATCATCAGGGAGGGACCCGGAGCAAGAGGGCCCTCAATGAAGTGTCCCTGATACTGTCCTGGGCTGAGGTGAATGTTCCCTGCATCTCAGCTGTGTACATTCCGGGGGTGGAGAATCTGGAGGTAGACTCCCTGAGCAGGGGGACCTCTAGTCTGGGAGAATGGTCCCTCAGCAGCAGGGTGTTTCGCTCCCTGTGCCACCGCTGGGGTCAGCCGGATGTGGATCTGTTTGCGTCCCCTCACAATCACAAGCTTCCAGTCTTTGTCTCTCTGTCCCAGGATCCTCTGGCCTTGGCCATGGATGCCTTGGCAATGTCTTGGACGAGTTTTTAGCTCCTGTATGTGTTTCCCCCATTTCCCCTGCTGGGCAGGGTGCTGCGCAAGATAGCTCAGGAAGGGGTGCCAGCCATACTGGTGGCCCCCTGTTGGCCAAGAAGAGTGTGGTTCGCAGACATCGTGCAGCTGGCAATAGATCAGTACGCCCTGCCGCGGGTTCCAGATCTGCTCACTCAGGGGCACCTACGCCACCCCAATTTACAAACGCTGGCTTTGACGGCCTGGCTGTTGAAACCTCCATCTTGATGGAAAAGGGGCTGCCTGCCTCGGTTGTTAATACCATGATCTATCTACTATAGGGTTTGGCGTACTTACATTGACTGGTGTGAGTCTAACTCGCTTCCCTGTTGTGTGTTTTCTATTCCTAGGATTCTGGAGTTTCTGCAACATGGTTTGGATCTGGGTCTTCAGCTCAGTACTCTGAAAGGTCATGTTTCTGCCTTGGCCATTTTTTTCCAAAGATCCTTTGCTCAGCATCCCCTGGTCAAGACCTTCTTCCAGGGGGTTACGCACGTGCGTCCCCCACGTAAGCCTATGTTACCCGTCTGGGACTTGAATTTGGTCTTATCTGACCTGCAGGGGTCTCCCTTCGAGCCCTTGAAGGGGGCCCCCTTGTCCATTCTTATGCTTAAGGTGGTCTTTTTGGTGGCTATCACTTCTGTTAGGCGTGTTTCTGAGTTGGCGGCGCTTTCCATCAAACCTCCTTATTTTGAGAGACACCAGGACAAGGTGGTGTTTCGTTTTAAGCCAGATTTTCTGCCTAAGGATGTTTCTGCCTTTCATCTCAATCAGGACATTGTTTTGCCTTCTCTGTGTCCTAATCCTAGTAACTCTAAGGAGAGGGTTTTACACTCTTTGGATGTGGTTAGGACTATCTGGTGGCTACTGAACCCTTCAGGAAGACTGATGCTCTTTTTGTGCTCCCGTCTGGACCTAAGAAGGGTCTGGCTCCAGCTAAGTCCACTATCAGTAAGTGGATCCATCAGGCTGTGATACTTTTGGGGATCCCACCCTACCTTACGGACACTGCTATTGGATGTCCCAAGAGTAAGGAATATCTTCTGGAACAGGACGTAGAATTAGTATTATACGTATACAGCACGTCCTGTTCCACCCCACCCTTGTTATCATTATTTTTAGTTACCTCTTTATGGAGATTGTTCTTATGTTCAATTTTTATATAATGGTTATAGTTCTCCCGGTCTCATTTTAACTGCTTTTTATTACTGGGGAATGTGTGGGAGGTCCCTGGTATATATGGGGCCGGGAGGAGCCACTTTTCTGTCTCTGCAGTCCAGCGCCATCTACTGGATGTATAACCCAAGAGTAACGAATATCTTCTGGAACAGGACGTGCTGTATATGTATAATACCAGTTCTACAGGTGAGTAATCCCAGAATTGTATTTTTTGGGGATTTTTAAGGGTTGGGAGGGGGGACTCTATGTCATTTTTTTTCTCGATTTAACCCTTTGTAGTGTGGATGGTAGTTGTATTTTATTTGTAAATGTTATAAAGTACTTGTTTCAGTTTGGGGGGTCTCCTGGGCAGGAACGGGGGGCTACTGATAAATATGTGGTAGCGTTCTAATCGGTAGAAATGGGGCTTTCTCATTCAATATGGTTTTCTTTAATAAAATACATTTTTTATTTAAAATAACGGAGACAATTTTCTAAAAAAAATGTTTTTTATTTTTTTACTTAATAATATTGTAAAAAACATAATTACATTTACAAACAAGACATTTCATGTTAAAGCCTAAACTCTGCTGAAAAAAAATATATATATAGTTTTCCTGAAAATTCCAGCAAAAATGGCGCAAAATGGGGAAAAATGACCTGTCAGCAGAGGGTGACAAAATCTCAAGTAGGCTGGCAATTAAAAGGGTTAAAAGTAGCTATGCATGTTGGGTATTGGTCTATTTGGGGCACCTTGCGCTTTCAGACTTAGCTTGTTTTTTCTTGTTTGCATATTTATATTTTAGGAAAAGGTGTTTTTAATTCAGCTTTTTTATAAATTTTTTTAGGGAAACCCTGCGCAACCAAAGAAGTCTTTGAGGGATTAATTCCAGAAAGATGAGCCCACTACAACAAGCGGGTACGCTTAGAAAGCTAAATGTGTACTTTCAGGGAATATTTGGTTTATGGGGGATATTCCAAATGTAAAGGGTTGTTTTGGTTGAAAAATCGCAAGGTGCGCACTTTGTCTGCAGAGCTGAAATTTTCAAGTTAAATTGCCGTTACGCACATGCTTTACTTTGGGGTGTGTGGCAACTCTTCCCTTGACAGTAGCTATGCATGTTGGGTATCGTTCTGTTCGGGGGACCTTGCTTTTTCAGATTAAACTTGTTTTTTCTTGTTTGTATATAGTTTTGTTTTAGGAAAATGTGGCTTTGATTCTGCTTTTTTATCCTTTTTTTAGGGAAACTCTTTGCAACCAAAGATTACATTGAGGGATTACTTCCAGAAAACTGTGGCCACATCAACAAGCTTGAGGTGTGTACTTCCAGAGATTATATAGTTTGTTGGGGGTATTTCAAATGTAAAGGGTTGTTTTTCTGGAAAAACTGCAAGGTGCGCATAGCGCATATCGCAGTTGTATTTTATCTGAAAATCCCCTAAAGCTCTGTTTCAGTTTGGGGGAGTCTCCTGGGCAGGAAAGGGTGTTTACCTATACATATGTGGTACTGCTGTAACCGGGAGATTTTGGGATTTCACACGCAATAAGATTTTTTTGACAAACTTCAATTTTTTATTACAAAAAATACTACAAATTGTAAAAAATGTATTTTTAAAAAAAATGTTCACATATTTCACCCAAAAATATTGAGAATACACCTAAAAAATGACAAACAAGACATTTCATGTTAAAGCCCAGACTATGCTGAAAAACATAATATATAATTTTCCTGGGAAATCCCTGGAAATCCCTTCAAAAATCACATTTGAACATGTGAGGGACCATATAAGAGGGATAATTAGGTTTGGGCCATCAGTGCCTTGTAACCTGCATACCAATTTTTGTCTAATCACCATAATGGAGGCATCTGGGGATAGTGAGCTAGGGGTCCCTTCTGGGTAGGTGAAGCTCTGCCCCTTGTGCAGTTCTAGCCATCTGGGTGGATTCAGCACTGTTTGTCCCACCTGCGCCAGGAGCATCATTTTGGATCATGATCGGGTGGACGTACCTGCGCCTAGCCCCTCATTGCCTGCGGCCTTTCCAGAATCTCCGCTGCTGCATTCAGCCCCCAGTGAGGGGGAAGCCAGCAGGGAGTCCCATGTTGATTTGGCATACAGGGTGGCCAGTCTCGAGAGACAGATCTTGTGAATGGCTCCTAAGAAGGCTAAGAGTAAGAGACGGCACATCAAGCCCCGTTTACTCGGATAATGAGAATGATCTTTTTGATGGTCTGGCTCTGTGGAGGAAGGTGAGTTGCCAGATGATTCCTGTTCCACTGTGGATTATTCTGCTGGCGATGACAGTATGTCTGGTTCCTCCTCGGTTGAGGATGCGTGGCTCCCTGATGATACGGAGAAATTGCTTGCTGCAGTTTTAGAGACTTGCACATTGTCCCTCCAAGAGCGGCTAAGAGGAAGCAGGGTGATTTGTTTAGGCCAGAAAGACAGAGGCGAGTCTTTCCAGAGCAGGCCCATTTTTCTAATGTGATTTTCAAGGAATGGGAAAGGCCTAACAAGCTACCGTCGGTGCCTAAGGGCCTGGATAGGCAGTATCCCTTCCCTGAGGAGCTGGTCTGGCTATGGTCTTGTCCTCCCGAGGTGGATTCCCCTGTGCGGGGTTATCCAACACTACTGTTATGCTTTCACCCGATACCGCTTCCTTACGTGATCCAGCTGACAAGCGCATGGATCAGCTGGTCTGTCATGCCTTCACCTTTGCTGGTGCCTTGTTTCGCCCTGTGTGTGCCGCGGCTATTGTCTCCCTGGCCATCAGAAAGGTGAGACGCCTTGTGCATAGGGCTAAGGCTCGCAAGCGGGCGGAGGAGTATAAAGACCTCAAGGCTTGCGTGGATTTCATTGCCTTTGTTGTTTCCGCCATGGATGATGGTGTCCGGCTTGGTGCCAGGATTTCAGCCCTGCTTGTTGCACTTCGCCGCTCGCTCTGGTTGCGGCAGTGGTCGGCTGATGCCGCGACCAAAAAGCCTTCGTGGGGTACAGGTTGTTCGGGGAGCGTCTGGACCTCCTGGTCAAGGATGGTAGACTCCCTCAGCGACGGAAGCCTGCGCGGCCCTTTCGGAGCTCATCTGCCTATCGCTCCTTTCGAGCAGGAAGAGGCTCTTCATTTTCAGGTGGCCACAGAGATACCTGGGGTAGAGGTAGGTCCCGCGGCCGACCCAATCCCGCTTGGGGAGCCAAGTCCAAGCCCCCTGCCAAGTCCCCTCAGGCATGAGGAGGTGCCCTCACCCATCCAGGTGGGGGGACGGCTTCTGCTATTTGCTCATATCTGGAGACGGCGCGTCTCGGATCGGTGGATTCAGGAGGTGGTGTCCTCCGGTTACAAAATAGAGCTGGCAGTCAGGCCGCCCACAAAATTTTTTCAGTCTCGGATATCCCAGAACCCATTGAAGGCACAGGGCCTGAGAATGGCCGTGCAACACCTCCTGCGGTTAGGTGTGACGGAGGGAAGGACGGAACTTTGAGGTCTATCCTGGACCTGAAGGGTCTCAACAGGTTTGTCAGAGTCAGACATTTCCGCATGGAAACTTGCGGTCAGCGGTTACTTCATGACCACGGTGGACATCAGGGATGCTTATCTGCGTATCCCGATATTCCAGGGGCATCAGAAGTTCCTGAGGTTTGCTCTGGAGGATCAGCATTACCAGTTTGTGGCACTGCCATTCGGGATATCCTCAGACCCCGTGTCTTCACCAAGGTGCTGGCGGGCAACATGGCTATCCTGGGGAACCAGGGCATTCGTGTTCTGCCCTATCTGGACTATTTACTGATTGCGGCTCAGTCTCATCAGCAAGCCGAGAGCGATATCCGGACGGTGTTGTCCACTCTCAAGGCGGTCCGCTGGGTAGTCAATTACCCAAAGTCTTCTATCACTCCCTCAACAGTGAGGTCCTTCCTGGGCATGGCAATAGACATTTCTCAGGTTAAGTTCTTTCTACCACAGCAGAAGGTTTTGGGCCTCCAGACGCAGGTGCAGGCCTTGCAGTCTTGTCAGCAACCATCAGTCCATCTGGGGATGAGACTGGTGGGCCTAATGTTGTCATGCTTTGAGGCACTGCCCTTCGCCCTATTTCACATGAGACCTCTTCAGTTGAACCTGTTGACTGGCTGGGACCGGATGCAGGAGTCGCTGGTACAGGAACTTTCGCTGTCCCCCCCTGGCCAGGCAGTCCTCTTGTGGTGGCTGGACTCTAGAAACCTATTGGTGGGCAAGTCCTTCCTGACTCCCCGGTGGGAGGTAGTCTGACCGGCAGGGGAGGCGTTTGGCAGATGCAGAAGATCCAGGGTCAGTGGGGTCCGCAGGAGAACCGTCTTACCCATAAATCTCCTGGAGCTGAGAGCTATCTGGTTGGTATTTCTTCGCTTGACTCCCCATTTAAGGGATCAGATGGCTGTCGCCTACATCAATCACCAGGGCGGGACTCGGAGCAAGCGAGCCCTCAAGGAGGTGACCCAGATTCTGACTTGGGCAGAGGAGAATGTTCCCTGCATCTCGGTGGTTACATCCCCGGAGTAGAAAACCAGGAGGCAGACTCCCTGAGCAGGAGCGCCTCACGCCTGGGGGAATGGTCTCTCAGCAACAAGACCTTTCACGCTCTCTGTCTCCGCTGGGGTCAGCCGGACGTGGACCTGTTTCCGTCCAGACACAATCACAAGCTCCCAAGGTTCGTATCCCTTTCAAGAGATCCTCTGGCCTTTGCCATAGACGCTCTGGCAATTCCTTGTACGGAGTTCAAGCTCCTTTATGCATTCTCTCCGTTTCCACTCCTGGGCCGAGTGCTGCGCAAGATAGCCCAGGAGGGGGTACCAACCATCCTGGTGGCTCCTCGCTGGCCGAGAAGGAGTTGGTTGCGGACATAGTTCAGATGTCAGTGGATCGCTGCATCATGCCCGATGACCCAGGGCTTCTCACTCAGGGGTCGCTGCGGCACCCCAATATACAGAAGCAGGCTTTGACGGCCTGGCTATTGAAACCTCACTCCTGATGGAAAAGGGGCTGTCGGCCACAGTTATGCATACCATGATACAGGCACGGAAGAAGTCTTCTTCCATGATATACTACAGAGTTTGGTATGCCTACCTTGCTTGGTGCGAGTCCAAGAGTCTCCCTTGCCGCACATTCTCTATTTCTAGGATTCTGGAGTTTTTACAACACGGCTTAGACTTGGGTCTCCAGCTGAGCACCCTCAAGGGCCAGGTCTGACCTTAGCCATCTTTTTCCAGAGATCCTTTGCCAATCATAGGTTGATCAAGACCCTTTTCCAGGTTGTCACCCATGTCTGTCCACCGTGTAGGTCAGTTATACCGATGTGGGACTAGAATTTGGTACTTTCTGCTCTTCAGGGTCCTCTCTTCGAGCCTTTGTGCAATGCTGCATTGTCTATTTTGACTCTCAAAGTGGTCCTTTTGGTAGCGATCACCTCGGTGCGTCGCGTGTCAGAGCTGGCCGCGCTTTGTATGAAGCCTCCCTACTTTGAGCGGCATAAGGATAAGGTGGTTTTTCGCTTTAAACCAGATTTTTTGCCTAAGGTCGTGTCTAACTTTCACCTTAATGAGGAAGTGGTCTTGCCTTCCTTGTGTCCAGCACCGACTAATTCTAAGGAAAGGACCCTCCATGCCTTGGATGTGGTCAGAGCCATTAAGTATTACCTGGTTGCGACTGAATCCTTCAGGAAATCGGATTTGCTCTTTGTCCTTACAGAGGGCTCTAGGAAAGGTTTGCCACCAGCCAAGTCTACTATCAGTAAGTGGATCAGACAGGCGTTGGTGCAGGCATATTCTGCCAAGGGGAAGGAACCCCCTTTTCGTATTACAGCTCATTCTACTAGAGCTATTGGTGCCTCCTGGTCTTTTCAGCACCAGGCATCTGTTGAACAGGTTTGTAAGGCCGCCATTTGGTCTTCATTTCATACCTTTCCCAAGTTTTACAAGGTTGATGTTAGGGCCTCAGCTGATGCTGTCTTTGGCCGAAAGATGCTTCAGGCGGTAGTGAAATAAACTGCATCCTGTTCCGCACTGGGGATCCCGCCCTAATGGACACTGCTTTTGGATGTCCCACATGTCATCACTCTGGGACGACCTGGACTGGATATAGGGAAAAATACAATTCTGTGAAACTCACCTGTAGAATTGTTTTTGAGTATATCCAGTCCAGGTCGTCCCACCCCGCCCTTGTTCATTATCTTCTGTTTGCCTGTTATGGTGATTACCATTTTTATCTTGGACTTGTTGTCCTTAAGGTTTTTGTTGGAGAGAGTACATGCTAAAGCTATGTGAAGTAACACGGTTTCTTGGCCTCCTGGCTTGTCTCCCCTTACTGCTTTTAACCACTGGGAAATGATAGAGACACCTGCTTTTATAGGGGGCCAGGAGGAGCGACAGCTTTTGATCTTGCAGTCGAGCGCCCCCTGGGGCGGAATACCCACATGTCATCACTCTGGGACGACCTGGAGTGGATATACTCAAAAACAATTCTACAGGTGAGTTTCACAGAATTGTATTTTTTTTCTTCTTTACTTACCTCTGATCCAATGTCAATCACTGTCCTACGCCGATCAATGCTGCGCTGTCACTGTCAGCCGGTAGTGATTTGCCCTCTGAAAAAAATGTCTTTGGAGAAGCTGACCGCTCAAACTAGTAGCAACACCTGCACACATCTGCTAATGACTCATAACTGGCAGGGTGTGAAAAAGCTGCATGCTGATTGTATATGAGTTGTCTAGACATCATATTTTTCTGTTCATTTAATATTTAATCTCCAATGAATTAATTATAAGGATTTTTAACTGAGCTATGTTCAAGTTGGCAGCTTAGTTCTTTTTCCGTTTGAATAAGGAAAACCGAAATCCTGCAGTGCTAGGATCGGTGCTTATAGACTGGGAGCAGGGGCCATTCCTGGCACAGTCTGTCTCTTTCCCCTGAAATGCAATTAAATAATTATTTATTTTGGTACATATCACTGGCAAGCATCTAGATTCCCCTCTGGACAGTGCACACCTGGCCTTAGCTTGTTTCCAGCCAAAAACAACGTTCTAGATGAGGAACTTAAATTTCTTATACCTACAACATTCTTTAATAACATTATGAACTTATCTAGCATATTTATTATCTTTTTTTTGTTGCTGCCTATAAGATGATTACCCTACCTTCTTGTCCCTGGGGTTGTATTGCCCCAAACAGGAACCTGGACTCATAGCAGAGCAAATTATTCTAATTCATTATTAGACTAGTCTTATACAGAATTTTGTCTAGATATTTCAATGCTTTATGTGTTTCTTGGCTTTTTTCCTACTTTTACACACAGCACATAACAAAACTGATATTCATTTATAATTAAAAATAAAAAAAACATTTCACCTTACTATCTGGAGACTTGTTCCCAATGCAATTCAGCTCTTAAAGCAGACCAACATCCTCCACAGAGAATGCAGCGCCGCAATGGGCTGGCCTGCACACACGTGGGCAGGACATCCGGCGTCTGCAATTTCACTGCCCACGACGGGCTGCCAACCGCAGCGCTGGATTTCCAACAGGAGACTGAGAGAAAAGTAAGATTTATGGGTGTTCTGGGGGGGGGGGGGGTTATGTGCGGGGGGGCTCCAGCATTCTGGAGCAGCGCTGGCAGCTGCGGAGGGTGTTGGTCCGCTTTAAAGTGAGGAGGGTCTACTGTTAGCCCAAGGGATGCTGACTTTCAGTCACTAGGCAAAAGGCACCCTGGCTGATTGGAGGGAAGCTGTTTCTTTGTGCAGAGTTTAGCTATAGAGTGTCCTATCAGCACTCCATGACCTGTTTCTCTCTAATCTACTTCAGCTACCCATCTGGGTGGCAACCCTTTGTGAAGGTAGTCAGTCAACCTATGAGGTAACAATGCCAAACCCGTTTATTATCACCAAGAATTATGGGACCATTTACCTAGTCCAAGACCTTAGGTACCTATACACTTTTGTTCACACCCAGCATTTTAAAATATGATCCCTGAGGTTGGTCCTGTTTTACCTGACACAGAAAGAATTTAGTACAACAATGGGCAGACACTTATCTGTTCCTTCCTATATTTCCCTTAAACCCTTGGTTTATGGTGCACTTTCCAGTTTTTGGCACTTCAATCCACCAATCCCATTTTGTTCACTATGGCTCCATCTAAAAAATGCTGCTAGAGACCTTGCATAACTTTAGGTGGATTGTGTCTTTTTCTGGACAGTTGGAAAAAAACACCCCCAAACTCACTTGCCCCATCTGCATGCATGATACTGAATATTGGTCAACACTTACTTTTGCTCCTGCATCCACTAAAAGCTGAAATGCTGCCTCACTGTTTTTCTCCTGGTAGCGGCCATTTTGGATCTTCCTTACCCAGCATCACAGCCGTGCTACTGCCTGGTTTCAACTGACATAACCCCAATGCACAGTGGCAGGAAATCCTGCAGCACTTCCTCTTACAGGTGGCCAGCAGCTCAATTGGAAGCTATATTGTTTGTAAAAATCGGCCACAGCAGGAGTTATAAAAAAGGTAATTTTTTACGTGCAGCAATCTGAATTGCCCTGGGGAGGAATGCATATGAGCACTGTTTCTTATAAGGGTGTTGGTCTAGTTGTAGCCTTCGGAGCTGGCAGAGTATAAGGTACAGGTTACAAGAGGAAAAGTACCTTCCAATGAGCATCCTTGAGCTGAGTCCAACCGGTTGTTTCTAAATAATTTTGCAGGATGGGCACAGTCAGGCTAAGCAACCGATGTAGCAGTAGCGGAGCAGCTATTGGCAAAAGTTTTCCTAATTCTTTCATGGGTGTAGTGGCTTCTTCTGCTTACTCCTGTTGATGATATACATTTCAGGGGGCTAACTTCCTCAGCAGACTGCCAAGTCCATTTGGAGGTAGTGACTGACTACCAGGACACTGGAGTTTTTGTGTTTGTGTTTATATCCTGCCTCAAGAACAAGATGGCTACCTTCGTGGCTTGGCTAGGGTTCCCCTGGTTCTAGGTGTGGATTCTCTGGTGATCTCATGGGCATGTAACTACTAAACACTAATTGCTGCTTTGACTTCATCACAAATTTATAACCACAAAAACATGATCACAGCCAAATGTCACTGTTTTATTTTAAATTACACTCACTGGCTGATGTTTTAGCTATTGAATCCATGGTCTTAATGGTCTTAAAACATACATTGGTAATCTGTACTTTGCAGAAGCTTCTTCAGACAAAATATTTCAATTGGCTGACTTCCATTAATGTAAAAAGCTGGGGTATTCACCTTTCTCCCTTCTTGGGATTTTAAGTTTCAAACATTATAAATTCATTTACGTGAACATATGCATATTTTTTTCATTCAATTTATAGAAATATTAAGGGCTCTCCAGCCTTGTATAAAGGAGTATGTCCCATTATGTGTCAGGCTCACCATTTGCATTTGACCGGCATTCGGGAAAGTTTGGCAAGTTTTCCACCTCAACACACAAAAAGTACAAACATGTTTTAATGTTCAAATCGCCTACAGTTCATTGGGTTCTGATTTAGAGTGCCTCTATGGGTGAAGTGGGAAAATCTTTTTATTTTTTCCATTTCCACACAAGAGCTTATTACACAAGGCAATTACAGGAGCTTTAGTCACCCTGCCAATTTACTGAAGTAAATCTATTACCATCAACTTTCTGCCTTTGTTTCTGTCCCTGTATATTGAATTGTCTTAGATAGATACCTAATTTTGCTTTTTTATCACATCTTTACAGCTATAATGCAACATTTTCTTTTCTATTTTGCTTCATCCCTGAATACCATCTTCTGTCACTCAAACCCTTTGACGGATCCTTGCTGCCAATGTAGGGATAGAGACTCTGTAGCAGCGAGTTACCCATAACCAACTTTCTGTAAAGCTGTAAGAAGGATAGGAAAAGTGGCAGTTTTTGTTTATAGTACAGTGGCTATTGAAACTATTCGCCCCTTGACTTTCTCCCTTATTGTGTTACCTTACAACTGGTATTTTAAATGTTTTTTTTAATAATTACATCTTTTGAATAAAAAAAAAAAAAAAAAACAGAAAACTTGCATGTGCATATGTATTTAAACAAAGATTTCCGGCTGCAATAGTTACAATAAAACATAGCTTTTAATATATGCATAAAATGTTCCATCCAAGGCAATCCCAAAGAAAGACAGCAGTAACAACAGGTGACGCAATTTTAGGAGAACTCCATTAGTCTTAGTAAGACTAAGTAGGTCTTCCGCCCCCCCCCCCCCCCCCCCGAAATGCGTCACATTTAGTTACTACTGTCTTTCTTTGGGGGCATTAATCAGAGAGGCAGCCGAGGTATAAAAGATAACCCTGATAGCGCTGGGCATTATTACAGACAAAAATAGGAAGCCTCACCTGAGTTTGCCAAATAGCACATGAGAGACTCCCCGAGTGTAAGGAGGAAGTTGTTCTGGTCAGACGAGACAATAATTGAACTTTTAGTCCACTAAGAAAAACTACACATCTCAACACCCTAAGAACTGCATGTTTTTCTGCAGCAAGGTCTGGGAAACTGGTCCGAGTCGAGGAAAAGATGGATAGTGCAATACTCCAGTTTTCAAGCGCAATTCCTGTCACCGGGGATAGTGATACTCAAATCAAACACACCCTGAGCCCCTTATTATTAAAATGTACCCACCTTCTCCTCTCCTCTGTACAGCCAATCCCTCCCCTGGTCCTTCTTCCTTGAGAGATGAGTGCTGGCATATTTTTCCTTTCCCATGTTCCCCCGTGCCTCTCACACAGTTTGCGCATGCGCAAAAAAATGTATATCCTGAGCATTGTGCTCGGCGCTGTAGTGGGAGTCCCGCTACTGCGCCTGTGCGGGTTTGTGCACTGCGATTCCAATAGGCTATGAATGAACTGGCAGCTCATTTATGAATATATATAAATGAGAGTCCGCACGTTCACACGCTGATAGCAGGGGCCTGGCTTCAACATCATGAGGCCAGCAGAACAGCCAGCTTCGTATACACTGCATATAATGGGGCTCTATGCGAGTCCAATTAGATTACTGGTAAGTTTATAAAATGGTGAGGTGGCTGGGTGTTAGATTAAATTCCCCATATCACTTTGGGACTGGATATCAACTTTAAATGAAAAGTGTAAATGTATTGGAAGGCTCTGGTCAAAGCTCAGCCCTTAACTCGACTGTGAATCTGTGGTCAGACTCTGCCGGCCTCTGACCATGGAAGCCCTGGGAAGAACCACAAAATGGGCACTTTTCCACACCTTTGGGGCCCAGAAATATGCAGTTGTATCGGCAAGTCCTTTGCTCACATGGCAGTCAGTTTGTCACCTCCTACCCTTTAAGGTGCTATAGGAGTCCTGGCAGCCCTTACCAGTTCACAAGTAGTGTAAAGGTAGTCAAACATTACATACGCCCCTGGTCAAAGTACATAATAAAAAGGAAATTTAATTCATTCGACCACTTCTACTGCCTTGCACAACTGTCTTCCCTGGGTCCAGCTTGTTGCTTGAGGTTCTCTCCCCACCTAACTTGTGATTGAAAGCCTACCAACATCTTGGTGCTTGACCTGGCTTCTTAGTTGCCTGAAGAGTGCTGGTCTCTGCATACTTCAACATTAACACTAACTTCTCCTCATCTTATCCCTCTTGGGAATTGTGTAATAAAAGTCATTTCAAAGCATCTTAAAATATCAAATTATAAGTAAATAGCTTATGGTTTCTAAGAAAAACTGCTTTATTTGCTCAATTTCTGGGTCCTGACTGAGCTGGGAGTCATTAGCATGTTCTATTGTGGAGTGTCATAGACTGCTGTGGAACCAATGTTCCTTGCCAGGCTATCTTATGTTGAAAAGCAGGGAAAGAGTGTCTGTTAGACTACTGCACTTGCATGGTCCTAGAAAAATTAAATTAAAAAGAGGGGCAAACTTTGGAGCCCTGCTACAGCTTTTACCATGTGCAGCAGAAAATGGAGGAGCGGTACATGGAGTGTGCATCAGGTGAGCAGCTTGCTGCTTTATTGTTGCCATTGGGTTTACAGTCCCTTTAAGGTCTAGCAACCCATGGTAACCGGATTTCTCCTTTCATGAGTTTAAAAAGCTGAGATAATAAAATATTATGTTTACTTGCATGAGGTTAGTTTACTCTGTATGATTCTCTTCACCTTCAATTTGTCTAACAGCCTTGGAAATAAATGCAGACAGAAGCGTAACAGCTGCTGGGAAATGGATGGGTCTTACAGCTTAAGCTGGTAACACAGATGGTTAGCATTAGGAGGGGAAGATCACAGAAGTAGACGAATAACCACTATATGTTCTTCATAACCCAACAGTTTTTTTACCGCATCTTACAATAGATGCTGATGAAAAGATTCCAGGGTTGGTCAGTCTCAAATTACGGATGGAAATGCTCAAATAATTTCAGGGTGAAAGACTGCTTTTGTCCCCTTAAATCTTGTTATCTAGCACATGTTTCTGTGATATATATTGCTTGGCTTTCAGCTTATTTTATTTTTGTGTCACCAGAATAAATAAAAGGAATTGTCTCTCTTGTTTGCTGTGTAACCTGGTAAAAAAGTAAATGTAAGCAATAAATTACTCTTAAAAAACTTCCCCATCCAATGAAGCTGGACTTGAAAATGGGTTAGGTAGCCATCGAGTGCAGCTGAAAATAGGTGTTGATCGCTGACTGACAGGAATGTATCCCAGTTGTCGTTGCTTCCCATGCATACCACTTGTGCAAACCTGGATTTCTTATACCTACTGCACTCTCCCTCTGCTAAACCAGCCCTCTTAATTGGCTGCTGGTATTCACGTGGTCCATTGTCCTTTCAGGTATTATAATCCTGGAAGAGGACTCCATACCACATAATTACTGATGGCCAATTGCAGGGACAGGCTTTGCAAGAAAAAGTGGACCAACAGTCTATTGTTTATTTTTTACTTTTACATTTAAAAAAAATAAAAAAGGTAATTAATATACATGCAAACCTCTGCATGCTTATTAATGACTTACTCACCTTACCTGCCCACCAGGCTCCAGACATCTCGCTCCTGCGCCATCTTTCTACACCCGGGAGCATAGAACATCTTGCTCCTGTGCCGCCATCTTGTTACACCCGGGAGTATGAATCCCACAATCCTCCCAGGTGCAGCCTTTGACTCCTGAGGCACGGCTTGCAGAAGCAGCTGCACAGCCGTCATCAGTCGGCTGTGTAGCTGCCGAGACATGCGCCGGAAAGGGGAGTAAGTCCTCTGAGCTTTCTTTTCTTTTTGACTCTTGGTCCACTTTAAGTAAACACACAAACCTGTAGGGATATTACTAACTAGGCCCACCTTGGGTAATGGGACCCACCTAGAGCATTATGCATTGCCTAAAAGTAATGGTATGTGGGGTTCCCTTTCAGGGATGTTACAGTAACGTACAATGGGCTTGGCAGTCCCTATACCCTGTAGACCTCGCACTAGACAAAAATAATTAAATACATGATTTATTGTTTTGTCTCAGGATCTCAGTTTTTTGTATATACACATTTAAAACAAAATTCATATTATGGTGATTTTGCTTTTTTTGCTTTAAAAGAGGCCCATCAAACTCTTCAAATTTTGTGTATCATTTGTATTACATATACCATCAGAATGGTGCATTTGTTCTCATTTATTCCAGTTCACGTATTGCTTTCTCAACACCCTATAACATATTATAACAGAGTAGTATAAGAGATAACTCATCATAGTAGTATATTGTACACAAAAGATTTGCAATCACTTTTAATCGCTTTTGAAAGATGAAATATATCCAATCTTATACAAAGTAACAAAGTAAAGACCACGGGCTGAGTTCAAAGCAGCCACTTCTTATGATACTTATTCTGTAAATAAATACAAATATATGGTTGCCAATTTGTTGGCAGAGTCCATGATGCTATCAGCCATTACGGACACTTACTGGATATTGCACCAAGGTTAGTGCGAGGCCGTGCCCGGTGGGCCAGGGGTACTGCTGCCCTCGGTCAGGGACTGGATTGTTCCAATGGCTCCAATACTCCCTAGTGTGTGTAATGCTGAGAGAGCACAGAGCCATAATTACGTCAGCGTTGCCCCCTGCCCCACCCTGTGCCGCTCCGCACATTGGGTGACGATACCGCCGCTAATCGTGGAAGATGTTTGTCTGTGGCATTGCAGGAAATTAGGACAAAGACCTTCACTTCCTGTCGCCGTGTACATTAAAGCAGACCAAAACCCAAATTTTTAACTAACATCTGAATTGCTCCCCGCATGAAAGGCTCGATTCAGAGAGACAAAAAAAAAACTTCTGTTTTAGTTCCGATCTGTTTTTTTTTTATGGAAATGTTTCCGCTTTAGTATGAGTGTACGAGCGATTCTGTGCATGCATTGAAAACCTTCTGTAAAGTTTCCGGCCGAGGATGTCGTTTTCCATCCAGACTGTTCTGTTTCATTTTCACATGTTACAACGTAGGCTTTCGTTTTTGCCCTTTTCCCATCGTATCCTCCCACGAATCCTTTACATTTCTGGTTAGTTTCTGTTTCCCTTTTTCAATAAATAATCGTCCAGACGGAAATCCTTACGATTTTGCGCCTGCGCACTACAAACTGAACTCATTAAAGTGCTCACCTACATATTTGCCACCCTCACTTCTACTACAATGTTTAGCTAAATCACTTAGCACTATCCTCCATCTTCCCTTTTGGACCCTTAAAGCTCACCCAAACCACTTCTCGGTTAGGTTCTTCTTCCATTTTAGCCCCCTAAAACTTACCCAAATCACTTCTCGGTCATGTGAATATTCATCTTTAAATATTTCTGGGCCCATTAGTTTTGTGTTAATGTATTTTGTAAATAAAAAGACAATGTAACATTTATTTTTGTTCCATCATAAAATATAAAATTTTAAAAAATGTAGAAAATTTAAAATTTTTACAACTATAAAAAACAAAATACATAGCCCACCAACTGAAGGACCCTGACAATCAGTTGTGCCACTCTGGCACGTGTGGTCCCTGTTAAAAAACGTAAATTAAAATATTGGTATAACCTTGTTGGGGTCATACTGCAGTGCCCCCCCCCCCCGTATGGTCCAAACACCTAAATCTGGACTTCAAAAGCCAGAGGGCCCTCGCCACGGGCCGGGTTTTGCATAGTGCCCGATTAGAGAACCCCTGGCCCGCATTCTGCAGGCAAAGAACGGGCATCAGGAGCAAGGGCGAGTGGCACATTTTGCGGTTCCTGCAACCAAATATAAAATAATTACACAAAGCAAAGGTAACCAACTAAAACAATAACTCCTACAACAAATTAAGATTCAAGTTAAACAATCCAAATATAATTAACAAAGGACATAAGTCTAAAAAAATATAGCAATTATATGGATGTGTGGGAAAATAAAGGTTTACATGCTAAGGACTAATTTAGGTCAGCATTAAAATGCATCTATAAGGCATACATGAAATGTATTGATTCAGGTATGCATTGCTAGACAACAATAGCAATCCGAGCCCTCAAAGGTCCCGTAAGTGGATCGGAAATGAAACGGATTTATAGGGTGGTGGTCCGTCGGAAATCAGCTCTCTGAATCAGACGGAAACCCATCCCAACAGACGGAAGTTATCTGAACGAACGAAAAATTTCCGATTTTGTTTGGAAAATGATCCAAACTAACGGAAATGTTCCGATTTGCTTCCGTTCATCGAAAGCGCATTCCCGAAACGCTCGTACGAATGAAAAATGAACGAAAAAAGCAAAAAAATTACAAACACCCACCAAAACTTTCACAGACAGCTACGGAAGTCCAGACGAATGTGTCTCTGAATCAAACCTGAAGAGTATATTTTATATATTATATATATATTATAACTGCTCCTAGTTCACTCTAATCCCAGATAATGATGCCTGTAAGCAAAAATATCAATCTCTAGTTCTATACCCTAAGAAGGAAGTGTTAGCGGGGGCATTGGCCAAATGTTTTTCACAAGTTTAGTGGGTTTTGGTCCGCTTTAAGGGTCAATCTCTGAAAGAAAAATAAATGAGCATACAAGAGCATATGTACAATGCATATAAAAATACAAAAACTATAATATAACCAAAACCTATATCAACCATCATTTACTAATCTCCAAATATGTTAAATATGTGGAAAATCAAATGTGCAAGTGAATAAAAAAGGCAATAATGATATCACTCAATATTAACTAATCCTTAAATATAATAAATATTTACCTATATTAATCAGATAAGATGGATATATAGCTAAATGTTTCATTAATCCCTGGGGATTCCGCCCCCTTAATAAGTAGATCCAACGGGCCTCTTTATTCTAAGTATACAGCACGTCCTGTTCCAGAAGATATTCCTTACTCTTGGGATATACTCCAGTAGATGGCGCTGGACTGCAGAGACAGAAAAGAGGCTCCTCCCGGCCCCTTAAATACCCGGGACCTCCCACAAAATCCTCAGTTCTTCTCTGCAGTCCTGGCTGCGATGACTAGAAGATGTCCCTCTCTACTCGCAGGTGAGCGGGGCTATTAGCCTGCGGCCCTGTAGGACTATTCCCACCCGTTTCCTTTTACTGCCTCCCAGCTCAGGCTGCGCTGGTTCGGGTGAAGGTAGGCAGCACCGCTGTCAGGTGCTAAGGAGCGCTGCTCCAACCGCAGTCCCCCACCAAAGGGTAGGCAGTATAGGCCCATGGTGAGCCTTATGGGATGCCCCTCCCTCACTTTATGCCCCTCGCCCCCTGTCCCCTCAGTGGCTTCCTTTAGGCTGGCCATTGCTTCCCCCTCGCTCTCCCTTGTAGTTCTCGGGGTGGGGGTGCATGTACTTGTATTATGGTGTGTGTGTGTATATATCCCTGTGAATTGATTGCACTGGTTTCTTTGCTGCCGCCACCGCACGTTTGTACTGCGCTCCGCGGTCGGCGGCGACATCGCCTCAGGCGCTGCTGCGCCATCATTGGCTGGTCTGGTCAGGTGGGCGCGTTTTCGCGCTGTTTGGGGGGGGGGCAGGCCCTGCGGATGACGCGTTTTGCATCACGGTCTCCGCGGCCTGCCCCTCGAGGTATATGCGGGCGCCATTTTAGTTCTCTGTTGGGTGTGCCTGGTGTCTCACTATCGCAGTCCGTAAGTGCCCCTGCGGGCTGCTTTATTATATGTATACTGTATATTTTGCGTATCGCTTATGGGATCTTTTGCTTATGTCTTGCAGGCGGGTCAAACTTGTGGTTTCTCCCGGCCCTATCCCCTCTATTTAGTGTTAACTCTTATTGGAGGGCTATTGTATACCATTACTCCCACTTCCCTAGCGGGTTATTGGGGCATCCCGGGTTGCTTTTATTAGCGTCAATCCCTATTGGCCGGTTGTGCCGTGATAATCACCATATGGAGGCTTCTCAGGATAATGTGCTTGGGGTTCCTTCTGGACAAGCCCGGCTGTGTGTGGCATGTGGGGTATCCCCTATAAGTGATGATGTCAGGGTATGTGTACCATGCGCCCAGCAGGTACTTGCCCTGCAGTCTGGTTTCCCTGCGGCTGGACCTAGTGCTGCGCCCCCTCTGGCTTCACCTACCGCCCCCACGCTTACACCTGACTCCCAGTGAGGTGCATACCAGTGGGGAGTCTCAACCTGATTTGGCTACCCGGGTAGCCAGCATTGAAAGGCATATTGCTGGTTCTGGTCCGCGTAAGGCTTCTGCTAAGCGGCGGCATCTGGCACCCGGTGTTACTCTCTTTCCTATGGAAGCTGAGGAGTTTTTTGATGTTACTGGTTTTACCCCCCTGTAAGAAGGGGAATTATTCTCTGATTCAGAATCATCTGAGGATCAGCCTAGGGGTTATGATACTGACAGACTTTTGGCTCACATTTTTGAAGTGCTCTGTATCTCTCCTCCTGCCGTGGCCCGCGGCAGCAGGGGGAACTGTTTCATAATGTTAAGCCACGTTTGGAGTTTCCTGAACAAACCCACTTTAATAATCTGATTCTCAAGGAGTGGGAAAGGCCTAGCCGGCTTCCCGGGATACCAAAGAGTTGGGATAAGAAGTATCCTTTTCCTGCTGAAATGGTTAAAGTTGGTCATGTCCTCTAGAGGTGGATGCACCAGTTCTGGGGTTGTCTAACATATCTGTCATGCATTCCCCTGATACTACTACCTTGAGGGATGGGGAAGACAGGCACATGGATCAGCTAGCTTGCCATGCCTTTGCCTGTGTTGGGACCGCGCTCCGTCTGGTCTGTGCCTCTGCTATCACGGCTGTTGCTGTTAAAAGCCTGCTCAGGGGTCTCTTGGATGGGGCCCCTGATAATGCTGGGAGTGATCAGCCTAGGGGTTATGATACTGACAGACTTTTGGCTCACATTTTTGAAGTGCTCTGTATCTCTCCTCCTGCCGTGGCCCGCGGCAGCAGGGGGAACTGTTTCATAATGTTAAGCCACGTTTGGAGTTTCCTGAACAAACCCACTTTAATAATCTGATTCTCAAGGAGTGGGAAAGGCCTAGCCGGCTTCCCGGGATACCAAAGAGTTGGGATAAGAAGTATCCTTTTCCTGCTGAAATGGTTAAAGTTGGTCATGTCCTCTAGAGGTGGATGCACCAGTTCTGGGGTTGTCTAACATATCTGTCATGCATTCCCCTGATACTACTACCTTGAGGGATGGGGAAGACAGGCACATGGATCAGCTAGCTTGCCATGCCTTTGCCTGTGTTGGGACCGCGCTCCGTCTGGTCTGTGCCTCTGCTATCACGGCTGTTGCTGTTAAAAGCCTGCTCAGGGGTCTCTTGGATGGGGCCCCTGATAATGCTGGGAGTGAAGAGTATAGAGCTCTTCTGCTTTGTGAGGAATTTGTTGCATATGTTCTCTCTGCCCTGGATGATACCATTAGAATGTGTGGCAGGGCTTCTGCCTTGTTGGTGGCAATACGCCGCTTGGTCTGGCTGCGCCAGTGGGCAGCTGACAATGCTGCCAAAAAGGCCCTCACTGGTTTTCCCTTCAAGGAGCTGCGCCTCTTTGGGGAACGTTTAGACTTGTTTGCTAAAGGTGGCAAATTACCTCAGCGTAGAAGGCGGCCCCGGCCCTTTCGGGGTTCGGGTGCCTTTTCTCCTTCCTTCAGGGGCTCCAGAATTGGACGGGGAGCTTCCTTTGCTGGAGCCCGTGGAGATATTCTAAGTATGTCACACACCCCGCTTCAAGACATTCATTACACTTGGGTATACTGACCTGTAGATGGCGATCGTGCAAAGATGTCAATAAAAAAAGGTAAGACCCTCCCGGACCATAAATACCTGGGACCTCCCACTCATTCCCCAGTCTTCCATCTCTGCAGTGATGATGTCTCCTCCTTGCAGGTAGCCGGGATAACTCCCGGCCTTCTATTCTTCTATTCCTGCCCGGATCCCCTTATTTAAATTACTTGCCTCCCAGCCTAGGCTGCTGGTCCGGGCACAGGTAGTTGGCACTCCTGGTGCTTAGGAGCCGTGAGACCCCATAACAAGGGGTAGGCGGCTATCCGGGTTGGTGATCCCGGTTTGGGATGCCCCGTCCCCTTGGCCCTGCCCTGGCATGGATTCCCCCTCTCCCGGATACCCTTAGGGGAGGGTGGGGGCCGGGTCCCTTATGGATTCCTCTCATTATTGTGTATGTGTGTGTGTGTGCTTAACTGTGTGTGCTTTTATTTTTTGACTGGCGCCAGCGGTCCCGCGGTGCCGGCGTGCTGCAATGGTGGCGGTGAGCGCCCATGAGGGCTTCTTCTCCTCTGGGCGGCGGGGGCGGGCCGGGCGCTCACGCCCCCGTGCTGCGGGCGCGTTTTCATGTCCTGGCTTCTGGCCGGGAGAGACGGGGGAGGGGCGGGGCCGGGCGCGAACCGCGCCGGTCCGCCCTCCCTCCTCCTACTGCACACTGCGCGTCTTCACTGTGCCTGGCGTGCGGTACTGAAGGTCGGGTGAGTGCCCAGATGGCCATCAGATTCATCTGTCTTTAACCCTTTATACATTCTAGCATGGTCTGAGCGTGTGCTTGTGTTTTGTGTTCCAGGTGGAGCATTGATCATATTAAAGGGGGGCTTTCCCGGTCCAGGGTCCCTGGTTAAAATTTTAGCTGGCTTAAAATCCTTAAAGGGGCATCCCGGATTGCATTATTGCGTAATTCCCTCGGAGCATTGTACACATATATTATATATATATATATATATATATATATATATATATATTATTAAAAAATCACCATATGGAGGCTTCCCCGGATACTGGGCTTGTGCCCCCCTCGGGGCAATCCAGGCTGTGTTTGGGGTGTGGGGTATCCCTTTTGGGGGATGATGTATTTCTATGTATACCCTGTGGTCTGTTACGCGGCAGACTGGATCTCAGGCGTCCGGTTCTGCTCCGCCAGTCTCCTCTCCGTCTCCCCCTCGCTTGACACATACCCCGTGTGACGTGGTCATTGGCGGGGAGTCGCAATCTGAGGTGTGTGCCAGATTGACCAATCTTAAAAAATTGTTTTCCAGTGCCGTTGCTAAAAAGGCCATGGCAAAGCGAAAACATTTGTATACAGCCATGCAGGCCTCTGATATGGAGGAGTTTGACTCCCTGGATTGGTCTGATTGTCCCCCGCGTGAGGAAGGGGAGCTGTATGAGGAGTCTGAGGGCTCCGATGACCAGCAGTTTGTGGGTGCTGATACCGAGCAGGGCCAGGGGTATTCCTGGCTCATATGTTTGAGGTCCTGGCTATTTCTCCCCCCGGAGGCAGCTCCTTCGCTGAAGGGGGAGTTCTTTGAAGTGACCAAGCCGCGCTTGAAATTTCCTTATCAAAAGCATTTTGATGGTATCATTCTTAAGGAATGGGAGAGGCCGACTCGGCTTCTGGGTGTCCCACCGGGTTGGGACAGGAAATACCTCTTTCCGGCGGACGCGGTGAAGCACTGGTCGCCCCCCCCCCCCCCCCGAGGTGGATGCTCCTGTTTTGGGGTTGTCCAGCTCCTCAGTCCTCCATTCTCCGGAGTTCACTACTCTCAAGGATGGTGAGGATAAACGCATTGAGCAGATGGCTTGTCATTTTTTTGCCAGTGTTGGATCGGCCGGTTTGTGCTTCTTCGCTTTTATTGTTAGCTGCCAGGTCGGTTGTTAGAGGACTGTTGGCCTCTTCCGGGCTTGACCCGGCTAGTGAGGAGTTTGCCGACCTTAAGCGCTGTGAGTTATTTTTGTCCTTTGTGCTGTCCGCCTTGGACAACACATTGGTGATGTGTAGCAGAGCTGCGGCCCTGCTTGTGGCTATCCGGCGGTCGGTTTGGCTACGCCAGTGGGCGGCTGATTTTATGTCCAAAAAGTCGCTTACGACCCTTCCCTTTGTGGGGTTGCGGCTCTTTGGAGAGAGATTGGATTCGGTGGCAAAGGGAGGTAAGTTACCTCAGCGTAAAAAGCAGTGTCGCCCCTTTCGGGGGGCGGCTTCCTTCTCTCAGTCCTTTCGTGGGGCTAGAGTCGGCAGGGGTTCAGCTTTCCCCTCATCCAGAGGTGATTCCTGGACCAGGGGCAGGGGTCGGGCCCGTCCAGGACACAGTTGGGGCTCCAAGCCTAGAGCCACTGCCAAGCCGGCTCAGCAATGAGGGGGCACCCTCACCCTTGCGGGTGGGGGGACGGCTGGTACTCGGACAGGTGGATTCAGGAAGTGGCGTCTTCCGGTTACAAGCTGGAGTTCGAGTTCCGGCCCCCTCCCAGATTCTTCAGTTCTCGGGTGCCGTCGGATCCTCTGGCCGCCCAGGGGCTTCGGGCGGCAGTAGCAAGTCTCTTGGACATGGCTGTCATCTGTCCGGTGCCCCTCTCAGACCGGAGCCTGGGCTTCTATTCCAATTTGTTCACGGTGCCCAAGAAGGACGGATCAGTTCGTCCCATTCTGAATCTGAAGTTGCTCAACAGGTTCGTTGGTCCCCGGAAGTTCCGTATGGAAACTCTGCGCTCAGTCATCCACTCACTTCGTCAGGGGTACTTCATGACGTCCATAGATATCAAGGATGCTTACCTGCATATTCCAATATTTCCGGCACACCAGAGATTCCTCAGGTTTGTCGTGGACAATCGACATTTTCAGTTTGTGGCTCTTCCGTTTGGCCTTACCTCGGCTCCAAGGGTTTTTACCAAGGTGTTGGCAGGAGTGATGGCCATCCTCAGAGCCAGGGGTATCTGCATTGTGCCCTATCTGGACGATCTTCTTATCATGGCGTCTTCTCTCAGTCAGTCGCAGCTGGATACCAGGACAGTGGTGTCCACTCTGGAGAGTTTCGGTTGGGTGATCAACTATCCCAAGTCCTTCCTCACTCCCTCCAGGGTGGTGGAGTTCCTGGGAATGTCTCTGGATACTTCTCAGGCCAGGGTGTTCCTCCCCCGAGCCAAGGTTCTTCTGATTCAGGAACTGACTCAGCGTCTCCTATCCATCCCCCGCCTGTCCATCCGGCTAGGGATGCGACTGGTGGGATTGATGGTGGCATCGTTCGAGGCGGTTCCCTTTGCCCAGTTTCACACAAGGACGCTCAAGCTCCATCTCCTGGCGGCCTGGGACGGGTCCCCGTTATCATTGGATCAATCCTTTCTGATGTCCCCCCCGGGTGCGGCGTTCCCTTCGGTGGTGGCTGAAACCAAGCAATCTGACCCCTCGTTGGGAGATGGTCACCATGGATGCCAGCCGGTCAGGTTGGGGGGGATTTTGGAAGGATCTTCAGTTTCAGGGGCTGTGGGGGCCTCAGGAGGCTCACGATCCCATCAATGTTCTAGAGCTGAGAGCCATCAGATTGGTTCTGGCTCGCTTGACTCATCAGTTTCGGGGACTACCGGTTCAAGTTCGGTCGGACAATCGGACGGCGGTCGCCTACATCAATCACCAGGGAGGGACTCGCAGCAGGCGTGCCCTCAGGGAAGTGTCTTTGATTCTGGATTGGGCAGAGGGCAATGTCCCATGCATCTCGACAGTATACATTCCGGGAGTGGAAAACACGGAGGCGGACTCCTTGAGCAGGGGGTCATCTCGCCGAGGAGAATGGTCACTCTGCCCCAAGTCGCTTTGCCTCCGGGGGGGACTCCGGCAGTGGACCTCTTTGCCTCTCGTCACAATCACAAGCTTCCGGCATTTGTGTCTCTCTCGCGGGATCCGCTGGCTCTGGCAGCGGATGCCATGTCTCTGAACTGGAGGGATCTGGGGTTTCTATACCTGTTCCCTCCGTTTCCCATGGTGGGCAAAGTGGTGCGCAAGCTGGCCCTAGAGGGTGCGTCAGCAATCCTGGTGGCTCCAAGGTGGCCAAGACAGGGTTGGTTCGCAGATGTGGTAAGGTTGGCAGAGGATCAGTTAGTTCTGCCCTTTCTGCCGGATCTACTCACTCAGGGTCCCCTGCTTTACCCCAATTTACCAACGCTGGCTTTGACGGCGTGGCTGCTGAAACCTCCATCTTGAAGGAGGAAGGTCTTTCTGATGCTGTCATTCAGACTCTGGTTAAGGCTAGAAAGAAGTCTTCCTCTGCCATCTACTATAGGATTTGGAGGTCTTATATTGATTGGTGTGAGGTCAGGGCCTTGCAGGGCGTTTTCTATCCCTAGGATCTTGGAATTTTTGCAACATGGTCTGGACCTAGGTTTGCAGCTTAGTACGCTGAAAGGGCATGTTTCTGCCTTGGTGGTTTTCTTTCAAAAGTCTTTTGCTCTTCATCCTCTGGTTAAGACCTTATTCCAGGGGGTTACGCATGTGCGGCCTCCTATGAAGCCTTTGCTCCCAGTTTGGGATTTGAACTTGGTTTGTCTGCCTTGCAGGGTCAACCTTTTGAACCTTTGCAGGATATTGCACTTTCTACGCTTACTCAGAAGGTTGTTTTTCTGGTTGCCATCACTTCTGTTCGGCGTGTTTCGGAGTTGGCAGCCTTGTCCATTAAGGCCCCTTACTTTGAGAGGCATCAGGACAAGGTTGTTTTCCGCTTCAAGCCAGATTTCCTTCCTAAGGTGGTCTCTGATTTTAATCTTAATCAGGACATCTACCCTCCTTGTGTCCGTAGCCTAGCAATGACAAGGAGAACTGATGTAGGGGTCTCTTGGATCCATTTCCAGTTTCCAGTTCGTTTAAAAAGAAAAAAAACAGGAGTCCCCGTCTTGTCCCTTCCCTCCAGTGACCTAATTGTTCACATGGGGGTGATTCCACAGAAGCTCCTCCTCTGTGGTATGAAATATTCCCTGCTCAGCTTGGCAGGATTCCATACATTTTTAACTGTATTTTTTCAATGTTTGTGAACTGGTAAGGGGTTGGCCCCTATATACCCATTCACACATTGTGGTGGCAGAAGCCTGATACTGGAGACTTTCAGGTCAAACTGGATTGTCCTTGCATCGGCTCATCAATACTTACAAGGTGATCTTCAGTCTTTTTGCGGAATCCTAAAGACATCATATATAAACACTGTAGTTAGGGTCACACAAAAGAAAGCTGTAGATGTTTTGCCCTTTCAGAAGTATTATGGGCATTTTAGGGCAACATGTGTGGAATGAGTTGGGTTGATATAGCTTCTGCCACTGCAAAACAGAACAATGGAATTTCTACTGGAATTTCATGGGTTAAAGCGGTCCTTCACTCTGAATAAGATATCTTATATGTTTCCCACACCCTGTACATACAGATTGCGCACATTAAAAATCATCCTACCTGCATCTACTGCATGTTATGAGCCTTTAAACATCAAAGATGGCGGCTCATGGAACATCAGGCAGCCTGCAAACAGGAAGTGCAGTCTGACTTTGCTGCTCTGCATTCTGGGACTGCTGACCTTTTCCTGACCCCAGCTCTGCTCTGTCTGAGCAAAGCACAGCTATAACCCACACCCCTGCACTTTATCCCGCTTCCCTCTTCTCAGTAAGTATGATGCTTCTGAGTCAAGATGGCAGCGCCCGTATCCTAAAGTCCTTAACAGAGTTTGCAGCCCAGTGGGTGAAAAAAGAATAAGTGACTAAAGACTTAAAATATATTAATTTTAGATGCTGGGGAATAGTTTTTTAAGGGTTTGAGCTTTTCAATAAATCATGGTGAAGGTCCACTTTAAAAAGTTTAAAGGTGGCCTGAATGTCTTCCTTGCATGTAGTAACATTACCAGTTATGGCTACTAGACCACTGGACCACTATTTTAGGGCAACATCTGTGGAATGAGTTGGGTTAATATAGCTTCTGCCACTGCAAAACAGAACAGTGGAATTTCTACTGAACTATCCTTATTAAAGGGGCTCTGCTGTGGGGATGGATTAGTGCTTTGCTTCATGGGTTAAAAGGCATAATGAATACCCCATTATCCCTGCTGCAGTGTTTAGCTTTTTTTTTTTTTAAGCAACACTGAAAAAGTTCAAAGGTGGCCTGAATGTCTTCCTTGCATGTAGTAACATTACCAGTTATGGCTACTAGACCACTGGACCACTATACAGGCTAAACTAAATGGACTAAAATCTGCCCTACATACTATGTTACTATGTAACACCAATGAAAACATTGCTAGGTGAGGGCTAGGTAGAATATCTTAATAATTGCATAATAATTAGTGTATATTTTGTCACCCTTTACCTTAACATTTATCAACATATTTCTCACTCGCTATGTATGTATACAGGAAAGTCGGAATATTATTAGTCGTTTTGAATTCTGGATCTTTTCAGTGACTCATGGACTCCAATATTTGTTATTTTGTTATTTAGTACTACGTAATGACTGCATGTCCCATGTGGAGGGTTGCACAAGTTACGACCCATTAACATGTATGCGGTGCTTAGTACTTGAGGGCATTTCTATAGGGTAACATGCCAATACAGCCTTTCTAAATGTACACAGTCATCTGTGTTGTACTGGATGAGTCATAATGTCTGAGTTGTCTATTGATCCTGCAGCGTGTCAGCTTGTGTGTACAGTTATTCAGGTGTCTAGCGTGAGCTAAGTCCACAGCTATGAACAGACGCTTTTATAGCCCAGCTTTTGGCTTTGAAGCGTCACGCACTGTTATGTTGATAATTGACAAGTCCTGAAACATGAAGCGCTTTATAAACAAATGTTTTGAAGCTTCCAGCATATAGACTTACAAGCTTTTTTGTTTCCAGAGGTTGTTGAGATGTTGTTGAGAAGTATTTTCTAGTGATGTCTGTATTTTTTGCTAACCCTGCTGACACCTTACCCATTCTGGACCTTTGTCTACCTCCCCAACAACTTTCTTGTATGACTCCCTTGTCTATTGCCTGACCAGTGAAGCTCCTGTTGTTCCTAACCTAGATTGCTGGGACAGAATATCATGCTGTTGAAAACTGAAGGGAGGCCTTTTCCTAGGTATACTATACAAAATGTATTTGGGGTTACAGATATTGTGATAAGGATGTGTTACATGCAAAAAAAGGGATTATCTCTGTTAATCTATCCTTCTATCCTTACATAATAATGTACATATTTCAAATCCCTAAGTTAAAAATCTCTTCTTTATTCTATTCTTTTAAAAAGCCATTCTTATAACATTCATTGTCACCAATGCTTCAAAGTTTCAAATACACCATTGGTGCACTTGTTTCTCACGTTGTGCTTGGTCACCACCCTAAGATTTCTAAATGGTGAACATTATACTGTTTTTTTTTTATATATATTCTTTATTTATTGCATGTTCCAAATAGATTTACATACATATAGAAGATGTATATAAAGACAGCATTAAAATATAACCAACAAAAGTGGTACAGCGTATTAAAATAAAAAGAAATTATCAAGTGAGCTTCCTTGTGGTCCACTTTCTTTAACTGTATCGACGCCCGATCTAGCTGTATTTTGCTCCTGCGAGGCCGCCCCCCCCACGCCCCCCCCAGACCACCCCCAACCGAGGGGGTGAGGCCCCGAGAGGGGAACGTGGCCCCCCGCAGAGACCCACCTCCCCATCCAAGGCGCCCACCCCAAGGGTTCGAGACCTGTTCTCGCCCCCAGGGCACGGAGCAAACAATCTAGAAGCACTGTACCCAGAAGAGAAATAGAAAACAGGGAAAAAGGAAGAAAAGAAGTGAAAGCAAAAGTAGAGTAATATCAGCGTCCCTTATTAATGCTCCTACTGATTTCGTTCGACTAACCCGTTATACTCTGTCAAAAATGTAAATGTGTCCCAACCCATCCATCTGAGACGGTGCGCCTCCGATGTTTCGTTGCGCTCAGCAATGATGCCCTCAAATCGCTCCATCTCCGAGACCTTGTTGAGCCAGAGCAGGATGCTAGGTGGATCTGATTTCTTCAACTGCACTGGAATGCACGCCCTAGCTGCATTAATTAATTGACCCATTATGGACCTCCGGTATCTTTTGGCGGTTTTCTCCGATTGGTGGAGAAGGAAGAAGGCTGGACCCCCCCGGGATCTCTCCCCCCCCCAGCACCCTCTCCATTATTTCCTTGACTGTAGACCAGAAACCACTCACACCCGGGCAAGACCAAAAGATGTGTAGGAGATCACCTCTCTCCTCTCCACATCACCAGCAGAGAGGTGACAACTCTGGGAACCATCTGTGAAGGGAGGTAGGTACTCTATACCACCCGGTCAGAATTTTATAGTTGCACTCTTTATGTTTAGTACATCTCGCCGTTTCATGAGCCAGTTTAGCTATTTTAGTCCATTGTTTCGAGGTAAAGGGAGTGCCCAAGGTATCCCCCCACTTGGAGATGAAAGACGGCGCCTCCTTATTTTCCGGGCTGATCAGCATCTTATAAGCGGAAGAGAGTACATGTCTTACGGGGCCCTCTTCTTCACATAGCCTCTCAAATGTGGTGAGCCCTCTATCTTCCCGGGACTCCCGCTGAAGAGTTGAGAAAAAGTGTCTCAGTTGCATGCCCTGCCAGGCACTCCATCTGGGCAAACCCTGTGTATCTGCCAGATCATCTAGTAACTCCCAAGCTCCCCGATTATGGAAGTGACAGACCCTACCCACCCCTCCCCTCAGCCATCTCTCCACCACCCTGCCCGAGACTCCCGGCGGGAACGCCGGGTTTCCCAGGACCGGGTACATCTGGGAGAAGGCTGGTGAAATGTCGCTACGTGACCTACATCTCTGAAAGATTTTAATGGTAGCCCCGATCGCTGGGTGTTTCGCAATAGGCCCCATGTGCTGCTTAAACAACCAGGGTAGGAATTTTAACGGGAGGGGAGTGTTGCTCTGTTCGACCTGTACCCATTTTTTATCTTGCGAGTGTCTGCACCAGTCTATTATCCGGCATAGTGGTACAAGCAAGGGTCTGGAAACCCTATCCCTCCATTCTCCCTTGATCTACTCAGAGTTCTTTTCCCAACCCTGGGGTTCTTCCCCAGCCATATAAATCTACCAAATAAGGCGCCCACTTTCTGCAGGAAGGCGCCGGGGACCTCTACCGGGAGTGCCTGCATCAGATATAACAGACGCGGCAGTAAGTTCATTTTTAAGGCGTTACACCTCCCGAACCTTGACAGCTTCTTGTGGCCCCAGGTCTCTGTGTCTTTGGTGAAGCTCCGCAACAACGGGGGGGAAATTAAGCGGAAAGATCGTGTCTAGTGACCTACCTATCTTTGTACCCAAATATTTGATGTGGTCACTCGCCCACTTAAAGGAGAAGGCGTTCTGGAGGGCAACCTCCCTACTTCTCTGTAGATTAATATTCAAGGCCTCCGATTTCTGCAGATTGATTTTATAATTCGAGACTTCCTTGTATGCGTCTAATTCTTGCATTAAGTTTGGGAGAGTGACCTCAGGACATGACACAAAGAAAATCAGATCGTCCGCCTAGGCCCCCACTTTATAGTGACCTGAGGGCAGGGCCACACCCTGAATGTTAGGGTTAGCCCTTACCCTACAGAGAAAAGGTTCCAGGGTCAGGATAAAGATGAGCGGCGAGAGGGGGAAACCCTGCCTCGTCCCATTCCCAATACCGAAAGGCTCCGAGAGTAGACCATTGACTCTCACCACTGCTGAAGGGCACTGGTAGAGACTAGTTATCCAGGATAACATTCCTGGCCCGAGACCCACATGTCTCAGGACCCCTTTCATGTAATCCCACTGAACCCTGTCGAAAGCCTTTTCAGCATCGGTAGCAAGGAGGATCTCAGGGAGCTCTCTTTTGTGAATCAGATCTATAAGGTTCAAAACCTTAATCGTGTTGTCCCTTGCCTCTCTATACGGCATAAACCCCACCTGATCCAGAAGAATGACGTGATGTAGATGGGGGGACAATCGGGTGGCCAATACTTTAGCGAAGAGCTTTATATCTGTATTGAGCAGGGAGATAGGCCTGTAACTAGAGCTCTGTGTTGGGTGTTTACCATCCTTCGGTATGACTGAGATCTGGGCCCGAAGACTATCACATGGGAGGGACGCTCCTGCAGGAATAGAGTTTAGCGCCTTAAGGAGGCGCGGTGACAGGATCCCTGCAAAGGTTTTATAGTAGAGCAACGGAAGCCCGTCGAGCCCCGGAGTTTTCCCACTCGCGGAGTTCTTAATAGCCCCCGCCAGCTCCTCTGCAGATATAGGGTCCTCCAGCTATTCAATCAGTTCTCTCGGTAGTCTAGGGAGACCTGACTGGGCGATGTACTCGTCTATTTTTGCTAATTTGTCACCCCGGGAGTGGGTGGGAGTGTTGTATAGCACCTCGTAGTACTTTTTAAATACCTCCGCAATTTCCCTGTCCCTGTGAACTATCTTCCCCTTTTGGTCTGAAATTTTGGAGATATACGTTCTTGCCCTTTCCCTTCTCAGAGCCGAGGCCAGAAGTCTCCCACATTGATCACCGGACTCATAAAAGACCCTCCGGCTCTTGATGAGTTGGATTTTGATCCTGTCGCTATAGATCTTCCGGAGTCGGTCCCTAAGGGCGGAAAGTGCAGCTATTTACGCTCCTGCCAGTGACTGCTTGTGCACCGCTTCCAACTTTTTAATTTCTTCCAACAGATCAGCAATCTGTTTACCCCTCTCTCTCTCTTGACCCTAGCATTTATGGGCTTCCCACAGGACCGGAGCACCTATGTCTGGAGAATCGTTCTCCTGGAAGTAGTTTTGCAGAACCTGCTTCATCTCTTCCCTGATCTGGGGATCCTGAATTAGAGATTTGTTTAGTGTCCACGACCAGGCACGTGGTACCCGTTCCTGTGGGGCCAGCTGGATGCTAACTGGGGCATGGTCGGAGATAGTGATACTGCCTATCGAGGCAGAGGAGACCCGGGGGAGAGTGTGGTGCTGAACCAGAAACAAATCGATCCTGGAGTACATATTATGCGGGTGGGAATAGAACGTATAGTCCCTAGAGTCAGGATTAAGAATCCGCCAGGGGTCCACCAACTGGTGGGTATTGAATAGTTTCCTAACCCTTTTCAATTTAGCGTAGGACATGTAGGAATGTCCCTTGGAGGTGTCTAGTAAGGGCTCCAGGGAGAAATTGAAATCACCTCCAATGATCAACCTGCCCTCCGCAAAGTCAGTGAGCCTCCCCAGAACTCCCTCCAAGAATGTGATCTGACCAGTGTTTGGGAGGTAGAGGTTCACCAAGGTAAAGAGCTCTGATCGGATCCTCCCCTTAACAAACAACCACCTCTCCACCACCCAGAGAACCCACCTCCTCCCAGGGCACAGACCGAGAGATGAGTATGCTCACCCCCCGTGATCGTGAGTCTGGTGAGAGGCTATGGTAGGACACCGGAAATACCTTATTACGGAAGGTCGGCGGATTAGACGACTTGAAGTGCGTCTCCTGCAGAAAGGCCACACCTGCTTTTGACGCTCTGAGGTTGTTCAGTATCATGGACCTCTTCTCAGGGGTGTTGAGCCCTGTCTTCAGTATCAGCTAGGGCCCCACCACTCTCGGAACTCTATGTCAAGGGGGATTAAGCAGGGACAGGGAAAATCAGAGAGGAGAAGAGAGAAGAGAAGCAAAGAAAAGGAAATAAAGTACAAACACCTCTGGTAGAGCCCTCAGACAAGCCCCCAACTGACAGTCGGGTTCCACCAAAAGCCCCACCAGAGGAGAACTAAAGTGCTGTTTACGCTAAGTCTCAGCTCCACCCAAGAGGGTGAAGATTGACACCGGCCTAACTGGGGGAACTATGTCTAGCACCAGATTCAGAGGCGGCACCTCCTCAATCCCCAGGGCGACAATCATCATTTGAGCAACAGTGAGAACTCAGAAAACTTCAACTGCAGGAAAGAAGAAACAAATACAGCTGAACACGGCTTAACAAGTTAACAGCAGAGGGAACCAAGTCTCTCTCTCAGAGCTGGGTGGTTCTAGCCAGGCCCCCCCCCGAGCACCAGCAGGGAAGCAACCAGGCCCAAAACTGAGGAGGCACAGAAGTGCAGTAAGGTACCCACGTTCGGACCTAGCTTGGATAACCGCTAGCCCGCTGCCCCCCACCAGCACTCAGAGGGAGCCCAACGCCAGACCCCAAGCATTCCCGCTCCATCGTCAACAGTTGAAACAGTCTTACTACTCTAGAGACCGGTAGTACCAGAGTTTTCAGGGTCACATCTCTCTGTCCATTGGATCGGGGGGCGCCTCTCCAAACGTCGCCCCTCACGTCTCCCGCATCTCATCTCGGACCTTTTCGTGCGGGGACGTCTCTGGGGTAAACCGCCTCGACCTAGCGGGGGCAACTCTGTCGACAGCGAGAGCCAGTTGGGGACTGGGATGGGGCCACAGTCCAAAAAAGCAAAGAGACCCTCAAGATCTTGATAGGTTCTGAGCATGTAGGTACCTCTCTCCTTAACCACAATTAGGTGGAATGGATAGCCCCAGCGGTATGTCGCTCCTTTGCTTCTGATCAGCTCCAGGACAGGTTTCAATGACTTCCTCGTTTGCAGTGTGCATCTAGAGAGGTCTGATAAGATAGTAATCCTTGCCCCGTCCAAGTCCAACGGGCCATGCTGCCAAGCCTTGCGCGCTATTTCCTCTTTAACGTTGTAGAAATGAACCCTGCACACTATGTCTCTCGGATACGCTGGATCAGGGTTGCGTGGGCCCAGGGCTCTGTGCGCTATGTCGATTTCAATTGGGGGTCCACATTTCTTTCTAAGAGCGTTTTTAAAGATTGTGGTTATGATACGTCTCACGTCTTCCCCTGCAGTTGCTTCTGGGATGCCCCGCAGTCGAAGATTGTTCCTTCTGTGCCTGTTCTCAAGGTCATCATGCTGCAGCTGGAGTTGTAGGATTCGCTGGCTCTGCTCCTCCACTCGCGCTGTCAAGACCGCAACCGTCGCTTCGCTGGACGTCTGATTGGAGGTGATCCTGGAGTCAAGCGTTTGGATTTGTTCCCGCACTTCCGCAATCTCTTTTTTATAAGCTGATTCATAACGGGCGATTAGCGCCTCAAAGTCCGCTCTGGATGGGATAGCTTTCAAGAACGACAGGGTTTCCATATGTATACTTTCGGCTCCCGGGCCTAGCCCAGGTTCGGCTCTTTCCCAGCGGGTCAGCAGCGGGGTAGAAGAGCCCTCCGGGGGCGGCAGGGTAATTGAGGTGGTCTGAAGAAGGGACCCCCGAGGGGGCGAGATAGCTGGTTGCAAGGTTCCTGCTGGGGGGGCTGCTCTGCAAGCCTCTCATCATCTTTCTGCGGTAGCCATAGTGAGTGGCCAGAATGTGAGATATGTAGCGCACTAGGTGGAATCCGCGATGTACTTAGTTCCAGAAGGCCAGATTCTCCCTCATCTGCCTGTTGTCCAGGTGGGCGGGGGGGGGGGGAGGCGCAGCTCATCGCCTCTTGGAGTCCAGTTGCGGGGCCCCTTTTCCCCCGGACCCTCTGCAGGGGGACCCCTGCACCCCGGGCTGTCCGCTCTCGGGGCGTAGGCATAGCGTGACAGCATGGATGCGGTGTTACAATGTGGGTCACAGATTTCCGGGCTCTCCTCTTCCACTCCTGCCCAGGGGGCCATCTCATCTTCCACCTGATTGCTCCATTCAGGGCATCCCTCTTTCCCTGGCTTGCAACTAATTAGGCCATCTTTCCATCCCCCCTTCTTGTTAAGGCCCCTCCTTTGTGTTCCAGGGCTCTGTGCAAGCATGCTATCCAGCCCCTTTTCCTTTGGGCCCCACAAGTCATGATGCGCCATCTTGTGTCTCTGGCCCCAGGGGCTACAGTTATGCCCCTGCAGCGGTTCATTGCCCGCTCTCTCCGGTGTTTGCGCTCACAGAGGGGCCGTGACTCTGGGCTCCCTCACTGTCCCCGCGGCCTCAGGAGAATGCCCCCCGCTCGTTGACTAGGGGGAGGTACGTTGGACGCTCCGCGGCCGGGCGCCATTTTGCCGCTCTCCTCCGCCGCCTTCTCTGGCTGCCTCGTCGCCTCCGCTCTCCGCTGCTCTCGCTGCCGCTCCGGTGACCCCTCGCCGCCGTCGCACGTCCCAGATGGCACCGCCCGACCCACCATCGCGATCTCAGCCGGCTCGCCGTCCCGCCATCCCGCGGATCCTCTCTCCTCGTCGCCGCTCAAGGTATTCTCCTCCCTCTTCTTTTTCTCTTTCTTTCTCTGCTTCTTTCCTGTCATCTTGCTTGAATTATTCTCACTCCGTCGCTTTTAAATCTCTCTCAAAGCCCGTGGAGGATCGGAGCTAGTGGAGCTCACGTCCTCCTCATCAGCATGCCAGGCCACGTCCCAACATTATACTGTTAACCCTTTTGTTGCCAAGCACGTAACACCTACGTGCTGGCTTGGCTGGGCCTTAAGTGCCAAGCCCGTAGGTGTTACGTGCTTGACTTTCCTCGCTTGTAGTTTAAAAAGTAAAAACAACAAATACTCACCTGACCCCTTGTTGGATCCGGCCGGGTCTCCTCTTTAATTTGGTGCCATCCGATCCCCCGTGGGGGGTCGGATGGCTCCAGGAGAGCCCCCGGAATAGGCCGCCCCCCCCCCCCGCTTCTGCAGCAGCAGCTTCTAACTGTAAAAAAAAAAAAAAATAAAAATGACATTCACTTACCTGTGTGTGCGCTGGCTCCCGCTGTCCCTCCTCTTCACCTGGGGGGCCTCCGATCCCCCCCCAGGACTTACCGATCTTCAGGAGAGAGCCTGGGAGGCTCTCTCCTCTCTTCTGCACGATGGCGGCCGCCATCATGCCTCCAAGCCCCGCCCCCTTGGGGGCGGGGCTTATGAAGTCATCCCGGCCCCGATCTCAGGCTTCAGCCTTCTCAGCTTCTCAGATGCCGGTGATCGGCACAGGGGAAGGAGGTGACAGGAGATCCTCTGATCTCCTGCCTTCTCCTTCTCTGGATGCCGATCACCGGCATCTGTCAGCTGAGCGGCGAGGGACAAGAGCTTGCAATCGAAGGTAAGTACAGTAAAAAAAAATTTTTTTTTTTTCTAATAAAATACTTTTTATTATTGTGTGGTGTTTTTTTTTCACATTAACCCTTTGTGAGCTGGTAAGGGGTCCATGAGACCCCTTATACCAGTTCACAAGGCTGGGGGGGTGGCAAGTCACCTGCCCTAGCGGGTGGCTTGCCATTAACCCCCGCACCCCCATTACCTGCCTCCCCAAAGGCCAGGGGGGGGCAGAAGAGCCCGGGCCCACATAGGCTATGTGGGCTCGTAGGCTGCAGGGTGGGGGGGCCACCAAAGCTGGCCCCCCCACTCTGTGCCTACAAGCCCCCATAGCTGGTCCCGGGCTGGTTACTTTGGGTAAGGGGGACCCCACGTCATTTTTTTTTTTGGATTTTGAAGGGTTTTTAACCCTTCAAAATCCAAAAAAAAATGGGGTCCCCCTCCCCGGGAAAGGGGGACCCTATGTCATTTTTTTTTTTAATTAACCATTTGTCATCCAGCAGCTATAAAAGGCTTCTGGGCAGGAAAGGGTGTCTACCTATACATATGTGGTATCGCTGTAACCGGGAGAAATTGGGGTTTCTCACGCAATAAGATTTTATTGACAAACTTACATTTTTTATTACAAAAAAACTCTACAAATTGTAAAAAAATGTTTTTTTTTATTTTTTTTCACACATTTCACCCAAAAAAATTGAGAATACACCTAAAAAATACAAACAAGACATTTCATGTTAAAGCCCAGACTCTGTTGAAAAAAACAATATATAATTTTCCTGGGAAATCCCTGGAAATCCCTTCAAAAATGACAGTTGAATATGTGTAGCGCAAAATGGTGAAACATCGTCTGGCAACAGGGAGTGGCAAATGCTGCAGGTAGGCTGGCAGCGAAAGGGTTAAATCACATTAACAATTATCCCAATATATATTACATATTAATAGATTCACGAAGAGACAAAAGGACTCACATACCGTAATCTTTGATATTCACAACTCGCATGTGATATGGTACCGGCAACTGCCAGCCCTCTATGTCTGAGTAACTGCGAACTGTGTTGTATATGCTTATTAAAAGCCATAGGTAATGCGATTAATATTTATTTATCATAGTGTCATGGTGTCACATGGAAGGGGGTCATGACCCATCAAGCTCGCCTCTATACAGCTATTGACAGTGAACAACTTGAATATGCTGCATATCCATAAATGATATCTGTCCAGAAACATGCTCAAAATAAAAACTTAACTCGGGGCGTAGCTATGGGGGACAGGGTACGCCACATCACTGCTCTACGGATGTCACTCACCACTGCCAATGATGCCAGCCCGAGTGGCTGTCCCATCTAGTCACCCGGAGAGACATACAAAATCGAGGAAGAGCATAGCTCCACAGGGAAGTCATATCCTGCCTCTATCCCAATATCAGATTGAAGGATCTTCTATTTTAATACATTTCAAACAAATAAGAGTTTTATTTATTCCAAGTATACAGCACCTCTTGTTCCAGAGTATTCCTTACACATGGGTTATGCATCCACAAGATGGCGCTGGACAGCAGAAAAAGACTTGTGGCTCCTCCCGGCCCTATATAAAGCCAGAAACCTCCCACAAATTCCCAGTTCTTATCTGCGGTCTGGGCTGCGAAGATAGAAGATGGCTCTCTAACTGCACAGGTGAGCGGGGCTTAACAGCCTGTGGCCCTGCAGGACTATTACCATCCGTTCCTAACCCACTGCCTCCCAGCCTGGGCTGACTGGTTTGGGTGATGGTAGGTTAGCACCAGGGTCAGGTGCTGAGGAGCGCTGCTCCTGCCGCAGTCCGTACCTGACAGGGTAGGCGGTATAGGCTTATGGTGAGCCTTGTGGGATGCCCCGGCCCACACTCTGGGTTTGCCTTAACCATTCCTCTCTAGGTGCCCCCCTCCTTCCACCTACGTTTTACTATGGGCCGTTACTACCCTCCTTTACCTCACCTGTGATCACGTGGGGCGCGATTCACGCTCTTCGGGGGGCTTTGCGGATGACTCTTTTCACGTCATCTCTCCCCGGCCCGCCCCTCGAGGTCTCTGCGGGCGCCATTTTCTTCCTTCCTTGCTGCGAGCGGTGCTGGCTCCCTGTGCAGTCCGTGAGTGCCCCTGCGGGTTGTTTTTTTTTCTATATATCTTTGCACTTGTATTTACTTAGGGGGATGTCATTTATGATTTTCAGGCGGGTTGAACTTCACTGCGGTTTCTCCTGGCCCTTTTCCCCCTGACAATCTCCCACCTCCCTAGTGGGCTATTGGGGCATCCCGGGTAGCTATCATTAGCATTAGCCCTATACTGGCCGGTTGTGCCAATCAAATCACCATATGGAGGCTTCTGGGGATAATGTGCTTGTGGTTCCTTCGGGACAAGCCCGGCTATGTGTTGCGTGGGAGGTATCCCCTATAAGTGATGATGTCAGGGTATGTGTAACTTGTGCCCAGCAGGTACTTGCGTTGCATTCTGGGTTGCCTGTTACGGGCCCGGGTGATGCGAGCCACGCTGGACCCCCTCTGGCTTCACCTACCCCCCCACGCTTGCATCTGACCCCCAACGAGGGGCATACTAGCGGGGATTCTCAATCTGATTTGGCTGCATGGGTGGCCAGCATTGAAAAACATATTGCTGGGTCTGCCCCGCGTAAGGCTTCTGCGTAAGGCTTCTGACAAGAAGCGGCATTTATCTCCCGCTGCCTCCCTCTTCCCTGTAGTGGATGAGGGACCTTACTCACTGCCTGGCCCCTACCCCCTTGCGGAGGGGTAATTGTTTTCTGATTCAGAATCCTCTGAGGAGCAACCTAAGATGTATGGCGGTACCGGGTCTGCCTTTGGGGAAGACCCGTGGTCCCCGGATGATACTGACAGGTTGTTGAGTCATATATTTTAAGTACTTTGTATTTCTCCTCCTGCAGTGGCTCCGCAGCAGCAGGGTGAGCTTTTTCATATGGTTAAGCCACGCAGGGAGTTCCCTGAGCAATCTCACTTTAATAATCTGGTGCTCAAAGAATGGGAACGGCCTAGCAAGCTACCTGGGGTGCCCAAGAGGTATCCTTTTCCTGCTGATTAAGCGTTGGCCATGTCCTCCCAAGGTAGATGCGCCCGTCCTAGGGCTGTCTAATACTTTTGTCATGCATTCTCCTGACACTACTACCCTGCGGGATGATGAGGACCGGCGCATGGACCAGCTGTCCTGTCATGCTTTTGCCTGTGTGGGGACCGCGCTGCGCCCGGTTTGTGCTTCTGCCATTACAGCTATAGCTATTAAAGGGCTGCTTAAGAGTCTCTTAGATGGGGTCTCTGATGACGCGGGAGGAGAAGAGTATAGGTCTCTCCTGCTTTGCTGTGAATTTGTCGCTTACATCCTCGCTGCCTTGGATGATGCCATTAGAATGTGTGGGAGGACTTCTGCTCTTTTGGTGGCATTACGCCGCTCTGTCTGGCTGCGTCAGTGGGTAGCTGATAACGCGGCTAAGAAGGCTCTCACTGGTTTTCCCTTTATAGGGCTGCGCCTCTTTGGTGAACGCTTGGACCTGTTTGCAAGGGGCGGTAGGTTACCTCAATGCAGGAGGCCATCTCTGTCCTTTCGGGGGACTGGTGCCTCTCTCCCCTCCTTTCATGCTTCCAGGGCTGGTCGAGGAGTTTCCTTTGCTGGAGCACACGGGGACTATTGGGGCAGGGGCAGAGGACGTGGCCACCCCCGGCCTCTCCTGGGGTCCCAAGCCCAAATCATCCCCCAAGCCCCCTCAGGCATGAAGGGGCGCCCTCATCCATCCGGGTGGGGGGACGGCTTCGTCTCTTTGCTCACGTCTGGAGGTTTCACGTCTCAGACCGGTGGATTCAGGAGGTAGTATCCTCCGGTTACAAGATAGAGTTTGCAGCCTGGCCACCCCCAAGATTTATCAAATCCCGGATGGCTCAAAACCCCCTGTCAGCTCAGGGCCTGCCTTGCTGTCCAAAACCTTCTGGAGTTGGGGGTCATCTGCCCGGTGCCTTTCAGGGAAAGGGGCAGAGGCTTCTGTTCCAATCTTTTCACTTTCCCCAAAATGGACGGGTCCCTCAGGCCCATCCTGGATTTAAAGCGTCTCAACAAGTTTGTCAGATTCAAGCATTTTCGCATGGAAACTCTGCGCTCAGCTGTCAATTCTCTGCGCCCGGGCGACTTCATGACTTCTGTAGACATCAAGGACACTTACCTTCATGTACCAATCTTTCCAGGTCATCAGAAATTCATCAGGTTCGCTCTGGAGGATCAGCACTACCAATTTGTAGCCTTGCCTTTTGGTATCACCTCGGCTCCCAGGGTATTCACCAAGGTGCCAACCATTCTGGTGGCCCCCTGTTGGCCAAGAAGGGTGTGGTTCGCAGACATCGTGCAGTTGGCAGTAGATCAATACGCCCTGCCCAAGGCTCCAGACCTGCTCACTCAGGGGCAGCTACGCCATCCCAATTTACAGACGCTGGCTTTGACGGCCTGGCTGCTGAAACCTCCATTTTGATGGGAAAGGGGCTTCCTGCCTCTGTTGTTGATACCATGATTCAGGCTATGAAGAGGTCCTCGTCCTTTATCTACTATAGGGTTTAGCATGCTTACATTACCTGGTGTGAGTCTAAGTTGCTTCCCTGTCGGGTGTTTTCTATTCCCAGGATTCTGGAATTCCTGCAACATGGTTTGGACTTGGGCCTACAACTTAGTACCCTCAAAGGACATGTGTCAGCTTTGGCTATTTTCTTCCAAAGATTTTTTGCCAATCACCGTCTGGTTAAGACCTTCTTCCAGGGGATTACTCACGTGCACCCGCCTCGTAAGCCTATGTTACAAGTCTGGGATTTGAACTTGGTTTTATCTGCCATGCAGGGTCCTCCTTTTGAGCCTCTGCGTGATGCTGCTTTGCCTGTTTTGACCCTTAAGCTAGCCTTTCTGGTGGCTATCACTCCTGTTAGGCGTGTTTCTGAGTTGGCGGCGCTTTCCATCAAACCTCCTTACTTTGAGCGGCACCAGGACAAGGTGGTGTTTCGTTTTAAGCCAGATTTTCTGCCCAAGGTTGTGTCTGCTTTTCATCTCAATCAGGACATTGTTTTAACTTCTCGGTGCCCTAATCCTAGTAACCCTAACGAGCGGGTCTTACATTATCTAGATGTGGTCAGGGCTTTGAAGTTTTATCTGGTAGCTACTGAATCCTTCAGGAAGACTGATGCTCTTTTTGTTCTCCCTTCTGGACCTAGGAAGGGTTTGCCTCTGGCTAAATCCACTATTGGTAAGGGGATCTGCCATGCTGTGGTACAAGCCTATTCTGCTAAGGAGAAGGAGCCTCCCTTCCGCCTTACCGCTCATTCTACTCGTGCTATTGGTGCCTTTCAGCACCAAGCTTCTGTTGAACAAGTTTGCAAGGCCGCTACAAGGTTGATGTTAGGGCCTCAGCTGACGCTGTTTTTGGCCGCAAAGTTCTGCAGGCGGCAGTGGTTTAATCTGCCCGCTGTTACTTTTGAGGAACCCACCCTACCTTACGGACACTGCTATTGGATGTCCCATGTGTAAGGAATACTCTGGAACAGGACGTGCTGTATACTTAGAATAATACAATTCTGTGAGACACTCACCTGTAGAATTGGTATTATAAGTATACAGCACATCCTGTTCCATCCCACCCTTGTTATCTTTATTCTTTGTTACCTCTGTATGGTGATTGCTCTAATGTTCATTTGGATTTTTGTTATTATTGATTCTCCCGGCTTCTTGTGTAACTGCTTGTCAATACTGGGATTTTGTGGCAGGTTCCTGGCTTTATATAGAGCCGGGAGGAGCCACAAGTCTTTTTCTGCAGTCCAGCACAATCTTGTGGATGCATAACCCATGTGTAAGGAATACTCTGGAACAGGACGTGCTGTATACTTATAATACTAATTCTACAGGTGAGTGTCTCACAGAATTGTATTTTTGGCATGTCATTTGGCATCAAACTAGAGGAAGGGGACAGAGATGTAACTTGTAAGGGTGATTTCTGTCCCCTACCATTTAGGATGAAGCAGGACATTGAAGCAGGAAGCCCGGTCAGTGGTAGGCTAGAGGTGGAAAAGATCAAGGACACACTAAAATACAATACCAACAACATCCACATGATGTGTACCAATGCTCGCAGTTTGGGCAACAAGCTCTGTGAATTAATGGCTATCATATCCAGAGATGAATTGGATCTTGTTGCAATTAAGGAGACTTGGTTCAAGGATCACAATGACTGGGAGATAGCCATACCCAGTTACACATTGTACAGAAAAGACAGATTGGATAGAAAGGGCGGTGGAGTAGCCATTTATGTCAAGACTACACTTCAATCAACAATAATTCAGCATACACATAATGAACTAGAAACTCTCTGGGTTGCCATGCAGACTAAGGAGGGAGCTGTGGTCAGAATTGGTGTGATATATAGGCCCCCTGGACAATCTGAGGATCTAGATAACCTGTTAATAGATGAAATCAGTGGAATGGCAGAGAAGGGGGACATTGTAATTACAGGTGACTTCAACATGCCTGATGTGGACTGGAATATCCCAAGTGCATCGACATGCAAGAGCAGGACTATATTAGAGGCACTTAATGGAGTGTCTCTAAAACAACTTGTGAAATTGCCAACTAGAGGAGATAACATTCTGGACTTAGTTCTGACTAATGGGGATCTGGTGTCCGAGGTCAGGGTTGAAGAAAATCTGGGTTCCAGTGACCATCAATGCTTATGGTTCAGAATAAAAACAGACATTGTGCAATCACACACCAGAACCAAAGTGCTAGACTTTAGGAAGACAAACTTCAAGGAGAAGAAAGAAAATTAGGTGAGTGGAACAGAGTAGCAGAAGTGAGTGCCCAGTGGTCACTATTAAAAACGACCATCTTAAAGGCAACTAAGCAATATGTGAAACAAACTAGCAAGAATAAAATGAAGAAGAAACCATTATGGTTTACTAGGGAAGTCAGCACTATCATAAAAGATAAGAAGTCTGCCTATAAGAAGTATAAAGTAAGTGGAAGTGTAGCTTACAGAGAGGCGTATAAAATTAAACAGAGGGAAGCAAAACTGATTATAAGGACTGCTAAAGGGCAAAAAGGAGGAAGAAATGGCCAAATCTATGAAGAGGGGAGATAAAACCTTTTTCCGATATATTGGTGACAGAAAGAAGAAAAACAATGCAGTCTCAGAAATTAGAAATAGGGAAAATAAATATATTGACGGAGATAAGGCTGTGGCTGACCATCTGAATAGCTACTTTTGTTCAGTATTTTCAGATAGTAGCAGGCATGGCCATAGCACAGTATCCCGCTGGGAGGGCACAGCTCCGGAGTTTCTGGAGGCTGATGTCCTATCCGAGCTGGAATATCTAAAGGTAAGTAAGGCAATGGGTCCAGATGGAATCTATCCCAGAGTTCTAAGGGAACTTAGGTTTGTGATTGCAGACCCTCTGACTGATTTACTTAACCATTCCCTTTCAACTGGTGAGGTTCCAGATGATTGGAGAATGGCCAATGTCGTACCAATCCATAAAAAGGGAAGTAGAGAAGATGCCAGTAATTACAGGCCAGTTAGTTTAACATCTATAGTGGTCAAATTAATGGAAACACTCTTAAAAAAACAGATAATTTCCCATCTAAAAATTAATGACCTATTGGACCCAAAACAGCACGGCTTTACTGAGGGCAGATCATGTCAGACCAATCTTATTGATTTCTTTGACAATGTCACTAAAGTGTTAGATGAAGGCGGTGCTGTGGATTTTAGCAAAGCCTTTGACTCTGTACCACATAAGGAGCTCATAGATAAGTTATTGAAGGTAGGACTCAATCCCTGGATAGTTCAGTGGATTTCCAGTTGGCTGAGGGATCGGTATCCGAGCGTTAATGGTGTGCAATCTGAACAAAGGCGAGTTACAAGTGGTGTGCCGCAAGGCTCTGTCCTGGGCCCCATTCTTTTTAATATATTTGTAAGTGACATAGGAGAAGGCTTGGTAGGAAAAGTTTGTCTGTTTGCTGATGATACAAAGGTTAGTAATAGGGTGGATATTCCTGGAGGTGTCTGCAACATGGAAAATGATTTAGCTTTACTGGATAGATGGTCAAAACTGTGGAAACCAGAGTTTAATGTCTCTAAATGTAAAATCATGCACTTGGGTAGAAGGAATCCCTGCTCTGAGTACCGTATGGGCAGTACTGTGTTAGCCAGGACCTCGGAGGAGAGAGATTTAGGGGTACTGATTACTGATAGCTGCAAGATGAGTGGACAGTGTAGCCAGGCATTGGGAAAAGCAAGCAGGATGCTCGGCTGCATAGCTCGAGGCATCACCAGTAGGAAGAGGGAGGTTGTGATGCCGCTGTATAGAGCCCTGGTAAGGCCACAGCTAGAATACTATGTGCAGTTCTGGAGACCTTACCTGCAAAAAGACATTATTCAAATTATTCAGTGTCCAAAGGCGGGCAACGAAAATGGTGGAAGGACTTAAACTTAAAACTTATCAGGAGAGACTTAAAGAACTTAATTTGTACAGTCTGGAGGAAAGAAGGGAGAGGGGGGACATGATTGAGACCTTTAAATATGTGAAAGGATTTGTAGCGATAACCCTTATAGCCGGAGGGCTTCACCGCCCGAGACGTCCTTTTCCCAATGGTGAGAGGTGCTGCAGGAATCCCAGAGTCGTCCGTGAGGAAACAGGAACAGCCCTTACAAGGGCTAGTGAATTGTAATATAGCGGTTCCCCCAATAAGAGACAGAACTCAGTATTGAAGGTGAAGGTGAAGTAGACTTTATTAGTGCCACTCTAGGCCTTATATACACAAGTCTCCATTGCATGACACACACACCGACCAATAGCAGCAGGGCACACAATCCCTCAACTCTGCCGGTGACGCAATCAGCAATACAATAGACGTCTGTAATACACTCAATCCGAACAATGCCATTGTCTGTGACGTAATCAATCAATACAATGGCAGTCAGAACAATGAATAACGTAATCAATCAATACACTGGCAGTCTGTAACATGCTTAAGAAAAGGAAAGTAATGAACCTGTGTAAAGTCCAAAGGGGCAGAGAGTCTGTCACAATGCCCCCTTTTTGTGGAACACCCGGCAGACCCGGATTGACCCTGTTCGGGTTAACGTGGGGCTGTCCGGACTCTTGTTAGGGGCAGAGTTCTGTTTGCCGGGATAATCCATCTGCATTACCGTTTTGTCTACCGGGCCTGTATACACACACACACACATACAGTTGTACTCACAGGGTGCTGGTCTTGTACACACACATGTACTCACAGGGTGCTGGTCTTGTACACACACATGTACTCACAGGGTGCTGGTCTTGTACACACTCTCTTAGCTCTGGTTGCAAGGCATTGAGAAAATGTTCTAGTAAAAACAACTGTAGGCTTCCGGGGTGACAGCGTGCCGGGCTAACAAAGCCTCCTTTACCAGATGGTAGTGTGGTATGTCCGCATCAGGGGTGGCCCGGAAAGCATCGGAAGCTTTCCCAGATTTTCCCTGATAATATGGTGACCCATTCCTCCGTGGGTACCCGGTGTAAAGCGCACTGCCGTTCAAAATCGGCCAAAAATCCGTCAATCTCATCGTCACTTTCCTGGAAGGACTTAAATGCTGCAAATGGAATCTTTTTTCCCCCCAGTGTAACTGAGGCTGAGAGGCTGCTGGGTTGCGAGTCGCCGATCTTCCCTTCGCTTACTGGCCTCTGCCTCCGCTGCGGCGAAGACTTGGTCGATCAGTTCTTGTGATGGATTCGGCCATAGACCGACAATCTGTTCCGAACCGCTTGAACGAGAGCAGCGTCTTCATCGGTCTCTATATTGGTTTCGGTCCTCACTGCTGCACGATCCATTTCAATCAGCTCGGCTATCAGTTCCTGACGTGGGCGGTTGCTAGCTGACCTTCCCCGGCTCTCGAGTAGATCCTTCAGGGTCAGCCTTTTCAACTTGTCCTACTGACTCTCCATCAGGGTAGCACTCTCTCTGGGTACAAAGGACCATCCGACCGCTTGCCACCAATTGTAGCGATAACCATTATCGCCGGAGGGCTTCACCGCCCGAGACGTCCTTTTCCCAATGGTGAAAGGTGCTGCAGGAATCCCAGAGTCGTCCGTGAGGAAACAGGAACAGCCCTTACAAGGGCTAGTGAATTGTAATATAGCGTTTCCCCCAATAAGAGACAGAACTCAGTATTGAGGGTGAAGGTGAAGTAGACTTTATTAGTGCCACTCTAGGCCTTATATACACAAGTCTCCATTGCATGACACACACACCGACCAATAGAAGCAGGGCACACAATCCCTCAACTCTGCCGGTGACGCAATCAGCAATACAATAGACGTCTGTAATACACTCAATCCGAACAATGCCATTGTCTGTGACGTAATCAATCAATACAATGGCAGTCAGAACCATGAATAACGTAATCAATCAATACACTGGCAGTCTGTAACATGCTTAAGAAAAGGAAAGTAATGAACCTGTATAAAGTCCAAAGGGGCAGAGAGTCTGTCACAGGATTGAATAAGGTTCAGGAGGGAAGTGTTTTTAGGAAGAAGCTTAATGATAGAACAAGGGAGCACAACCTGAAGCTAGTCGGGGGAAAGATCAAGAGCAATGTTAGAAAATATTATTTTACAGAAAGAGTAGTAGATGCTTGGAACAAACTTCCAGCAGAGGTAGTTGAAAAATCAACAGTCACTGAATTTAAACATGCCTGGGATAAGCACACATCTATCCTAAGATAAAGAGTACATACAGTATACACATAAGGGCAGACTAGATGGGCCGTATGGTCTCCTTCTGCCGTCAACCTTCTATGTTTCTATCAATCATTTTTACCACTGACAAGGGACGTGGTGGTGGGTGTATTTTTTAGAATAGCCCAAGGGATTTATGTTCCCCCAGTTGGGAAGCAATGATATACAAGATAAGAGAGGAAAACAGGTTTTGCAGTTATTTCTTATCACAGAATCATTACAAATATTCAATGAGGTTTGACGGTGTCACAAATGACAAATGGCTTCAACTGTTATCAGCGAATCTGAAAATCTTTTCTATCTAGTCTTGTCCATTTTTAGCAGATATTGGGTTAGCAGGCTTGTTATGTAAAAGACTGGGAATGATATAAATAGCAGGGCTTTACTATTAAAAGCCTGTACGATAAAGTAGTTCTTTTAAAATGGGAAATATGCTTTTTTATTTTTGAACCCATATCATGTGCTTGGTTCTCATGAGAAATATGTGTCCTGCTGGCAACCTGTCTGAAGACTATTTCAGGCAGAACAACACTTAGAACACTGCACTCGTTTTGCAATAACTACGGTATATGCTTAGTATAATTTATATTTTGTCACCCTTAGTAGTATGACTGATTTGTCATGTAGTTTTCTTGTCGTTAAACATTAGACAAAGCATGTTAAACAACAGGCAGTGGGAAACTTGGGTAATGTGATACGAGGGTTATCTGACATATGACTCCATTTTAAAGAATCACGCTTTGATGCGGAACAAAACCCAACATAGCTGGATTTAGAATTTGAAAGATTCCACTGGCCTTCCCCCTGGGTAATCCCAAATTGGGAGACGATGCTGTGTGAAACCTCCCTGGTGGCTCACATTTTCCGGCAGCCCCCTTGCTGATGTAAACATAAGCAGCCGCATCTCTGGGCTGAAGCGCGCTGCCACACCCAGCCACTCAGACTGGCAAGTGCAGAGGTGGTGAACTAACATTGATATGCATATCAAGTGGCTCTGATTGGACGAGAGCCAGCACAGGCGCCATCGGATCGGGGGCAGGTGAGTTTGTACTGGGCGATTTGGGGGGTTTCACACAGCATGGCATCCCAAATTGGGAGCAAAACACTGGATAGTAAAAATCCCCGTTTTGTTCTGCTGTAAGTTGTATTTTTTTATTTTTAGTGGTAAAAATATAGTATTGTCCCTGCCATAGCACAGTGCAGTACAATGGACATTTTATGCCATGGCCCCTAATGCTACTGTAAGCATAATCCACATACGGCAAGATCATATTGATGGTAATGTATTGATTGATAACAGAAAATTAAAGGGTAATTCCACTTTCAATGCCTTTTTTTAAGTTTCCATTATTGTGTGCCAAAATGATGTTTTCAATGTGCTAAGCTTATCAGTTATTTTTTAAATTTTCTGTTTGTTTGCAACAATGTGTTTTGCCAAAGCGGTCATTTTAAATACATATCACAAACTTCCTCACTCTAGCTTGCTAATCATCTGATTGTCTAAGGCCTAGATGACCGCTTTTACCCATTCTGCTGAAATTCAACTTCTTCAGTTTGGAAGGATCACAGTCTTTTGTTCTAGTAGCAAAAGGGTTACTGGCAGAATACTCACCTGTATAGGTCATTAGGCTGATTAGACTTAGCCAAAGCTGCTGGCTACATCACCTGTTACATTGGAAGAATTGTGGAACTTGTAGTCCATTTTTTTTACTCAAGGCCATGAAAACCACTCCCACTGTAGCAAAACCGAGCCCCAGGACTATGAGTAATTTGGAAGCTGCATGCTGATAAGTAAATCACAGGTATAAGAGCACAATCGAAACACAAATGATTATTTACCATTGCAAGAGAGGAAGATAATAAGGCAAAACACCCAAAATCTGCCAAAAAGGGTGTTTTCCTTTAACCTTATTAGTGCCAGCTACGTGAGTCTCATGTAGTTGACTCTCCTACCGTTATGTGCCAGCTACATGAGACTCACGTAGCTGACTTTAAATACCTAAAAAGTATAAAAGTTAAACACTCACCTGACCCCTCAATTGGTCCGGCTGGGTCTTCTCTTCACCCGGGGGGCATCTGATCCCCCCCCCCCCGGGGCTCTTCTGGCTTCAGGAGAGGGCCTGGAATAGCCCCGCCCACCGCGGTTACCGCCACTGCTATCTGTAAAATAAAATAAAAAAAAGACATTTACTCACCCGTTGCCCTGATCCCTTCCGCTGGGTCTCCTCTTCACCGGGGGAGCCCCTTGGGCTCTTCTGTGGGGAGGAGAGGGCCGAAATAGGCCCTCTTCATCACTTCTGCCGCCCCCCGCCACAAGCCCTGCCTTTTGTGGGCAGGGTGGATGACGTAATCTATGATGTCATCCCGCACCCTGTCCGAAGACACTCAGTCGCGTCGCGTTATCAGTGGGGAGAGGGTTGGAGGGGTAAGGGGCTGTGATCCCTTGCCCCCTTTCCACCGATCACCCTGCAGCTGTCATGGTAGCTCTGTGGGACAGGGTCACTGGGGGACATTGGAGGTGATTAAGAAAAAAAGCGATTACATTTAATTTTTACTCAGTGTCTTTTTTTACTGTTAACCCTTTGTGAACTGCTAAGGGATCCATGAGACCCTTATACCAGTTCACAAGGCTCGGGGGCTGGCAAATCACCTGCGGCTAGCAGGTGCCTTGCCATTATTGTCCGCCCCTCCAATAACCTGTCTCCCCAAAGCCCGGGGGCGGAAGAGCCCAGGGCCATTTGAGCTTTGTAGCCGGCAGGGCGGGGGGCCACCAAGGCTGAGGTTTACACCCTCTTCTGCAAGCCCTGCATAGCTGGTCCCCAGGCTGGTTTATGCTGGGTAGGGGGGACCCCATGTCAATTTTTGGGGATTTAGAAGGGTTTTTAACCCTAGAATTGGTGTACTAGGTATTGGCCAGCCTGTGTCAGTGACTGTTGGACCCCTAATGCGATAACAGTGCCAGTTAGCACCGCTCTGTACTGCCAACTTTTAGCCACTGCACACATATTTATTAATTTTGGCATGGTAAAAAGATTGGCGCTGTATGTAACAGGCACTGGTCAGCTTTTCTTCATTGCAGTTAAAGGATATCATTGCTGGGGACAAATGTTACAGTTTAGGCTGCAACCTACTACTGTCCCCATCATCCTCTAGATCACAAACTGGGTGTGAGCTCTACATCACAATTCAGAGGGAAACATATTCAAACACAACAGGCTCCGGTAGGTACTTGGACTAAGGCCTCGATTCAGTAAGAGTGAAAAAAATTATCTTGGTAGTAAAAACTTCACTTGAGTATATCACTGTTGCTGAATCATCAGCTAGGAAGACCATGAAAGTCAATGGCACTTTTTACTACAGTGTAACTACTTTTCTTAGGAGTAAAAAGTGCACTTGACTTGTCATTGTCTTCTTATCTGATGATTCAGTAACAGTGAAATTCTCATTCTTTCTCCACCTATATTGAAGTTTTTACTACCAGGAGAATTTTTTTCAACTCTTACTGGAGGTCTAAGACTTTGCTTACAGTGGACAAAAACCTAGGATTTTGGCTATCCTGGGTTTGGTCCTTGCTTACAGGGCAATCCCGATTGGGGATGCCCCACTGTGTGAAATCCTCCAGGTCGCTTAAAATAACTCACCTTTCCCAGGTCTTATGGCGCATGCCCGGCCTCTCGTCCAATCAGCACACTCAGATCCGCTCCCGTCCCTTCATCTAAGAGTTTGTCTAAGGCTAGCAGATCCAGCATGCTCCGAGCATGCTGGCATCCGCATCCCCCGCATTCATAAATGCCTGGCTTGGACACGTGCCCTGTTAAAGGGATAGCGGGGAATTGGCCAATGCTCGCGCATTCGCTGTTGGCCCCGAAAAGAAGGTGAGTTCCAGGCAACCTGGGGGGTTTCACACAGCGTGTCATCACGACTCTGGATGATTCCAGGGCCATCAAGGTGTGGGTTTTGCTCCACTTTAAACAGAGAAAATAAGAGGAAAGTACATCAAGATTTCACAAGACAAGCAAATGAATATGATCATTCTAGTATCTTTAAATGAATATGATCATCTTAGTACATCCAAATGAATATGATCATTCTAGTATCCCCAAATGAATATGATCATCCTAACATTTTAAATGTTAAATGGTGATTTAAACTTGTATTCATCCTGATGCTGTAGCTGGTCCATCAAATAGACACATTGCCTAGAATAAGAGGTGTATGCAGTCCAGTGCAGTGTACAGATTGCCAAGAAATAGACACTGAAAAATGAAATGGCTGTTTTACCATTTTCCATTTCCAAGTATTTCCCAGCATTAAAGGGGCGACTCCTCAAATGTTACCAGTTTGATTAGGAGGCAGGTTCACATCTCGGACACAGAGGGGCTCTGGTTCAAAAGACGTATAAAAAAAAAACATGTATACCTCAAAGCTCGTCATGCAAATGCATCGTCATCTGTTACCCCTGATTATGGATAACAGATGACGATGACTGGAGCCAGGGATATTTGTGAATTTTCCAAACTGAATTTTCCAAATTGGGAAAGGCAGTTGGATAACTAACAAAACAAAATTCAATAAAAATACAGCAAACCCAGTTGCCTATTACTAAAGATATATTACATTCCTAAAGAAGCTCAATTGCATATACTGGAGAATTGTCTGCGGGGCAACCTTTGACAAATAGTAGCAATAACCATTCTGATATTTGGCCAAAGCAATGCATGCGTTGAGCAGTCCACCTGTAAATGTAGATGGAAACATTCACATAGATGCCCACCTGACCCATTCCTGCAGGGTAATTTTTCTCCAGTCCTGCATTTCACAACTACCTCAACCCACCAGTGCTCAGCCAATAAACTGGGCTGAATAGGAGTTCTAATTATCTAAGAGGCCGATTCATCAATAGCGCCAGGTAGCGACAGATGAGCGACTGAAGTATGGCGCTATGAGCGCCGCTAGCGTCAGCCGCGGGCGTTAGCGATTCGCTATAGCAGGCCTCCTCAGTCGCTACCTGGCGTTGTTGCGAACAACGCCTACATTGCTGAATATGATGTTGGCCCTCAGCTTTGTAGGCGCTGTCAGTCAGTGTGACCACGCTATTCTACACAGCGCCTGTTAGCTTTGCTGTGTCCTGGCCATCCAGTACCTTCTGAATAAAACACATTGCCACATTTGTTTTAAAATTTAAAAATTTTTTATTTTGTGTTGAAAAGGAAATTAAATTCTACCAGATCTTCGAATATAAATGGAAAATAAAACATAATTAAACACATAGCCACAATTTTTGTTTTTTTTTATTTGTTACATAAAAAGGAAATACAATTAAACCACCAATGAGAAAGAAAAGGAAAATAAAAACAGAACAGAGAAAGAAAAGGAAAATAAAAACAGAACAGAGAAAGAAAAGGAAAATAAAAACAGAACAGAGAACGAAAAGGAAAATAAAAACAGAACAGAGAAAGAAAAGGAAAATAAAAACAGAACAGAGAAAGAAAAGGAAAATAAAAACAGAACAGAGAAAGAAAAGGAAAATAGAAAAGGAAAATAAAAACAGAACAGAGAAAGAAAAGGAAAATAGAAAAGGAAAATAAAAACAGAACAGAGAAAAAAAAGGAAAATGAAAATAGGAATTAGAATGAAAAGGAAACTTACAACAGAATTAAACACATAGCCACATGTATATATATAATTCTTTTTTTATTTTTACTCTAACCAAAAATTAATAATAAAACAGAAATGAAATAGAAAATGAAAAGTCCAGCAGAAATTCAAAAGAAAAGTAAAGTCCAGGAAAGGGTTGGAAAAGGAATTTAGGGATCATGGTGCATCTCTTTGTGCCTGAAAAAATAAGAAAAGTGCAGTTAGTATATATCTTTATAGTTGTTTTGTGTTTTCTTTAAAAAAAATGCATAACTTGATAACCAACATTGGCGTCTTACACCCCCCTTAGAGTGGTTTGGGTCATCTTACAACCCCCCTTAGAGTGGTTTGGGTCATCTTAAACCCCCCTTAGAGTGGTTTGGGTCATCTTAAACCCCCCTTAGAGTGGTTTGGGTCATCTTACAACCCCCCTTAGAGTGGTTTTGGTCATCTTAAACCCCCCTTAGAGTGGTTTGGGTCATCTTACAACCCCCCTTAGAGTGGTTTGGGTCATCTTAAACCCCCCTTAGAGTGGTTTGGGTCATCTTAAACCCCCCTTAGAGTGGTTTGGGTCATCTTACACCCCCCCTTAGAGTGGTTTGGGTCATCTTAAACCCCCCTTAGAGTGGTTTGGGTCATCTTACACCCCCCCTTAGAGTGGTTTGGGTCATCTTACACCCCCCTTAGAGTGGTTTGGGTCATCTTAAACCCCCCTTAGTGCGTTTGTTTGCTCTTTTGGATGGGAGGTCAAATACATTTAAACAGTAGTGCAGTACTTGCATTAGAGTGAAGGGTAGTTAGCTTACCGCAAAATAAGAAGTGATCAGCCTTTCCCTTAGCTCATCGCCAGTCTGGGTGTCCTCACTTCTATCTGCGGGCAGGTTGGGGATTTCTGGCACCAGTGCTGTCTCCTCGGGGGCTTGGATTCGGTGGCATATACAGATATTGTGTAACACACAGCAGGCAAGGATGATTTTGGAAACCTTCTGTGGGCTGTAGAGCATCTCTCCTCCTGGCCGTGCCAAACAGAGAAAGCGTGCTTTCAGCAGGCCGATGGTTCTTTCCACAATGCTTCTGGTCTTGCGATGCGCTGCATTGTAGCGTTCATGGGCAGAGGTCCGTGGGTTCCTGACCGGAGTCATGACCCACGTTCTCTGCCCATATCCCTTGTCCGCTGTAGAAAAAACACAAGGAGAGAGACAGCAATTAGTACTAGTACATGTTTTTTGGTGGTAGTTTGGTTAAAATTGCCTTACTAGGCCACATATTAGCAAAATACATAGACATGGTTAATTTATTACCCAGTAGCCAGCCAGCTGGCATTTCGTTGTTATCAAACTTCCGGCACAGGACTGTCCGCTGCAAGACGTAAGAATCGTGGCATGAGCCGGGGAACCCCGATCTCACCGCCCGCAGCCTCATGTCTGGGTCACAGACCACCATGATATTAAATGAATGGAACTGTTTCCTGTTTCTGTAGGACAGCTCCTGTGCACGGGGAGGGCGGAAAGGGATATGTGTACCATCAACGCACCCTAGCACATTCGGGATCCCTCCCATCAGATAGAAAGCATGTTTTATTTTGGCAACCTCTTCCTCATCCTCAGGAAACTTGATGTAAATTGGGATTAAATCACAAATTGCCAGAACTACCTGGATTAGGATGCGGCTCATAGTAGCCTGGCTTATCCCGCTGAGGAGGGCTGAGGTTGCCTGGAAGGTCCCTCGTGCCAAAACATTAAGAGTGGCACACAGGCGTACTATGCCTGGAATGGAGTGAGTGCGTTTGGTGGATGGCTCGATTTTGGTCTTAATCTGATCATATAGGGACTGTAGTGCAGCACGATTCAGACGGAAGCGGCTCCTGATCTGCTCGTCACTTAAGTCCCATACTGAAAGGCGGATTGCAAAGGAGCGGGGTGCCCTAAGCCTCACAACACCCCGCTCCCTTTCCTCCTGCTCTTTCAGCATACACATACATCCATCCACCCAGACACCATACATCACCCTCTTATCCATCACACACACTAAAGATATATACAAAAACAAAAATAAACAAAAAAAACCACTAACACACAACACACACACAAACAATCACACTACACACACACCCGCTACAATGCAGCTCACCACAAAACCAGAACTATAGTGGTCCAAACCACCAGCCTGCTGAAAACCAGCTTTCTAAGTTAAGCACAACCAAGAGGGGAGTTGCTGCACAGCCCACAAAAGGCCCCAAAATCAAGCCTCACTTGCTGTATGCTACACAATATTTGCAGATGCCACCCAAACCAAGCTCCTAAAGAAACAGCACTGATGTCAGAAATCACCCAACAAGCCACAGAGAGTGAGGACAGAAACCAGACAGAGGCTCAAATGAGCTAAGGGAAGCGAGCACAGCACCACACCACAGCCTTTGCCACAGTGTAAGAATAGCAGAAGCTAGAACATTCCTTCCTTTTATACTTCATTTTCTAAAGTGACAGGTCCGCTTTGCCGCCTTTTGCGTCGCTCTGCTATTTCCGGGCGCCAATTAGCCGACCCAGGTGTGCGTAAAACAGAGTGCGCACGCGCACGCTAGTAGCGCTACTAGCGTACTTGAGCCGTAACTTGCGTGCATTAACGGACATGGGCCAAAAATCAGGTGGGGACCAATGAAAGTGAAGCTGTTGTTTTTTTAAATAGCCGTTAGGCTAACCACATGTCACAAGGGTTGCAGATACATCAGTCCATTGTTGGATTTGGGTGTGTGTTGTTTGTTTAATGAGGTCTGTAATGAGTTAATTGGCTAACACACATGCTTCTGTCAGTGCAGTGGAGGTGTGCCTAGAAGGAACTGGGCTGTATGTGTGAATCAATTAAGTGGGCTGCTTTTGGATTGGCTGTTAGAGCACATAAAACCTGCCCAAGCCTAAGAGATTGCGATGCCATTCTGTAGTGTGCATGCGTGCTTGTGGGGTGTTGATTTGTGTGTGTGTGCAGCTACAGGATGGAGCCAAATACAGGACATCTGCCGGCCACAGCAGGCACGAGTAGGAGTTTGGTGGGTGCTGTGCGCAGACCTCCCTTACGGAAAAGGGCACAGCCTGAAGGTGGGGCAGCACCCCAGGCTAAGCGCCCAGGTGCCAAGAGGGAGCCTGAATTTAATTTGGCTGAGAATAATCATCTTGTGCGCCTGACACTTGCGAAATGGGAGCTGATATTTGGCTCCCAAAGCAAGTCCATAGGCAAACAAGAAAGAAGCAAACTGTGGGATGCCATTGGTGTGGAGCTTAGTAGCACAGCTCAACACCCACGTAGTGGCCCATCCTGCAGGAAACGCTTCTACACTTTGCGAGGGGCCCTTATGAAAAAGATGAATCACGATCTTGATGTGGACAGTGGGTTCATCCAGGCTCCAAAGAGTACCTACAGGCCGTATGAGGAGATGCTGAAGGCCAAAATCCCACTGGCTCGGCTGCAGGGTGTGGATCCTGGGGATGACACCACCGGTTGGGCTGAAGGTACATATTTTCTGGCTTTTACAATAACCTAATGTTAATGTCTGTGATTAGCATTTTTACATTCTGACCAACTAACTGTAGGACCTGTGAAGTATTACATTATAGCTCAAACATTTGTAACTTTTCTGTCTGTTGCTTTATGCATAGGTGCACATGCTGCTGTCCGGGATGTGGCTCCGGACACCCAAGCTCCTGCCCTTCCAGCAACCTCAAGGCTACCCCAGTCTGCCATTGAAGGTATTTACCCATAATTTGTTTGCTGGTTTTTTTCAAAACAAATGGGTGTGGGAGCAGCTCAAACAATAAAGGTTTGCCCTGTTGACTATTAATAATATGTGCGTGCGCCCTAATTGCACGCCCACTGTAACACTCACAGCAAGTAACTAACAAGGCCCTAACATGTGTAGATATGTAGGATGCCAGAGATGTGTAGCCATATATCGGCATATCAATGTGTGAGCCACACTTGGCTTGATTAGTCAATATTAGTGAAAGAGCTGCTCACACACCTTAATGCATGTTGTATTTTGCTACGCACATTAGCTATGGCTCAATGTTGGTTTTATTTTGGCCTAGCTCCCATGCCCTTGGCCCCAGCATCTCCTCCGGATCCCACCTACTCTTTGGATGTCGGTAAGTGCATGTGTTCACCTTGCGTGATCCACTTTGACTCAAGTGCATGTGTCTCATTTGTCTTTTTTCTTGGTAGGCCAAGTGACTGGTTCATCTTTGGACCCCACTTCCGATGTTGCCGGTCAACAGGACCCTGTTGGTGTGTAGAGCAATACATAATGTATCCTTTATGCTGTTTATGTTACACTGGTTCAATTTGGTTAGTCTACTAAGCTACATGTTTGCTTGGTAAACTTGAAGATGCCTCTTGGGAGTGCTGGTTGCCTCCCCAGGGTCAGTCTATTAGTTATTTGAGTGATAGCAATGTATATTTGCGGACATATTTTTAGCCAAACATTCCCTGTAGTAGTTTGCTGATTATTTAGAGACATTTTTTTTTTTTTTTAGTTGACCCGAATATCGGAAGTGGCTGTCCAGAAAGGGCCCCTCAAGTTCCAGCTGCCAGAGATGAGGGTAAGTGGTTTTGCCTTGCTCTAGTCTGTATTTTGGCTCTAATGTTGTGCCACTTGCTTCTGGCAACTTGTGTGTCCACATGTATTTTCAAGGTCCAAGCTCGAGTGAGGACCCCACTCCAGACATCTGGGATATTGGGGGTATGTTTAATTTAAGCAATGTTTATGATGAGATTTGCAGAAATTAGTGCGTCTTAGTCCTGTAACATACATGTTAACAATCTGAGTTTAACAGAGACCTTTGGTCTAGTGTGTATTTTTAAACTTTTTAGAGGTATGGCCTCGATAGCCTAACCAGGTTACATTAGAGTTTGGCCCACAGACCTACTAACCTGATTTTCCTGTTTAGCATATGCCAACTTGCCCGACATCTCGGATGTTGAATTGCGACTCTCTGGCAGCGATACCTCGAGCCTACCTGGGCCGGAGGACACGCAGGTAACATGGCTGATGTAGACGACCTCGAAACCCATTGGCATATTCGTGGGTAGTGGAAGAAGCAACATGTAACATTTCCTTTCATTGTTGTTTTGGCAGGAGGCGGAACCAGAACCCCAAGCTGGGACCTCTTCCCAAGTCCCATGTGGCCAAGCTTCAGAGGCTCAGACAAGGGTAAGTTGTCTAGTGAGTGTTTATGGTAACTTTTTGGAGGGGCATAACTGCATTTGTTCCGTTTGACTAAAATGTGGTTTACTATTTGTTTAGCCTCCAACCACAGCAAGAGGAGGTGTGGCACCAACCAGTGCCGATTTCTACCAACTAGGGGTCCGGATGCTGGAGGACTACAGTCGCCAACAGCCGCGTGATGGAACTAATGAGCGCATTGCGGCGTTGGAAAATCAGGTGCTGATGTGTCAGCAACAAAATGAGGGCCTGCAGCGCCAGGTGGACCAGTTACGGCAAAACCTACAACAGAACCAGGACCTTGGTCGCCTTGCAAATGTTATCGAGCAATCTGTACAGCGCCAGGAAGAAGCAATACAGCGCCAGGCAGAAGCAATACAGCGGCAGGACCAAACTTTGTTGTTGCTACAACAGCTCATACAACAGCAGTCTATATTTTTTACTGCACTGTTGTCCCCCAACACCGCCCCTAGCAATGACTCCCAACCTCCCCGGCCACCCAGCCAAGAATATTAATTTGTAAACCTTTTTCTTATTATTTATGTAAATATATTTTTGAAAACCACCTCTAATTTGTGTTTATCCATACATGTGAAAGCTAAATACACAGTCATGGCTGATTTGCTCAATCATCTGTAATATTATGCCACCATTTATGTGCCACATTAGTTAACATTGCTTACTATGGTGTAAACATGTACTGGCTCAAAATGGCTGCCTAATTTTAGACATAATGGTTTTTGGGAATCTAAACCTATGCTGGTCAAGGAACAACACAGTTATTGGTAAATATAAATGTATTTCTACAAATTGGGCCAACACGGCCAACATAGGCCAACAAAGCCAATAAAACATGGACATGGCAGCCATCCCCCCCACCCTAACGTCTCCGACGCCTCTTCATGGCCAGCAGCATCCCTTTCATCTGTCGGAAGGCCCACCACAGTCTGCGATGCTGGCGTATACAAGCTGTAGAGATGTGATTAAAAATAATATATTAGAATTTGATTGGGAACTCAACATACACAGATGTAGCAATGTAATGTCAGTGTTTCTAACTTGCTAACACTCACATTAACATTGGTGAACAATGTGCCCCTAACATTTTAAATTAAAGTTTTAATATTGGCTTGAAAACATGTTAGGACCACATACCTTTACTCTTAAAGTGGACCAACACCCACAATATAGTTTATCATGGGTTTTGGCCCACTTTGTTGTTGCTCACAGATCTGTTTTTCCCCTGATGTGTGTATACACACAGTAATCCATAGCCACTCACCTCTCCATGCTCCAACGTGCTTGGCACAAAAAACGCACGCTAACGTCTATGCAGGGAACAGGAATGTACACTCCTCTTCCGCCGCCTCTTCACGCATGTCACTCTCTGGCTGCTCATGGGGACCCGGCGGCCATTCACAGAGGCCCAGGGGGGAAAAATACACGTCTGGAGTGTTGCGCTGGAGCCAGCGGAAGATAAGTTCCGATAATTAGGGGTTTGCTTGGTGGGTTGGACCCGCGGTACCTGCACTTATCGTATGTTCCGCGGGGTGTTAGTTGTTAGTTGTTGGCAAATTAAATGTTTAATGCACATTAAACACCCTTGGTGTTGGGCCAGGTTAACTCTTGCAAATGTAATAATGTTTATGGCCAAGTAAGGACATTTATGTCTTTAGTCCCAGCCAAACATCAGTGCCTAAGGATGATGGAAGTTTGCCCTATAATGTTATGGGTAAACACCTAATCAGCCCCATTTGGTTGTCTATACGCCACAAATAGTCCGTATGTGTCCGTAACAAGAATGTGAGGCAACTATCAAGGATGGTGACTGGCATGTTGGATTATTGTCCAAACACATTTAACCTAGATGTGTGTGAAATTCACACATTGGTAAATTACAAATTTCTACAAATGTAACTAGAAGAGAAATGTTTACAAAGTATTTACCCATATGAATTTGGATGTACTCACCATCGCAGCTGTGGCGGTGGCCCATGCTGCTGGCCGTCCCTGGAGCTGGTGTGGGGAGGAGGAATTCTGCCTCCGTCTGCGTAGCGACATCTGTCCATAAAAAATCAAAATACAAAACAACATTTAGTGGAGCTATGACACCCGAAGTTTGGACATCAATCTGGTTATTGAGTCTTACCTCCAAAAACAAACACTTATTTACATACATGTTAAACGATATTTGCTATATTCCTGGCCCATTAGTTAATGTGAAGTGTTTATGGTTGCCACATGTATCCATTATGAAAATCTGGCACTAACCTTTACATTGCAATGTAAATGACTCATTACCAATTTAATGGATAATGTTACCAGTGTGCAACATGTGTTTGCCCTAACTACTTCACGTAAATTAACTATTGCTAGCACACATCATGGTGTGGCCAGAAACATAGGGTTGGTTTCCAGTTGGCTAGCACTGTAGTGTGGTTTGTGATGTTAATGTACATTAGCAAACCAGCTGAGACAATGGACCAGGAAACGTGTCTGTTAAAAGTGGTCCAAGACCCAGGATTGTGAATATTCAGTGTATTAGTCTACTTTGGCAGAGCAACACAATTTTAGTCCGCCACCGCCCCTGCCTTCCGCACATCACTCCGCCAGTGTGTGCGCACGCGCATGCCAGTATGAAACAGAGCGCAGGCGCACACACATCTCGAGTGCCACACAGGAGGCAGGGACAATGGCTTCTGCCACCCCCAAAGAGGGAAGTAGTTTGTGGTGTTTGGTTGGGGGGGGGCCCTGGGTGAGGGATGTGATTGGGCAGGGAAGGCGCCATAATCCAAGCAATATCATCAATGTTTGTGGGTCCACTTTAAGGAATGACATAAATTCCAAAATGAACTAGCTTAAAACATACACTTACCACGACTATGCCCGAGGAGGATTTGACGCCAAAAATCCATGGAGGTGCCGCCTATATGATGCCCTGCAAATTACAGAGGAATTGCAAGGGCTAAGCACAAATGGTCAGATGAAACCTGTCACAGACTAACAATTAAAACATGGAAACTCACCAGGGGATGAAGCGCCACTTGAAGCCCAGGGAGGGCTCTGAGGAGGAGGCGGGGAGCCTCGGCTCCTCACACTCTGCTCAGAAGATCCACCAGGCAAAGGGCCACCCTCCTCCCTCTCACTCCCTGCTTGAGAGTGGCCCCTTGCCTGGTGAGAGTCCTCAGACTCAGAGTGTGAGGAGCTGAGGCTTGATCCAGCCTGCCCCCCAGCAGCACACTCCTCTGGGGCGTCATCCCCTTCCTCCCCTGGGTCCTCTAAATAGGACCCGCGGGAGGGACCCTCCCCCGATGACTCCCCCGAGTCCGCCTGCCTGGTTCGGGGGAGGAATCCCTTCCCACGTTTCCCCAGGGGAGGACGCTTATCTGTGTGGAGGGGGTGAAAGCAAATAATTAATATAAAGAGCAAAAAAGGACACAGCTTAGCAGATGATTCTGCACAAAGGCAAAAAAGAACATAAGGTTTAACTTACCTGATGCGTAGGCATCATATAGGCGGTACACGCCTTCTGGGTCCCGGCGCTTAAAATCAGACCATTTTTGTTGGATCGCCCGGATGGTCAGGTCGGTCTGGAAGCGCCGGGACACAGTGGCCTTCACCTCCATGGCAAGGCGTTTTTTCGCTCCTCGGGCATAGTCGTATTCGGCCAGGCAGAAGTCCTAGGAAAAAAATAAAAAATAAAAAAATAAATACATGACCTCAGAACAATGTCATAAACAGTTATACAGAGACAAGATCAAAGTGGACCCACACCCAGGATTTACATTATTCTGGGTTTGGGTGCACTTTTGTGGGCCACAACTATTGTGGGTGGCCCACTGTCTGCAACCCCCTTTGAAGGGCCCAAATACACCGCTGAGGACACTCCCACGTCACTCCGCAAGCCAAACACAGCGCTCCACGCCGGTGTGGTATGCGCATCCAAGGGCCTTGGGAGGTGCATACCAGCTCAGCTGTGTCTGCACGGCAAAGTACGCATGTGGCGTTTGACTCTAACAGGGAGTGCGCCTGCACACCAAATGAAAATATGTATGGCGCAGGGGTACACCCTGCTAGAGGTAAGCGCAATAGGCATCCGCAACTCACGCATGCACAGATGGGACGGGGCAGAGGTAATTTTTAGGGCCCTCCAGGGGGGGGGGGGGGGCCATCCAAGCAGGACATCCACAATGGGGATGCCCCATGTGGAGTGTTAAATTTTGGCCTAAAAACAATAAAAATTCTGCCCCTATCCCCCCTGTGTGTTTATCAATTTTTAAGCTAAAAATACATAACTAAAATACTCACTTTCACAACCTGGCCATTTACACGGCTATCCACCCGGGTGCGCCTTTGTTTCTTGGGCCCAGGAGGGGAATGGGTGGGAGGGGTGGTATTTGGGGAAGGTGAGGTAGGTGGGGGATGTGGGGGAGGGGTGGTGGGTCCGGAATCTGAGGAGGAGCTGGGGAGGCGCATTACTCGCCGTTTGGGAGCCATATTGGAAACGCTAAGGAGGAAACAGGAACCGGAAATGACGCTAGCGACATGAGACAAATAAAAAACAAAACATAACAAAAATACGCACCGCGCCCCAGCAACAAGCTATTCTCAGCTATGTGCAAGCTAAGTGGCGAAAAAACTAAAATGACGCTTGAAAACAAGCTAGTGGCATAAGCGCAAGACAGTTTTACCTTAAGGTGGCGTTGAAACGCAAAGGAGGATCCAGGAACCGGATATGACGCAAGCAACTGTGCTGCAAAAATAAAAAAAAAAACATGCGTGCAGCAGGGACAAGCTAATATCAGCTATGTGCAAGCTAAGTGGCGGAAAAACATTAAAATGACGCTGAAAAACAAGCTATTGGCATAAGCGCAAGACAGTTTTACCTTAAGGTGGCGTTGAAACGCAAAGGAGGATCCCGGAACCGGATATGACGCAAGCAACTGTGCTTCAAAATTCAAAAAAAAAAATGCGCGCAGCAGGGACAAGCTAATATCAGCTATGTGCAAGCTAAGTGGCGGAAAAACATTAAAATGACGCTGAAAAACAAGCTAGGGGCAAAGGCGCAACGAATTATTAGCTTGATTTAGCTGGGGATTCTACATACTGTAATGCATAGGTCCTTCTAAAGCATACACCGTTGTGCTTAAATATACAGAGCTTATTGCTTCACAAAGTCATCACACAATCTAACTAGACAACTACCTGAAAATGTGGCACACATGAGAATGCATAACGGGTTGTTATGAGCTGGTACGACTGAATGTTAATCCTGCAATATGGGGCCAGGCACGCTCACAACTACAGTGTATTCATTAACAACGACTGGGGTCGCGGGAAGTGAATTCCTTGCAAATGGCAGAAGGGCACATGTATGAACAGCACAGCGCCGCACAACGCAGCGCACCGAGGCACAGCGACGCTCGCGCCGCCACATAGCGAATTCAAACAGCGACTGCACAAACACTGACCAACACAGATTCATCAAGGACACGGCTGCCGAATAGCTTGGGCGCTGACAATTTCGAAGAGCGAACGTGACCGCCCAACCTGACAGGCTACAAAATAGCTTGACAAGCCCCGTTTGTGTGGAAAACCAGCGATTTTGAGGCCAATGAGTTTGGGTGGAGGAGATGCAATTCCCATGTCACTCACAACATTACATTGTGAAAAATCAAAAAAAAAAAAAAAAAGATAAATAACCAGCTAGATTCATAAAACATATCAATATAAACATGTGTTGAATTTTGTCCCAAAGCAAAAAACCCCAAAACCACTAAAAACAATCATTGCAGCGTCTGCCATTGAAATGTATGGGAGAGCGGCAGGTAGCGCCAGGTAATACGTGTCGCTGTGAAGGAATTTGCAGCGGCGCTGTTCGGTCCAGCCGGCTTCATGATGAATGCCGCGCTAGCCGTCGCTCTCGCCGGCGCTAGCCTCATTTTGCTTGATAAATGCGTCATTGTGACCGCCGCCGGGCGTACTTGAGTCGGTAGTCGCCGTTAGCTGCCGCTACCTGGCGCTCGTCAGACACTACCTGGCGCTATCGCTTGATGAATAAGGGCCTAAGTCCAGGTATGTTGAGTTGAAGGGTCATTGAGAAGTGCAGGACTGGAGAAAAATCGCCCTGCAGGAATGGGTCAGGTTGACATCCCTGAGAGCTGCTTTATAAGTATTGTCCAGACACACACTAACTTTCTCACATCTTATCCCCTCTGGTATAAAATAAGTTATTTCAAAGCACCTGAAAACCTGCTTGTATGTAACTATCTCATCTATTCTAGGAAAATCTGATTTCAGTTCTTCAGTTTCAGGGGTGTGGCTGATCTAGAAAGAACATGTCATGGAGTAGTTTATGAGTTTTGAGAGTGCTCTGCTACGATCAGAGACAGCTGAGGGACTAATCGCTCCAAGATATAGAGTAGCTGTAGGACCACTTTATTCTTAGTATACAGTACGTCCTGCTCCAGATAAGAATCATTACACTTGGGTATTACTCCGCCAGAGGGCGCTGGACTGCAGAGACCGCGAAATTGGCTCCTCCCGGCCCCTCAAATACCCGGGACCTCCCACAAATCCCCAGAATTTCTCTGCAGTCTGGACTGCGAAGGACAAGAAGACGGCTCTCTCTTCTCGCAGGTGAGCGGGGCTATTAGCCTGCGGCCCTGTAGGACTATTCCCACCCGTTCCATTATTAATGTGCTTCCCAGCCTTGGCTGTGCTGGTCCGGGTTATGGTAGGCAGCACCGCTGTCAGGTGCTTAGGAGCGCTGCTCCACCGCAATCCCCCATCAAATGGTAGGTGGTATAGGCATATGGTGAGCCTCTATGGGATGCCCCTCTTGCAGTATTGCTCCTTCCCCTGTCTATCGATGGGTCCTATGTTTAGTGGACGCCGCCCTCCCTCGCTCTCCCTTGTAGCTCTCGGGGGGGGGGGGTGTATGTGTATGCCTTGTGCTTTTTTTAAAAAATGCTGCCGCCGCGCACGCTTCCTCTGTGTTCCGCGGTTGGCGGTGGCATTACCTCAGGCGCTGATGCGCTGTTATTGACTGCTTGTCACGTGAGCTGCTTCTCACTCTTCGGGGGGGAGGGGCCCGCAGTTGGTGCATTCCGCGTCACTGTCTCCGCGGCCCGCCCCTCGAGGTATACCCGGCGCCATTTTTTCTCCGGATTCGGCTGCTACGTGGCTGGCATCTACCTACCGCGGTCCGTGAGTGCCCTCGCGGGCGGCTTTATTTACCTTATTTCATTATACATGTAACTTATGGGGTTCTCTTCGCTTATGTCTTTCAGACGGATCAAACTCTATTGGTTTCTCCCGGCCCTTCTCCCTCTATTTAGTTATTAAACTTGTGAGGCCTAGTGTGTAAATTACTCCCACTTCCCTAGCGGGCTATTGGGGCATCCCGGCTTGCTTTTATAGCGTGAATCCCTATCGGCCTATTGTGCCGCTATAATCACCATATGGAGGCGTCTCAGGATAGTGTGCTCGGGGTTCCTTCGGGACAAGTCCGGCTGTGTGTAGCTTGTGGGGTGTCCCCTACTAGTGCTGACAATGTGCGGGTCTGTATACCTTGTGCCCAGCAGGTGCTTGCGCTGCAGCCTGGTTTACCAGTAGCTGGGCCTGCGCCACGTATGGCTTCACCTACTCCCCCAAGCTTAAATTTGACTCCCATTGAGTTGCATACTAGTGGGGATTCTCAGCCTGATGTGTCTTCCAGACTGGCTAGTGTTGTAAAGTTGCTTGCTAATACCTTGGAGCGTAAGGCCTCTTCTAAGAAGCGGCACTAAACGCCTGATGTCACTCTTTTCCCTATGGAGGCTGATGAGTTCTTGGAACTGTCTGATTATACCCCCTTGGAAGAAGGGGAGTTATTCTCTGACTCGGAGTCATCTGATGAGAGGCCCAGGGGTCATGATGATTCTGGCTCTGATCCCTGGGCCCCAGATGATACTGATAGGCTTTTGGCTCAGATTTTTGAGGTACTGTCTATCTCTCCCCCGGTTGCGGCCCCCTGGCAGCGGGGGAATTGTTTCATACTGCTAAGCCACGTTTAGAGTTTCCTGAGCAAGCCCATTTTAATAACCTCGTGCTCAAGGAATGGGAGCGTCCCAGCCGGCTTCCAGGAGTCCCTAAGAGTTGGGATAAGAGGTATCCCTTTCCTGCTGATGTGGTGAAGCGTTGGTCATCTCCTCCAGAGGTGGATGCCCCGGTCCTAGGGTTATCTAACACCTCTGTCATGCATTCCTCTGACTCTACTACGCTGCGGGATAGTGAGGACCGGCGTATTGATCAGCTGGCGTCCCATGCTTTTGCCTGTGTGGGGACGGCACTGCGCCCGGTCTGTGCCTCTGCCATTACAGCTGTGTCTATTATGACCCTGCTTAGAAGTCTTTTAGAGGGTGCTCCTGATGATGTGTCTAGTGAGCAGTTTAATGCACTCTCTCGTTGTGAGGTTTTTGTGACTTATGTCCTCTCTGCCTTGGATGATACCATTAGGATGTGTGGCAGAGCCTCTGCCCTGGCGGTGGCTATACGCCGCTCGGTTTGGCTGCGACAGTGGCCGGCTGACAATGCTGCCAAGAAAGCTCTCACTGGTTTTCCCTTCAAAGGACTACGCCTGTTTGGGGGCCGCTTGGACCTGCTTGCTAAGGGAGGCAGGTTACCCCAGCGCAGGCGGCAGTCTTGGCTCTTTCGGGGCCAGGGCTCCTTTTCTCCCCCCTACCGTGGAGCCAGACAGGGGAGGGGGTCTCCCTTACCGGGGCCCGAGGAGATTCCTGGGGAAGGGGCAGAGGACGTGGACACCCTGGCTCATCCTGGGATTCCAAGCCTAAGTCTTCTCCCAAGCCCCCTCAGGCATGAAGGGGCGCCCTCACCCATCTGGGTGGGGGTACGGCTTCAGCATTTTGCTCACATCTAGAGGCTTCATGTCTCAGACCGGTGGATTCAGGAGGGAGTGTCCTCCGGTTACAAGATAGAGTTTGCTGCCTGGCCGCCCCCAAGATTCATCGGATCCCGGATGTCTCAGGACCCCTTGTCAGCTCAGGCTCTAATTCTGGCGGTGCAAAGCCTTCTGGAGTTTGGGGTCATCTGTCAGGTCCTCTTACGAGAAAGGGGCAAGGGGTTCTATTCCAACCTTTTCACCGTGGCCAAAAGAGATGGGTCAGTCAGGCCCATCCTGGACTTGAAGATACTCAACAAATTTGTCAGGTGCAGGCGCTTTCGCATGGAAACTTTGCGCTCTGCTATCAGTTCCCTGCGTCCAGGGGATTTCATGACCTCTGTAGACATCAAGGATGCTTACCTTCATATTCCTGTTTTTCCAGGTCATCAAAGATTCCTCAGGTTCGCTCTGGAGGATCAGCACTACCAATTTGTGGCATTGCCCTTCGGTCTCACTTCAGCTCCCACCAAGGTGCTGGCAGGAGTGATGTCTCTGCTCAGGTCTCAGGGCATTCACGTTCTGCCCTATTTGGACGACATTCTCATCACTTCTCAGTCCCTCCAACTGGCAGAGCTGGATACTCAGCGGGTAGTGTCCACACTGGAGTCATTTGGCTGGGTGATCAACCATCCCAAGTCTTCCCTGTCTCCCTCCTTGGTGACACCCTTCCTGGGAATAAATCTGCATACAGTTCAGGCAAGGATAGCTCAGGAGGGGGTGCCAGCTATCCTGGTGGCTCCCAGGTGGCCAAGAGGAGTGTGGTTCGCAGACGTGTTGCAGCTGGCAGTAGATCAGTGCGCTCTGCCCAAGGTGCCAGACCTGCTCACTCAGGGTCATTTACGCCATCCCAATTTACAAACTCTGGCTTTGACGGCCTGGCTGCTGAAACCTCCATCTTGATGGAAAAGGGGCTGTCTGCTTCTGTTGTTGACACCATGATAAAGGCTAGAAAGAAGTCTTCTTCCTCCATTTACTATAGAGTTTGGCGTGCCTACATTGACTGGTGTGAGGCTAGGTCTCTTCCCTATCGTGTGTTCTCTATTCCCAGGATCCTGGAGTTCCTGCAGCATGGTTTGGAGCTGGGGCTCCAACTCAGTATTCTGAAGGGTCATGTCTCTGCCCTGGCTGTTTTCTTCCAGAGGTCCTTTGCCCAACATTCTCTGATCAGGACTTTTTTCCAGGGGGTTACTCATGTGCGTCCCCCACGTAGGCCTATGTTGCCTGTTTGGAATTTGAACTTGGTCTTATCTGCCTTGCAGGGTGCTCCCTTTGAACCTGTGCAGGATGCTGCCCTGGCCATTCTTACTCTCAAGGTTGTCTTTTTGGTGGCTATCACTTCTCTTAGGTGTGTTTCTGAGTTGGCAGCGCTTTCCATCCAGCCCCCCTACTTTGAGAGACAAGGTGGTGTTTAGCTTCAAGCCAGATTTTCTGCCTAAGGTTGTGTCTGCCTTTCATCTGAATCAGGACATTGTTCTTCCTTCCTTGTGCCCTAATCCTAGTAACACTAGGGAGAGGGTTTTGCATTCCTTGGATGTGGTTAGGTGCCTGAAGTACTATCTGGTGGCTACTGCACCTTTCAGAAAAACTGATGCTCTTTTTGTGGTCCCTCCTGGTCCTAGGAAGGATTTGGCTCCTGCCAAATCTACTATCAGCAAATGGATCTGTCAGGCTGTGATTCAGGCCTATTCTGCTAAGGGGAAGAATCCTCCCTTCCGCCTTACTGCTCATTCCACTCTTGCTATTGGTGCCTCTTGGGCTTTTCAGCAACAGGCTTCTGTTGAACAAGTTTGCAAATCCGCTACTTGGTCTTCTATTCATACCTTTTCAAAGTTTTACAAGGTTGAGGTTAGGGCCTCAGCTGATGCTGCTTTTGGCCGCAAGGTTCTACAGGCGGCAGTGGCCTGACCTGTCTGTTGTTACCTTTGGGGATCCCACCCTACTTTATGGACACTGCTATTGGATGTCCCAAGTGTAATGATTCTTATCTGGAGCGGGACGTACTGTATACTAAGAATAATACAATTCTGTGATTACTCACCTGTAGAATTGTTATTATGAGTATACAGTACGTCCTGCTCCACCCCACCCTTGGTTTTGCATTATCCTAGGATCCCCTGTATGGTGATTGTTATCTTTGTTATTATTACTGGTTGGTTCTGTTTGTTATTATTACTGGTTGGTTCTGTTATCTTTCTCCCGGCTTCTCGTTAACTGCTTTTCAATGCTGGGGATTTGTGGGAGGCCCCGGGTATTTGAGGGGCCGGGAGGAGCCAATTTCGCTGTCTCTGCAGTCCAGTGCCATCTGGCGGAGTAATACCCAAGTGTAATGATTCTTATCTGGAGCAGGACGTACTGTATACTCATAATAATAATTCTACAGGTGAGTAATCACAGAATTGTATTTTTGCCTGGTCCTGGAGGAATACACTTTAAAAAAGGGAAAACTTTGGAGCCCTGCTACGGTTTCTACCCTGCTCTGCAGGAAATGGAGGAGAGAGGCACATGCTGCAGGCACCAGGTCAGCTGCTTGCTGGCCAATTATTGCAGTTGGGTTTACATTCCCTTTAATGGTGCAGGTATAAATAACATTAGAAAGTAAATACTAAAGGATAACAAGATACATTTGAATGCATACGGCTTTTCATTCCTAGACAAAAAGCTTTCTCAGAGCGTGAAGAGGGAGTAGGGCTTGTTTGTAATTAGTGGAAGCTTGCTGGTGGGATTTTGTAAAACCTCCAGACCACAGACTACTAAATAAAAAGGTTTACTTTTTCATTTGGCCCCAGCAGCTGCTGTAAAACTTTTTACTGCACATCTTTACATTTAAAGAGAACCAGTGTAGGGGACAGGTTCACCTAAAGTAAAAGTCCAATCTTCCCCACACAGGCAGGCAGAAAGCCCTTCCTCAGACCTGCCCGATTTGGCAGATAAAAATACAAGGTGACTCACCTGACTGATGCTGGGGGCCATTTCCCCCCTGCTGGCAGACTGGCTGTTCAGTCTACCGATCAATGCACAGTAGTCGCAGTCCCTCTTTACCCAAGAATACTTGAACCAAGTAACTGACTAAACATATTAACAAATGCCTTAGACACAGGCTATATCAAGCAAAGACAATAAATAACTAAACAGACCTGAATCACAGGAACACGAGAAATGTAAGTTGGCAGAAATCATACCTTAAAGTGGACCAAAACTCTTTTGCCCCTGTTTCCAGGCCATTCCGAATCTGGATCTCTGTGAAACCCCTGATATACTTACTCATCTGGCAATCCCATAGCACATGTGAGGGTCCCAGTGGCATTACTGGCTTCCCAGCTGATGCAAATACCTGTGCCAGACATTTTTGAATGGCTGTTGCAGAGACGCATAGGCTGGAGTGGAGCACCCTGCGGGAACCGCCTGCCCCCCCCTCAATTTAGAATAGATTGTTGGATGATACAATCTATTCTGATTGTAATGTAATTCCATGCACATGGTGGGACCCTGGGTACTGGTACTGACTTACCCACTGGATTTTCTTTATTGCATGGCACAGCCTGCTTCGTATTCATAACAGTTGGGTTATTCCGCCACAAGGTGGCGCAGTGGTACTGCAGAAAGCTGTGGCATCTCCCGGCCCCCTATAAAAATGGGATTAACCATAGAGTTCCCAGTGTTTCCTCTGGGAAGATGGCTCTCTCTCTCTCTTGCGCAGGTGAGCGGGGCAACCAAGCCTGCAGCCCTGCATGTCTATTTCCATCCTTTTCTGGACCCTCACTGCCTCCCAGCCTCGGCTGACAGATCGGGTGAAGGTAGAACAGCACTAGAGTCAAGTGCTCCTGGAGCGCAGCTCCAAGCCGCAGACCCTGTAACACAAAGGGTAGCCAGCCATAGGCTTTATGGTGAGCCTAATAGGGATGCGGAGTTTCTGGCCTGGCTTCCTTTTTGGGTCCCCCCTGTCCCCCCTCCCCGGCCATGGCTGCTCGCAGCGGCGAGTGATGATATCTGTGGTGTTTTGACTTTTTTGTGTATTTTGTGGTGTTTTTAGCTGCCGCACCGCTTTGTACTGCGTTCCGTGGCTGTGGGCGCTATAACCTGAGGTAATTTTGCTTTGTCATGGCACCGGCCGGGTCACGTGAGCGCCGTTTTTTCGCGTATCGCGTCGTTCCCCCCGCGGCCCGCCCCTCGAGGTATCTCTGCCGCCGTCATTTTGGACAAGCTGCCCGTCTGAGTTTACTCCCTTCCTGGCTGCAGTGCTGCTTCCTCCAGTGGGTCGCCTTATCCAGCGGTCTGTGCCTGTGTGACCCCACGGTGTCTTTTGTCCGTGAGTCCCCCTTGGGTTTTTTTTTACTGAATTTAGGTGTATGTGCTGCAGGATGCTCATGTGTGTTTTTACTTATGTCTTTCAGGCGTGATACCAGTGGGTTGTGGTTTCTCCCGGCTCCACTCCTTCCTCCCCCTCATTCCCCCCTTTATTGACTTCTGGGGGCATCCCTTGGGAGGGTATCCCGGGTGGCTTCTGTCTTAAGCCTGTACCCACTGCTGGCCTATTGCGCCTGTGTTAATCACCATATGGAGGCTTCTGGGGATAGCATGCTTGGGGGCCCTTCGGGGCAAGCCCGGCTGTGTTCCATGTGTGGGGTATCCCCTGTGAGTAACAGTGTCACGGTGTGTGTGCCGTGCTCTGAAAGTGTCCTTGTGCTTCAAGCTGGTTTGCCTGCTTCACTTCCCAGCTCTGCGCCTCACTCGGCTTCACGTACTCCCCCGCTCCTGCAATTGGGCCCCAGTGAGGGGAATGTTAGCAGGGAGTCACATTCTGATTTGGCTTTGCGGGTGGCTAACATTGAAAAGCAGCTTGCCAGGACTGTTCCTAGGAAGGTCTCTGGCAAGAAGAGACACCTGGATCCCAGGCTCGCTCCCCTTACTGAGGTGTATGTGGGGATTGATGATCTTGGTGCCTGTCTCTCCCAGGATTCTGACTCCTCTGGGAACCAGCAGGAGGGTTGCGATAGTGACCCTGGGTCTGCGTCCGGAGAGGAATAATGGTACCCTGAGGACACTGATAATTTGCTGTCACATATTTTTGAAATTTTGCAGCTGATCTTGTTAAGAGGTAGTCATTTCCCCCTGAAGTGGACACTCCCGTGCTAGGCTTGTCCAATACTTCGGTCATGCCTTCCCCTGACATTACCACTCGGTGAGGAGACGGTGACGATGAGGACCGGCGCATGGATAAATTGGCTTGCCATGCTTTTACCTGTGTGAGGGCTGGCTTGCGCCGGCATGTGCTGCCGCTATTTCTGCATTGCCCTTAAGAAGCTGCTCAAGCGTCTCATTGATGGCGCAACAGCTGGCAGTGTGGGGGAGGAATATAGGACTCTCTTACTTTGCTCTGATTTTGTCGCCTTTATCCTTACTGCTATGGGTGATGCTGTGCGGCTGTGTGGTAGGGCCTCTGCGCTCTTGGTGGCTATGCGCCGCTCTATCTGGTTGCGCCAGTGGGCAGCTGACGCTGCTGCTAAGACAGCTCTCAATGGCCTCCCCTTTGTGGGGCTGCGGCTATTTGGGGAGCGTCTTGATGTTCTAGCCAAGTATGGAAGGCTGCCACAGCGTAGGAGGCAGTCTCGGCCCTTTCGGGGGTCCTCTGCCCCCCTCCCTTCCTTCCGTATGCCCAGAGGGGGCCATGGCTCCCTCCTCTCCAGTGGTCGCAGAGATTCTTGGGGACGTGGCAGACCCTGTGGTCGTCCCGGTCTCTCCTGGAATCTTAAGCACAAACCCTCTCCCAAGCCCCCTCAGGCATGAAGGGGCGCCCTCACCCATCTGGGTGGGGGGACAGCTTCGGCTCTTTGCTCACGTCTGGAGGCTTCATGTCTCAGACCGGTGGATTCAGGAGTATCCTCCGGTTACAAGATAGAGTTTGCAGCCTGGCCCCCCCAACCGCTTCTGGCGGTTCATTGCCTGTTAGAGTCCGGAGGCATTTGTTTGGTGCCCCATCAAGAAAGGGGTCAAGGGTACTTTTCCAATTTTTTCACGGTCCCCAAAAAGGACGGCTCTCTGAGGCCCATTCTGGATCTGAAGGGCCTCAACAAATGGAGACACTGCGCTCTGCTGTCAGTACCCTTCGCCCGGGCGACTTCATGACCACTGTGGACAAGGATGCTTATCTTCCCAGGTCATCAGAGATTTCTAAGGTTCGAGCTGCAGGATCAGCATTATCAGATTGTGGCTCTACCCTTTGGTATCACCTCGGCACCTCGGATGTTCACCAAGGTGCTGGCAGAAGTGATGGCTCTGCTTAGGAACCAGGGCATCCACATCATTCCTTACCTGGACGACATGCTGATTGTGGCTTGAGTCTTTTCCTCAGGCCGAGCGGGACTCTCAACTGCCCCCGTGCTGGAAAACGGTCACCACGGATGCCAGTCTGACCGGCTGGGGAGGCTTCTGGAAGTCCCTGAGGTTCCAGGGTCGGTGGGGCCCACAAGAGGCCCATGCTTCCATCAACGTCCTGGAACTGAGGGCGATCAGGTTGGTTCTTTCTCACCTATCCACTCACCTTCGGGGTCGGGCTGTTCAGATCCGCTCAGACAACCAGACGGTGGTGGCCTACATCAACCATCAGGGAGGGACTCGGAGCAAGCGAGCCTTCAAGGAAGTGTCCCTGATTCTGTCTTGGGCGGAACAGCATGTTCCCTGCATCTCAGCGGTCTACATTCCAGGGGTGGAGAACCAGGTGGTGGACTCCCTGAGCAGGGGGACATCTCGTCTGGGGGAGTGGTCTCTCAACAACCGGGTGTTTCTCTCCCTCTGTCACCACTGGGGTCTCCCAGATGTGGACCTGTTTGCGTCCCGTCACAATCACAAACTTCCCAGATTTGTCTCTCTGTCTCAGGACCCTCTGGCCTTCGCCATGGATTCCCTGGCAATACCTTGGATGGAGTTTCAGCTTCTCTATGTGTTCCCTCCGTTTCCTTTCCTGGGCAGGGTCATGCGCAGGAGCAGGTTCCAGCCATCCTGGTGGCCCCTTGTTAGCCTTGTTGGCCAAGAAGAGTTTGGTTCGCAGACGTCGTGCAGTTGGCAGTAGACCGGCACGTCTTGCCCAAGGATCCAGATCTTCTCACTCAGGGGCAGCTATGCCATCCCAGTTTACAAACTCTGGCTTTAACGGCTTGGCTGCTGAAACCTCCATCTTGATGGAAAAGGGGTTGCCCGCCTCTGTTGTTGATACCATGATTCAGGCTAGGAAGAAGTCCTCGTCCTTTATCTATTACAGTGTCTGGCATGCTTACATTGCCTGGTGTAAGTCCAAGTCTCTTCCCTGTCGGTTTTTTCTATTCCCAGAATTCTGGAATTCTTACAACATGGTTTGGATCTGGACCTTCAACTTAGTACCCTAAAAGTCCATTTTTCAGCTCTGGCAATTTTTTTTTCCAAAGATTTTGCCAATCACCGGTTGATTAAAAACTTTTTCCAGGGTGTTTCTCATGTGCATCCACCCTGTAAGCCTTTGCTACCAGTCTGGGATTTGAATCTGGTGTTGTCTGCTCTGCAAGGGCCTCCCTTTGTGCTTATCCGTGAGGCTGCCTTGTCTATTTTGACTCTTAAGGTAGCCTTTCTGTAAGGCGAGTTTCTGAGCTAGCTGCGCTTTCCATCAAACCTCCTTATTTTGAGAGGCATCAGGTGGTGTTCCCGGCTTAAGCCAGGTTTCTTGCCAAAGGTTGTGTCTGACTTTCATCTCAATCAGGACATTGTCTTGTCTTCATTGTGTCCTAATCCTGCTAATTCCAAGGAGTGGACTCCTTCTCTGGATGTGGTCAGGGCTCTGAAGTTTTATTTGGTCGCTACTGAGACTTTCAGAAAGTCTGATGCTCTTTTTGTTCTCACTTCTGGACCTAGAAAAGGTTTGCCTCCGGCTAAATCCACTATCAGCAAGTGGATCCGTCAGGTGGTGGTTCAAGCCTATTCTGCTAAGGGAAAGGAACCTCCCTTTAGGATTACTGCTAATTCCACTAGTGCTATTGGTGCCTCTTGGGCTTTTCAGCACCAAACTTTTGTTGAACAAGTTTGCAATTTTGCTATTTAAAAGGAGCGAATGCACATTGTGCAGGGCAAATACCGTGGGTGCGATGACCTGGGTTATCCAGTCCCAAACGTCCAATAGAAACGAGAAGAAGAGGTCCACACTCCTAAAACATAGCTTTTATTGCCATCCGATTAAAAGTATCCAAAATAAAGAGCAGTGGTAAAAACATCCAGACAATCCTAGCAGCCTCTAACGTGTTTCGGGCTAGGCGCCCTTAATCATAGGCCACTACTTGGTCTTCTGTTCATACTTTTTCAAAGTTTTACAAAATTGATGTTAAGGCCTCGGCGGATTCTGCTTTTGGCCGCAAGGTGCTTCAGGCGGTAGTGACTTGAACTACTGGCCGTTACTCTTTGGGGATCCCACCCTACTTTGGACAATGCTTTTGGATGTCCCAACTGTTATGAATACGAAGCAGGCTGTGCCATGCAATAAAGAAAAAAGCAATTCTGTGAGTACTCACCTGTAGAATTGTTTTCGTTCTTGCATGGCACGGCCTGCTTCGACCCACCCTTGTTATCGTTATTCTTGGTTGCCTCTTTATGGTGATGGTTCCAAGTTAATTGGGGTTTCTTACCCTTTTTTACATTTTTTACCTTTATTCTCTCCCGGCTTCTTGTCTATGCTGGGAACTCTATGGTTAATCCCGTTTTTATAGGGGGCTGGGAGATGCCACAGCTTTCTGCAGTACCACTGTGCCACCTTGTGGCGGAATAACCCAACTGTTATGAATACGAAGCAGGCCGTGCCATGCAAGAACAAAAACAATTCTACAGGTGAGTACTCACAGAATTGCCTTTTTAGGAGCTCCAGGAGCAAAAAATGGAGTCTTCTGGATCACAGCACTGGACAGGGACTTAAACACAAGGAACCTACCAGCCACAGACCAGACCTTGTAAGCTACAGTACGTAAAAAGAGACCACCAGAGACCTGCTAGCACTATAGACAATGGCATAGTTTAAGGGTAACTCCACTTTCAATGGCATTTTTAAACATTTCCATTATTGTCTGTAAAATGATGTCCTTAAAGTGCTCAAATTAGCTTTGATTCTTTTCTGTTTTATTTGTTTGCAACTCTGCTTTAGTAAGTAAACCTTTTTTTCTAGCAACAATATGTTTACCTTAGCAATGTACACCAACTAGGTGTATGTGGCAGAGACTTTAGCTTGCTAATCATCTGATTGGGTGAGGCAGAGGTGACTTTCCTGAGCTCAGAAGTTTAACCCTTCCTGCTGTAATTCAGCTTCTTAAGATAAGTGGATCACAATGTTGTGTTCCAGTAGCTAAAATGCTGATTAGCTCACCTGTTACAGTGAAAGGATTCTGAGACTTGTCAGTAGTTTTTACTCTAGGCCATTAAAGCTGCTCCCAGTGCCCCCCCCCCCCCCCCAACACAGTGTCACAGAAATATAAGAAACTTGGAAAAAGGTTTAGGGGCACAATTCCCAAAACAGCAAGAACCTGACAAAAAGGGAGTTTTTCTTTAATAGAGTAATGCTCAATGTCTGTGATCAGGTACCTTGAGCAGCGGATGTAGCATGTTAGCTGTAGGCAGTTCAGTGGCTGGCGCTAGACCAGCGCAATTCTGGGCTACTCAATGGATCTGTTTGAAAGCAAGGATGCCTAAATGTGGTGGTAATAGTTGCGGGATCGATCTTTGACTGCGGCCATTGCAGATGTCAACGGTGGCCTGAGAGCTGTGTCAGTAATTTGGTTGAGTAAGCAAAGTCAGCAACAGACTTATGACAAGGTAAGTGATCCTTTACCGCCATGACAGCACAGGTGGTTTGAAGGAACTAAGCCAGTTTTGTGGGGCCTACAGGATGTCACATCTGCCCACCTATCAGTTTAGGTCCGGGTCACTCTGAAGGATCCACCAATGTTTTTGTAAGATTCTCCTCATTCTTTTAACAATAAATCTTTACTGAGGCAGACGGGACTAAAAGGCACAAGATACACAACAGTTCCATACATCGATTTTCTTTACAGGATAGCACAGGCAATACAGTGTGGGAATCACATTGAAACATCCCCCTCGATACTCCCGTTATCCACCCACTCGGCTGCCATAACAGCGTGAGATTCTCCTCATTCTAATAGCTGTGATTCATTGGTACTGGAGGTCCTACATTTTGACACTTCCCATTGTGTGGTGTTTGCGTTGCCCTTTGGTAGGCCTTAGAAATAATCCTGGATGGATATTCCCATGATGTGAAACTCTTCATGAGATCTCACACCTGTGTTAGGAACTCAAGAATTAGCATTGAGGACATTGCCCTAGGTCAGTGAATGAGAACATTTTTAGGGACTGAGTGCCGAAATTGCAACACAAAACATTATTTTAGTGCCAAACTGATGGCTCTGGTGGCAGGGGGGAGATGAAAAAAACCCACAATGTATGCACTGGAACAATGACGGGTGCCCACAGAGAGGGCTCTGAGTGCTGCCTCTGACATGGGTACTATAGGTTTGCCCCACTGCCCTAGGTTCTTGCCACAGCAATACAATGAGGTTGATTCAGCACCAGGTGAGGTTGATTCAGCAACATTATGGGCAGGCTTCATGTGAGTTCCTTGCTGTCTACACTGTTCGTGCCCCCACCCCTCACTAGCAAACCATAACAGCACGCAATGTCACTACAGAGTTGGAATCATGCAATTATGAGTATCCTGCATGGGTTGTGGGAAATCCCCTAGCATTTTCTTAGCAAAACCAGGATACCCCACAGGAACCAATGTAGAGGGAGCACCAATAAATTATTTTGACTTTTGGTCTGCTTAACAAAAAAGCATCAAGGTCAGTTAGAGCAATTTATCATTGCTATCTGGTAAGTTATTCGAGGTATCCTGCTCATCTCCTGATTTATTTATAATAGTCCAAATGGCAAATTCTGAGGGGACCATTTTCAAGTTCCCACACCACCAGATGTATGTTACAGTATGAAGGGTCATAATTATTACCACAATTACTACAATAGCCTAAAATACAGGTGTGCTATTTTTCCAAGTATACAGCACGTCCTGTTTCACAAATATTCTTTACACTTGGGATATCCGCCACAAGGTGGCGCAGTGGACTGCAGAAGAGACTTGTGACGTCTCCCGGCCCTATAAAAGGACAGGAACCTCCCACAAATTCCTTCTGCAGTCTGGACTGCGAAGATAGAAGATGGCTCTCTATATTACGCAGGCGAGCGGGGTTTACCAGCCTGCGGCCCTGCAGGACTATTCCCACCCGTTCTGAACCCACTGCCTCCCAGCCTCGGCTGCCTGGTTCGGGTGAAGGTAGGACAGCACCAGTGTCAGGTGCTGAAGGAGCGCTGCTCCGACCGCAATCCCTGTACCTGCAAGGGTAGATGGTTCAGGCTTATGGTGAGCCTTATGGGATGCCCCTTCCTGCCTTATTGTGGGCCTTTCCCTGCCCCCCCACTCCTCCCCCTTCTCCCTAGCTAAGCATGCCTTGGGTGCGCCTACCATTGCTCTTCCCCGCCTCGCTTTCTCCCTGGGGAGCTCTTCGGGTGGGGGGTAGGCGGTGTGGTTGCATATTGTATTTTCTGTTTATCTGTTTTTTACTTGTATTGTGCGTGCTCGTTGCGCGTCGTTTTGTACAGCGCTCCGCGGCTGGCGGCGACATTCGCCTCATGTGTTGCTGCGCTGTCATTGGCGCTGGGGGGTCACGTGGAGCGTGATTTGCGCTCTTCAGGGGGGCGGGTCCTGCGGATGACGCTTTTTGTGTCATCCCTCCGCGGCCCGCCCCTCAAGGTCCTTGAGGCCGCTATTTTGTCTGAAGTTTTTTCTTCTCCTGACCTGCGGTACTGCGGCGCGTTGCTGGCCTGCCTGGTTGTGCGATTGGCTTCTTGGTTCGTGAGTCCCCTTCGAGGTTGTATTGTGCTCTTGTCACCGCATTTTGGGAATTTTATGTGTGGTTTTCTTATGTCTTTCAGGCGGGATTAACGTGACTGTGGTTTCTCCCGGCCCTCTTCCCTTTTGCATCTCCCACCTTCCCTAGCAGGTTTTGGGGCATCCCGGGTGGCTCTTGTTAGCCTTAACCCTATACTGGCCAGTGTGCCCACTCTAATCACCATATGGAGGCTTCCAGGGATAATGTGCTTGGGGTTCCTTCGGGACAAGCCCAGCTGTGTGTCGCGTGTGGGGTATCCCCTGTGAGTGACGGTGTCAGGCTATGTGGGCCCTGCGCCCAGAAGGTACTTGCGCTGCAGTCTGGTTTGCCTGCTACGCTGCCCAGCTCTGCGCCCCCTTCTACATCACCTACCCCCTGTCTCTGTCCTTGGTGACGTCCTTTCTGGACATGACTCTGGATACATCTCAGGTCAAGGTTTTTCTGCCTCAGCAGAAGGTGGTGGTCCTGCAGATGCAGGCACGGTCTCTGATTTCTTGCCCTCATCCCTCCATCCGGCAGGGGATGCAGCTGGTGGGCCTGATGGTGTCATGCTTCGAAGCGGTTCCCTATGCTCAGTTTCACATGAGACCTCTACAGTTCAGTTCACCTCTTGTCAGTTTGGGATCGGGACCCCGTGTCCCTGGATCCGTCCTTTGTTCTGTCCCCTCTGGTCAGTCAGTCCCTCTTGTGGTGGCTGGACTCCAGGAATCTCCTAGTGGGCAGGACCTTTCTGCCTCCTTGCTGGGAGACTGTCACCACAGATGCCAGTCTGACAGGTTGGGGGGGCTTTTGGAAGTCTCTGAAGTTCCAGGGTCGGTGGGGCCCTCAGGAGGCATCAACATTCTGAAACTGCGGGTGATAAGGTTGGTTCTTTTCCAGTTGACTCTGCACCTTCGGGGTCGGGCTGTTCAGGTCCGCTCAGACAACCGGACGGCGGTTGCCTACATCAATCATCAGGGAGGGACTCGGAGCAAGCGAGCCCTCAAGGAAGTGTCCCTGATACTGTCCTGGGCGGAGGAGAATGTTCCCTGCATATCGGCAGTTTACCCGGGAGTGGAGAACCTGGAGGCAGACTCCCTGAGCAGGGGGATGACTCGGCTGGGGGAGTGGTCCCTCAGCGTAAAGGTGTTTCACTCTCTGTGCCACCGCTGGGGTCTGCTGGATGTGGACCTGTTTGCTTCACGTCACAATCACAAACTTCCATTCTTTGTCTCTCTGTCTCAGGATCCTCTGGTCTTTGCCACGGATGCGCTGGCAATGACTTGGACGGGGTTTCGGCTCCTCTATGTGTTCCCTCCGTTTCCTCTGTTGGGCAGGGTGCTGCGCAAGGTAGCCCAGGAAGGGGTGCCAACCATCCTGGTGGCCCCCTGTTGGCCAAGAAGGGTGTGGTTCGCAGACATCGTGCAGTTGGCAGTAGATCAGTACGTCCTGCCCAAGGATCCAGATCTGCTCACTCAGGGACAGCTGTGCCATCCCAATTTACAAACGCTGGCTTTGACGGCTTGGCTGCTGAAACCTCCATCTTGATGGAAAAGGGTTTGCCTACCTCTGTTGTTGATACCATGATTAGGGCTAGGAAGAAGTCCTCGTCCTTTATCTACTACAGGGTCTGGCATGCTTACATTGCCTGGTGTGAGTCCAAATCTCTTCCCTGTAGTGTGTTTTCTGTTCCCAGGATTCTGGAATTCTTGCAACATGGTTTGGATTTGGGCCTTCAACTTAGTACCCTCAAAGGTCATGTCTCAGCTCTGGCAATTTTTTCCCAAAGATCTTTTGCCAGTCACCGTTTGGTTAAGACTTTTTCCAGAGGGTTTCTCATGTGCGTCCACCATGTAAACCTATGTTACCAGTTTGGGATTTAAATCTGGTGTTGTCTGCTCTGCTCAGTGTGTGCTTCTGCGCCTGCGGCTGTTGCTACTAGGTCTCTGGTCAGGGACTGGTTAAATGATGCACAACTTGATCCGACCAGCGCGGAATTCACTACTCTCAAGAGGTGTGAATTGTTCATGGATTTTGTCTTGGCTGCTATGGAAGACGCTATTGTCGTGTGTAGTAGAACTTCGGCCTTGTTGGTGGCCATGCGCAGATCGGTCTGGCTCCGCCAGTGGACGGTGGACTTTGCGGCCAAGAAATCACTCACAGCTCTTCCCTTCCTGGGTACGCGGCTGTTTGGAGATAAGTTGGATGCGGTTGCTAAGGGAGGTAGGTTACCTCAGCGTAAGAAGCAGCGTCGCTCCTTTCGGGGGGCGAGCTCCTTCAATCCCTCCTTTCGAGGGGCCAGAGCGGTCAGAGGTGCTGCCTATTTCGGGGCCAGAGGTTCTTCCTGGAGCAGAGGCAGAGGATGGGCCCGTCCTGCTTCTGCCTGGGGCTCAAAGCCTAAGCCCACTGCTAAGCCAGCTCAACAATGAGTGGGCACCCTCAGCCGTACGGGTGGGGGGACGGCTGAGGCTCTTCTTCCAGGTCTGGGCCCTGGAGGTCACAGACAGATGGATCCTGGAGGTGGTCTCGTCCGAGTACAAACTGGAATTCGAGTACTGGCCTCCTCCAAGATTCTTGAGGTCTCGGGTGCCATCGGACCCTCAGGCTGCACAGGGGCTCCTGTTAGCAGTCAGAAATCTTCTGGACATGGGAGTCATTTGCCCGGTGCCTCATTCAGAGAGAGGCAGGGGGTATTATTCCAACCTTTTCACGGTTTCCAAGAAGGATGGTTCTGTAAGACCTATTCTGGACCTAAAGGTCCTCAACAGGTTCATCAGACCCAAGAAGTTTCGCATGGAAACTCTGCGCTCGGCCATCAATTCCCTTCGTCAAGGGGATTTCATGACATCCATAGACACAGGATGCTTACCTGCATGTTCCAATTTTTCCAGCGCATCAGAGATTCCTCAGGTTCGCGGTGGACGATCAACATTTTCAGTTTGTAGCCCTTCCCTTCGGTTTGACCTCAGCGCCAAGGGTGTTCACCAAGGTTTTGGCGGGCGTCATGGCCCTGCTCTGTACCTGTTTCCTCCTTTCTCCATGCTGGGCAAGGTAGTTCGCAAACTGGTCCTGGAAGGGGCACCAGCAATTCTGGTGGCTCCAAGGTGGCCAAGAAGGGTTTGGTACGCAGACGTTGTTAGGCTGGCGGTAGATCAGTACCGGCTTCCCATGTTTCCGGATCTGTTATCTCAGAGTCAACTACTTTACCCCAATTTACCAACGCTGGCTTTGACGGCTTGGCTGCTGAAACCTTCATTCTGAAGGAGGAAGGTTTGTCTGAGGCTGTTGTTCAGACCTTGATTAGAGCTAGGAAGCGGTCCTCTTCTGGCATTTACTATAGGACTTGGCGGTCCTATATTGACTGGTGTGAGGCTAGGGCCTTGCCTTGCAGGGTGTTTTCGACCCCTAGGATTTTGGAGTTTCTTCAGCACGATCTGGATCTTGGGTTCCAGCTTAGTACCTTGAAAGGGCATGTCTCGGCTCTGTCTGTTTTTTTCCAAAGATCGTTTGCCTTACACCCGCTGGTTAAGACTTTTTTCCAGGGGGTTACTCATGTTCGGCCCCCTCGGAAGGCTATGGTTCCTGTTTGGGATTTGAACTTGGTTCTTTCGGCTCTCCAGGGTCCTCCTTTTGATCCGTTACAGGATATTGCTCTTTCTGTTTTCACTCAAAAGGTTGCCTTCTTGGTGGCTATTACCTCTGTTCGCCATGTCTCTGAGTTGGCGGCTCTGTCAATTCAGGCCCCTTACTTTGAAAGACACCAGGACAAGGTGGTCTTTCGCTTTAAGCCAGATTTCTTTCCTAAGGTGGTATCTGCCTTCCATCTCAATCAGGATATTGTTCTCCCTTCCTTGTGCCCTAAGCCTAGCAATGACAAGGAGAGGGTCTTGCACAATTTGAATGTTGTTCACTGTGTTAAGTACTATTTGGTGACTACTTCTTCTTTCCGCAAGGCGGCCGCCTTTTTCTTGGTGCGTTGTGGGCCCAGGAAAGGTTTGGTGCCCGGCAAGTCTACCATTAGCAAATGAATTCGTCAGGCCATTGTTGGGGCCTATTCTGCTAAGGGGAGGACTCCCCCCTTTTAAGGTCACTGCGCATTCTACTCGTGCTGTTGGTGCGTCCTGGGCTTTTCAGCACCAGGCTTCTGTTGACCAAGTTTGTAAGGCTGCTACTTGGTCTTCCGTTCATACTTTTTCCAAGTTTTACAAGGTTGATGTGCGGGCTTCAGCGGATGCTGTTTTTGGCCGCAAGGTTCTGCAAGCTGCAGTGCTTTAAGTTGGTGCATTCTTTTACTGTTTTACTGCTATTGGATGTCCCAGATGTCATGACTGTGGAAGCGGAGTGTATGTCACACTTGGAATAATACCGTTTTGTGAGTACTCACCTGTAAAACGGATATTATGAGTGTGACATACACTCTGCTTCACCCCACCCTTTTGGTATTCCGGATTTTTTATATGGTGAACCATTGTTTATTTTGTTAGTATTGTTATAATTGGTTCTTCCTGGTCCCCTTACTGCTATCTTACACTGGGGAATTAGTGGGAGGTCCCAGGTATTTATGGACCGGGAGGAGCTCCTTTTTTTGCATTCATCTCTGCAGAAGTTGACCCTCTACTGGAGATTACCCAGATGTCATGACTGTGGAAGCGGAGTGTATGTCACACTCATAATATCCGTTTTACAGGTGAGTACTCACAAAACGGTATTTTTTCCTTTTTTCCGTTCATTTTTCATTCGTACGAACGTTCGGGAAAATGTGTATATGCGCTTTCGATGAACGGAAGCAAATCGGATCATTTCCGTTAGTTTGGATCATTTTCCAAACAAAATCTGATATTTTTCGTTCGTTCAGATAACTTACGTTGTTGGGATGGGCTTACGTCTGATTCAGAGAGTTGATTTCCGACGGATCACCACCCTATAAATCCGTTTCATTTCCGATCCACTTACGGGACCTTTGAGGGCTCGGATTGCTATTGTTGAATATGTTTTGCGGCTATGTGGAGGAGTCTGCGCGCCTTTAGCACCAAGGCATTGCATGTATCAGCATGGCCGAGGCCATAAATTGTATAGCAATGCATACCTAAATCAATACATTTCATGTAAACCATTATTTTCCCACACATCCATATAATTGCTATTTTTTTTTTAGACTTGTGTCCTTTGTGAATTATATTTGGATTGTTGAACTTGAATCTTAATTTGTTGTAGGAGTTATTGTTTTAGTCGGTTACCTTTGCTTTGTGTAATTATTTTATATTTGGTTGCAGGAACCGCAAGATGTGCCACTCACACAACATACAAGCAGTCTTTGGTCCAGCTATGCGATTCCTCAGTGTTCTTGCAGGGCATCCAGCTCCGGCTTATTTCGTCCGTTTGAGTCAGGAGAATTATCTGGTGGATGGCTCCAGGGTAAGTTTGCTCACATTCCATCAATCCATTTTCACTGTATGGCAATGAATATAGTTGATGACTCATGTCTTAACCTATGGCTGTCTTTAGCCCTTGATGACATGTTAAACAATATTGTAGCTTAGAATGTGTATTTTATATTAGTATTTTTAAATTCTTTCAGGGGATTCAGGATATCCACTCCTGCCCTTGCTCCTGATGCCTGTTCTTTGCCTGCAGAATGCGGGCCAGGGGTTCTTTAATCAGGCACTATGCAAAACCTGGGCCGTGGTGGCGAGGGCCCTCTGGCTTTTGAAGTCCAGATTTAGGTGTTTGGACCATACAGGGGGGGGGGGCACTGCAGTATGACCCCAACAAGGTTATACCAATATTTTAATTTAAGTTTTTTAACAGGGACCACACGTGCCAGAGTGGCACAACTGAGTGTCAGGGTCCTTCAGTTGGTGGGCGAGATGCAGGTGCTGCGCAACTCATTGGGGACCACAGATGAAGAATAATGTTCTGTGGCCTGCCATTGCTATGTATTTTGTTTTTTATAGTTGTAAAAATTTGAAATTTTCAAAATTTCTTACATTTTTATATTTTATGATGGCCAAGGCTTTTGAAACAACTGCTGAAACTGGTGCCCTCTCATCCTCTTCCCTAGAAGCCCAGATAGTTGTCATTTATAAAGCTGGCAAGGATGCTACAGACTGTAAGAATTATAGACCAATTGTCCTACTGAATGCAGACCTGAACATTTTTGCCAAGGCTCTTTCAAGGAGACTTTCAAAGTTTTTGCCTGATCTGACCCTGCAGGATCAGGTGGGTTTTATTACTTTCAGAGAGGCGAGAGACAATGCCATTAAGGCCATAGATGTCCTCTGGTGGGCTACAAATCACGAATCCCGGTCGATCATGTGGTCAACAGATGCCAAAAAGGCGTTCGATCGGGTAAGGTGGGATTGGGTAAATGCAGTTCTGAAGCATATAGGTTTAGGGGAAGCGGCTCTCAATAGGATCCTAGCCCTCTACTCTGATCCAGTAGCGAGAGTGAGAGTGAACAACATCTCCTCCCCTAGATTTGAAATCCGGAATGGAACACGCCAGGGGTGCCCCCTATCATCCCTTCCTTAGAAAGGTAAACCTGAATGAGGGGATTAGAGGTATTATGATAGGTGACAGGGAAAGGAATGTGGCAGCTTACGCTGATGACATGCTTTTTTTATAGACTCCCCCAGGATATCGATTCCATCTCTTTTAAAGGAATTTGAAACATTTGGTAAAGTCTCAAATTTGAAAATTAATTATAACAAATCTTGCGCCCTCAATATTTCTCTACCAACACAAGAGGCAGAAGCTTTGAAAGAGCTTTTTCCCTTTCCTTGGGGAATTTAGGGATACAACTTCCTAGGGTATTGAAAGGGTTGTTTCATCTAAACTTTGCTCCCCTAGGGGCCAGGTTGAAGAAAGACCTAGAGACCTGGAGTAAGCTGAAATTGTCCTGGTTTGGCAGAATAGCGGTCCTGAAAATGAATATCTTACCCAGGATTCTCTATCTTCTGCAATGTATTCCAATCACGATACCTCCCCAGTTCATTAAATATATGAATAAGGCTTTCAGGGATTTTGTGTGGCACAAGAAACCTTCGAGAATAAGGAGAGAGATTTTGGTCTGTAGGAGGGAGAGAGGGAGCACCGGTCTTCCCTGTACTGAAACTTATCTTAGGGCGGTCCATCTGGGCAGATTCCTGGATTGGCAGATCAACAAATCCCAAAAAGATTGGGTCAAGATAGAGGATGAGGTGGGTAAGGAGAAATTGTGTAGTATCTGCTTTCTGGAAAAGAAAGATGCCCCAGGTTTTGTTGAAGCGCACCCACTGATTCGAGAGACACTAAATAGGGTCAGAATAATAGGCAAGAAGCATTCAGATTTGATCTCGGTTCCGGGCCCACTCACCCCAATCAGGAACAACCCAGCCTTCCCCCCAGGGTTGGATAAAAACTTCCTAGCACAGTGCAGGGGTTTGAAGTCCCTTAGAGTGATACACCTGTATGATAGAGGTCAGTTATTGGAAAAACAGGAGCTACAAGAAAAGTGGGTGGGTCCAGTTCCGGCTCTTTCATACTTCCAATTGCGTCATTTTGCTAAGAGCAAGGAGATGAAGGGAAAAACGGCGCTCTCAGAGGTGGAAAAGGCATGCTTGGGAGAAGGTCCCAGGGACCACTTGTTATCCTGGGCCTACTCTGTCCTGAGTGATGCTAAATCAGAAATCAAGAGACCTTGGGAGGACAAGTGGCAAAACGACCTGGACCTGGACCTTGCACCTGACGATTGGGAAGCTTTGTACAAGGGACTGCATAAAGGGGTTGCTAATAGCTCCATACAGGAGACTAATTATAAAATAGCCACTCATTGGTATAGAACCCCAGAAGGACCAGAAGGACTTCATGGGATCTTTCCTGGAGTCCCGGATCGATGCTGGAGGTGTGATGCCTGGGGTGCTTCCTTTCTTCACATCTGGTGGTCGTAAAGAGAAAGTTCACGAGGTTAAGGGGAAAATTTTGGGTTGCTCTTTGGATTGGGGACCAGCAGGATACCTTCTGAATTGGTCAGCTCATGGGAGAGGTGTGGGGAGTTTGAGTGCTCTGGGGATCCATCTGATGAATGCAGCGAGAGTTCTGATACCTAGGGGTTGGAGAACTCAGAAGACCCCTTCACTTAAAGAATGGTACACTCTAATTAATTATCTGGAAGAAATGGAGGAAGTCTTACTGACAAAACAGGACAGACTAGAAACCTTTAGAAAGACCTGGACAATTTGGGATATATTTAAAGATTCTGATGTATATAAAGATGCCTTTAGATAAAAGTTGAGACATAGCAGAAAGGGATAGTGGATTAGATAAGGTGAGAGAAAAAGATGAAAAGATTTAAAAGGTTAGGGAACTATGGTTCTTCCTGCCCGGGCACGTTGGAGAGGGTTCCTGTTGTGTTGCCTCGGTGGGGAGCTAGGCTTGCTCTTCCCCCCCCCTCTCTCCTCCTCCCACCCCCCCTTCTTTTTTCTCCCTTCCCCCCCCACTCTGTTCATCGCCCCTATACCTACCCTTTCCCTTTCCTTACCCCATTCCCTCCCCCCCTTTCGTTGTCTTCACTTCTCCTTTGCTTACCCCCCCCCTTGATTGCCCTTCCCCCATCTTGTTCCTCTATTACTCTTTCTCTTTTTTCCTCGCCTGAGATTGCACCCTTTTTTCCCCTCTGCACTCCTGGCCTTGCCCTTCCCTCCTAATTCTTTCTATTGCAATATAAGTCTCCCTTGGATGACTTGTTTGTTGTTCATCTGTCTGGCCTACCCCTTTTTTCTCTGCCCCCCCTCCTTCCTTTCCTTCATGCTTTGTCTCTCCTCCTCTCCCCCTGGTCCATTTAGCCCCCCGGGATCGTGATGGGGACCGTGGGGAGTAGGAGAGGGATGCATGGGTCACTAGCGTCAACATTGAAGTGCAAATTGTCACTCGGGAGAGGCTACTGGCGGGTTTTGGGCTCTGGCAGCAGCGGATCCTAGGCTATCAGTGGGGGGGGGGGGGGGGGGTTCTCCCCACTCTAGATAGAACTCGCAAACCCTGCAGGGTTGATAAGGCACAGATTGAAGTTGAAGGTTTCCTCTGTTAAGAAATGTAAGTGATATTGCACTTGAATAGCACCTTTGGATCCTGCTATGTATAACCTGCAGGTGGATTGTCTGATGACATGTTTGAGCATTATATGTGACTGATGTGTCCTTATTTCTCCTTTCTCATGTAACTCTGTATTATGTGAACTTTTGAAAAATTGTAATAAAAACAGTATGATTAAAATAAAAATTTTACTTGGTAGCTTCTAAATCTTTCAGGAAGACTGGCTCTTTTTGTTCTTCCTTCTGGTCCTAGGAAGGGTTTTGCCCTAAGTCTTTGGACTAAGTCCACTATCAGCAAGTGGATTCGTCAGGCGGTGGTGCAAGCCTATTCTGCTAAGGGGAAGGAACCTCCCTTCTGCCTTACTGCTCATTCCACTCATGCTATTGGGGCCTCTTGGGCCTTTCAGCACCAGGCTTTTGTTGAACAAGTTTGTAAGGCCGCAACTTGGTCTTCTGTTCATACTTTTTCCAAGTTTTACAAGGTTGATGTTAGGGCCTCAGCTGATGCTGCTTTTGGCCGCAAAGTTCTTCAGGCGGCAGTGGTTTAAACTGCCCGCTGTTGTTCTTGGGGATCCCACCCTACTTTACGGACACTGCTTTTGGACGTCCCAAGCGTAAAAAATATTTGTGAAAAAGGACGTGCTGTACACTTGGAAAAATACAATTCTGTGAGTACTCACCTGTAGAATTGATTTTGTAGTATACAGCACGTCCTGTTTCACCCCTCCCTTGTTATCATTTTTCTTGGTTACCTCTGTATGGTGATTTGTTCAAATGTTTGGTTGGGGTTCCTTCATTTTTATTCTCCCGGCTTCTTGTCTAACTGTTTGTAACACTGGGAATTTGTGGAAGGTTCCTTTCCTTTTATAGGGCCGGGAGACGCCACAAGTCTCTTCTGCAGTCCACTGCGCCACCTTGTGGCAGATATCCCAAGCGTAAAGAATATTTGTGAAACAGGACGTGCTGTATACTACAAAATCAATTCTACAGGTGAGTACTCACAGAATTGTATTTTTCAAAGGGATTTCCTAGCACAATGTAATGAGCTGAAAGTTGAGCTGCTGCTAGTACAATGTAACAGCAGGACATGTGGCTGCTGTTACAATGAAACAGAAGGGCATATGGCCACTGTTACATGGTTACACACTGGAATTCAATGTGGCTTTTTTACATTGTGCAGTGTGCAGAGGAAAGGCAGCAGTGCAAGTTTTTATACCTCTAAGCACTGCTGCCTCTGTAACTAGCCTACAAAATATAACATTTTATTTATTTTATATTATACATATACTCTACACCATATATGCTGTATCTGTATGTATATACATTTAATTCCACAGCACAGGGCTCCCGGCAGGGAAGAGGACACCAAGCATGGACCTGGTCAGTATATTGTATATTCATTATAGTAAAGCGGGTAAGCTGGGGGGAACTTTTCGACAGTAATGATGGAGAGTGCCAGAACAAGCGATTTGTGTGATCAGAAAAAGACACGTTGCACTTAAGTACCTAAGCTGTTAGCCCACTGATAAATCTCTGACACAAATTATACCTCCTAATGCATTAGGCAAGATAGGTGGGCTTTGCAATTAGTATTCCTGATTACACCCCAGCAGCCAGAAGCAGTACATCAGGGATTCATTACTTGTGTGATCTGTTTCTCGCTTCTCATCTTGGAACCTTGTGGGATGATTGAAATAGTGGCACTGTCTGGTGCTCCCCTCCAAAGATAGCTAGAAGGCTTTGAAGATCCAGACATCGATAAACAATATATATAATTTGTATGTAAAACTGCCCAGCTTAGTTTACTGCTTGTTAATAGTCTATAATTTGCTGAGTAAACAGCTTTGCTGAGGCTGTGATATCGGGCCAGGTGGCTGCCTTAAAGCCAGCAAAACTCCATTTCCTGTATGGACAATTCTTTTCAAAGCAATAGACTCTTCGTCAACATTTTCATTGTTTTAATATATTTTGGTGTTAAAGGAAACCATCGTTTTAGGCAATCTGCAGCTGACTACAGATATGGCAGCCTTCCAGGCTTTGAATGTACACACTTCCTAGGGATGGACAACTTCTCTGTTCCTGATATTGTGTCTTTCATGTCCATGCAAATGTCTCATCACACGCAACTAGACTGCACTATTTTGTCCAGGAATCACTTTAGAGCCGAAGACCTTTCACAGAAATGACAGGCTGTCCTTTGGCCTCATAAAAAAAAACATTGTTCTAGCAATTAATAACACCCTTTCATGCCCCTATCATACCCATTTGCATCTGTTAGAGTCGACCAAATCACTTCCAGGCAGCTACGTGCCAGGTATAGTCCTGGTCTGCAGGCCCCTTAACATACCTACTCCTGTGAACCCCAAATTTAGAAAATACCTTTTGCTCATGGAGAACTGCACATTGCAGTGCTGCCTGTTTCACGCTAGAGGAGACATGGCTGCTCAGATGAAGCTCTGCTAGGAAAAAGGAATATCTCTCTACTGTGGCACTCACAATGTGAAGGAGAACTAACAATTTGACCCCACCCAGTGGATATCTTTATCCCTAGAATCCTCATTAATGAAATTGGAGGGGTTTAAGCCCTGACCATATGGGTATATGTTCTAGAATTCTTAAAAATAGTGGGATAACCCACTGGGACCTCACTGGCTAATACCCCCTACAATCATATACTACTCAGAGAGCATAAAATATAGTACCAATTAAGTTTACTGTATCAAAAACTATAAATACACAAATCTTATTGCACATTTATACAAAATATACATTATCTCTTATCTCAATATTCAGCAGTTTTTTTTTTTGTTAGGTTGATGTACAAATTTGTGTCTGACCTCTCCAGCACATTTCATCCAACTGGCTTCATCAGGGAGGAATATGTTTCAGCTTTCTGGCTCTCAATATATTCAAACTGCCTTTAGTGATTATTTACTCGTTCTTTCTTTGCGATAGTCTGATGTGCAATATGGTGTCAACAAACAGGTGCAGGACGAGGCTCAGTTCTTACAATAACTCATGTTCTTACTCAGATCCTTTGATGTGAAATGACTGGCTGCCTTTATGTGAAATAGCCGACTGCCTTTTATGTTAAATGGGCAACATAATGTGGCACTCACTGATGGCGTAAGGCGGTAGATTAGGTTAGTGCCCATATATTACTGTGTGTGTGTTACTGTAACAGAGTGGACAGACCACCTAGGGCAAGACCTATCTACGGGTACAAGGCGCAAGAGCCTATTTCTGAAAGTATTTACATGGCACATACAGACTAAAAATGAAAACACATGATTCTTAGCAGTATTGTTGGCTCCAGCTACAAATCATTAAAGCATCCACTGGTTGAATATCTATCTACACAGCCATCACTTCCGACTTGTGTACATATGTTTCAGGTTATTTTGGAGTTCAGGGAGGAATTCATTGCTGATGAAGCTTCTTGTCTTGTCAAGTCATGGATCTCTGGACCCTTGCATCTCTCTTGCAAGGAAGGGCAGGCCAAGTGTATCGTCTTCACTCAGATATATAGCCAATATAGAGACCTGCATGCTAAAAGCATACTTCCATTACAATGTATACACATTTTATATGGAAGAGGCAATATGTGAATATTATATATTTACAGATCGTTATCCAACACATCTCAGCTCAGCCCATTGTGATATCTCACAAAGAAGCCATTGAAAAGCATTTAGGATTTCAAGATAGCACAATGCACCAGTGCGCCCAAAGGAGTTTTAAAGAATGCTGCATTCGTATGCCAACATATATAAAATGCCAAAATAATAGTTTTCATTGACCTTTTTACAAAAATGTTTTAACAAGATATGCCTGCAGATACTCTTCAAGCATGGAGGCACAACTAAGTTGTTAGACTCCCCAGCAAGGCTTGTGGATTTCCTGCAATCTGGTTGCTCTGATATATGTTGGGTAGCTACAAAACACTTTAACCTTTCTGTTGGCACAATAGGCTCGATTCAGAGAGACAAAAAAAAACTGCCGATCTGTTTTTTTTTTGGAAATGTTTCCGCTCTTGTATGAGTGTATGAGCGATTCTGTGCATGCATTGAAAACCTTCTATAAAGTTTCCGTCCGTTCGTACGGCAGATTACGAATACGAGGATGTCATTTTCCATCCAGACTTTTCCGTTTCATTTTCACATGTTACAATGTAGGCTTTCGTTTTTGCCCTTTTCCCATTGTATCCTCCCACGAATCCTTCACGTTTCCCGTTAGGTTCTGTTTCCCTTTTCAATAAATAATCGTCCAGACGGAAATCCTTACGATCTTGCGCCTGCGCACTACAAACCTAACTCATTAAAGTGCTCGCCTACATATTTGCCACCCTCACTTGTACAACAATGTTTAGCTAAATCACTTAGCACTATCCTCCATCTTCCCTTTTGGACCCTTAAAGCTCACTCAAACCACTTCGCGGTTAGGTTCTTCTTCCATTTTAGCCCCCTAAAACTTACCCAAATCACTTCTCGGTCATGTGAATATTCATCTTTAAATATTTCTGGGCCCATTAATTTTGTGTTAATGTATTTTGTAAATGAAATGACAGTGTAACATTTTTTTTTATTCCTTCATAAAATATAAAATTTTAAAAAATTTTGAAAATTTCACATTTTACAACTATAAAAAGCAAAATACATAGCAATGGCAGGCCACTGAACATTATTCTTCATCTGTTGTCCCCAACGAGTTGCGCAGCTCCTGCATCTCGCCCACCAACTGAAGAACCCTGACACTCAGCAGTGCCCCCCCCCCGTATGGTCCAAACACCTAAATCTGGACTTCAAAAGCCAGAGGGCCCTCGCCACGGGCCGGGTTTTGCATAGTGCCCGATTAGAGAACCCCTGGCCCGCATTCTGCAAGCAAAGAATGGGCATCAGGAGCAAGGGCGAGTGGCACATCTTGCGGTTCCTGCAACCAAATATAAAATAATTACACAAAGCAAAGGTAACCAACTAAAACAATAACTCCTACAACAAATTAAGATTCAAGTTCAACAATCCAAATATAATTCACAAAGGACATAAGTCTAAAAAAATATAGCAATTATATGGATGTGTGGGAAAATAAATGTTTACATGCTAAGGACTAATTTAGGTCAGCATTAAAATGCATCTATAAGGCATACATGAAATGTATTGATTCAGGTATGCATTGCTTGACAATTTATGGCCTCGGCCATGATGATACATGCAATGCCTTGGTGCTAAAGGCGCGCAGACTCCTCCACATAGCCACAAAACATGTTCAACAATAGCAATCCGAGCCCTCAAAGTTCCCGTAAGTGGATCGGAAATGAAACGGATTTATAGGGTGGTGGTCCGTCGGAAATCAGCTCTCTGAATCAGACGGAAACCCATCCCAACAACGGAAGTTATCTGAACGAACGAAACATTTCCGATTTTGTTTGGAAAATGATCCGAACTAACGGAAATGTTCAGATTTGCTTCCGTTGATCGAAAACGCATTCCCGAACGTTCGTACGAATGAAAAATGAACGAAAAAAATTACAAACACCCACCAAAACTTTCACAGACAGCTACGGAAGTGCAGACGAATGTGTCTCTGAATTGAGCCTAATATGCTGTAGTCAAATTGTTTTCTGCATGATGAGATCAATAGAAAGTGTTTTATTTTTATACTGTGTATTCAGATGGCAATGTCGCTGCTGTATCCCCTTCCTGTGTTGCCACAGAGGCCCCTCAAACATAATGATAATGTACACATATAGATTATATTGGAAAAACCCGCGCTTAAACCTTATCAATAAAAGATTTCAAAAAGTTAGGTACAATGCTCAACGTGTATAGACCTATTATCCCTCTAGGTTGCATAAACATATGAAAATAAATAAACACAGAGCAAACTTATAACAATCGTGGTTAAAGTCCAAGGCAATAGATCATCCACTGTCTGTTCTCTAACAGTTTAATGTCAAAAGGCTTCCATCTAAGTCCAAAGTGGGTATCCCAAAATGCATGCACTGGTACTGTGCTGTTGGTAGTATCTACAATTACTCCACTTCAATTTTCCACCACGTGCCCACCACCTGTTTAAATTACTCTTACCAGATGGTATGCGGAGTAAAATACTCCAAATGAAGCTTTGGTTCTGCTGCTGTGTAGATTTCCTTCTTTCCACAACATTTAATCCTTATCCAGCAATATTGCTCCCAAACGTGGTTAGTGTAAGAATATCAAGGCGTATTGCCATAAAAATAAAAGCATGAAAGATATCTAGTGTAACACCGTTTTAATATATTTTCTTAAAAAGTTGTTAAAAGTGTGCACTCACATTTCAGTTGATTAAAATACAGCTTCTATTCAGTGTTTAGGCAACAGCCTTCATCCTGCTCCCTTTGCGTCCTGGCCAGTGATGCTATAAAGAAGATTGCTGCAATGATAAAACCGCCCAGCCGCCGTCAACATTTCACATACACATATACTATATATATATATATATATATATATATATATATATATATATACATGTATATACATGTGTGTGTGTGTGTGTGTGTGTATTCTGATCTTGTTGGCAGTGTTGTGGATCATAATGCATTAGAGATGGGCTCATAAGCCTATCTACATTTTGGCCACAATATATTATTATTTTAATGACATATTAATATATATATATATATATATATATAGCTCCTTCTTCTTCTAAAATGCTTTTGGGTGTTAATAAACGTATTACTCAAATGTAATTGTAATCAAAGAAGACTTCCATAGCCAAATTTATTTCATTGAAAAGTAGGTAGCTATGGCTTCTTTCATACTCACTGAAGGCTGTGATGGCTATAAATATAACATCCTAAAGTAATTTCCTTGTACTTACAGCTTCCTGGGATGGAGGTCAGGAATTGACATGCCATACATGGGTTTAATACTCCAATAAGGAGCAGAGTGAGGCCAATGCAAATTATTATTATTATTATTATTGTTTATTTATATAGCGCCATCATCTTCCGTAGCGCTTTACAAAGTAGTAATTACAGACAGGGTAGAAACATACGGTTTAAATTATATTGATATGCCCCTGGTATCTGTATCTATCATTGATGTGCAGGAACAGATTCTGGTGCTTTTGGCTAAATACATAACGGTGCCCTCATAAGCATTCTACTGCTTCCTTGTTGTTTCTGTAAACTTAAATTATCATCTGTTAGGGTTTTTTTCACAAATCTGAAGCACCAGGATTCACCAGTGACAGAGGAAGAGGAAGTACCAGTGCAGTTCCATAAGACCCTCATCCTGTCTTTTGAAGTCAGTTTCCTATTTCAGCATTTGTAACAGTAAAGGAATATGTTGCTGAACATGATCAGATTTAGACCAGAACCTAGAAATGCAAACGCTTGACACTGCATGTGAGATGTCTAATTGTGGCCATTCACACTACAGATCGTGTGAATGATTCTTCATTTCATTAAGTTTAAATACTGTGTCCCCTGGCACTCTGATTTACCACTGCTGTCAGTTGTACCTCTTAGTTCCCCTTTAAAGTGATTAAGCAGTCAAACAAAAGAGGGCTTACCCTTTGCCCCCCCCCCCTGCAGCAGATCGGGGCTAGTCGGGTGATTGGGCGATCAGCAACTCACCTATTCTCTAAATCCAAGTCGCTGCCACAGCCCACACATCTCGCCCTGCCCCGGGCCCAAACAGGGGTCGTAATAGATGGCGTTGTGGGTTTGCGGCCTGCCATCAGTCACAGGAGCACTGCAACGCCCTCTATTCATTGCAATGGAGGTGGTGTGCCAAGGCCTGACACACTCCCTCCATTGCAGTGAATGGTGAGTGTGTGGCCACGTTGCTGTGACTGATGGTGGGGAGCTGAGTGAATGGAGTTTGAGGCCTGGGTCAGAGCGGGAAGTGTGGGCTGGGATCCAGCGAGGTGAGTTCCTGATCTCCGGGCTAGCACTGAAACGCTATAAGGGACAAAAGCTAAATACAGCCCAAGTGACCACCAGCAGCATTTCAGCTGGATTGAGGATCGAGGTGAAGGGAAGGAATTCAGGGTGTTGCGGAGGTCATTGTGCCGGGGGGCTCTAGCAATTTGGATGCTGCTGTTACAGCAGCATTCCACATCCACTCATTAGAAAACTGGTGAGGAACCCCTTAAGAAAATAGAGACTATTTTCTGCTACTTGTCAAATGTACTCTTTTTCCTATTGCATGGCATGGCCTGCTTCCAGAAGTCCTTACATATGGGTTATTCCGCCACAAGGTGGCGCAGTGTACTGCAGAAGAGTTGTGGCTCCCGGTACCATATAAAAACGGAATCACCATAGACTTATCCAGTGTTCTCTCTGCAGTGATTCTGCGAAGTTAGAAGATGGCTTTGTTTGTTTCTATTGCGCAGGTGAGCGGGGCAACCAAGCCTGCGGCCCTGCATGGCTATTTCCACCCGTTTCTGGACCCTCTGTGCCTCCCAGCCTCGGATGATGGATCGGGTGAGGGTAGAGGAGCACTAGGGTCAAGTGCTCATGGAGCGCTGCTCCAAGCCGCAGACCCTGTACCACAAAGGGTAGCCGGTCATAGGCTTTATGGTGAGCCTATGACTTGTACTGGTGTTTGGGGTCCCCCTCCATCCCTGGCCTGGGCTCTTCGCTCTCCTCCCCCCTCCCCGACATGTGTTCGGAGGGGAGGGGGAGCGGGTGGTAGCGGCGAGAGCTTTTAACTGTTTTTTATACTGTTTTAAACAGTTTTTTAACTGTTTTCTCCGCCGTCGCCGCTTTGTACAACGCTCCGCGGCGGGCGGCGCTATAACTGTGAGGCTTTTTTTGCTGTGTGATGACGCCGGCACGTCACGTGAGCGCCATTTTGGCGCTCTTCGGGGGGGCCGGGCCGGAGGATGACGCGGCCGGAGGATGACCTCAAGGTTCCTCTGCCGGCGCCATTTTGCTTCTGCTGCGCGTCTGAGGCCCTTCTTCCTCCCGGAGCTGTGATCTGCCTGTTGTCGCTTCCTCCTGTGTTCTGGCGGCTGGTGCTTTTGGCCTGCTTGTTCCGTGAGTCCACTTCGGGGTTTTTTGGTTTCCTTGGGGCTGTGGGATGCTTATGTGTCTTTACTTATTTCTTTCAGGCGGGACAACTGTGGGTTGTGGTTCCTCCTGGTCCTACCCCTTACCCTCCCTCATCTTCCCTTACTGGCTTCTGGGGGCATCCCTTAGGGGGGCATCCCGGGTGGCTTTTTATTAGCCCTTACTCTGTGCTGGTCTATTGCACCTGTGTTAATCACCATATGGAGGCTTCTGGGGATAGCGTGCTCGGAGGGTCCTTCGGGGCAATCCCGGCTGTGTGCCATGTGCAGGGCATCCCCTCTGAGTAACAGTGCCGCGGTGTGCGTGCCGTGCGCCCAGGGTATCGTTGCGGCCCAGGCCGGGTTACCCGCTTCGCTTCCCAGCTCTGCGCCCCCTTCGGCATCGCCTACCCCTCCGCGCCTGCATTTAGCTCCCAGTGAGGGGGATACTAGCGGGGGGTTACAGTCTGATCTGGCACTGCGTGTAGCCAGCATTGAAAGGCAGCTTGCCAGGCCTGTTCCACGTAAGGCCTCTGGCAAGAAGCGGCACCTGGCTCCCGTGCCATCCCTCTTTCCTGAGGAGGATGAGGGACTTACTGATGCTTTTGGTGGCCTTTACCCCCTAGAGGAGGGGGAACTCTTCCAGGACTCTGACTCCTCTGGGGACCAGCAGGAGGGTTACGACAGTGACCCTGGGTCTTCGTCTGGGCAGGACTCATGGTTCCCCGAGGACACTGATAGCCTGTTGGCTCTCATTTTTGAAATCTTGCACATTGTCCCCCCTGAGGCAGCTAAGAGGAAGCAGGGTGAGCTCTTTTGCCCTGATAAACAGCGTCTGGAGTTCCCTGAGCAGAGCCATTTCACTAATATGGTGCTCAAGGAGTGGGAACGTCCTAGTAGATTGCCCGCGGTGCCCAAAGGGTTGGATACGAGGTATCCTTTTCCTGCCGAAATGGTCAAGCGATGGTCGTGTCCCCTTGAGGTGTACGCTCCCATTCTAGGGCTGTCCAACACCTTGCTCATGCCTTCCCCTGACACTACTACACTGCAGGACAGCGAGGACCGGCGCATGGATCAGCTGGCCTGCCATGCTTTTACATTTGTGGGGGCTGGGCTGCGTCCGGTCTGCGCTGCTGCCATTACAGCTATTGCCCTTAAGAAACAGCTCAAGCGTCTCCTTAATGGCGCTACGGCTGGTAGCAGGGGAGAGGATTATAGGTCCCTTTTGCTTTGCTCTGATTTTGTTACCTTTGTCCTTACTGCCATGGATGATGCGGTACAGCTAAGTGGTAGGGCCTCTGCCCTTTTGGTGGCTATGGGCCACTCTGTTTGGCTGTGACAGTGGGCGGCAGCCGCTGCCGCTAAGAAGGCTCTTACTGGGCTCCCCTTTACGGGGCTGCGGCTCTTTGGTGAGCGTCTGGATGTTCTAGCCAAGGATGGTAGGCTGCCTCAGCGTAGGAGGCAGCCTTGGCCTTTCTGGGGGCCTTCTCCTTCCCTCCCCTCCTTTCGTGCTCCCAGAGGCAGAGGAGGTCGTGGCTCCCTCTTTTCGGGTACCCGCAGGTATCCTTGGGGCCGTGGCAGATCACACGGTCGTCCCGGTCTTTCATGGGGTTTCAAGCCCAAACTTTCTCCCAAGCCCCCTCAAGCATGAGCTGGGGGGACGGCTTCGGCTCTTTGCTCATGTCTGGAGGCTCCGCGTCTCAGACCGGTGTATTCAGGAGGTGGTGTCCTCCGGTCACAAGATAGAGTTTGCAGCCGGGCCGCCCCCAAGATTCATCAGATCCCGGATGTCTCAAAACCCTCTGTCAGCTCAGGGTTTGCGCCTTGCGGTTCAACGTCTGTTGGAGTCAGGAGTCATTTGCCTGGTGCCTTCCCAGGAACGGGGTCGAGGATTCTACTCTAATCTGTTCACTGTCCCCAAAAAAGACGGGGTCCCTAAGGCCCATCCTGGACTTGAAGGGTCTCAACAAATTTGTCAGGTTCAAGCACTTTCGCATGGAGACTCTACACTCGGCTGTCAGTACCCTTCGCCCGGGCGACTTCATGATCTCCGTGGACATCAAGGATGCCTACCTTCACGTGCCAATCTTTCCAGGTCATCAGAGATTTCTCAGGTTCGCTCTAGAGGATCAGCATTACCAGTTTGTGGCTTTACCGTTCGGTATCACCTCGGCGCCTTGGGTGTTCACCAAGGTGCTGGCAGGCGTGATGGCTCTGCTGCGGAATCAGGTCATTCATATCCTCTTACCTGGGCGACATTCTGATTGTGGCTTAGTCTCTTCATCAGGCCGAGAAGGATACTCTGGTGGTGACCTCCACTCTCGAGTCCTTCGGCTGGGTGATCAACTACCCAAGTCTTCACTGTCTCCGTCTTTGGTGAGGTCCTTTCTGGGCATGACTCTGGATACCTCTCAGGTCAAGGTATTCCTGCCTCAGCAGAAAGTGGAGGGCCTTCAGAAGCAGGCACTGACTCTGCTCTTGTGTCCCCATCCTTCCATCCGGCAAGGGATGCAGTTAGTGGGTCTGATGGTGTCCTGCTTCGAGGCGGTCCCCTTTGCTCAGTTTCACATGAGACCTCTTCAGTTGCACCTCTTGTCAGTTTGGGATCGGGACCCTGTGTCCCTGGATCAGGAATTTGTTTTGTCCCCCCTGGCCAGACAGTTCCTCTTGTGGTGGCTGGACTCAGGGAACCTTCTAGTGGGCAGGACCTTTCTGCCCCCGTGCTGGGAGACTGTCACCACGGATGCCAGTCTGACCGGTTGGGGGGCTTTTGAAAGTCTCTGAAGTTCCAGGGTCGGTGGGGCCCCCTAGGAGGCCCATGCTCCCATCAATGTCCTGGAACTGAGGGCGATCAGGTTGGTTCTTTCTCTGCTTACCACACACCTTCGGGGTCAGGCTGTTCAGATCCGCTCAGACAACCAGACGGCGGTTGCCTACATCAATCATCAGGGAGGGACTCGGAGCAAGCGAGCCCTCGGGGAAGTGTCCCTGATACTGTCTTGGGCGGAAGAGAATGTCCTTTGCATTTCGGTGGTTTACATTCCGGGGGTGGAGAACCAGGAGGCAGACTCCATGAGCAGGGGGACGTCTCGGCTCGGGGAATGGTTCCTCAGCAACAAGGTATTTCACTCCCTGTGTCACCGCTGGGGTCAGCCAGATGTGGACCTGTTTGTGTCCCGCCACAATCACAAGCTTCCCAGGTTTGTCTCCCTGTCACAGGTTCCTCTGGCCTTCGCCACGGATGCGCTAGCAATGCCTTGGACGGAGTTTCAGCTCTTCTATGTGTTTCCTCCCTTTCCTCTGCTGGGCAGGGTGCTGCGCAAGATAGCCCAGGAAGGGGTACCAGCCATTCTGGTGGCCCCCTGTTGGCCAAGGAGGGTGTGGTTCTCAGACGTCGTGCAGTTGGCAGTAGATCAGTATGTCTTGCCCAAGGATCCAGATCTGCTCACTCAGGGACAACTGTGCCATCCCAATTTACAAACGCTGGCTTTAACGACTTGGCTGCTGAAACCTCCATCTTGATGGATAAGGGGTTGCCGGCTTCTGTTGTTGATACCATGATTAGGGCTAGGAAGAAGTCCTCGTCCTTTATCTATCACAGGGTCTGGCATGCTTACATTGCCTGGTGTGAGTCCAAGTCTCTTCCTTGTCGGGTCTTTTCTATCCCCAGGATTCTGGAATTTTGCCAATCACCGGATGGTTAAGACTTTTTTCCAGGGAGTTACTCATGTGCGTCCGCCACGTAAGCCTATGCTACCGGTTTGGGACCTGAATCTGGTGTTGTCTGCTCTGCAGGGTCCTCCCTTTGAGCCTATCCGTGGGGCTGCTTTGCCCATTCTGACTCTTAAGGGGGCCTTTTTGGTGGCCATTACTTCGGTCAGGCGAGTTTTTGAGCTGGCAGTGCTTTCCATTAAACCTCCTTGAGCGTCATCAGGATAAGGTGGTGTTTCGACTTAAGCCAGATTTCTTGCCTAAGGTTGTGTCTGCTTTTCATCTCAATCAGGACATTGTTTTGCCTTCTTTGTGTCCTAACCCTGCTAATTCCAAGGAGCGGACCCTTCACTCTTTGGATGTTGTCAGGGCTCTGGGGGAAGTTTCCTCCTTTTAGGGTTACTGATCATTCCAATCGTGCTACTGGTGCGTCTTGGGCTTTTCAGCACCAAGCTTCTGTTGAACAAGTTTGTAAGGCCGCAACTTGGTCTTCTGTTCATACTTTTTCCAAGTTTTACAAGGTTGACGTTAAGGCCTCAGCTGATGCTGCTTTTGGCTGCAAGGTACTTCAGGCGGTAGTGGTTTGAACTGCCTGTTGTTACTCTTTGGGGATCCCACCCTACCTTACGAACACTGCTGTTGGACGTCCCATACGTAAGGACTTCTGGAAGCAGGCCGTGCCATGCAAAAGGAAAAAGACAATTGTTTTTACTATGCATGGCATGGCATGCTTCACCCCACCCCTGTTATCGGTATTCTTGGTTGCCTCTTTATGGTGAGTGTTCCAAGTTAGTTGGGTTTTGTTACCTTTTTTACTTTTATTATCTCCCGGTTTCTTGAATAACTGCTTGTCAACACTGGATAAGTCTATGGTGATTCCGTTTTTATATGGTACCTGGAGGAGCCAAAACTCTTCTGCAGTACACTGCGCCACCTTGCGGCGGAGTAACACATACGTAAGGCCGTGCCATGCAGAGTAAAAGCAATTCTACAGGTGAGTACTCACAGAATTGTCTTTGTTTGCATGCATGTAGTGGTCTAAATTTTCATAGAGAATCAGAGCCAATATGTCAGGAGTGACTTTACACAGTCAGATGCATCCCGCTTTCCCATGTTAAAAGTTTGGGAGGAATGTGCTTTGTCATAATCTCAAATAACAATTTGCTGTAAAATTTAAGCTCTGGCCTGTAAAGCCATGTCTTTTATCTCTTCCGCAAAGCATTGCACACATAACCAAGCCCACCACCATATAGCATCAAAGGGCATCAGACAGCCCAGATGTAAAGCTCACTGATGACTGATCCCCTTATCTCAGACACTAACCACAGCCCAGAGATTGAGATGTGACAGCTCCCAGTATACAGTGTAAGCCGCTGTCTTGTTCTTTGAGCTGCAAGAGGTGAAATCTCATCTCCAAAAAGTGCCCTATACAAACCACACATAAGAGTAAAGTGTTTCTAAATGATACATTTTGATAGCAACAGATAGTCGCTTCCTGCCTTGCACATTAGGCTATTCACTGGGAGGGGTTAGCACAGGCAGCTGGAAGGAAACCATGAAGTTGTATTGCATAGACTGCAGCTACTCCCGGTCCTCTTCTTACCATAATCTCACTGAGACACTGAGCCGATTCAATTTCTGAGTGGAATTACCTTTCATGCAACCTCATGGTGTGGTGTTGCTGCTTTGTGCATCATCAGGTGAGTGGTCTGCATTTCTCTACCCCCTTTCTATTTTATACATGCTGGCATGACACTACATTTCATTTTAATATTTGTTTGAAGTGTACATATTATATGTCATAGAATACTGTTCTGTATTCCTGTACTGCATTTTCTTTTTCCATCCAACAATGTCATTTATGGATAGTAAAAATAACATGTAATGTGCTATGTCTATTCTCCTTATGACATATAAAAACCATACTTGGTAGCAGAAATACAGTAAAACCTTATACGATGTCATTCATGTAAACTAAACTGTACTGTACATAAAATGTTTGGCTGTGTATACAGCTCTCAGTTTATTAGATGTTATTTGATGACATTATGTATTACGGCCATGCCAAAATACCAGTGTGTAATATATGAAGCATCTAACAGTTAGGCAAGCATTATACATACACTAGAGCAAACCAACATCCATTTTACACCTACTGTGTGTTGGTTCAGTAGGTGGGAGGCTAATTATAAACCACATGATATCTGGCAGCCAATCACAGGGCTTGGTTTGGCCAGGCAGCAAAGAGAAAGGTAAAAAAAAAAACCTGGAGTACAGGCCAGACCAACACCCATTAGGTGTAAGATCATTGTTGGCCCATTTTAATTGTGCTTTTCACAACTTTCACTTGGCGAATAAAGGGTCTTTAGCTGTATGTGGGATGGCTTCAACCCCACCCCCATGTGCAGCACTAGAGAGGTAAACTAGCTTACAATTCATCTATTGCTGTGTATGTCCCAAATTAGAAGCTTCCATAGTTAGAGTGGGCATCTTAGATGTGTTTTTTTTGCGGCTTGTGGTTTTCAGGTGCAAATGTATGCACCTCTGTTTTAACCAGGTTTGAGAGATATGATAGGTCTTGTTGCTAGGTGACATGGTTTGAGTACTGGGGATTCTTTCAGAGTTGTGTATGTCTAGTTGCCCTGCCCACATGCACTATCCAGATCAGGTATAAATTGGCTGAGTGGCATCTTTTTCATTTGTACCAAAGCACCCAGCAACCTTTTAGATGCTCTACAGCCTTAATTCTATAGTACTTCAATATTGTTGCTGCTTAATGCAGCAGGAAGTTTAGCAGATCAGGGGATAGCCAGAGAATAATTGGACCTTTATTTGCATATTAGAATCTGACTCTGGGCAAAGTTTCTTTATTCCAAGTATACAGCACGTCCTGTTCCAGAATAATCCCTACACATGGGTTATACATCCACAAGATGGCGCTGGACTGCAGAAAAAGACTTGTGGCCACTCCCGGCCCCTTAAATTGCCAGGAACCTCCCACTAATTCCCAGTTCTTATCTGCAGTCTGGACTGCGAAGATAGAAGATGGCTCTCTACTCTGCGCAGGTGAGCGGGGCTTATTAGCCTGCGGCCCTGCAGGACTATTCCCACCCGTTCCGAACCCACTGCCTCCCAGCCTCGGCTGACCGGTTCGGGTGAAGGTAGGTTTAGCACCAGGGTCAGGTGCTGAGGAGCGCTGCTCCTACCGCAGTCCCTGCTCTGACAGGGTAGGCGGTTAGGCTTATGGTGAGCCTTGTGGGATGCCCCCCCTGCACTCTGGGTTTTGCTTTAACCCATATCCCTCTAGGTGCCCCCCATCCCCCCTCCCTTCTCCTATTTTTACTTGGGCCGCTGCTGCTCTCCCTTGCCTCGCTCTCCCCCGGGGAGATCTCCTGGGGGGGGGGGGTGGAGGTGATCACTTTAATTGAGTGTGTTTTGACTTTATTTTCACTTTGTGCGCCGCGCGCTTGTACAGCGCTCCATGGACGGCGGCGACATTTCCTCAGATGCTGCGGTGCCGTGATTGGCTGTCCGGATCACGTGGGGTGCGGTTCGCGCTCTTGGGGGGGGGGGCTCTGTGGATGACGCCTTTTGCTTCACATCTCCACGGCCCGCCCCTCGAGGTCTATGTGGGCGCCATCTTCCCCTCTCTGGTGCTGCGTGTGCTGCTGGCTCCCTGTGCGGTCTGTAAGTACCCCTGCGGGGTGTTTTTTTTCTGTGTATTTTTTCTCGTGTCTATACTTATGGGGTTGTCTCTTACGGTTTTCAGGCAGGGTGAACTTCAGTACTGTGGTTTCTCCCGTCCCTCTCCCCTTGGCAATCTCCCACTTCCCTAGCGGGCTTTTGGGGCATCCCGGGTAGCTATTATTGGCGTTAACCCTATACTGGTCTGTTGTGCCACTCAAATCACCATATGGAGACTTCTAGGGATAATGTGCTTGGGGTTCCTTTGGGACAAGCCCGGCTATGTGTGGCGTGTGGGGTATCCCCTATAAGTGATGATGTTAGGGTGTGTGTACCCTGCGCCCAGAAGGCGATTGCGCTGCAGCCGGGGTAGTCTGTTACTGGCCCTGGGGCTGCACCCCTCTGGCTTCGCCTACCCCCCGGCGCTTACATTTGACCCCCAGTGAGGGGCATACTAACGGGGAGTCCCAATCTGATTTGGCTGCACAGGTGACCAGCATTGAACAACATATTGCCCGTAAGGCTTCTGTCAATAAGCGGCATTTTTCCCCTGCTGTTTCCCTCTTCCCTGTTGAGGCTGAGGAATTTTTTGACATTTCTGGTTATTGTCCCCTTGAGGAGTGGGAATTATTCTCTGACTCAGAATCATCTGAGGAACAGCCTAAGATTTATGGTGGTACTGGGTCTCCCTTTGGAGAAGACCCATGGTCCTCAGATGACACTGACACTGACAGGTTGTTGTCTCTCTTTTTTTAAGTGCTTTGTGTTTCCCCCCCCTGCAGTGGCTCCGCAGCAGCAGGGTGAGCTTTTTCATACAGTTTAACCACGCTTGGAGTTCCCTGAGCAGTCTCATTTAAATAATCTGGTGCTCAAGGAATGGGAACAGCCTAGTTAGTTGCCTGGGGTGCCCAAGAGTTGGGACAAGAGGTATCCATTCCCTGCTGATTTGATTAAGCGTTGGTCTTGTCCTCCCGAGGTGGACGCGCCCGTTCTAGTGTTGTCAAATACCTCTGTCATGCATTCCCCTGACACTACTACCTTGCGGGATGGTGGGGACCGGCGCATGGACCAGTTGTCCTGTCATGCTTTTGCCTGTGTGGGGACTGCGCTGCGTCTGGTTTGTACCTCTGCCATAACGGCTATTGCTATTAAAAGGCTGCTTAAGTGTCTCTTAGATGGGGCCACTGATGACGCGGGAGGAGAAGACTATAGATCTCTCCTGCTTTGCTATGATTTTGTTGCTTATATCCTCTCTGCCATGGATGATGTCATTAGAATGTGTGGAAGGACATCTGCCCTTTTGGTGGCTATACGCCGCTCTGTCTGGCTGTGTCAGTAGGTAGCTGATAATGCTGCTAAGAACGCTCTCACTGGGTTCCCCTTTAAGGGGTTGCGCCTCTTTGGTGAAAGCTTGGACCTGTTTGCCAGGGGCGCTAGGTTACCCCAACGCAGGAGGCCACCTTTCGGGGGTCTTGTGCCTCTCTCCCCTCCTTTCGGGCTCCCAGGGCTGGACGAGGGGTCTCTTTTACTGGAGCATGCGGAGACTATTGGGGCAGGGGCAGGGGACGTGGCCGCCCCGGCCTCTCCTGGGGTCCCAAAACCAAATCCTCTCCCAAGCCCCCTCAGGCATGAGGAGGCACCCTCACCTATCCGGGTGGGGGGACGGCTTCAGCTCTTTGCTCATGTCTGGAGGTGACGTGTAGCAGACAGGTGGATCCAGGAGGTGGTTTCCTCCGGTTACAAGATAGAGTTTGCAGCCTGGCCACCCCCAAGATTCATCAAATCCCAGATGGCTCAAAATCCTCAGCTCAGGGCTTGTGTCTTGCTGTCCAAAACCTTCTGGAGTTGGGGGTCATCTGCCCAGTGCCTTTCAGGGAAAGGGGCAGAGGCTTCTATTCCAAGCTCTTCACGGTCCGCAAAAAGGACGGGTCCCTCAGCCCATCTTGGATTTAAAGCGTCTCAACAAGTTTGTCAGGTTCAAGCATTTTCGCATGGAAACCTTGCGCTCAGCGGTCAATTCACTGCGCCCGGGCGACTTCATGACTTCTGTAGACATCAAGGATGCTTACCTTCATGTACCAATCTTTCCAGGTCTTCAGAAATTCCTCAGGTTCGCTCTGGAGGATCAGCACTACCAATTTGTGGCCTTGCCTTTCGATATCACCTCGGCTCCCAGGGTATTCACCAAGGTGCTGGTGGGCGTGATGGCCTTGCTGAGATCTCAGGGCATTCGAATCCTTCCTTATCTGGACAACATTCTCATCACGTCTCAGTCCTTCCATCGGGCCGAGCTGGATACCCAGTTGGTGGTGTCCCCACTAGAGTCCTTCGGCTGGGTTATCAACCATCCCAAGTCTTCCCTGTCACCATCTCGGGTGAGGTCCTTTCTGGGCACGACTCTGGATACATCTCAGGTCAAGGTTTTTCTCCCTCAACAGAAGGTGGAGAGTCTTCTAGCTCAGGCCCGGTCTCTTCTGTCTTGTCCTCATCCCTCCATCCGGCAGGGGATGCAGCTGGTGGGTCTGATGGTGTCTAGCTTCGAAGCGGTAACCTATGCTCAGTTTCACATGAGACCTCTTTAGCTGCATCTCTTATCAGTGTGGGATCGGGACCCTGTGTCCCTAGATCAGATGTTTGCTCTGTCCCCCCTGGCCAGATGGTCCCTCTCGTGGTGGCTGGACTCAAGGAACCTGTTGGTGGGCAGAACCTTTCTGCCCCCTTGCTGGGAGACTGTCACCACGGATGCCAGTCTGACGGGTTGGGGGGGCTTCTGGAAGTCCTTAAAATTCCAGGGTCATTGGGGCCCTCAGGAGGCCCATACCCATACCCAACATTCTGGAACTGAGTGCGATAAGGTTGGTTCTCGCCCATTGACTCCACACCTTCGGGGTCAGGCTGTTCAGATCCGCTCGGACAACCAGACGGCTGTGGCCTACATCAAGAGGGCCCTCAAGGAAGTGTCCCTGATACTGTCATGGGTGGAGGAGAATGTTCCCTGCATCTCGGCAGTGTACATCCTGGGGGTGGAAAATCTGGAGGCGGATTCTCTGAGCAGGGGGACGTCTCGTCTGGGAGAATGGTCCCTCAGCAGCAGGGTGTTTCGCTCCCTGTGTCACCGTTGGGGTCAGCCAGATGTGGATCTGTTTGCGTCTCATCACAATCACAAGCTTCCAGTCTTTGTCTCTGTCCCAGGACCCTCTGGCCTTAATAATGGATGCCCTAGCAATGTCTTGGAAGAGCTTTCGACTCCTCTATGTGTTCCCTCCGTCCCCTCTGCTGGGTAGGGTGCTGCGCAAGATAGCCCAGGAAGGGGTACCAACCATTTTGGTGGCCCCCTGCTGGCCAAGAAGAGTGTGGTTCGCAGACGTCGTGCAGCTGGCAGTAGATCAATACGCCCTGCCCTAAGATCCAGACCTGCTCACTCAGGGGCAGCTACGCCACCCCAATTTACAAACGCTGGCTTTAACAGCCTAGCTGCTGAAACCTTCATCTTGATGGACAAGGGGCTGTCTGCCTCTGTAGTTAATACCATGATTAGGGCAAGGAAGAAGTCCTCGTCCTTTATCTACTATATGGTATGACATGCTTACATTTCCTGGTGTGAGTCTAAATCTTTTCACTGTCGGGTGTTTTCTGTTCCCAGGATCCTCGAGTTCCTGCAACATGGTTTGGACTTGGGTCTTCAACTCAGTACCTTCAAGGGACATGTTTCAGCTTTGGCCATTTTCTTCCAAAGATCATTTGCTAATCATCGTTTGGTTAAGACTTTCTTCCAGGGGGTTACTCACGTGCGCCCCCCATGTGAGCCTATGTTACCAGTCTAGGATTTGAATTTGGTCTTGTCTGCTATGCAGGGTTCTCCTTTTGAGCCTCTGCATGTGGCTCCTTTGTCCATTTTAACTCTTAAGGTAGCATTTTTGGTGGCTATCACTTCTGTTAGGCGTGTTTCTGAGTTGGCGGCGCTTTCCATCAAACCTCCTTCCTTTGAGAGACACCAGGACAAGGTGGTGTTTCGGTTTAAACCAGATTTTCTGCCTAAGGTTGTGTCTGCATTTCATCTCAATCAGGACATTGTTTTGCCTTCCTTGTGTCCTAATCCTAGTAACCCTCAGAAGAGGGTATTACATTCTCTGGACGTGGTTAGGACTTTGACATTTTATCTGGTAGCTACTGAATCCTTCAGGAAGATTGATGCTCTTTTTGTTCTTCCTTCTGGACCTAGGAAGGGTTTGCCTCCGGCTAAATCCACCATCAGTAATTGGATTTGTCAGGCGGTGATACAAGCCTATTCTGCTAAGGGGAAGGAGCCTCCCTTCCGCCTTACTGCTCATTCTACTCTTGCTATTGGTGCCTCTTGGGCCTTTCAGCACCAAGCTTCTGTTGAACAAGTTTGCACTTTACCTTTTCTAAGTTTTAAAAGGTTGATGTTAAGGCCTCAGCGGATGCTGCTTTTGGCCGCAAAGTTCTGCAGGCGGCAGTGGTTTAAACTGCCCGCTGTTACTTTTGGGGATCCCACCCTACCTTATGGACACTATTGGATGTCCCATGTGTAAAGATTATTCTGGAACAGGACGTGCTGTATACTTGGAATAATACAATTCTGTGAGTACTCACCTGTAGAATTGGTATTATGAGTATACAGCACGTCCTGTTCCACCCCGGCCTTTGTTATCATTGTTCTTGGTTACCTCTGTATGGTGATTGTTAATTTTGGATTCTAATTCATTTTTGATTCTCCCGGTCTTCTTAACTGCTTATCAATACTGGGAATTAGTGGGAGGTTCCTGGCTATTTAGGGGCCGGGAGTGGCCACAAGTCTTTTTCTGCAGTCCAGCGCCATCTTGTGGATGTATAACCCATGTGTAAGGATTTTTCTGGAACAGGACGTGCTGTATACTCATAATTCCAATTCTACAGGTTAGTAATGCCTCCATTTTAAACTTTAATGAGACTGTCAGCACATAGGAATGGTTGACTAAAGAGCCTACACCTACAAAAGGGTTAGCTAAGTCTTTTATTTGTACCTCCAGTTCCCCATCCAGCACCCCCCTCCCCCTTAGCATATTCATCAATCTGGTACGCTAAATTCCCCAAACTCATAACTCACTGGCAGCTGCCTTCTACATTAAAGCAGAACAAAACCCTGAGCGTCTGGCCCTGGAATATAAAAGATCCCTCAGGGGATCCCGCTTTGGGATGTCCCGCTGTGTGCAACCCCCTATATCGCCCATAATATCGCCCCTTTTCCCAGTCCAAAGGTGCATTGCCATTCAGGGCCGTTTGCCATAATTCTGTAATTCGGCTGGAGATGCGGCCACTTGCGCTCCATATTGAAGCAAATTAGCTATTTGCCAAATGACATAGCCACAGCTCTGATTGGTCGGGAGCATGCGCATGCACCAGGAATAGGTAAAGCGCGAGTGCGCTGGTGGACGCATTCCCCGCTTCCCTCTAACAGGGAGCGTGCCCGCGCCGGCCATTCACAAATGACTGGCGCGGGCATGCTCCCTGCTAGAGGGATAGCGGGCATGTGGCCGCGGCCCACGCATGTGCCGTTGGACCGGGAAGTAACGTAAGTGTAGTGGGCGAACTGGGGAGTTTCACACAGTCAGGCATCCCGATTTTGGATGCCCCATGGGGCCGATCCCGCTTGGCTTTGGGCCACTTTAAATTGGAATAGCATTATGAGGATTTTCTACAACAATCAGGATATCCATTGTCTTCACAAACTCCACTCCTATGTCCTTCCACCACACCCCTCATGCTACCACTACACATGCAGATTGGCTTCCCTCTTTGAATTTATATGAAGCATACAATTATTCTAGAAAAACTATTTTACCAAACTATTCTGACAAAGATTTCACCCAGGGATGGTGTCGTGCAATCAATGTCACCACGTTCCTCCTTGCCAGTACCCCCCTCCTATATCACTCTCTGTGCAATCGCTCATCCCTACTGTACCTTTATTCAACTACCTTTACAGGTCAGTTCTATTTACCCTTCCCCACAGCAGGTAAGTAGCATGAGATGGCTCTGAGGGCCACATGTATTGTGGCTAGGAAATCTATTGAAAACTGATGATGCTTCTGCCAGCACCCTTTCACTTGTTATAATTTGCAAGACCCAAATGGTGGCTATACAGAGTTCTCCAGCAGTTCAGGCCAGCAACCACCTACAAAACTTTAGTGGGAGCTATGCATCATACACCAGGCACCGGGAGGGGGGTGAAATTTGCCACTGCCACCGCCATATCTCTATACCTTTTTATCTTGTGTTCCAGACTGACTCACTGCTGTCTCCTCGTTCATGTCATCTTACTCCCTCAAATTGAACATGGGACAAAACAGAACCTTTTTCTCATCATTCAATTCTGCTCCTGTCTCCGATAATCTGCCAGTTATTTGACATCATTGCTACTCCCCAAGCACAATGTCTTGGTGTTTTACCGAACTCCTCTCTCTTGATCACACATCAAATCCCATCACTAGCCGCCTTCTGTTGTCTCCAACTCAAAAACTCCCACATCTGTCCCTTTCTAAGGCTCGAAACCACAACAATTCTAGTACATGCCCTGACATTTCCCAGCTAGACTTCTGCACCCTTCTTTGTGGTCTACCAACAGATTGACACCCCTCTAGTCTATTCTAAACTCTGATCACCCCATCCACCTCTCCTCTCACGTCTTCAGCATTGTTCCCCTCTTAGTCCCTCCACTGACTGTCAATATTATTATTATTGTTTATTTATATTGCGCCATCATCTTCCGTAGTGCTTTACAAAGTAGTAATTACAGACAGGGTAGAAACATACGGTACATATACTATTTCAAATGCAGTTTTACAGATTTGACAGTGGATATTCTGAGTACAAGATACAACACGGAAGAGAGCCCTGCCCTTGCGAGCTTACAGTCTAAAGGAAGAGGGGTGAAGACAAGGGGGAAGGATTTTTTTTTTTCAATATTCAGTTTACTTCTTACCCTAACTTAAAAAGCTCTATCCAGCCAAGCCCCCTGCTATATTTCATTGCCAATCCAAAGATACCAACCCAGGTGCAGCCTCTGCTTTGCCCAGGACCCCCTCCTGTTCTCAAAGGCTGAAGGGAAAATACCCATGTGTCTTATTGGGCGAATGTGATCCCCCTCCCCAATTCCCGACCGCAGCTGACTGAAATTAGTGTAAAAAAAAAAACTTCATACCCGCGCTGCGATCACTGACATCGGCGCGCGCCGCTCTCTAAATTGTCATTGACAGTGCAGGATCACAGTACAGGTGTGAAGTTTTTTTTTACACTAACTTCAGCAACGGTCAGGCATTGGGGGATCTGCCACACTGCCTTGTTATAGGGGTATTCTGCAAGCTAACTTCTGCTTGTTATATGGGGAGGGGGATGATATAGGGATGATTGGGGGGATTCTGCCATGTCCTGTTTGATCCAGAATATTTTTTCTCTTATTTTCCTCCTCCAAATCGTAGGTACGTCTTATGGGCAGGTGGATCTCATAGGGCTAAAAATACGGTAATCACCTCATTCCACTCTCACCTTCAGGACTTCACACACACCACTTCACTACTCTGGAATGATCTTCTTCTTACAATTAATCCCCCAAACCTTCACAGGTGCCCTCAAAACTAACTTGTTTTGTCCCCACCTCTACCCTTTAAATCAAGGGTTGCCAACCAGTGGTATGAGTACCACTGATGGTACTCAAGATCTTATAAGGTGGAGTGAAAGGCTCTGGAGCAAGCAATCCCAAACAGTGGTACCGATGGCATACCACTGGTGGTACGTGAGATCCTATCAGGTGCTATGCATTAAAGCTGCAGACTGACCTTTACCCCAACCAAAGTATACTTGTTTTACCCTGTTTGTAATTTCTACCTTGTACAGCACCAAGTATTACAGAGCGCACAGATAGAGATGAGTGCATCCGACCTGCAAAGTTTGGATCTGTACCAAACTTTGCGGGTTCAAGCGTTTGGAGCCTAACTCGGATTTCACAGAAACAGAAGACTGCGCATGCTCCGCATTTGGGCCAGCCCCCAAAGAATGCTGATTGGCTGCACAGCCAATTGACTTCCACTCGCTTCATTGGTCTGGTGGGACACGTGACCCCACCGTATAAAAGGCAGGGTCCACGTCTCTCAGAGCCATCTTGCAGCAGGTTTCTGCAGCTGTTTGGGCCCATATAGGGTCTATTGTTGCAAAAAAACTGCCATTTTGAGGGCAAATTATAGTCAGGGATAGCGGCTGGAGTGAGGGCTAGAGTAGGGTTGGACTGGGTGGTTCATCACTACTATTGCACTAATACCATTTGCTTAAACCCTTAAAGCGGACCAAGACCCACTGAACTTGTAAAATACATTTGACCAAAGCCCCTGCCAATACTCTCTTCTTGGGACTTAGAACTAGAAATGGATATGTTCAAATCAAATCGGTTTTTTTTTTTGCTCTCCCTCTCTGTAGGTTTGTAGTCATTAGTCATTGCATAAGTGTGGCAATTACATCATTGCCAAACACAGCAGTGGCAATGGATGGAGGAGGTGGAGCTTAACAGCTAGAACAGGTTCCATTATCTGGAATTGTAGTGAATCAGGAACAGTAAAAATAGGCAAAAGTTACTATTTGTGGGGGGAGCAATTCAGGGGATGCTAGTTAAAAATGTGGGTTTTGTTCCGCTTTAAAGCAGACTTATCTGTATTCATTGGGGTAATTGAGTGAACCCTTAAAGCAGACCTATCTGTATTTACTGGGGTGAGAGTGCCTCCATATAACAAATCTAGCTGTAATTAACAGGGTGATTGTTTACCCTTATAGAAGACCAAACTGTAAAGACTGGCATGAGAGTGTCCCCATATACCAAACCTATCTGTAAAGCCTGGGATGATTGTGTATACTTATAGCAGACCAAGTTGTAAAGACTGGGACGATTGTGTGCCCTCATATACCAAACCTATCCTTGCTGTAAAGACTGGGGTGATTGTGTACCCTTATAGCAGACCTAGCTCTAAAGACTAGGTTGAGAGTGTCCCCACACTGTCACTGGAGCATGGCTGGAGGGAGGAGAAGGAGGGGACACCTGAGGACAGATTTCTGCTATACCTTCAGCCTAGGTGTACCTGCGGTAGGCAGAGAGCGGCAAGAAAAATCTGAATTAAATGTGAGCCGCTGATTGGGTGGTCCCGGCGATATGTGGAACATCTCAAGTTGGATGCCTCAGGCAGGATAAACACATTTCCAAATCCCAAGCTTTAAAGTAGACAATTGTTTACACCCATTGTAAGCCTCAATCCTTTACCTACTCTGTAAACCTTAGGTAAAATCTGTCTCCACAACTGGATGCCGGCAGTCTTGTGGTTTTCCTTCCTCGATTCTGTATGCAGAATGAAACCAGCCCACGTGACCACCACAGGCACTCATGGGCTGGAGTTTGAAAGGGGGGGGGCACATGGCAGGTAAGAAAAATCTCAGGCTGGCAAGATTACAATCGTAAGAGCATAATCCAGCAGTAAAAAATTACTGGGACTCAATATTGAGTCCCACAACCTGACATGCCCCTCTGTTGCAGTAAATAAAGTGGGTGCATTCGAGACCCAGAGACTGACGAGGGGTGGGGCAGTCCCTTTCCCCCTCTCGGGACCAGTATGTTTTTTTTTCTGCCAGTGTAAGACAGAACAGCAGTGGGGCACACAAAGTGAGTATTATTTATGTTATTTCCTAGCATCCCTAGGCAGCTCACCCCCACCCCCTCCCCCCAATATCCTGACTTGTATCAAATGTGCTAATCTCATTTTTGTAGGTAATTCACTACTTCTAATGTCAAACAAAAGTTGTTTTTACATTTAGTTGCCGAAATGCCAAATATTTGAACATTTAAATGAGAAATCACCTAAGTCACTAACTGTAAAAAAGCATATCTGCAATCTGGCCAGCAGACATGTCCCGTATCAGTAGGATCATTTTGTTTTTCATACTGCCCTCTAATGTCCATGTTAGGCATGATTTATTTTTATGTACAATGCTGCTTAATATGTTGCTGTTTTAAATAAATGAAACAACTGCAACCACCCCTAACTGGCAACTGTTTGTGTGAGTTTTGAGGTTTACTCAGTAATAGCAATAGAGAGAATAGCGTGATTTTAACTTTTAGCACTTTCTGAAAAAAAAAAAGTTTTGGAGAAGATTGGGATTTAGCCCTTATTGCTACTGCTCATCATATCTTGAGATTGGCATTTTCTAGATTGACCAGTCAATAATTTGTCAGGCAGATTACCTGGTGCAATGTTGCTTCCATGCTGTCTGATTGCTCTGGTCACAGAAAGGAAAGGGGATTTTTTGCTCCTCTTCCTTGGCCTCCAGCACAACCCCCCCGTCGAGAACCAATACAATTATTCTGCATCTGTCCTGGGTAAAATAAATACTTTATTTTACAGGGTAAAATAATTATTGGGTACATAACCCAATATGTATATGAAGTTTCCCCCAAATAACCTTAGATACTACAGGCTTATAGTCCATAAGCAAAAACTCCCATATTAACACTAATGATTTTCTTTAGGATCAGTCTAGCCCTTTTCTCTATAATATTCTAAGCATACAGTACGTCCTGCTCCAATATAATACTTACATGTGGGTAATCCTCCGCCAGAGGGCGCTGTTCACTGCAGCCATGCAAAAACAGGCTCCCTTCATATACCCAGGGTCCTCCCACAAATCCTCAGATTTCTCTGCAGTGCTGACTGCGAAGACATGAAGTATCAACTCTCTCGCAGGTGAGCGGGGCTATTACAACCTGCGGCCCTGCGGGACTATTACCACCCGTCCTCTTCGATAAAGATGTGCCTCCCAGCCTGGGCTGCGCTGGTCGGGTGAAGGTAGGCAGCACCTCGTGTGCTCACGGAGCTACGCTCCACCGCAATCCCCCACCATAGGGTAGGCGGTTTTGGCCGATGGTGAGCCTCCATTAGATGCCCCTCCCGCATTTCTGTCCATGCCCCTCATAGCGATGAACCCTGGGTGCAGGTCCGCTTCTCCCTCGCTTCCTCCCGTAGCTCGGGGGAAAAGAAAGGGGGGGGGTATGTGTGTGGCGGTCCCAGCGTAATGTTAACACGTTATGGCCGTTGACTTTTCATTTAAACTTGGGTGTCAGTGCCGCGCTCCTTGCCCCACATAAACCTTGTCTGGTTGTGCGCGTGTGTGTCCTTTCATTACATGAAGGGTGCAGCCCGGGCGGCAGCATCATTCCCTAGTGTTGAGAGCAATCTCCTCATTTACACTCTCTATGTGTGTCCTATCCACTACTGTCATGGACGTTGCGCTGGTTAGAGCTTCGCGCTCTTTGGGGGAGGCGGGGACTTGGAATGACGCGCCTCGCGTCACGGCCAGATCAGGCCCGCCCCTCGAGGTTCGCTGGGTGCCATTTTGACGGTCTTCACGCGTACGCGTGGTTGCGATCTGCCTCCTCCCTTGGTCATGTAAGTGCCCTCCTGGGCGGTTTTTGTTCCTATGAGCTGCGCATGGCACTGACACTCTTATCCCCTTTATGTCTTTCAGGCCCTCGGCCTGACATATGTTATAGCGGGTTCACATAAAAAATTCTCCCACATTCCTAGCGGGTCCAGGGTTGCCTATTGCGTAAATCCCTACGGGCATACTGCTCAGATAGTCACCATATGGAGGCATCTCAGAATTATTTACCCGGGGTCCCTCGGGGACAAGACCGGACGTGTACAGTGTGTGGCCAGCCCCATGCTGATGCTGACAGAGCACGGGTCTGCGGACCGTGTGCTGAACAGGCACTGACCCTGCAATCAGGTTTGCCAGTGGCTGCACCTCACTTCAATACTCCCGTCTCCCGGGACCTAAACCTCACTCCGGATGAGTCTCACTCGAGCGGGGATGACCAGCAAGTCGTGCCGCGCAGACTGCCTACGTCTGAGCAGGTGCTATCTAGTTTGGCGGAGCGTATGGGCCCTGGAAAGAAGCGGTCCCTGACGCCTCCTGGCTCTCCGGTTCCTAACGAAACCGATGAATCTGCTGCTATGCAGGACCTGGATCCTTCTGATGAAGGTGAGCTATTCTCCGATTCGGGCTCCTCGGATGGGATGCCCTGGAGCCGGGATGATTCTGGCCCTGGTTCTTGGGACCTGTGTGATACTGATGAACTACTTATAAAGATCTTTGAGGTTTTGTCAATCTCTCCTCCTGGAGAGGCTCCCAAGCCTAAGAGGGAGAGTTTCTACACTGCGACACCGCGCTTGGAATTTCTGGAACAGGAGCATTTCCAGGCTCTTATATCCAAAGAATGGGAATCGCCTTGTAAACTTAAAGGAGTACCAGGGGTCTGGGATTGGAAGTACCCTTTTCCCCCTGGGTAAAATAAGTGTGAAAGGAGGTAATGTTGAGACGGGTTGGGCCTTTTTTTCTTTTCCTTTTTTTTTTTCTTTTCCTTTTATTATGGAAGAGAAAGTATTCATTAGATTTTGAAGTGGTTAGCCTACGTCTAAGGTGTTGATATGCTCTGTTTAAGAAAATGTAACTATATGTAAAATGTTATGTTGGAAAATGCTATGATAGCCGAAGGAATGTGACTTTTATGTGTGTTAAAAAACTGATAAAGAGTAAAAAATAGAAAAGTCTATACTCACACTTTGTCCCCCGCAGAGCCTCCGTGCAGTGCCTTCTGACTTACCAATACCGGAGATACATGATTTTGTTGTGCTTTAAGTGTGTCCTCAAAACCCACCTATTTAGACAAGCCTATCGTGTTTCCTAAATAGCCGAACCACTTCAGCTCACCAGCCATCATAATTGTGACACCACCTTTTGTCTCCACCTTTTATCCTCTCCTAGTGTATTTCAGTATGAATATGTATTTATGCATTTCTGTCACATCTGACAAGAAACTTCCACTGACTTGAATGGGAGCCGTGTAACAGAAGGGTAAAATAACACAGCATTCAGGACTGGAAGTACCGTCCCTTGCTGCACCATGTTTAGTAAGATATGGGCTATTAAATAGAAAAGGGATTTGGACACACAGACAGAGGAACCATTAGGCGGAATGTTAGGCACAGGATCTTACCAGCCTCCACCAAGAACGATCATGCAGTTTTCTTAATGAAACCATTACTGTAACGCTCACCAGTTAGCAAGTCCAGTTTAGTGAGTATTGCCCAATCTCTGCCACTAGCTTCAGCTATTGACAAGCCCCATTTGCCCGGATGCAAGGTAGACCTTGCCTACAGTTGCCCCCAGAGGGATAGAGCGTACGCAGAATCAGTAGGCTAGCTCAGTAGGCTAGCGGGCAGGCAGAGGCAAGGTCAAGGAGTCTGAGTTTACAACAGGCAAGGCGTGTGAGTGTTCTTGGGACATTTATATAGGGGCAAGGGTGCAGATGATTGACTGGGATACCTAAGGGCTCTTTGACCCAGCAACATCCACATGGCTGATTAATCTACACTGATTAAGGGCTGCTAGCCCAAAACGCAGTTGGGGCTTATTGGCCCATTTGAAACTTCCGCCGGGTGCCTCTGGAGGGCATTAAAAAGGGAAGTTAGGGATGCAGGAGGAGGAGAACGAGCTCACCACTGTCCGAGCTGGCACCTTAGACTGATGTGTCGGCCGAGTGACAGTCAGCTCAGCCCATTGAACAAGAATGCCACTGGTACGTAGGGCAGCTGGGTGACTCTTCGTGACAATTACTTTATGCTACTGCTGTGTCACAGACTTGGCAGAGGTGGTAACATTCTTCATGTTTTCTGCTTTTTCTCATTTCTAGAGAAATGTCACATCAGTGGCACAGTGCATACATCATACCAAAGAGACACTTGGTATCTGATGTCTACATTGCCATCAGGGTTAAATCACTTGTGAAGTACTTTAGTTTAATCTCTTTTTATTGAAATTTTTCAAATACAGGGAGACATAACAGTACAAGAATAATAGGAGAGTCATTCCAGGTCCCCATCACGCCCCCATCTCCAGGCGCAGCTGGGACAACGCCAACTCCCCCTGCCAGCCACCCACCCCCAATGCACAGCGCGCTCACCCGATAATATGTTGTGCTTGCATCTCCCAATTCCATTGGCGAGCCACTGAGTCACCAGGGAGCGGGTTAACCAGAAGTACATCTGCAGCGCAACCAAGGCCACCGTTGGTGGGCGCCCTCAGCGCCATAATGCAACAAGTCGAGATAGGTGGGAGACCAGCGGGGGCAGGCCAAGTCCAACCGGGGGAGGGGGGGAACCCATGACACAGAGAAAGACTGCAGAAAGAAAAGAAGAGGAATTGAGATTGAGCAGTAAGGAGGGGGGAGGGGAAGGCCAGGGGTAGTGGGGAGAGGGAAAGTAGCACACGGGGAGGAAAGAGTGTAGTTAGGGGAACCCCGTAACATCAGCCTGCTGACATATGCACTGGGAAGGTGTCCCATGTATCGGGCCTCGTCTATGAGGCCTCTCATCCATGGCCAACATCCGCCCCCACGAAGGCCCTTGCCGCGTCTGACTCCCTGAACCTGATCCAGTTCATCCAGGTTGTCCAGTGTGTATCCGTTCCCTCTCTATCCTCCGCTATCAATTCTTCTGTTCTAAGTATGTGATCCATTTCAACGAACCATGCTGCTATACTTGGGGGAAGGGGGGATTTCCAGTGCCTGGGGATGATTGATCTTACAGCTGTAAGAAAGTATTTGAGGACTCCTTTGTTTGCCTTGGCTATGGAGTCAGGGATCAAGGAGAGCAGAGCGACCCCTGGGTTGTTTAACACCACCGAGCCCTCTACCTCTGTATGAATCTTGAAAACAGTGTCCCAAAGTTTCAGGATCAGAGGACACATCAGCTGGGCATCTATACCACCGTGTGAGGACTTTATAGTTATTCCAAGTATGTCACACAACCCGCTTCCAATATTCATGACATCTGGGTAATTACCTGTAGAGGGCGATCTTTGCAGAGATGACAGGAAAAAAAGAAGCCCCTCCTGGTCCATAAATACCTGGGACCTCCCACACATTCCCCAGTTTTTTCGTCTCTGCAGACAGCGAGCAAGCAGAAGATAGCTGTGTCTCTCCTTATTATGCCTCCCAGCTTTGGCTGTGGGTCCGGGGCAATGGTGGGCAACACCTTCGTGGTGTATACAGGGAGCCATGCTCCCCCGTGAGAACCCATACTAGGGGGTAGGTGGTATCCGGGTTGGTGATCCCGGTTTGGGATGCCCCGTCCCTAGCTTGTTCCTTCCACTCTGTGGTGCGGACCCCCCCCCTTCTGGGTCTCCCTGTGCCCCTCTTGGGGGGGTTGCTGTCCCTACCCATAATTTTTCCTTTGTGATTGTATGTACCTTGTTTGTGTGCGTGTGCTTTTACTTGTGTGTCTAAACTGGCCAGTCATATGTGCGCTGGCCGCATTTGTCGGCTTTTGTTGGTGGGGGGGCTTCTTCCCCTCAGGCTCGGTTCCCCTCAGGCTCGGAGGGGGGGTGGGACCGGGCGCTCGGCGCCCTTGCCGCGGCCCACCTCCCCCCTGCTCTTTGGCGCCATCGCGGAGCCCTTTCTTTCACTCTTGGTTTAATTGTTAGTTTGCGCTGCGTTTGGCCATTCTGGCACTTGGGACAGCTTCCCAGGCCTTTTATTTATTATTGCTGTATATATATATATATATATATATATATATATATATATATATATAATTTTTATTATGACATTATGTATGTTGATTGTGTGTTGACTGCATCTTATGGGCCCTTTCAAATTGTGTTTTACAGGAGGTCTCCCTAGCAAATGTTAAAAAGGGGGGTTCTCCCGGTCCTAGGGTCCCTTGGTGTTTAAATTGGGGTATCACTTAAATCCCCCCACTTGGGACTTAAAGGGGCATCCCGGGTTGCTTAAACAGCGTAATTCCCTCTGGTCATTGCGACTACCATAAAATCACCATATGGAGGCTTCCCAGGATACTGGGCTCGGGCTCCCTTCGGGGCAATCCCGGCAGTGTGGGGGCTGTGCGGTATCCCTTACGGGGGATAATGCACTGATTTGCATACCATGTGCTCAGCAGGCCATAACGCGGCAGTCGGGGTCCCAGGCGTCTGGGTCAGTGCCGCCAGCCTCATCACCTACTCCACCCCGCCTGATCCGTACCCCGAGTGACATTGTCATTAGCGGGGAGTCGCAGTCTGATGTATGTGGTAGGCTGGCCAACATCGAGAGAATGATTTCTAGCTCTGCGGCCAGAAAGGCCCCGGCTAAGAGAAGGCACCTGTCTCCGGCCGTGCCGGTTCTTGATTTTGATGACTATGATACCCTTGACTGGTCGGATTATTCCCCGCTTGAAGAGGGGGAATTGTTTGAGGAATCCGATGGATCTGAGGATCAGCAGTTTGTTGGTGCTGATGCTGAATATGGGCAGGGGGATGCTGTGGATACCCCTAAGGTCCTGACCCACTTGTTTGAGGTTCTGGGGGAAGGGGGAATTCTGGGGGAAGGGGATCTGAGGTTCTGGGGGAAGGGGGAATTCTTTGGGACCTCTAAGCCTCGCTTGGAATTCCCAAATCAGAAGCATTTTGAAAGTATTATTCTTAAAGAATGGGAGAGACCTAGCCGGCTCCCCGGTGTTCCTCAGGGATGGGATAGGAAGTATCCTTTTCCGGTGGACGCAGTGAAGTGCTGGTCGTCTCCTCCTGAGGTCGATGCACCCGTGTTGGGATTGTCCAATACTTCGGTTGTACATTCTCCTGATGCCACCACTCTCAAAGATGGTGAGGACAAGCGATTGGATCAAATGGCTTGCCATGCCTTTGCTAGTGTGGGTTCAGCCTTGCGGCCTGTTCTTCTGCGCTCATGGCTGTGGCTACCTGGTCTGTTGTTAGGGACCTGTTGGGTGTTTCCCAGATTGACCCGTCCAGTGATGAATTCACAGCCCTTAGGCAGTGTGAAATTTTCATGTCTTTTGTTTTGTCCATCTTGGATGACACAATATGTATGTGTAGTAGAACCTCGGCTTTGCTGGTTGCTATTCGCCGGTCGTTCTGGTTGCGCCAGTGGGCGGCTGACATTGCGGCTAAGAAGTCACTTACAGGTCTTCCCTTCCTGGGTTTGCGGCTGTTTGGAGAAAAATTGGATTCGGTAGCAAAAGGAGGAAAGTTACCTCAGCGTAAGAAGCAGCGTCGCTCTTTTCGGGGGGCGGGCTCCTTTAATTCTTCCTTTCGCGGTGCCAGAGCAGGCAGGGGTTTGGCCTACTCCAACTTCAGAGGTGATTCCTGGAACAGAGGCAGAGGACGTGCACGTCCAGGACACAGCTGGGGTTCCAAGCCAAGCCCGCTGCCAAACCAGCTCAGCAATGAGGGGGCGCCCTCACCCTTGCGGGTGGGGGGGCGGCTGCGGCGCTTTTTCCAGGTCCGGGACCGGGAGGTCACAGACAGATGGATCTTGGAAATGGTGTCTTCCGGTTACAAGCTGGAGTTCGAGTTTCGGCCTCCTCCCAGATTCTTCAGATCTCGGGTGCCCTCGGATCCCCGGGCTGCGCAGGGGCTCCTGTTGGCAGTAAAGAATCTTCTGGACATGGAAGTCATTTGCCCGGTGCCTCTCTCAGAGAGAGGCCTGGGCTACTATTCCAACCTCTTCACGGTTCCCAAGAAGGACGGCTCCATAAGACCCATTCTGGATCTGAAGCTTCTCAACAGGTTCATCAGAACCAAGAAGTTCCGCATGGAGACTCTGCGCTCAGCCATCAATTCGCTTCGTCAGGGGGACTTCATGACGTCCATAGACATCAAGGATGCTTACCTGCATGTTCCAGTCTTCCCGGCACACCAGAGATTTCTCAGGTTCTTGGTGGAAAATCAGCATTTCCAGTTTGTGGCCCTTCCGTTCGGGTTTACCTCGACACCAAGGGTGTTCACCAAGGTGCTGGCGGGGGTGATGGCCCTCCTCAGAGCCCAGGGCATTCGCATTGTGCCGTATCTGGACGACCTTCTCATTTCGGCATCCTCTCTCAGCCAAGCGGAGCTAGACGCCAGTCCTCAGTCCAAGGTACAGATGGTTCAGGATCTTATTTGGCTTCTCCTATCCAACCCGCGCCTGTCTATCTGGCTGGGGATGAGACTGGTGGGATTGATGGTGGCTTCCTTCGAGGCAGTCCCCTTTGCTCAGTTTCACATGAGGACGCTTCAGCTCCATCTTTTGGCGACCTGGGACAGGTGCCCGCTGTCTTTGTATCAGTCATTTCTGATGTCCCCCCGGGTTCGTCAGTCTCTTCAGTGGTGGCTGGAACCAAGCAATCTGATGAGGGGCAGATCTTTTCTGACCCCTTGTTGGGAAACGGTCACCACGGACGCCAGCCTGTCGGGCTGGGGGGGTTTCTGGAGGGAACATCAGTTCCAGGGGCTGTGGGGGCCTCGGGAGGCCCACTCCCCCATCAATGTCTTGGAGCTGAGGGCCATTCGGTTGGTTCTGTCTCGCTTGACTCGTCATTTGCAAGGCTTACCGGTTCAGGTTCGATCGGACAATCGGACGGCGGTCACTTACATCAATCACCAACGAGGGACTCGCAGCAGGAGTGCCCTCAGGGAAGTGTCTCTGATTCTTGCCTGGGCGGGGAGCAATGTCCCATGCATCTCAGCCGTTTACATTAAGGGAGTGGAGAACACGGAGGCGGACTCCCTGAGCAGGAGATCCTCTCGCCGAGGGGAATGGTCTCTCAATTACAAGGTATTCCGGTCCCTTTGCCACAAGTGGGGGACTCTGGAGGTGGATCTTTTTGCCTCTCGTCACAATCACAAGCTTTCTGCCTTTGTGGCTCTGTCTCAAGATCTTCTGGCCCTGGCAGTGGACGCCATGTCTCTGGCCTGGAGGGATCTGGGGTTCCTGTACCTGTTTCCCCCATTCTCCATGGTAGGCAAGGTGGTGCGCAAGCTGGCTCAAGAAGGTGCGCCGGCAATCCTGGTGGCTCCAAGGTGGCCAAGACAGGTTTGGTTCGCAGACGTCGTACGGCTGGCAGTAGATCGGTACTGTCTGCCCCTGCTTCCAGATCTAATCACTCAAGGTCAACTACGTTACCCCAATTTACAAACGCTGGCTTTGACGGCGTGGCTGCTGAAACCTCCATCTTGAAGGAGGAAGGTCTGTCTGATGCTGTGATTCAGACTCTTGTTAGGGCTAGGAAGAGGTCTTCCTCTAACATCTACTACAGGACTTGGAGGTCCTATATTGACTGGTGTGAGGCTAGGGCCTTACCTTGCAGGGTTTTTTCGATTCCTAGGATTTTGGAGTTTCTGCAACATGGTCTGGACCTGGGGTTCCAGCTTAGTACCTTGAAAGGGCAGGCCTCTGCCCTGGTGGTCTTCTTTCAAAGGTCTTTTACTCTGGTTAAGACTTTTTTCAGGGGGTTACTCATGTGCGGCCCCCTAGAAAGCCTTTGCTGCCCGTTTGGGATTTGAATTTGGTTCTGTCGGCTCTCCAGGGGCCTCCTTTTGAGCTGGTGTAGGATGTTGCACTTTCTGTGTTCACTCAAAAGGTTGCCTTTTTGGTGGCTATCACCTCTGTTCGACGTGTCTCTGTGTTGGCGGCTTTGTCCATTCAGGCCCCTTACTTTGAGAGACACCAGGACAAGGTGGTTTTTCGCTTTAAGCCAGATTTCCTTCCTAAGGTGGTGTCTGCTTTCCACCTCAATCAGGATGTTGTTCTTCCTTCCTTGTGTCCTAAGCCTAGCAATGACAAGGAGAGGGTCTTGCACTCCTTGGATGTGGTTCGCTGTGTGAAGTACTATTTGGTGGCTACTTCTCCTTTTCGTAAGATGGACGCCTTTTTCGTGGTGCCCTCTGGCCCAGGAAAGGTTTGGCTCCCGCCAAGTCCTCCATTAGTAAATGGATACTACAGGCCATTGTTGGGGCCTATTCCGCCAAGGGGAAGGTTCCCCCCTTTCGGGTCACTGCTCATTCTACTCATGCTGTTGGGGCTTCTTGGGCTTTTCAGCACCAGGCCTCTGTTGAACAAGTTTGTAAGGCTGCTACTGGTCTTCCATTCATACTTTTTCCAAGTTTTATAAGGTTGATGTGCGGGCCTCAGAGGATGCTGTTTTTGGCCACAAGGTTCTGCAAGCTGCAGTGGTTTAAGTTTGTGCATTGTTGCCTTGTTTGGATCCCCACCCTGGTTGGACACTGCTATTGGATGTCCCAGATGTCATGAATATTAGAAGCGGGGTGTGTGACATACTTGGAATAATACCATTTTGTGATTACTCACCTGTAAAATGGGTATTATAAGTATGTCACTCACCCCGCTTCATCCCGCTCTTATTGGTATTCTGGATCCTTTATATGGTGCACCTTTTACTGTTTATATTGTTATAATTGGCTCTTCCTGGTCCTCTTACTGCTATCCTATACTGGGGAATGTGTGGGAGGTCCCAGGTATTTATGAACCGGGAGGGGCTTCTTTTTTTCCTGTCATCTCTGCAAAGATCGCCCTCTACAGGTAATTACCCAGATGTCATGAATATTGGAAGCGGGGTGTGTGACATACTTATAATACCCATTTTATAGCTGAGTAATCACAAAATGGTATTTTTCTCCTGAGCTGAGCTGGCCCCAACAAGCGTATGTGTCAGCGCAAAGATCTTCAGAGTTTCACCATCCCCAGGTCTCTTTCTCACTTGGACATGAACTCCAGTTCTGATGTGTGCTTAGAGGCCACCAGTAGACTATAGAATGTCGAAATCACGTGTTCCACTGGTTGCGCCTGCGTGAGGTATTCCTTTAAAGGCGTCAGGGGGAGGGCTGCCTCAAGCTGCCAGTGGTGTAACCAAGATAAGTGACCACCTACGTTTTGTTCTCTCATTTCTGCTAGGGATGACAGCCTCCCCCTCACCAGTATGTCCCTCAGCCTAATGTCCTCCGTCTCTCTCCAGATGAAGAATCGGGGAGTGTTCCATCCTGGCATGAATTCCGGGTTGTTAAACAGTGGAGTAAGGGGGCCCGGCCTAGTCACCAGCTCTTCCTGTCACTGCAGGCTGTCCCAACTGGAAAGAAAATGCTGGATCAAGTAGGGAAACCCTTTTCTCTTAGCATCTCCCGCAGTGGATATCCACGGGAGGGAGCATGGGTTATATCCCAGGAGATCCTGTTCCAATTGGACCCAGAGCTTGTCCTCTTTCCTGTATTTCCAGTCCGCCATACTCGTGATGACAGCCGCAGCGTGATAGAGTCTTAGGTCCGGAGCCCCAGTTCCGCCTGCCGCTGGCAGGCCGCATAGCAATCGGTGTGGTAAGGGCCCGATGGCCACCTCCTTAGCTTGTGTGTGTGTGAGGGCCCCTATTTAGCGGGGGCCCCCACTGGTCTGATACATCTGTGTGTGTGTGCCTTAATTGCACTGTCTGGCTGGGATGTGGTATATAAATATATATAAATATATATATAACTGTATATTTACATATTGTGTGGCTGCAAGATCAAATGCTGTGGTTTTTTACATGTAAGGTTATGGCCATTTTTACACAGCTCTGCACTTATGTTTGTTTATGTTTGTGTGTTACAGGTTGCCCTGTATATGTGCATATTAAGGGGTCCCTCCTGGTCCTGGGGTCCCTAGTGAAAAATTGTCCACCTAAAATCCTCCCACCGGGAATTTGAAGGGGCATCCCGGGTTGCTTATGCGTAATTCGCTGCGGTCTTGCGACTGACCACAAAAATTCACCATATGGAGGCTCCGCAGGATACTGGGCTCGGGATCTGAACCACCTGCGGCGCCCCCTCTTAAGAAGGGGGAATTTTTGGGGGCCTGCAAGCCCCGTCTGGAATTCCCTACCCAGGGTTATTTTGATGCGCTGATCCTTAGAGAATGGGAGAGGCCCAGTCGGCTTCCTGGTGTGCCTCAGGGATGGGATAAGAAATATCCTTTTCCGGTGGAGGCGGTTAAGCGCTGGTCTTCCCCTCCCGAGGTCGACGCGCCGGTTTTAGGTTTGACCAACTCTTCTGTGCTGAACACCCCTGACGCCACCTCCCTTAAGGATGGCGAGGATAAGCGCCTTGATCAGATGGCATGCCACGCATTTGCCAACGTGGGCTCGGCCCTGCGGCCTGTTAGTGCATCTGCCCTGGTGTCGCTTGCTACCAGGTCTCTTATCAGGGACTGGCTGAATAACGCTCAGTTTGATCCAGCTGCCGCTGAGTTCGCTATCCTTAAGAAATGCAAATTGTTCATGGATTTTGTCATGGCTGCGATGGAAGATTCTATTGTCGTGTGTAGTAGGACGTCAGCCTTACTGGTGGCTATGCGCAGATTGGTCTGGCTCCGCCAGTGGACAGCGGACGTTGGAGCCAAGAAGTCGCTCACAGCTCTTCCCTTCCTGGGTTCGCGGCTGTTTGGAGACAAATTGGATGCTGTTGCCAAAGGAGGTAAGTTACCTCAGCGGAGGAAACAGCGCCGCCCCTTTCGGGGGCGGGCTCGTTCACTCCTTCCTTTCGAAGGGCCAGAGCGACTAGGGGTTTGGCCTTCTCAGGTGTCAGGGGCTCGTCCTGGAACAGAGGCAGAGGTCGGGCACGTCCCGCGGCTGCCTGGAGTTCCAAGCCCAAGCCTGCCGTTAAACTGGCTCAGCAATGAAGGGGCGCCCTCACCCGCAAGGGTGGGGGACGACTGCAGCTCTTCTTCCAGGTCTGGGCCCGGGAGGTCACAGACAATTGGATCTTGGAAGTGGTCTCCTCCGGGTACAAACTGGAGTTCGAGTTCTGGCCGCCCCCAAGATTCTTAAGGTCTCAGGTGCCCTCGGACCCTCAGGCTGCACAGGGGCTCCTGTTAGAAGTAAAAAACCTTCTGGACATGGGGGTTATATGCCCGGTGCCTCTGTCGGAGAGAGGCAGGGGCTTCTACTCCAACCTTTTCACGGTTCCCAAAAAGGAGGGTTCGGTGAGACCCATTCTAGATCTCAAGGTTCTCAACAGATTTCTCCGAGCCAAAAAGTTCCGCATGGAGACTCTGCGCTCGGCTATCAATTCCCTTCGCCAAAGGGATTTTATGACATCCATAGACATTAAGGATGCGTATCTGCATGTTCCGATTTTTCAGGCACATCAAGAGATTCCTCCGATTTGCGGTGGAGGATCAACATTATCAGTTTGTAGCTGACCTCGGCACCGAGGGTCTTCACCAAGGTTTTGGCGGGCATAATGGCTCTGCTCAGATCTCAGGGCATTCGCATTGTGCCTTATCTGGACGATCTGTTGATATCAGCTTCTTCCCTTCATCAGGCGGAGCTGGACACCCACCAGGTAGTGTCGACCCTGGAGAGGTTCGGGTGGGTGATCAACCGCACCAAGTCTTCTCTCTCCCCGTCTCGTGTGATTTCATTTCTGAGCATGAATCTGGATACCATTCGGTCCAGAGTGTTTCTGCCCCAGACCAAGGTGCAGGGGATTCAGGGCCTGATCCGTCTTCTTCTGGACAGTCCTTATCCCTCTATCTGACAGGGGATGAAACTGGTGGGTTTGATGGTATCCTCCTTCGAGGCGGTACCGTTTGCACAGTTTCACATGAGATCTCTTCAACTTCACCTATTGACGTATTGGGACAGGTGCCCACAGTCATTGGATCAACTTTTCAGGATGTCTCCCAGGGTTCGGCAGTCCTTTCGGTGGTGGCTGGACTCGAGCAATCTGGTGAAGGGCAGATCCTTTCTGGTCCCTTGTTGGGAGACATTTACCACGGATGCCAGCCTGTCGGGCTGGGGAGGTTATTGGAAGAGTCATCAGTTCAGCGGGGTGTGGGGTCCCCAGGAGGCTCACAGCCCCATCAATGTACTGGAGCTCAGAGCCATTCGACTGGTTCTGGCTCGGCTGACCCCACATTTACGGGGTCTTCCGGTTCAGGTTAGTTCGGACAACCGAACGGCAGTGGCTTACATAAATCACCAAGGAGGCAGCAGGAGTGCCCTCAGGGAAGTCTCTCTGATCCTGCACTGGGTGGAGAGCAATGTTCCTTGCCTTTCGGCAGTCTACATTCCGGGAGTGGAGAACACGGAGGCGGATTCCCTGAGCAGGGGATCCTCTCGCCACGGAGAGTGGTCTCTCAACCCCGAGGTTTTTCTGGATCTTTGCCGCAAGTGGGGGACTCCGGAGGTGGATCTCTTTGCCTCAAGGCACAATCACAACTTTCGGCTTTTGTGTCTCTTTCTCAGGATCCTCTGTCTCTGGCAGTGGATGCCTTGTCACTGGCTTGGAAGGACCTGGGTTTTCTGTACCTGTTTCCACCTGTCTCCATGCTGGGCAAGGTAGTTCGCAAACTGGTTCTAGAAGGGGCACCAGCGATTCTGGTGGCTCCAAGGGGGCCAAGAAGGGTTTGGTACGCAGACGTCGTAAGGATGGCCGTAGACAGGCTTCCCTTGCTGCCGGACCTGCTATCTCAGGGTCATCTACTTTACCCCAATTTACAAACGCTGGCTTTGATGGCTTGGCTGCTGAAACCTTCCTCTTGAAAGAGGAAGGTTTGTCTGAGGCTCTTGTTCAGACATTGATTAGGGCTAGGAAGCGGTCCTCTTCTGGCATTTACTATTGGACTTGGAGGTCCTATATTGATTGGTGTGAGGCTAGGGCCTTGCCTTGCAGGGTTTTTTCTATACCCAGGATTTTGGAGTTTCTTCAGCATAATCTGGATCTTGGGTTCCAGCTTAGTACTTTGAAAGTACAGGTTTCTGCTCTGTCATTTTTCTTCCAGAGGTCTTTTGCTTTACACCCACTGGTTAAGACCTTTTTCCAAAGGGTGGCGCATGTGCGGCCCCCTCGGAAGGCTGTAGTTCCTGTTTGGGATTTGAATTTGGTTCTTTCGGCTCTGCAGGGTCCTCCTTTTGAGCCGTTAGAGGATATTGCTCTTTCGGTTCTCACTCAGAAGGTTGCTTTCTTGGTGGCTATTACCTCTGTTCGGCGTGTCTCTGAGTTGGCGGCCCTGTCGATTCAGGCCCCTTACTTTGAGAGACACCAGGATAAGGTGGTTTTTCGTTTTAAGCCGGATTTCCTTCCTAAGGTGGTGTCTGCTTTCTACCTCAATCAGGACATTGTTCTCCCTTCCTTGTGTCCTAAGCCTAACAATGACAAGGAGAGGGTTCTGCACAGTTTGAATGTTGTTCGCTGTGTGAAGTACTATTTGGTGTCTACTTCTTCCTTCCGCAAGACGGATGCTTTTTTCGTGGTTCCCTGTGGGCCCAGGAAAGGTTTGGCGCCTGCCAAGTCTACCGTTAGCAAATGGATTCGTCAGGCCATTGTTGGGGCCTATTCTGCTAAGGGGAGAACTCCCCCATTTTAGGGTCACTGCGCATTCTACTCGTGCTGTTGGAGCGTCCTGGGCTTTTCAGCACCATGCTTCTGTTGAACAAGTTTGTAAGGCTGCTACTTGGTCTTCCGTTCATACTTTTTCCAAGTTTTACAAGGTTGATGTGCGGGCTTCAGCGGATGCGGTTTTTGGCCGCAAGGTTCTGCAAGCTGCAGTGGTTTGAGTTGGTACATTCTTTACTGTTTCTGGTTCCCACCCATGACGGACACTGCTATTGGATGTCCCAGATCTCATGAAGACCGAAGTGGAGTGTATGGCACACTTAGAATAATACCGTTTTGTGAGTACTCACCTTTAAAACGGGTATTATGAGTGTGCCATACACTCCACTTCGCCCCACCCCTTTTTTTTCAGGTATTCTGGGGCTTTTATATGGTGAACCATTGGTTTTGATTGTTAAGGTTATAATTGGTTCTTCCTGATCCCTTTACTGCTTTTATACACTGGGGAATTGGTGGGAGGTCCCAGGTATATATGGACCGGGAGGGGCTTTCTTTTTTTGCATATTCATCTCTGCAGAAGTTCGCCCTCTACTGGAGATTACCCAGATGTCATGAAGACCGAAGTGGAGTGTATGGCACACTCATAATACCTGTTTTAAAGGTGAGTACTCACAAAACTGTATTTTTGTTCATGCAGGCCGTGTACTTCAGCAGGTTATCATTCAAGCGCCAGTTCCAGCTTTTCGGTGCTGCGTTTGGAAGATCAAATGCCACTAAGACCGGTGCGTAGTCCGACCACAAAAAGGGGCCGATGCGAGATTCAGGGTGCCATTGCAAGGCATGATTACTTAGGAGAATATAGTCAATGCGACTATAAGAACTGTGCATGGGCGAGAAGTATGTATAGTCTCTAGCCTGTCCATGCTCCAGTCTCCATACATCCATCAGCTGCATACCATGGAGTGCCTTCCGTAGGGACTGCAACTTCCCCAATGACATTGCAGACTTTCCGGATGAGGAATCTAAGGCGGGGTTCAATGTGAGATTGAAGTCTACCCCAAGAATTAAGATTCCTTCAGCGAACTTCGACACTTTATCACCCTGGAAGTGAGTTTCCTGGAGAAGGAGAATGCTTACTTTTTGCTTATGCAAGTCATACAAAACCTTGGAGCGCTTGTCAGGGACATTGAACCCTTTGATGTTCAGGGAGCAAACTGTTAGCTTAGCCATATCACGGAAGGCCCTGGGATGCGCGTGAGACAAAACCTTGATTGTAGGTGCCAAATGTCAGGTAGCCGGGAGGGAGGGGTGCAAAGTGCGAGTGAGAGGCGGGGTGGAAGGTATGGAAGGGTGAGGCCTAGGAAAGGTAGGGAAAGGGGGGTATGGTAAGAAGGGAAGAAGTATGGTATGGTAAGAGGAAGAGAAGTAGAAAGAAGGGGGGAAACAGGGAGGAGAAGAGAAGAGAGATAAAGGTATAAGATATAATTAAATAATGGGAGGGAAAAGGCGTAGGGAGTTGGGTACGGGTAGGTGTTTCCAGCTAACGGGAGGGCAGAGGGGATGGGACCGGAATTAGGTGGGCAGATACGCAGCACCTATAAGGGGGAGGGGCACGCAAGGGCTGGGAATGTTCAGGAAAGTTACTATTCAGGAAGGGATTGTTAGGGAGAGCGGGACACCGGGGTCAGGTGTACCCACAACAGACTCTAACACGAGGGGTCTCGCGGAGCGCAAGGACCACAAGCTCCCTCATTAACCTGTGTGAGGAAGCGCCAATAACGTTGGCGCGAAACCCAATCAGGGACTCCTAAGTTGGGGGAATGTAAGACGGGAACAGTATATGCGTAGGAGATGCACACACTGGAAAGCATTGTCACATCATATACGGACTAACAGAAAACGAGAAACAAGAAGCATAAGAAATCAATTGTCTCTTCAGATAAAGGCATAAACAGGATTGTGACATTATTATATCTTGATATCTTATGGGCACAAGGCTTTGAGGTGGCGCCCGCGAACGGCCCGCGTAGGCGAGGGGGGATGCCCCACACCTCGTCTCCCAGACCCCCTCTGCCCGCCCCCCCACAGGCTGGGGGGGCAGGGTGGGGCAGCCAGGGCCCCCATCAGGCCTAGTGGCCCAAAGGATCCCGGCACCCACATGGGGGGGGGGGCCCTCACATCACCGGCTCCAAGCCCCTCGGCCTCGGACACAGGAGGTACAGTCATCAATTATTTTGACACTTTTCAAGCTTTAAGATAACTTTACAACAAGCTTAATCAACATTAAACCCTTAAGGCTTCAAGGTCGGGCGTCCATGCCCGTGTTGGTAGGGGAGCGCGCAACCCCAGACCCCTCGGCCCCACCCCCCCCCACAACAAGTGGACGTGTGAGCGGGACCAGGTGGCCGTGGCGTCGGGCCGGCCCAAAAGAGCTCCCCTCCATATGAGACACCCCCAGGACAACCACTAAACTATAAACTAAGAACCAATGAGGCTAGCCGTTTCAAGGCACTGTGGCAAGGAAGGGTACATTTCTGGCCGGACCTCCCCCCGGCAAGCGCCCCCCAGAGCCCCCCCCGCCACCCCTGGGCTGCCACACACCCCCATCAGAACCGCCCCAAGCCCCCACAGAACCCCCCACCTCCCGGGGTCCCGCACCCCATTTGAGAGAGACACATCCTCCCCCAAGGGGGGGCCCGACGGCTCTAGCGGGGGAGCGAAGGCACCGATCATGCGTCTCGGATCAGGAGGGTCGAGTTGCGGGCCAGCCCTGGGGGGCCCCACGAGGGGGGAAGCCGCAGACCAATGATGATTTGTCCTCAAGCTCTGTCACCGGGTGGGGTTCCCGACGCCTCGGGTCCCCCCCCCCGCTCTCACCGGCGGACCGCGCGGACCCTGCCCCCTCGGTCCACCTGGCAGGAGCTCCAAAGTTGAAGCAAGCCAATCCAGGAAATGGATCGGGTCAGCGTCCAAAATGGCAAAAAGCTGCGGAAGCTGGTCATATGTCTTCAAAGCGAAGGATCTCCCGTTTCTGCAGACAATGAGGTGAAACGGGAACCCCCAGCGGTAGGAGCCTCCCTGGCGCTGGATCACCTCCAGTAAGGGTCGCAGCACTCGTCTCCTTTGAAGTGTCCTGGATGAGAGGTCAGGAAGGACTGCTACGGAAGAGCCCTCAAATCTGGTCAGGCCTTTCTCCCACACCTTTCTCAGGATATCCTCCTTGGTCTTGTAGTAATGTATTCTGCAGATCACATCTCTGGGACGTTGCGCCTCTGCTGGTCTGGGACCCAGGGCACGATGGATTCTGTCGATAACAATGTCCTCCGTGGGGGGGGACCCCAGGATCGAGTTAAAGATGGTCTTGGCTGTGCGTTCTAGATCCGGCTGGGCAACCGCCTCCGAGAGCCCCCTTAGCCTAACTTTGTTGCGTCTGCTGCGGTTCTCTAGGTCGTCCAGACTTAGGTAAAAGGCGGAGGTGTGTCTCCTCTCCTCTCGCTGCATTTGTTCCAGGGCCGCTACTTTCTGGGTCAGCATGATCAGGGATGGGGGCACATGTTGCATCGTCGAGGGCATCCCGCAGGTGCATCCGATGCCAATTCATTGTCGTTCCCAGGTGGGGGGCCATCGGGGGGCCAATCTTCATCCCCTCTAGCGGAACTCGCACCCCAGGACCTCGGGGGGGGGGGGGGAGGACAGATCGCTTCCCCAGGGAGTGCTTCCCCTCTCCGCACCATGGGCATCTCGACTCCATCCCGCGGGCGCGTCCGCTGCCACCGCACTGGATGGCTGATTGAAAGCTTCACCAATCCCCGTTGTGTCTATAAGGGGCTCTTTCAGGCCATTTTGGGGGATGAGGCCCGCCCTCCTCTCTCTTTTATTATATGCTGTGTGGGACCCAGAGTCAGCAGAAAAGTCCTGCTTGCAAGCCCCCATTATTCCCTTGCAGGTAAGCATATTATGTTTGCTTCTGTTTCCCCCCTCTGGCTGTGAGGGTTCTGCTGCCTGGTCTTGGAGATCCTCCCTGAGCAGAGTCTCTGTGCGAGGTGAGGAGCCCCCTGTCAGTGCCTCCTGCCCTCTGTGATCTCTCATATCTTCGCCTGTCAGCGGAGGCATAGGCGAGAGGGCACATCCACTGCCCCCCGGGGCGGGGGAAGCTGAGCCGCTGCTACCAGCCGCGTCTCTCACCTCCTCAGGCAGCATCATTGTTGACCTCCCCGGCTGCTCCGCTCTCTCCGCTGTCAGTCTGCCCCCGGCACAAGCGGAGGCAGACGCTTCTCTGGGCTCCCGCAGACAGCTCTTCTCCACGTCGGCTCGGGTCGTGGTAGGAGACCCCGGCCTGTCACTTTCCTCCTCACTCGTCCCGCGCGTCCTATGTGCGCCCCTCAGCCGCGCCGCCGCCATCTTGCCAGCGTGGTCGTCCTCTGTTTCTTGGCCCGCCGCACCAAAGTATAGGGCTTTAGAGGGCGACTGTTGCTTCCCTGGTGTGCCCACGAGTTTCCTGCGCCTGGTCATCAAGAGGGGGTTGTAAGATTGTGCCTCAAATGTCCGTATTCAAGTCGTCCTGTGCAGAGCTCCAACACAGTGCTGCCTATTCCGCCATCGGCTAGCCACACCCCCACTTGTGAAGTATTTTAACCAATCCTGTCAATAGAAGCACTGCAACTTCAGTAGAACAATATTGCTGATGCTGTGTCGGGAGGCACCTTGAAGCTGGTACTTTGCTTTCTGCATGTCTTGACACAACAGTGGAAGTTCAAATATGCTGTCCCAGAATCTTTTGCATAGGTCAGTAATTACATAGTCGCATTTCTCAAGTTCGACCTGTCAATACATTTTAGTGGTGGATAGGAGATGAAAATAACCTCAAGATCTTAATATTTTGATATACTGGCCAAAGCACTTTTCTTGCTTGCCACAAGTTTACCTCATTCCCAGGTCTGCCTCAGTGGGCAGAATGCAGTTACATACTTTCAGCATTTGAAAGCTGTCCACAGAGATCGAATACCATGCAGACTTCCTCTTGGAAGATCATTCACTTTTTTGCCTTTCTACTTTCCTTGGCCTTAGCCAGTGGTGAGAGCATGTTTTTTACAGTCAGAGAAATTGGCTTGTTGATTGATATGTCAGTAGGTCCTTCTCCAGGTCCTTCCTTTGTAATTCAGAATGTTTCACACTTTTACTAAGGCTGCTTAGGTGATACTGTGAAATATATCAGGTTCATTCACCATTCCTGTTTTGTCCAGCACTTGGTACCTGCTGGGAAGTTGCAGCCGAGGGACCAGAACACATTGGTTTTTTTCTTTCTGTAAGGTGTCCAAGGTCTTGTTCATTAGTGTTTTAACCAAGAAACTCTGTCTCAGATTCTAAAGCATGATCAACCCCTGTTCCTCATCATTGTTCAATGAGTTCTTTTTCATGACCCAGTTATACTGTATCAGGTAGAAGTTTTTGTCACCCTCTGTTGCTAGACAAGTTTTCCCCATTTTGCACTACACATGTTCAACTGTGATTTTTGAAGTTATTTTCAGTGATTTCCCAGGAAAATTATATATTGAGCCTGGGCTTTAACATGACATGTCTTGTTTGTCATTTTTTATTATTATTATTATTATAATTGTTTATTTATATAGCGGCATCATCTAACGTAGCGCTTTACAAAGTAGTAGTTACAGACAGGGTAGAAACATACGGTACATATACAATATCAAGTGCAGTTTTACAGACAGAGTTCACAATGGATATTCTGAGTACAAGATACAAAAGGAAAGAGAGTCCTGCCCTTGCGAGCTTACAGTCTAAACGATGAGGGGTGAAGACGAGGGGGAAGGATCACAAACAGTCAGTATTGAGCTTTGTGGCATATGCCCTTTAGAAAATTGGTTAAACCAGATTATATGCTTTTCTGTATAAGTGAGTTTTAAGGGCACCTTTGAAGGTTTCAGAGTTGTGGAGTGGCGGATTGGGTGGGGGAGGGCATTCCAGAAAATTGGAGTTGCACGTGAAAAGTCTTGGAGGCGGGCATGAGAGGAGGTGACCAGGGTGGAGGACAGGAGAAGGTCAGCAGCAGAGCGAAGGCTGCGTCTAGGTTGATATTGTTGCGTTTTGAACATGATTCGCTGTGGGACTGGCAGCCAGTGTAGGGATTGGCAGAGAGGCGCAGAACTGGAGGAGCGAGAGGAGAGATGGATGAGGCGAGCAGCAGAGTTCAGGATAGATTTGAGTGGTGCCAGTCTGTTAGCTGGTAAGCCACAAAGAAGAACGTTGCAGTAATCCAGTCGGGATATGACCAGGGAATGCACTAGCATTTTAGTGTTGTCAGGTGAGAGGAAAGGACAAATGCAGGAGATGTTTTTAAGTTGGAGGCGACAGGAGGTGGCCAGGGAGTGAATATGTGGTTTGAAAGAGAGGGCAGAGTCCAGAATGACTCCCAGTCACCGAGCTTGGGGAGTTGCTGTTATTGTGTAATTGTTGACAGAAATACACAAGAAAAGGGGGGCCCCACCCTCCCCCAAATAAGATACCGGGTCACTAATGAGTGGCACTACTCATGAATATGAAAAATTATAAAAAATATTTATTTTCATCAAAGTCTACACAAAGCATAACACATTGGACAGTACATATACATACTAGACCAAACAGTACAATCTAAAAAACACCAGGAGGCACTAGGGGTCTGCCAATAACATAAAACCACCAAAACATCATACCTAGATCATAAACATATACTAGATCAATTATGTGCAAATAAGCAAAAACATTGTGCAAAAGTGCTAAATGTGAACACTTCTATATGAACACAATCTCCAAAAGACAGGAGGACTCGCCAGGGTGTGCAGAAAAAATGAACAAGTATCAAGGAATATAGCAAAATACAAAATACAATAGTAATTGTGCATAGAGACAGACCAACCAGGATACCCCTGTAAGAATCACGTGCCAACGCGTGTCGTAGTGACTCTGCACTACTTCCTCAGGGCAAGCAGGAGTAAGGCACCCCATCCCAACCCTTAAATATAGGCCAATCACCCCACCCACCAGTGGCAAGCACCAATGTGCATCCACAATCGTCAGAGCCTTACCTCCATCACCCATCCCCCATCAGCGTGTCATCCTGAGCAGCCAGCACCTGTCTGAATCAGCTGTGCAGTAATAATCCGGCAGTGTGTACGGAGGAGGCCGGGGCTCGCGCAAGCGCACTCCGGCCGGAAGTGCGCAGCGCCAGTCCCGCCCTCCATTGCCAAGCAACACAAAGCGCAGTTCAAATCCAAAATACCGGCCAAAACAGGAGGAGACACAGACATCCACCCACCCAGTGCACTAACAACACAGACCGCACCAAGATTGGCCAGTTTCTATGTGAAAATGCCACAAAACAGGAGGCCGAGGCGCACGTCCGTCACCGTCCCCATGTTGGTGACGTCACCGGCGTCTAGTATGTATATGTACTGTCCAATGTGTTATGCTTTGTGTAGACTTTGATGAAAATAAATATTTTTTATAATTTTTCATATTCATGAGTAGTGCCACTCATTAGTGACCCGGTATCTTATTTGGGGGAGGGTGGGGCCCCCCTTTTCTTGTGTGTTGGAGTTTTGCAGTGTGATTCCGGGTTGAGCAGGCACACGTGTATTTTTGGTCATAATTCAGTGCATGCTAGGCTAGTGCTGCCCAGCTAGCTTGTCTATTGTTTGTTTCCTGTTGACAGAAATAGACGTGTTAGAGAGGGGAGGGGAGTTAGATGGTGGGAAAATGACCAGTTCTGTCTTGTCCATGTTTAGCTTGAGGTAGCGAGATGACATGAATGAAGAAATAGCTGCAAGGCAGTTGGGGAGGCTGGATAGGAGAGAGGAGAGATTGTGGCCTGAGAGATATATCTGAGTGTCATCCGCATAGAGGTGGTATTGAAAGCCTAGTAAAATTATAAGTTTGTTTGCTATACATTTTTTATGTGTATTCTCAATATTTTGGGGTGAGTCTCACTTAACGGTAGGAGAGGCTACTACTCAAGGCTCATGTAGCTAGTGCTAGAAGGGTTAAACCCTAAAAGCCTTAAAATATTTCATTAAGGTCCAGCTTAATTAGGATGGTGTTTGCCCCCTCCTCTTGTTTTAGAGGATACATGGCTGCTGGTTCTGCTGAAATGGGCTGCTGAAGAGTAAACGGTAGCTTGGTTCTGATTTTGGCTTGTCTTGAGCATGACTCAAGTTGCCTGCCATGTGTTAACCCTTTAAGTGCCAGCCTATCTAGAGATTTTGTCACCCTCTATTGCCAGACTATTTTCACTTTTTTGTGCTATATATGTTTAAAGGGTAATTCTGGTCACAATATAACCCCCGCCCTTTCACCCTACCCTGGCGCTGATGAAGGGCCTCGTAGTTCAAGCGAATGGACGGTGGGCTCTTTTCTCCCCCCTCCGCCCGTGGGCCTAGGATTGACCTCTCCTCTACCTGGTTTGATTTTAGCTCATTTGGCCCGATGGTATAAAAATATTAAAAAAGGCAGTCCAATCCCACCAGAGGCCTTACGGGCTAATATAATTGTAATACCTAAACCTGGGAAAGGATTGGATGGAACCAATTTCATTGATCAGTGAGGACCTAAAGTTATTAACCAGGATAATAGCGACTAGATTTAACACTTTCATATTTCGAAATCATCCATCTGGAGTAGGCAGGCTTCGGCCTGGGTAGACAGTGGGTAGATCAAATGGGCCTTTGGATTTATCTCCCTTATGGAGTGGGTTTGGGGGGGGGGGGCGAAGGAAGGTGTGCTATCGGGGGACATACAGAAGGCATTTGATACTTTATCAAGGAAATATGTGTAGGTAGTCCTAGAAAAAATGGGGTTTGGGGAAGAGTTTATGAAGCCTTTCAGATCTTTGTTCTTAACCCGAAGCAGCTATATTGATAAATGGCTTCGGCTCTTGCATTCTGGATGTCCACTATGACACCAAGCAGGGTTGCCCCCTCTGGGCCACTTCCTCCTAGCTATAGAACCCTTGGCTGAAAATTTGAGAACTCAAAGGTGTTAACTGTGGCAAAGAGGAGCACAGATGTGTACTCTTTGCAGATGATTTTCTCCTGTTCATAACCAGCCCAGATTCCTTGCTTCTAGCAATTATAAATAGTATTGGATTATTTTTCAAAGGCCTCCATGCTGGAAATCAGGACCAAACCAAATCAATAGCTTTGGACAACTTAAAGCAGACCTTCAGCATCATTTAATGAAAAGCCCAAGCTGTTAAAAAACTCTTTACCAGCATTTAAAATTAATATATTTAACCCTTTTAGTCACTTACTTATTATTCTTTCCCTCACTGGCCTGCAATTCTGTTCAGCACTCTAGGAGATGGGCGCTGCCATCTTGGCTCAGTAGCATCACATACTGAGGGGAGGAGAGGGGTCAAAAGTGCTGGGGAGTGGGGTTATAGCTGTGTTTTGCCCAAACAGAGCAGAGTTGGGGTCAGGAAAAGGTCAGCAATCCCAGAAGCAGAGCGGCACAGTCAGAAGACACTTCCTGTTTGTAGGCAGCCTGCACCTCCATGGGCCGCCATCTTGGATGTTTAAAGGCTCCGAAAATGCAATAGATGCAGGTAGGATGATTTTAAATGTGGGCAATCTGTATGTACAGTATGGGGGAAACATTTATAATAGACTCTTATTTAGGGTGAAGGTCCGGTTTAAGCTCCAATATACTAAGGAAACTATAGTCTATGATGAGGGTTCAATGGACATCCTTTAGATATAATTTATCTGGGGATTAAATGGACAGCAAAATTAACCGAAGTATATAAAAAAATTACCCCCCCCCCATAATATAAAAGACTAAAAGAGGACCTATTGTGATGGGAAACAAAAGAGATCTCTTGGATGGGGAGAATTATTGGCATTTAACCTGACCTTCAGCATGATTTAATGAAAAGCCCAAACCCTTAAAAAAAACTGTTCCTCAGCATCTAAAATTTATATATTTTAAGTTTTTAGTCACTTGCTTATTATTCTTTCCCCCACTGGGCTGCAACTCTGTTCAGGTATCTAGGATACGGACGCTGCCATCTTGACTCTCAAGCATCACACAAACTGAGGAGAGGAGAGCGGGATAAAGTACAAGGGGTGGGGTTATAGCTGTGCTTTGCACAGACAGAGCAGAGCTGGGGTCAGGAAAAGGACAGCAATCCCAGAATGCAGAGCGGCACAGGCAGAAGACACTTCCTGTTTGCAGGCTGCCTGATGCTCCATGAGCCGCCTTCTTGGATATTTAAAGGCTCATAACATGCAGTAGATGCAGATGGGATGATTATTAATGTGAGCAATCTGTATGTACAGGGTGTGGGAAACGTTTAAGACATGCTCTTATGCAGGGTGAAGGTCTGCTTTAACCCTTTAAGTGCCAGCCTACCTGGAGTTTTTGTCACCCTTTGTTGCCAGACCATTTTGCACTATTATGCGCTCCCCATGTTCAAATGTGATTTTTGAAGGGATTTCCCAGGAAAATTATATATTGTTTTTTTCAGCAGAGTCTGGGCTTTAACATGAAATGTCTTGTTTGTCATTTTTTAGGTGTATTCTCAATATTTTTGGGTGAAATATGTGCAAAACAAATATATATATTTTTTACAATTTGTAGGTTTTTTTTGTAATAATAAATGTAAGTTTGTCAATAAAATCTTATTGCGTGTGAAATCCCAATTTCTCCCGGTTACAGCGGTACCACATATGTATTGGTAGACACCCTTTCCTGCCCAGGAGACTCCCCCAAACTGAAACAGCGCTTTAGGGGATTTTCAGATAAAATACAACTATGCTATGCAATATGCGCACCTTGCAGTTTTTCCAGAAAAACAACCCTTTACATTTGAAATACCCCCAACAAACTATAGATTCTCTGGAAGTACACACCTCAGGCTTTCTAGGCGTACCAGGCTTGTTGATGTGGCCATAGTTTTCAGTAATCCCTCAATGGATTCTTTGGTTGCAAAGAGTTTCCCTAAAAAAAGGATAAAAAAGCAGAATCAAAGCCACATTTTCCTAAAAAAACTATATACAAACAAGAAAAAACAAGTTTAATCTGAAAACATAACATCCCCCGAACAGAACAACACCCAACATGCATAGCTACTGTCAAGGGAAGAGTTGCCAAACACCCCAAAGTAAAGCATGTGTGTAACGGTAATTTTACTTGAAAATTTCAGCTCTGCAGACAAAGTGCGCACCTTGCGATTTTTCAAGCAAAACAACCCTTTACATTTGAAATACCCCCAACAAACTATATATTCTCTGGAAGTAAACACCTCAAGCTTTCTAGGTGTACCATGCTTGTTGATGTGACCATAGTTTTCTGGAAGTAATCTCTCAATGGATTCTTTGGTTGCAAAGAGTTTCCCTAAAAAACGGATAAAAAAAACAGAATCAAAGCCACATTTTCTTAAAAAAACTATATACAAACAAGAAAAAACAAGTTGAATCTGAAAAAGCAACATCCTCCGAACAGAACGATACCCAACATGCATAGCTACTGTCAGTGGAAGAGTTGCCAAACACCCCAAAGTAAAGCATGTGCGTAACGGTAATTTTGCTTGAAAATTACAGCTCTGCAGACAAAGTGCGCACCTTGCAATTTTTCAACCAAAACAACCCTTTACATTTGGAATATCCCTGATAAACCATATATTCCCTGAAAGTACACACGTTAAGCTATCTAAGCGTACCCAGCTTGTTCTAGTGGGCTCATCTTTCTGGAATTATTACCTCAAAGTATTCTTTGTTTGCGCAGGGTTTCCCTAAAAAATTTATAAAAAAGCTGAATAAAAAACACCTTTTCCTAAAATATAAATATGCAAACAAGAAAAAAACAAGCTAAGCCTGAAAGCGCAAGGTCCCCCGAACAGAACAATACCCAACATGCATAGGTACTATTAACCCTTTTAATTGCCAGCCTACTTGAGATTTTGTCACCCTCTGTTGACAGGCCATTTTTCCCCATTTTGCGCCATGTTTTGCGCCATTTTTGCTGGAACTTTCAGGAAAATTATATATATATATTTTTGCAGCAGAGTTCAGGCTTTAACATGAAATGTCTTGTTTGTAAATTTTATTTTTTTTTTACAATATTATTAAGTAAAATAAATAAATAAATAAATACATTTTTTAGAAAATTGACTCCTTTATTTTAAATAAAAAATGTATTTTATTAAGGGAAAGCATATTGCATGTGAAAGCCCCATTTCTACCAATTAGAACGGTACCACATATTTATCGGTAGCCCCCTGTTCCTGCCCAGGAGACCCCTCTAACTGAAACAAGTACTTTATAACATTCACAAATAAAATACAAATACCATCCACACTACAAAGGGTTAAATCGAGAAAGGGAAGGGGGACCCCATTTTTTTTTATTTTTAAGGGTTAAAAACCCTTAAAAATCAAAAAAAAAATTGACGTGGGGTCCCCCTTACCCAAAGTAACCAGCCCGGGACCAGCTATGCAGGGCTTGTAGGAACAGGGCGCAGGGGCCAGCTTTTGTGGCCCCTGGCCCTGCAGGCTACAAGCCCGCATAGCCCGTGGGCCCGGGCTCTTCTGCCCCCCCCCTGGCCTTTGGGGAGGCAGGTAATGGGGGTGCCGGGGGTTAATGGCAAGTCACCCGCTAGCGCAGGTGACTTGCCATCCCCCCAGCCTTGTGAACTGGTATAGGGGTCTTGGACCCCTTACCAGTTCACAAGGGGTTAAATGTAAAAAAAAACACAGACACACACAGAGAAAAAAATATTTTATTCATTTTTATTTTTTTTTATACTTACCTCCCATCCATCCTGGAGCACTCTGTCCCTCAGCGATCACTGTCTTCTGCTCACCTGCTGGAAGCCTTTTATAGCTGCTGGGTGACAGAACACAAAGGGTTAATAAAAAAAAAAAATGACCCCCTCCCTTTTGGGAAAGGGAAAGATTTCCTCAAGGGTTTGCATCCAGAAAACTTTGCCCATGACAACAAACCTGGTAAGCCTAGAAAGCTTGAGGTGAGTACTTCCAGAGAATAGTTGGTGGGGGGATTTCAAATATAAAGGGATGATTTTCTTGAAAAATGGCAAGGTGCGTATAGTGGTTGTATTTTCTTTAAGAATATCTTAAAGCGCTCTTTTCGGTTTGGGGTATGTCCTGGGCAGAAAAGGATGGCTACCGATACATATGTGGTACGGTTGTACACAATAGGAATGGTGCTATGGCTCGAGAAACTTACATTTTATATATAACGTATTTTTCGCCCTATAAGGCGCACTTATTTTTCCCCAAAAGTGGGGGAAAAATGTCCATGCGCCTTATCGGGCAAATGTAAAAAAAAAAAAAATTAAAAAAAAAAGTAAACTTACCTGTTACGAGCGCTCTTTCATTGCCTGCCACACTGCGGGAGCCCAGAGGAGCGGCGGGCTTTGTCCCCGTCCCCACCGCTGCGATTGCTGTCTTTTATCGGCAGCGATGGCAGTGTTGGGGCCAGAGACAGCACCTGCCGCTCCTCCATCTGCTGCCTCTTCCGGGTTCAGCAAACGACAGAGCCCGCAGCTGCTTCTTACGGCCGCGTCTGTGAATGGGGTGGGCGTGGCCTGCGCCGACGCTGTGCAGGCGATGCCCACCCCATTCACGGAGCCGGCCGCGTGTCAGCGGAGAGGTGAGTTTTACTTGTTTTTTTTGTTTTTTTTACTTTTCGGGGGAAATGGGGGGAGGGGGAATGCCACACTACCTATGGGAATGGAGGAATGCCACACAACCTATGGAAATAGGGGGAGGGGGAATGCCACACTACCTATGGGAATGGGGGAATGCCACACAACCTATGGAAATAGGGGGAGGGGGATTGCCACACTACCTGTGGGAATGGGGGGAATGCCACACTACCTATGGAAATAGGGGGAGGGGAATGCCACACTACCTATGGGAATGGGGGAATGCCACACTACCTATGGAAATAGAGAGGGGGAATGCCACAATACCTATGGGAATGGGGGAATGCCACACTACCTATGGAAATGGGGGGGGGGATGCCACACTACCTATGGGGATGGGAGAATGCCACACTACCTATGGGAATGGGGGAATGCCACACAACCTATGGAAATAGGGGGAGGGGGAATGCCACACTACCTATGGAAATAGGGGGAGGGGGAATGCCACACAACCTATGGAAATAGGGGGAGGGGGAATGCCACACTACCTATGGAAATAGGGGGAGGAGGAATGCCACACTACCTATGGGAAAGGGAGGGGGGAATGCCACAATGCCTATGATAATGAGGGGGCATACTGCCTATATGGGGAATGGGAGGGGGGAATACCACACTGCCTATATGGGGAATGGGATAGGGGATGCCACACTGCCTATATGGGGAATGGGATGGGGGTGATGCCATGCTGCCTATGCCATTGGGGTATCCCACATAGCCTATGGGAATAGGGGGGGATGCCACGCTGAATGGGATGAGGCATGCCACACTGTTTGTAATGGTGTGTTTGGTTTAAATAATTTTTTTTCTTATTTTCCTCCTCCAAATCTTAGGTGCGTCTTATCGGCAGGTGCGTCTTATGTGGCGGAAAATACAGTATATATTTTTGAAAGCTACAAAATGTAAAAAAATTGCATTTTTTATTTTTTTTTTACCATATACTTCACACACAAATATTGAGAAAGCACAGATTAAAAATTCAAACAAGACATTTCATGTTAAAGCCTAAACTAAAGCTAAAAAAACAATATATAATTTTCCTGGGAAATCCCTGAACATTCCTTCAAAAATCACAGTGTCACATGTCACATTGTGAAAATGAAAGTAATGAAAAATGGTCTGGCAACATAGGGTGACAAAATCTTTCGGTAGGCTGGTTTAGGGTTAAAAGAAAGAAACAAGCCTGGCTGGATATTTCTTGCTGGGTGTATAAGTGACCTCTCCTCCTGCCATCCAGTGCACTGGGGATGGCAGGAGGCTGCACCATGTCACAGTGGCAATTTTGAGAGAGCCTATTGGTGGTGGAAAAGCCCAGTTTTATGCTCAGATGTGGGGGGCCCAGACACTGGATAGAGAAGGAATACTCTATCTCCACCTGTGATGTACACCATGTTGTAAGTGCCTTTTTTCTATGCTTATGGTGGTCATTTCAATCCAGTTTTTTTTTTTTTTTTTTTTGTTAAGTGTCTGCTTCTTTAATTCCAACATCAGAAACGCTGTGCCCTTTACCAGTTGTTCAGCAGTTATCCAGCTACACAAACACCCTATGAAAAATACACTTTCCTCCAGACAGCAGACATTTGTGAACAATTATCCAGCTCTTTGCTGTACTAGACTGTCATTTTTTATAAAAAATTGTTTCTCTTTTACCTGCTAAACCTAAGTCCAATTATGCTTTTTATCTTTATTCTCTGCATCTTACATGAATTTCCACTCATTGGAGGTGACTCACAAATAACCTTAATGAGTAATCCAGTATGTGCTGTGGCATGCTTCTTTTCTGTCCCAGACACACAAACCTACATATTCTTGGCCATTTATATTTAAAGCGGAACCAAGTTTTGCTGGAGTCACTGTAAATTGGTTTGCTGCCTGTTACCCCTTGGTGAAGATCTGGGGAGGATTTATTCTTTATTGAGATTGTCCAGATTGCATAACCCTGCATAGCCCTCCTTATGCTGATGCCCCAGACTGTTCTTTATTTAAAAAAGGCTTCTAAGCAAAAGAAAAATGTACCATATATGCTTTTCTTCCTTCCCCAGACAGTGGGCGTGTCCACTCGCTTGGAAAGGCTTCATTGACTACGTAGAAAGGTGGTCTGCAGCCCCCCCCCCCCCCCCCCCACAGCCATGAGGCTTTAGCATTTCAGGGAAGGAAAATGTTCTTGGGTTCCTTGGCTGTGGGGATACAGGGTACAGTGGTAGGAATAGGGGGGATGCTGTGAAAAACTCGGAGGCAGGGAGTGTTGTGGGGACCCTACACCCAACACATTTGGCCCCAAAGCAGTGAGTCCCACCGATAATTCTACTTTTTCTTGCTGAAACTTCTGGGAAACGTGCGCTGCAGGAGATAGTGGATCACAGAAGGAGTTGATTTTAACAGAAAATGCAAGACTAAAATAATGTATCCTGTACGGCACCTGCCAAAACCTACTGGTTGAGTTTCATCCTTCAACATTGATTCTGGTTCTGTGGGTTCAGTGATATTTGAGTTTTGGTTTGGAGCAAAGGCTGGTTGTGAGTGTGGTCTTGCGGGTACTAGTCCAATACTTATGGATTACTAGAACAGAATTACTAGAAAATGTGCTCGGGTATAATATGTCAGTGTGTTAGATTTGTTCCAAGGGTCCCCAGGGAGGCAAATCTATGCCCTCGTTTTTTTTGTTAACAGGGAAATCGCCAGAAGCCCTATATGCCTCGACAGTTATGCACTGTTTATGTAAATTGTAACGTAAATGCACATTATAAATAAACAAAAAACTTCAGCATTCAAGTTAGTTCTAAAGAGTTTAAAATCTTAAAGTGGACTGAAACCGAGCTGGATCGGCCTGGGAATCTATAAGATTCCAGCTCTCTTTGAAAATGAAAGTAGTAATCAAATTGTTTGCTATGGCTTCAATATACCTTCCCGACTAAGCCCCGGTAGGCGGGGCGAAACGTACGTCGGCGGACGGACAGTCCCGCCACGCCCCCTGATTCCCCTCACCACTTGTACTGGTTCCGAGCAGACCTGAGCAGACATGGAATCCATTTGAGATGCACGCTGCATTTTATCAAAGGAGAGGTATTATGTAAGCGGTAGAGCCACTCTGCCAAGCAAAGTGAGGCTCTGCAACACATGAGCCCGAGCTGGCGCCACTCCCGCTGTATTTCTCTCTATATCCCGTGAACTAGATAGTTACATTTAAGTATATCAGCACGCCCAGCACTTTATTTGGATAGCAGTGATGCCACAGCAATTGGGACAGCTATACGATTACTGAGTCCCTGTTTTTCAGGAGGATCTATACACAAATATATACCCAACGTGCTAGCCAGCCGTTAATCTTATGTATGTGAGTGTGGAGTGTGAGAGAGGGGGTGTGGCTGCATGGTATGCACTTTTTGGAGGGGGCCCCGTGTGGTTTTAAATAAAGCAACATTTCTTTTTAATTTTTTGACAAAAGTGTATCTAATGTGCCAAAAAAAAGGTGTTTTTCTTGGCAATTTTTTCCTAGTGCCAGCTTCACAAGTAACCAGTTGTATGTTTTGTTTTACATGTGTATGTTCAGGCTAGTGAAGCGCCCTGGATGCCCCCGCTACTTTTGGATTAGGGCAGTGCACAGGAAGTGAGTGTGTATGGTATCTCCCAGGCTTTTTATTTAATTCTTTATACCTTCCCGACTTCCATTATCTACATTATATACCAACTGTCACTGCAACTGTCATGAGGTAAATAATCTCATGAGGTAACTGTGTGTGTGGGGGGGGGGGGGGTAGTCAGATGTGTCAAATGTGATCTCCAGAACATTTTACCATTTATTTCTGTGGGTCTGTTTTTCCCAACCTTCTCCTTGTGAGCTACCAACAGGCCTGGCCACAATCACCACCACAATTGTGTCTTTAGAGCTCTGGCTGAGCACTAGTTACCTCCCCTGTACATTGCTGGGGAAAGCTGCAGCTGTAAGTATATCACCTGTGCTCTTGTGTGGAGATTTTCCCATTCATTTCTTTGGGCCGGTCTTCCCCATCCCCCACCTCTCCTGTACATCTGGCAGGATCGGGGCCTTCTCTCTAACCTTTCCAGGCACCCTATGTACAGTGCAAACGGCTCAAGGCGTTCGGAAGTCTATAGAGGACGGACAGCCGGATGGACAGACATTAATTTTTATTATATAGATTAGCTTACTGTATTCAATTTCTGGTTTTCAACTCATTCTGGCATTTTTTATTGCTGAATATCTTATTCAAGTGTTTATCCTAAGATGACGCATGGATCTTTCATAAAATATATTGCATTTGCTTTGTTTTCATTTGACTGCCTCTGATTTCCTGCTTAGCAACTGGATATGTTCAGCAGTCATAAAGATTTACATTGATACTTCTACCAAATGGAAAATGACAAATCCTCCTCATTGTCTGGAGGTACCAGGATCTTCAGCATAGTGCGCCATAGCAGCTGCAAAAACACACATCACCTGACCATTCTTTTATTTTATTGCCCATAAGCTGTGCGATTGGCAGCTAAATGAGCTATGCTAAATGGATTTCTCTTGCTGTCAGAATGATTTCAAAGTGTTCCCAAAAGAACAATGTCTATTCTGAGCACTATTTTGATGTGAGCAAGCTCTACAACTCACCATCCAGCGTTCCTCAATTCCCAAACCTTTTTTTCAGAAATGTTTTAAGTGTATTGAAGTTGACTTTCTCTTGCCTCTGCAAGTCTTCTTTATATGGCATTAACTGGGGACAATATGGTTGATTCAGAGAGACACAAAAAGATTTTCGTTTTTGTGTCGATCTGTTTTTTTTTTTTAATTTTCCTGCTTGCGTATGAGTGTACGAGTGATTCTAAGCATGCATCGCAAGCCTTCAGCAAAGTGTTCGTCCGTTTATATGCCATCGAGAATGTCATTTTTCAGCTTTCGTTTTCTGTTTATGTTACTCATGAAACAACGTAGGCTTCCGTTTTTTGGCCTTTTTCCAACGTCGCCTCGAACAAATGATTTTCGTTTCCCGTTAGATTCTCAATTCCTTTTTCTATAAATAAACATCCAGATGAAAATCGTTATGAACTTACGCCTGCGCACAACCAAATTAACTCATTAATGTGCTCGTCTACATATTTTGTTCACTCACTTCTGCTACAATGCTTACATTAATCACATCGCGGTTTGTATATTTTTCCATTTACCGCACCTAATGCTTACCTTAAAGTGGACCAACACCCACCACTGATCGGCCCGGGAATCTATAAGATTCCCTGGCCGATCAGCTCCCTGCCTGCGGGGCACCCCGATCGGGTTTCACACAGCGGGGCGATCGGGGTGCCCCGCGGAAGTGGACCAACACCCAGGATAGTGATTAATCACATTGCGGTTTCCTCCTTCTTCCATTTACCGCACCTAATGCTTACCTTAATCACATTGCGGTTTCCTTCTTCTTCATTTACCGCACCTAATGCTTACTTTAATCACATCGCGGTTTTTATATTCTTCCATTTACCGCACCTAATGCTTACCTTAATCACATCGTGGTTTCCTTCTTCATTTACCGCACCTAATGCTTACCTTAAGCACATTGCGGTTTCCTTCTTCATTTACCGCACCTAATGCTTACCTTAATCACATTGCGGTTTGTATATTCTTCCATTTACCACACTAATGCTTACCTTAATCACATTGCGGTTTCCTTCTTCTTCATTTACCGCACCTAATGCTTACCTAAATCACATCGCGGTTTCCTTCTTCATTTACCGCACCTAATGCTTACCTTAATCACATTGCGGTTTCCTTCTTCATTTACCGCACCTAATGCTTACCTTAATCACATCACGGTTTGTATATTCTTCCATTTATCGCACCTAATGCTTACCTTAATCACATCGCGGTCTGGTGATTCTTCAGATTGTAATTTTGTTTTTTTCCTACGTTTTGTTGTAACCAACCCTTAATGAATGTATTTTGAAAAGAAAATGACACAGAAACAAGTTTTTTTTTTTTTTTTTACTAACAAATGGCATTTTTGTTTTGCCATTTTTTGGGGGAAAAAAATGTGTAAAATTTGTGCAAGTACAATTTTTTGGGGGGGTTATTAAAACATTAAAAATGTTCAAAATATTAAAATATAAAAAATAATAAACTATATACAAAGCAATGGCAGGCCCCAGATAATTAATCTTCATCTGTGGTCTCCAACGAATCGCGCAGCTCCTGCATCTCGCCCACCAACCGAAACACCGTGGCACTTATTTGTGCCAATCTTGGACGTGTGGTGTCTGTTAAAAAAAGAAAAATAAATTATTGTTCTGCAAATACATGTTTAACAGATGTGGATGGAATGATTATTAGGTTGCAAGCTAACTCATGAGGCCATATGTCATTATGCTAAGGAATTTCTTAAAGGAAGAGGCCATATGTCATTATGATAAGGCATTTCTTAAAGGAAGAGGCCATATGTCATTATGCTAAGGACATTGCCAATGGATGTAGGTTGATTGGTGATGATGTCATTGTCAACATACTCAAACTATTTACATTACAACTTACTTTGGTGGTGGGCGACCTCTGCTTGGGGGACCACTCTACGGTCTGGGGCCTGCCACTGCTGGGAATGTGAGGCTGTAGAGACATTTAAAATAGGCTCACTTATAATGTCTGATACAACAGTAAGCAGATGACACTTAGAATGTGTGTGTGACATCACCCACCTTCTCCATGTTCCTCCTGGGCATGATCTGCTGCAGTCTCTGCTCCAAATCCTTCACCCGCTACATACTCATCTTCAAAAGAGATTAAGGGAATCAGCTTTGCTTTTAATAGCATGTATGTGTGTGGGGTTACATTAAGAGTCACATACCAGAGGCTAATGGCTCCGTCGTTTGGTATGACTCCCTGCCCACGCCGTGACGCCCCTCCTCTGTAAAAAGGTCCAGGTAGGAACTTGGCCCTGGAGATCTACCACCTTCACTTCCTGCTACAGATTCAGGCAGCACTGGCCGGCCTGTGCGCCTCCGGGTGCGTCTGATGCGATAGTCCATTTCCAGCACTAGAAAAGAAAAGCATTTATAAATAAAGGCCTACCTTCTGTATTAGTTACATCTTGCATGCAATCGCTATGTACTTACTTGGGAAATGGAGAGCAAAAAATCGCTGCACCCGGGGCATGTGGAGTCGTCTAAGGTCCGACCAGTGCTGCATGATCTGCGTATGGGTGAAGGTGGTGTCCGTTTCCTGTTGGATCGGGGCCACGATCTCCAGGGCCACATTCCTCTTCTCAAATTCGTTGGGCAGGTAGTCGTACCTGCGCTGAAGCATAGTCTAAAAAACAAAATAAAAAAAAAATTGTTGTTAGATCAAACAGCATACGAATATGTGTCACAATTAGATCAGTTGACTAAATGACATTCCTAAACACATTTCTAGCCATAAAATTTCCTTCTAGATGCAAGTGAGTTCGTTGTCACATGTGCGCACTAACTTCTGTTTGGCACGGAGTTTAAACAACTTTAAACAAAAAATGTTTCTTCCTGTGCTTCCTTAAAGGAGCAGTATCGCGAAACTTGCATTAAAAAAGATAAATAATTAAATAGCCACACAATAGCTTCTAACATGTGTATAAATAATCTGGCGATAGAAAAAAGAAAAAATGTATGCCTTTCTTTTAAATTGTATAATGCCAATGGCTCAGTCCATTTGCTGAATAGGGGGATCTGCTGGGTTGTATTTAGTGAGCTGCTTCATTTAGCCCACTGGTCTCCTAGCAACACTTTACCTCAGAGGCTGACACTGTAATCAGTGGTAACGGGTGTGTGTGTGTGAGGTGCTGCTTTTGTTATGAGACCAGGTGACACAAATGTGTAAAATCTATACAAAATAACTAAACTGACTGAAAATAACTGAAATTCTTCTTTGAATAACTGTGCAGGAAAATCTAAAGGTATTAAAGTGGTACAAAACCCTGAGTGGCGACCCTGAAGTCTATAAGACCCGGCCATTGACCTTCCCCCTTGGGCATTCTAAATCAGGATGCCCCACTGTGTGAAACGACCCCTGGATAACCACAGATCCCCCCATTCTTCTGGCGCGCTCATGCAGACAGGCCGGGCGGCCAGGAAGGTTACTGCTCAGGCTCCCCATCTGCGTGCAAACAGAGCTGATTGGATGAGAGCCCGCGCATGCGCTGTGGGACAGGGAAAGGTACGTTTTCACAGGCGAATTTGGGGATTTCACATATCAGGGCATCCCAAGTCAGGATGCCCCTAGGGGCACAAAACAAAACTCCAGATAGTGGAAATCCTGGGTTGGGCTTTGCTCAAAACACACAAAGCTGAAAGAAAGATCATATGGAAAAAAGAGAGAAATGGTAAACTGAAAGATTCTGCAGCAGAGCCAACATGAAGGGAAAACTGTCAAAATTAGCAAAATGACTTCTAGGGCTTTTCTCTCTGTTTTAGATATATAAGTTCTGGCCAAGCAATGTTGCAATGTTGTTATCTTATGCTGGACGGCTGCCAGCACTGAACAGCTGAGACTTCTGATACATTGTTTCTCCCTCTCCTCAGCATGTAGCAGGCCAGAGTGTCGGGTCCCGACACTCAAAAGTCGTAAACATGAGCTATTAGTCTCCAGCTGCACAACACACACATAATTTTTTTCTAAATTTGTAATTCTTACTCCAACACTTACCTACATTCAAAGTACCATTTAAATATGTCACCAAGAAAAATTTGCGATACTGCTCCTGTATGGCCTAGGCATGCATTTAGATGGCAAATCAACGTCCTTTAAATACACTTACGAGCATAATGAGCTCTTGTTATTGGCGAGTGAAGATCGTGGGCGCCATCTTTCTTCTTGTCCGCAGCAGATAAGTAATGCTCCAGCGGTTTCCGGGTTCCGCACGGCCGGACGAACGGCCGTACACACACATACGCGAAAGCATAAGAGTCATACCCAGTTATTAGTATTTAAAGGGTAATGGACACAGCTCCTTCTCTTTGAGATTGTCAGCATGGCACCCAAAAAAGCGAGCGGAAAGCAAACAGCAGCAAAGGAGGCCAAGACCAAAAGGCCACAGCGGCATGAGGACACTTCATTCCCCAGACCAAGCACACAGTCGCACAAATCGACTACAAAGCTGCCTGAAACTTGGAGCAAAAGTGGCCACCACAAGGCTACATGGCCCACAAAACCCAGCCCATCCAAAACAGCAAGCACAAGCAAGGCAGGATCCTCCAAGAAGAAGGCACCCACATCCAAACAGCAAGGTACGACAACGTCCAAGGGGAAAAGTAAGCAGAGGGCCCGAAGCCCGAGCCCACCAAGAACACCCTCTCCTGCTCCCCGCCCTACCACATCTTATGATAAAGGGGGCACCAGTTCCAAGGGCACCAAGAAGCAGAGGGCCCGAATCCCCAGCCCACCAAGCACACCCTCTCCTGTTCCCCACGCAACCACATCCCATGATAAAGGGAGCACCAGTTCCAAGGGCACCAAGAAGCAGAGGGCCCGAAGCCCCAGCTCACCAAGCACACCCTCTCCTGCTCCCCGCGCAACCACATCCCATGATAAAGGGAGCACCAGTTCCAAGGGCACCAATAAGCAGAGGGCCCAAAGCCCCAGCCCACCAAGCACACCCTCTCCTGCTCCCCGTGCAACCACATCCCATGATAAAGGGAGCACCAGTTCCAAGGGCACCAAGAAGCAGAGGGCCCGAAGCCCCAGCCCACCAAGCACACCCTCTCCTCCTCTGACACATTTGCCACCGGCACAGGTGGAAACCAGCGAGACCTATGCAACATCCACGCCTGGAAGTTCGGTGGCCATCCAGGCAAGGACCCCCAGTCCTAATGCCAGTCCATTCTTTTACCAGCCACGTGACGCCCGATTAATCACCACACAGCCAGCCCAGAATGACCCCTGAATTGCCACCAAACAGAGATGAGCCTGAAGAACAACCATTAGGCCGAACATTGCGGCGAGGCCAATTGAGCGGCTGGTTTGGGGAGGCACAAACGCTAGCCTTGGCAAGTGGCCTCACAATGCATTATGATGAGCTATTTCGGCGCCATTTCAAAGCAACCAGCAAAATTAGAAAGAACCAAATTTGGGAAGAGCTCACCAGACAGGTGAATGAACCAAGCCTGTGGCCCTGCAAGTCTATTTCCACCCGTTTCTGGACCCTCACTGCCTCCCAGCCTTGGCTGACAAATCAGGTGAGGATAGAAGAGCACTAGGGTCAAGTGCTCCTGGAGCGCTGCTCCAAGCCTCAGACCCTGTTCCACAAAGGGTAGCCGGCCAGAGGCTTTATGGTGAGCCTACTAGGGATCCGGAGTTCCTGTCCTGGCTTCTGAGGAGGTGAGTGTTTTGGGGACTGTGTCCCTTTCTTTTCCTTCAGGGGTCCCGCCCCCTCTTCCTGACCTGGATACTCGCCGCTGCCTTCTCGTCTCTCTCTCTCTCTCTCCCTCCCCCCCTCTTGTTTGGGGGGGGGGCGGGTGGTAGCGGTGAGTGGTGTTAGTTGTGGTGTTTTGGCGTTTACAGTGTGTTTTTTGCCCGCCGCGCCGCTTTGTACTGCGCTCCGCGGCTGTGGGCGCTATAACCTGTGCCGCTTTTGCTTTGTCATGGCGCCGGCGGAGTCACGTGGGCGCCGTTTTCGTGCTCTTCGGGGGGGCGGGGCCGGGGGATGACGCGTATCGCGTCTCCCCCCCCGCGGCCCGCACCTCTGCCAGCGCCATTTTGGATTAGCTGCAGGTCTGGATTTCTCCCTTCCGGGCTGCAGCGCTGTTTCCTCCGGTGTGTCGCTTCATCCTGCAGTCTTTGCCTTGGTGACCCTGCGGTGTCCTTGGTCCGTGAGTCCCCCTTGGGGGGTTTTTTATTGGTCTTGTGGGGCATGTGCTGCGGGATGCTCATGTGTCATTTTTACTTATGTCTTTCAGGCGGGATACCAGTCGGTTGTGGTTTCTCCCGGCTCTACTCCATCCCCCCCCCCCCATTTTTGCTGATCTGAGGGCATCCCGTGGGAGGGCATCATGGGTGGCTTTTTTATTAGCCTTTTCCCAGCGCTGGCCTATTGTGCCTGTGTTAATCACCATATGGAGGTTTCTGGGGATAGCGTGTTTGGGGGTCCTTTGGGGCAATCCCGGCTGTGTTCCATGTGCGGGGTATCCCCTATCAGCAATGATGTCACGGTGTGCGTGCCGTGCGCTCAAAGTGTCCATGCGCTCCAGCTTCATTTGCCTGCATCGGGTCCCAGCTCTGCCCCCCCTTTGGCGTCACCTACCCCCCCCCCCCCCCCACTGCTGCAATTAGCTCCCAGTGAGGGGGATGCTAGCAGGGGTCACAGTCTGATCTGGCACTTCGTGTGGCCAACATTGAGAAGCAGCTTGCCGGGTCTATTCCTAGGAAGGCTTCTGGCAAGAAGCTGCACCTGACTTCCACACCCTCTTGCTCCACTGAGGAGTATGAGGAATTTGATGCCTCTGGTGGTCTTTATTCCCTAGAGGAAGGGGAACTGTTCCAGGACTCTGACTTCTCTGAGGACCAGCAGGAGGGTTGCATTAGTGACCCTGGTTCTGCATCCGGGGAGGAATCATGGTACCCTGAGGACACTGACAAACTGCTGTCACAAATTTTTGAAATCTTGTACATTGCTCCCCCTGAGGTGGCTAAGAGAAAGCAGGGTGAGCTTTTTCATCCTGGTAAACAGCGTCTGGAGTTCCCTGAGCAGGGCCATTTCACTTCTATGGTGCTTAGGGAGTGGGAACGTCCTAACAGGCTGCCCGCTGTGCCCAAGGGATTGGATAAGAGGTATCCCTTTCCTGCTGATCTAGTAAAGCATTGGTCCTGTCCCCCTGAGGTGGACGCTCCAGTGCTAGGCCTGTCTAATACTTCGGTCATGCCTTCCCTGACACTACCACTCTGAAGGACAGCGAGGACCGGTGCATGGATCAGCTGGCCTGCCATGCTTTTACTTGTGTGGGGGCTGGACTGCGCCCGGCCTGTGCTGCTGCCATTACTGCTATTGCCCTTAAGAAACTGCTCAAGCGTCTCTGTGATGGCGCTATGGCTGATAGGAGGAGGGAGGATTATAGGGCCCTCTTGCTTTGCTCTGATTTTGTTGTATTTATCCTTATTGCCATGGATGATGCTGTGAGGCTGGGCGGTAGGGCCTCTGCACTTTTGGTGGCTATGCGCCGCTCTGTTTGGTTACGTCAGTGGGCAGCTGATGCTGCTGCTAAGAAGGCTCTCACTGGGCTCCCCTTTGCGGGGCTGTGGCTCGTTGGTGAGCGTCTTGATGTTTTGGCCAAGGATGGCAGGCTGCCTCAGCGTAAGATGCAGCCCCGGCCTTTTCGGGGGACCTCCGTCTCCCTCCCTTCGTTCTTCCAGAGGAGGTCGTGGCTCCCTCTTCTCAGGTAGCCACAGAGAGTCTTGGGGCCGTCCCGTGGACGTCCCGCTCTCTCCTGGGGTTCCAAGCCCAAACCTCCTCCCAAGATTCATCAGATCCCGGATGTCTTTAAACTCCCTGTCAGCTTAAGAGTTATTTTCGGCGGTTCAATGCCTGCTGGAGTCAGGGGTTATTTGTCCGGTGCCCCATCAAGAACAGGGTCAGGGGTACTATTCCAATCTCTTCGCGGTCCCCAAAAAGGACGGCTCTCTGAGGCCCATTCTGGACTTGAAGGGCCTCAACAAGTTTGTCAGATTCAAACATTTTCGCATGGAGATGCTACGCTCTGCTGTCGGTACCCTTCGCCTGGCGACTTCATGACCACCGTGGACATCAAGGATGCTTATCTTCATGTGCCTATCTTCCCAGGTCATCAGAGATTTCTGAGGTTCGTGCTGGAGGATCAGCATTCCCAGTTTGTGGCCTTACCATTCGGTATCACCTCAGTGCCTCGGGTGTTCACCAAGGTGCTGGCGGGAGTGATGGCTCTGCTGCGAACCCGGGGCATTCGCATCCTTCCAACCAGGTGGCGGACTCCCTGAGCAGGGGGACGTCTCATCTGGGGGAATGGTCCCTCAACTACCAGGTGTTTCTCTCCCTGTGTCACCGCTGGGGTCAGCCGGATTTGGACCTGTATGCGTCCCGTCACAATCACAAACTTCCCAGATTTGTCTCCCTGTCACAGGATCCTCTGGCCTTCACCACGGATGCACTGGCAATGCCTTGGATGGAGTTTCGGCTTCCCTATGTGTTCCCTCCGTTCCCTCTACTGGGCAGGGTCATGCGCAAGATTGCCCAGGAGGGGGTGTTAGCCTTCCTGGTGGCCCCCTGTTGGCCAAGAAGGGTGTGGTTCGCAGATGTCGTGCAGTTGGCAGTAGACCAGTACGTCTTGCCCAGGGATCCAGATCTTCTCACTCAGGGACAGCTACGCCATCCCAATTTACAAACGCTGGCTTTAACGCCTTGGCTGCTGAAACCAAGCACATCTTGACAGAGAAGGGGTTGCCTACCTCTATTGTGGATACCATGATTTGGGCTAGAAAGAAGTCCTCGTCCTTTATCTATTACAGGGTCTGGCATGCTTACATTGCCTGGTCCAAGTCTCTTCCCTGTCTGTTTTTTTTCCATTCCCAGGATTCTGTAATTTTTGCAACATGGTTTGGATACTGGCCTTTAACTAAGTACCCTCAAAGGCAATGTGGCAATTTTTTTTCAAAGATCTTTTGCCAACCACTGGTTGGTTAAAACTTTTTTCCAGGGTGTTACTCATGTGCGTCCACCTCGTAAGCCTATGCTACCAGTCTGAGACTTGAATCTGGTGTTGTCTGCTCTGCAGGGTCCTCCCTTTGAGCCTATCCGTGGGGCTGCTTTGCCCATTCTGACTCTTAAGGTAGCCTTTTTGGTGGCTATCACTTCTGTAAGGCGAGTTTCTGAGCTGGCGGCGCTTTCCATCAAACCCCCTTATTTTGAGAGGCATCAGGATAAGGTGGTGTTTCGGCTTAAGACGGATTTCTTGCCTAAGGTTGTGTCTGCCTTTCATCTCAATCAGGACATTGTCTTGCCTTCATTGTGTCCTAATCCTGATAATTCCAAGGAGCGGACACTGCATTCTCTGGATGTGGTCAGGGCTCTGAAGTTTTATTTGGTCGTTACTGAGCCTTTCAGGAAATCTGATGCTCTTTTTGTTCTCACTTCTGGACATAGGAAGGGTTTGCCTCCGGCTAAATCCACTATCAGCAAGTGGATCCGTCAGGCGGTGGTTCAAGCCTATTCTGCTAAGGGGAAGGAACCTCCCTTTAGAATTACTGCTCATTCCACTCGTGCTTTTGGTGCCTCTTGGGCTTTTCAGCACTAAGCTTCTGTTGAACAAGTTTGCAAGGCTGCTACTTGGTCTTCTGTTCATACTTTTTCCAAGTTTTACAAGGTTGATGTTAAGGCCTCAGCTGATGCTGCTTTTGCCCGCAAGGTGCTTCAGGCGGTAGTGACTTGAACTGCCGGCTGTTACTTATTGGGGATCCCACCCTACTTTTGGACACTGCTTTTGGATGTCCCAACTGTTATGAATACCGAAGCAGGCCGTGCCATGCAATAAAGAAAAAAGCAATTCTGTGAGTACTCACCTGTAGAATTGTTTTTGTTCTTGCATGGTACATCCTGCTTCGACCCACCCTTGTTATCGTTATTCTTGGTTGCCTCTTTAAGGTGATTGTTCCAAGTTATTTTACCTTTTTTCATTTTTTACCATTATTTTCTCCCTGCTTCTTGTCTCACTGCTTGTCTACACTGGGAACTCTATGTTTAGTCCCATTTTTATAGGGGGCCGGGAGATGCCACAGCTTTCTGCAGTACCACTGCGCCACCTTGTGGCGGAATAACCAACTGTTATGAATACCGAATGCAGGCCGTGTCATGCAAGAACAAAAACAATTCTACAAGTGAGTACTCACAGAATTGTTTATTTTCATCTTTCAAACTGGCGGAGGCTTCCCCACCAAATTAGAATATACCAGAGCTCTTTAATACACCCCGTAGCATTAGAGGGCCTCTCTGGCAGACAGGACACGGACATCCATACCATTTCTGCAGGTTAGTAATGTTTGTTTGAATGTGAACTATTGTAAACGTGTCAAATGAGGCTCACAGGCAGATATGAACACATGCCCCTAGGGAGTGGCTTTGAGGGGAGGTTACTGTTTTTTTAATGTCTGAGGAATGGCCTTCATGATGGACACTCTGCCAGGGTGCAGTAGTTAATGGTCCTTAAGAAAGTTTGCAAGCCATACACGACCTTTGACAGTATTTCTGCTCACTATTTATCTTACCAAAGCACTGCATTTGAGGTGAATATAGTCAATAATAGACAACACTTACTTCTTTGTCTTTCTACCACTGGGGTTGTAGCTGTGCTTTGGTCAGACAAACTTGAGCTGGGGTCAGGGAAAGGTCAACATAGGAAGAATGCACAGCAGCATACTCTGAAGCCAAATGCTATTTGCAAGCTGACTGTGGGCCCCTAATGCGCCATTTTGGATCTGTAAAGCCTCCTAACATGCAGTACATGCATGTTTGTATTATATAAGGTGACCAATCTGTATGTACAGGGTGAGGCATACATATAAGAGATACTCACATTCATTGTGAAGGTCAACTTGGACCGTTGGAGAAGTTGTCGTTCCTGCTTGACCACGTGTTTTCGAAAGCATATGTACCAATCCAGCTCATCAATGGATGTTTGTGAGTTTACGTGCCTTTTACTTTTAAACCCAGCCCAGCATCCAGCCTCTGGAAGTGTGGAAGCCTCCTCCAGTTTGAGCACGCTGTCTACTTCCCTGCTGTCTACACAGGACCAGATAACTGGTGAAGCATGTGAATGCACATGACTAATTTTGTTCTTAAAGATATTTAGTGCCCAATCTGAAACACTTTTTCACATGTCCCAACAGACTCCCACACTAATGGATGTCATCCAGAAGATGGAGGAGGAGGATGCCAGCCTTATTGAACCTTCGCAAATTACCCCCCTGGAACCTAATCTGCCACTGCCCCAGCATCCTACTGCAACAAATCCTCTGCAGCAGAGTGAAGCTGGACGCATGCTTCCAGCCTATCGTGGTCAGCAGGCTGAGACTGAGCCTACAGTCCCCAGTGCTCGCTCTGCTGCAGAGGTTTTGCCAAGCACATCTGGTACTCTTGCTTGCCCTAGAACTTCAGCATCTGCAGGCGCTCAAACCTGGGGAAGTAGAAGACACAGTCAACAACGTCGACCAGTTTCCCAGGAGAGGCGCGTGCCAATCCTCGAGTCAGCATGGCGCCATGACAGCCGTTACTTTAGGCAGGTGACTCAGCGAACAACAGAGCAGATTACTGCACTATTAGAGAACTTCAATACTACATTCACCACCATGCTGACTGATTTTAGGACGAGCAACAGCCAGATGGCTGAACAAACGGCCACCTTCAACAGCCAGATGGCTGAACAAATGGCCACCTTAAACAGACAAGTAGTTGCACATGACCAGCTCACCCTTCATACATATCCTCCAGCACGGACTTCGGAAAAAACTCTTGAAAATTCCAGCACGCAAAACAAAAAAGAGTGTCCAGCTCCAGGAATAAAACGTAACTTTTACTAGAAACTCGATAATAGCATCCAACATAAAGATCCAAAACAGAGTGCCAAAAGACGATGTGTCCCCTCCAATCCCTCACCACACGTAACGCGTTTCAGGCTTCAAGAGCCCTTAATCATACAAAGTGTAGCTAGAAAACAAACAATTTAAATAATAGAAGAGGTCACGCACTCACCCGTCCCACCGAGAAACCGTGCCGCCCGCCGCCGCAGTAAAGTGACGTCAGAGCACGGAACTCAGCATGAGAGGCGAGCGCTCCGGCCCCTCCCCTCAGTATCGAGACCAGGGTGTTGCCACCTCCCCCTCCGTGACCTCAGGACCAAGCCCCCAAAACGTGCCACATTGATAGGCTAAAGTCTAAGCCAATGAAAATGCAGAATGACAAACTACATGCATATTGTACACTGCTCGCAAATGGAGCATACTGTTGTGGATAGCATCCTGTCTTATCTATGCACAGCCGCGCTAACATAGGAGCGGCATACATGCTGGCTGGCTCATCATGTTTGTTTGCAATATTGGGGAGCATTATTTGCTTGCAAAAAACATTTGGCCATGGCAAAAATTGGACTGGGGGTCATTGGCTGGGTGGCCACCAAACAGGCGTGCATGTGGCATAGGTATGGCTGGTTTCCACCTGTGCCGGTGGCAAATGTGGCCGAGCAGGAGATGGTGTGGCCCTATGTATTCCTGGCCGACTATTCCCCTGGAAATAGTTGCTCCCTATGGATCTTGAGGTTGGTGGGCGGGGAAACTTCGGCCTGTAGTCAGTTACTTTAGAACTCCTGGATGTGGCCAATTGCTAGGGGCCAGGAGTCTGCCCCAATTTATAGTTATGTTTTAAAATGTATGTACATGGAGTCTGCGAGTGCCCTTCAAATTACATTTACATTTTTCAATAAACTAGTTTGAATGTGACTTTAGCTGTTCTTGCCTAAGTTGATGCATTAATGTTTGTGTTTGGATATTAATGAAGGTTTGTAAGGACAAACATGAGAAAATTAACTGCATGAGGCTCAAATCAGGTGTAACATTTTTAGTAATTAACTCATTACTATATTTTTTTTAAAAAAGAAAAACGCCTTCACAGAGGCAAATAATATTCCAAACACAACAACATAAACGAACAAACAAAACAAAGGTTGGGAAAAATATGAGCCAATCAGATGTGCCCTCACTGATTGGCCAGAGTCACTAGGGGTGCCATCATATGGGTCATCTGCCTCCTGGCTGGGTGGAGAGGGGGCAGATCGATATACCGGGGGGACACGCTGCATGATGGCAAAGTTATGCAGCACGCAGCATGCAAGTATTATGTTGATGACCTTGCTGGGGTCATATTGCAGTGCCCCCTACCCGGCTCACTTTATATTTATAGTATTCACAGTGTTAGTTTTTAGTTAGTTTTTTTGTTTAGGACATATATATTTTTTGCTATTAATTGGTTTCACATCTTTCACATCCAGGATTATGTATGTAGATATATGAATTGTATAGAAAGGTCCTCAGCTGTGCATATAGCACTGTATGTATTTGATTCAATATGTGGATTAGCATAGATATCAATTTATTTTGAGAAAAGTTATTGGACGATCCTCCATTTTTGTCTTTTAAATTGTATATATATGTTTTTTATTGAGTTTTCTATGTGGTTTGTAGAGATATCATTGAGATTGATTCAATAAATTAAGATTTTTATGATCAAGAATTTGTTGGTGTGCGGCATATTGTGAGGAACTCTTGGGTCAATCTAGGGCCTGTTGTTGTGGTGCATTTGCTGTTTTTGGGTGTCCCACTTTGCCAGCACCCGCCCTTTTGCATCTTATTTCATCATTTAGCTGTGCACACCATATTGCAAAAATTCCCTCCCCGGTATGGTCCAAACATCAAAATCTGGACTTCAGGAGTCCAAAGGCCCTCTCCACGATGGCCTCGGTCTTCCTGTGGGCCCGATTGTACGCCTCCTGGGCCTCATTCTGCGGCCGAAGAATGGGCGTCAGCAGCCAGGGAAGAAGCGGATAGCCAGAATCCCCTGAAAGAATCACAAAATACTTACATAAATTACACATTCTAAGCAACATTATTGTTTAACATGTCATCAAGGGAAATAAACAGCCATAGGTTAAGACATGGGTCATCAACTAGATTCATAGGCATACAGTGAAAAGGGAATGCTGGAATTTGAGGAAACTTACCAAGGAGCCATCCACCAGATAATTCTCCAGACTCAAACCGACGGAATAATCCGGACCTCCGCAAGATATAAGCATCATGGGATGAGCCTGGATACCCGGCAAATACACTAATGAACCGCATGTCCGAGCCAACCACTGCTTGGACATTCAGTGAGTGGCCCATCTTGCAGTTCCTGAAACAAAAAAAAAAAAATTACAGCAAGCCAAGGTAAACAACTCAAACACTAACTCCTAACAACCAAACAAAAACCTGTTCTACAATCCTAATAACAAAGTACATAAGTAGTTAAAAGAACCAAGTTTATCTGTATGTGTTTAGTAAATAAAGATTAACATGCTAATTACTAATTAAGGTCAGCATTAAAATGGTTTTATAAGGCCTACATGAAAAAAAAAAATGACGAAGGTATACATTGTAAACTGTTTCACAGGGACACTTTAGAAGGAGGGATTAAGGTATGCATTGTAAACTGCTTCACAGGGACAATTTAGAAGGAGGGATTAAGGTACACATTGTAAACTGTTTCACAGAGACACTTTAGAAGGAGGGATTAAGGTATACATTGTAAACTGTTTCACAGGGACAATTTAGAAGGAGGGATTAAAGTATACATTGTAAACTGTTTTACAGGGACACTTTAGAAGGAGGGATTAAGGTATACATTGTAAACTGTTCCACAAGGACACTTTAGAAGGAGGGATTAATAGATAGTTACAATACAGTTTGGCTAAACAATAAAACCAAATGACATAATTAACTTACCTATAGATGCACTCGTCGGCTGCGGGAGGGACCAGTGCAACGTGGGTGCAATCGATCGCACCCATGACGTTGGGCATATCGGCGATATTAAAAAAACCCAACATAAGGGTGTTCCAGGCTACCATGTCGTCCGGAAAGGTAATATATTTTGGACTAATGGAAGCCATGCCATCCAGAAACTTGGATAGCGCGCGGCTCAGCATAGGCTGGGACATCCACACGGAGAGGGCACCCAGCCTCTGGAACGAGCCGTTTGCCAAAAATTGCAGGCAGCCAAGTATCTTGGTCATACCTGAAATTGCTTGCCCCTTCCTTGTGGTGCGGGCTAACCATGGCTGCAGCTCACTATACAGTTTATGCAGGGAAGCGCAATTAAGTCGGGTCAGCTCGAACAGCTCAACGTCATGCATGTGATCGATATGCATGCATCGCCGGTGCAATCTGGCCTCGGCCATGCTGACACATGCAATGCCTTGGAGCTGAAGGCGCTCATACCCCTCCACAAAGCCGCAATACATGTTCAAGCAATCCGAGGCAAAAATGGTCCCGTAAGTGGAGCAGAAATGAAACGTTTTTTTAGGGCGGTGGTCCCTCGGTAATCAGGTCTCAGAATCAGATGCAAGCCCATCCCAATAATGTAACTTATCTGAACTAATGCAAATTCTCAGATTTAGATCCGAAAATGATCCGAACTAACACAAATTCTCAGATTTAGATTCGTACCTCGAAAGCGCATATACACGAACGTATATGCGATCACACGCATGGAAAAAGTAACGTAAAAAGAAAAAATTAAAAAGAAAATACAGACACATGCGAGTCCATACGTATCTGTCTCTGAATCAACCCTAATGTGATTTTTCATTCCATTTTCAGATATTATTTATAGGGATTGTCCAGGTAAGAAAAAAACAAAATCCATACTTGCCTTTTGTCTATCTGCAATGGCATAAAAGACCAATTTCAGCGGGGATGTGCCGCTGGAGAACATGATGCCACAGAACTCAATCTCGGAACCAATAGGTTTTTTCAAACCAAAGTAGGGCAAAAACACTGCAGGCGATACAAATTACTAAATGAGCTTTCTCTGAAGTGAATGTTCAGTCAGTTTTTGAAGGATCTTTTCTAGAGACTTGATGCAGCACTGGCTACTGACACACTGACAATCTTCTGTCCCCTTCACTCTGGCCCCAGGCATATTCCCATCACTGCTTTTAGTATTCCAACTCAGCCACAGGTTGCTCCCTCTGGAAGCCTGAAGTGTTCCCTGCAGGGGGAGAAAGACAAGCAAAGGGGACAAAACACTGGTGATGTAATAGAAGCAGGTGATGTTTTGGATCAAGATTTTAGACATAAAGTAAGCATAGCTTTTTTTTGGTTAACCTAAAATGAAGAAAATCTGCAAATGTATGCTAATTGAATAAGGGTGTGGCCTCACTGGAACTATATATATATATATATATATATATATATTGTAAATGGTCATATTTGGTAATGAAGATGCTTTATAGAACATTACTGTGTACAAAAGTTTTTTACAAATCTACTCTAGCCCAGCCCATTGTATCTGAATAATTCTTTATTATTAATTTAATTCTGCAGCATTGCAGCGCCCCTGCAACTCTGTGTCGGAAACCTTGCCCCTTCCTGATGGGCAGTCTATCAGGGTGGGCTTTATCTTTGCTAGGGCTTTAACACATGTGTAAGCATACCTTAAAGCAGAACAAAACCCACCAGCGGCCAGCGGGAATCTAAAAGATTCCAGGGCTAGCTGCTGGCTATCCCCCAGGGTCTCTTGCATTGGTATGCCCCGCTGTGTGAAACCCCGCATGGCACGGGTAACAACTCTTTCCCTGGTCCAACAGCCCATGAGCTGGCTCTCGTCCAATGAGATCTGTTTACCCTTTGGCAAGCGGCTCTGATTGTTTACAATAAGGAGCACACACTGCTGCATCCCATGCATTCTCTTTGGTGTCCACTCACTCCCGTCCCAGCTATTCAGATAGGTTGGGGAGGGAGCACGTGCGCCGCCAGGGATACAGCACTGCATGCTGTCGATTGAATTCAGTCAGAGCCTTTTGCCGAATGGCATAGTCTGATTGGATGAGAGCCTGCACATGCACCATTGAACTGAGGAGAGTTGAGTTTTACTGGGTGTTCTGGGGGGGGTTTCACACAGCATGGCATCCCAGTTCCCAATGCCCAGGGGCATGTAACAAAACCCAGGAAAGTCAATTTCCCAGGTTTTGTTCTGCTTTAAAGTTTTACCCTGCTTGTAATTCCACATTGTACAGCACCATGGAAGATTATGGCGCTTTATAAATAAACAATAATAATCCAGCACCCATTTTAAACAAATGTTGTTTGTATCTTCCTGCATGCATTTATGATGGTCAGATTGGTTGTTTATTCATACAGCACAGAAAATTTTTATGAGATGATTTGCTCACACAAGACACTATTGAATTATTGCTCTAGTGTCATTTATCTGTTTCATACTGTACATGTAATGCATTTGATTATTTTGTTTCGCAAAGTAAAATATTATTTCTGTCACACCAGCCTTTTGTGAACTCAGGAACTGATTGTGAACTCATTTTCTGTGTTTTGCAGAGGAAAAGGAAGCAGAGTTCCCAGGACCAGGATGATGCCATCAGTGTGTGCAGCCTCGACAGGAACAATGTGAGTAAAGCATTATTAAATATGGTCTGCAAGTAGAGCCATGCAAACTCTGCTGCTCGTGCCCATCTAGATATTACACACGCACATAGACCATAGAAGCAGTGCTAAAGATAGTCCTGATCCAATAAATGTTCCCTGAAATTTTTCCTGAAAATGAGGACCACATTCATGCTTTATTTAAAAAAAGAGCACAAGTTAAATTGAGGTATAATTCAAAAAAGAGAAGTTGGGGGCCTGATTTACAAATTCAAAATTGACCAATGTAACAACTTACTGTATTAACTAAATCTTTGTGCCCCTTAAAGCAGATTGAAACCCTTGCCAGGCATCCCATTTCAAGATGCCCAACTGTGTAAAACATGTGTATATGACGTGGCTTTATTTTAGCATATATTATGCATGCACACACACATACTTCAATGTGATTGGACAACTTAAAATCTGTTCCTGAATACTTTTCTAATGCATGTTGAAGAGAAAGGTATAGGTTGAAGTTCAGGTGAAAGGATGTAAAAAAGACTGATCATGCATTACAGAGAGGCGACCTTAAACCGGACCTTCAGCCTGATTTATTGAAAAGCCCAAACCCTTAAAAAACTATTGCCCAGCATCTAAAATTAATATATTTTAGGTTTTTAGTCACTTACTTGCAACTCTGTTCAGGACTCTAGGATACAGGCGCCACCATTATGGTTATAGCTGTGTTTTGCACAGACAGAGCAGAGCTGGGGTCAGGGAAAGGACAGCAATCCCAGAATTCAGAGCGACACAGTCAGAAGACACTTCCTGTTTGCAGGCTGCCTGATGCTCTATTAGCTGCCATCTTGGATGTTTAAAGGCTCATAACATGCAGTAGATGCAGGTTGGATGATTTTTAATGTGCGCAATCTGTATGGTACAGGGTGGGGGAAACATATAAGATAGACTCTTATTCAGAGTGAAGGTCCGCTTTAAGTATTCAGGGTTATATGCTCAGCCTAAGAAGCAACAGCCAGCACCAACAAATGGAAGGCTAAGTTAAACAGGAGAACCTCTCAGGCCTGTACAATTTCTGTGTAGTAACCTTTGCCAGACCCATCTCTCCATAGCATATAAGAAGCAAAATATTAAAATAAAAAGCACTCCGTAGTACAAAAGTTATTTGTAGTTATATTCCAAGTATACAGCACGTCCTGTTCCAGAATATTCCTTTCACATGGGTTATACATCCACAAGATGGCGCTGGACTGCAGAAAAAACTTGTGGCCACTCCCAGCCCCTTAAATAGCCAGGAACCTCCCACAAATTCCCAGTTCTTATCTGCAGTCTGGACTGCGAAGATAGAAGATGGCTCTCTATTCTGCGTGGGTGAGCGGGGCTTATCAGCCTGCGGCCCTGCAGGACTATTCCCACCCGTTTCCGGACCCACTGCCTCCCAGCCTTGGCTGACTGGTTCGGGTGAAGGTAGGACAGCACCAGGGTCAGGTGCTGAGGAGCGCTGCTCCTACCGCAATCCCTGCACTGCACGCGCTCTTCGGGGGGGGCGGTCTCTGCGGATGACGCTTTTGGCGTCACATCTCCGCGGCCCGCCCCTCGAGGTCTATGTGGGCGCCATTTTACTTCTCTTCCTCCTTCGCTCATGCTGCGTGCGCTGCTGCTCGTTACCGGTTCGGTCCGTGAGTGTCCATGCGGGGTGTTTTTTCTTCTGAATCTCACTTGTACATGCTTATGGGGATGTCTTTTTATATCTTTCAGGCGGGGTAAACGTCACTGTGGTTTCTCCCGACCCTCTTCCCTTTAGTAATCTCCCACCTCCCTAGCAGGTTTTTGGGGCATCCCGGGTGGCTATTACTAGCCTTAACCCTATACTGGCCTGTTGTGCCACTCAAATCACCATATGGAGGCTTCTGGGGATAATGTGCCTGGGGTTCCTTCAGGACAGGCCCGGCTGTGTGTTGCGTGTGGGGTTTCCCCTGTGAGTGACGATGTCAGGGTATGTGTAAACTGCGCCCAGCAGGTGCTTGCGCTGCAGTCCGGGCTGTCTGTTGCGGGCCCTGGTGAGGGGCACACTAGTGGAGACTCTCAATCTGATATGGCTGCACGGGTGGCCAGCATTGAAAAACATATTACTGGGTCAGCCCCGCGTAAGGCTTCTGCTAAGAAGCGGCATTTATCTCCCGCTGCTTCCCTCTTTCCTGTAGAGGATGAGGGACCTTACTCACTTTCTGGCCCTTACTCCCTCGAGGAGGGGGAATTGTTTTCTGATTCAGAATCCTCTGAGGATCAACCTAAGATCTATGGTGGTACCGGGTCTCCCTTTGGGGAAGACCCATGGTCTTCAGATGATACTGACAGGTTGTTGAGTCACATGTTCGAAGTGCTTTGTATTTCTCCTCCTGCAGTGGCTCCACAGCAGCAGGGCGAGCTTTTTGATACGGTTAAGCCACGCTTGGAGTTCCCTGAGCAGACTCACTTTAATAATCTAGTGCTCAAGGAATGGGAACGGCCTAGTAGGCTACCTGGGGTGCCCAAGAGTTGGAACAAAAGGTATCCCTTTCCTGCTGATGTGATTAAACGTTGGTCTTCCCCTCCCGAGGTGGACGCGCCCGTTCTAGGGTTGTCAAATACATCTGTCATGCATTCCCCTGACACTACTACCCTGCGGGATGGTGAGGACCGGCGCATGGACCAGCTGTCCTGTCATGCTTTTGTCTGTGTGGGTTCTGCGCTGCGCCTGGCTTGTGCCTCTGCCATAACGGCTATTGCTATTAAAGGGCTGCTTAAGTGTCTCATAGATGGGGCATCTGATGACGCGGGAAGTGAAGACTATAGATCTCTCCTGCTTTGCTATGAATTTGTTGCATATATCCTCTCTGCCATGGATGATGTCATTAGTATGTGTGGAAGGACATCTGCCGTTTTGGTGGCTATACGCCGCTCTATCTGGCTGCGTCAGTGGGTAGCTGATAATGCTGCTAAGAAGGCTCTCACTGGGTTCCCCTTTAAGGGGTTGCGCTTTTTGGTGAACGCTTGGATTTGTTTGCTGGGGTGGTAGGTTACCTCAACGCAGGAGGCCTTCTCTGCCCTTTTGGGGGTCTGGTGCCTCTTTCCCCTCCTTTCGGGCATCCAGGGCTGGTCGACCGGGGTTCCTTCGGGACAAGCCCGGCTGTATGTAGCTTGTGGGGTGTCCCCTATTAGCGCTGACAATGCACGGGTCTGCGTACCTTGTCCCGAGCAGGTGCTTGCGCTGCAATCTGGCCTTCCAGTGGCTGGGCCTGCACCTCGTTTCACTTCACCTACCCCCCCAAGCTTAAATCTCACTCCCACTGAGTTGCATACATGTGGGGATTCTCAGCCTGATGTGTCTTCTAGACTGGCTAGTGTTGAGAAGTTAATTGCTAATACCTTGGCACGTAAGGACCCTGCAAAAAAGCGGCACTTAACGCCTGATGTCACTCTTTTCCCTATGGAAGCTGATGAGTTTTTGCATCTATGTGGCTATACCCCTTCATGCGAAGGGGAGCTATTCTCCGACTCAGGGTCATCTGATGAGAGGCCTAGGGGTCATGACGATTCTGGCTCTGACCCCTGGGCCCCGGATGATACTGATAGATTGCTGGCCCAGATTTTTGAGGTTCTGTCCATTTCTCTCCCTGTTGCGGCTCCCAGGCAAAGGGGGGGACTTTTTCATACCGCTAAGTCACAGTTGGAATTTCCTGAGCAAGCACATTTAAATAACCTTGTGCTCAAGGAATGGGAACTTCCCAGTAGACTTCCCGGTGTACGTAAGAGTTGGGATAGGAAGTATCCCTTTCCTGCTGATGTGGTAAAGTGTTGGTCATCATCCCCTCCCAAAGTGGATTCCCCCAATCCTAGGGCTATCTAGCACCTTTGTCATGCATTCCCCTGACTCTACTACCCTGCGGGATGCTGAGGACCGGTGCATTGACCAGCTGGCGTCCCATGCCTTTGCATGTGTGGGGATGGCGCTGCGCCCGGTCTGTGCCTCGGCCATTACGGCTGTGGCCATTAGGACCCTGCTCAGAAGTATACTTGATAGTGCCCCTGATGATTTGCCTTGTGAGGTGTTTAATGCACTCTCTAGTTGTGATGTTTTTGTAAATTTTGTCCTCTCTGCCTTGGATGACACCATTAGAATGTGTGCCAGAACATCTGCCCTTGTGGTGGCTATACGCCGCTCGGTTTGGCTGCGCCAGTGGGCTGCTGACAACGCTGCCAAGAAGGTCCTCACTGGTTTTCCCTCCAAAGGACTACACCTGTTTGGGGACCGCCTGGACCTTTTTGCTAAGGGAGGCAGGTTACCCCAGCGCAGGCGGCAGTCTCTGCCCTTTCGGGGTCAGGGCTCCTTTTACTCCCGCTAGACAAGGGAGGGGGGTTTCCTTTACTGGGGCCCGGGGAGAATTCTGGGGTAGGGGCCCCAAGCTTATGTCCTCTCTCAAGCCCCCTCAGGTATGATGGGGCGCCCTCACCCATCCGGGGGGGGGGGGGCTTCAGCACTTTGCTCACGTCTGGTGGATTCAGGAGGTAGTGTCCTCTGGTTACAAGATAGAGTTTGCTGCCTGGCCGCCCCCAAGATTCATCAGATCCCGGATTCCTCAGGACCCTGTGTCAGCTCAGGATCTAGTGCAGGCAGTGCAAAGCCTCCTGGAGCTGGGGGTCATCTGCAAGGTCCCTTTAAGAGAAAAAGGCAAGGGCTTCTATTCCAACATCTTCACAGTACCCAAAAAAGATGGTTCACTCAGGCCCATCCTGGACTTGAAGATCCTCAACAAATTTGTCAGGAGCAGGCGCTTTCGCATGGAAACTCTGCGCTCTGCCATCAGTTCCCTGCGCCCAGGGGATTTCATGACCTCTGTGGACATCAAAGATGCTTACCTTCATATTCAAGTTTGCAAGGCCGCTACTTGGTCTTCTGTTCATACCTTTTCTAAGTTTTACAAGGTTGATGTTAGGGCCTCAGCTGATGCTGTTTTTGGCCGCAAGGTTTTGCAGGCGGCAGTGGTTTAAACTGTCTGCTGTTACCTTTGGGGATCCCACCCTACTTTATGGACACTGCTATTGGATGTCCCGATTGTAAGTATTCTATCTGGAGCAGGACATACTGTATACTAAGAATAATACAATTCTGTGAATTCTCACCTGTAGAATTGGTATTATGAGTATACAGTACGTCCTGCTCCACCCCACCCTTGGTTTTTGCATTATCTTGGATCCCCTGTATGGTGATTGTTATCATTGTTATAGTTGGGTTGTGTTATTTCTCTCGGCTTCTCGTTAACTGCTTTTCAATTCAGGGGATTGTGGGAGGTCCCTGAGGGGCTGGGAGGAGCCTATTTTCGATGTCTCTGCAGTCCAGTGCCATCTGGCGGAGTAATACCCGGTTGTAAGTATTCTATCTGGAGCAGGACGTACTGTATACTCATAATACCAATTCTACAGGTGAGTATTCACAGAATTTTATTTTTTTCACACTATAAGACACACCTGGCCATAAGATGTACCCAGGGTATATAAGAGCAAAATAATAAAAAAAAACATTCTAAACCAAATGCTGTGCTAAAATGCTCCTCCTCCCAGAAACTACTAACAGACAGTGTAGCAGAAGCCCCACCCAGAACTCCATGACAGGGAGTGTGCCGAATCCCCCCATCACCCCATAATAGGTAGTGTGGGAAAATCCTCCCCAGTTAGTGTGGCAGAACTACCCCAATCACCCCCTGACAAGCAGTGTTCAGAATCCCCCCCCCCAATCACTCAATAACAGGCAGTGTACAAAACTCCTCCAATCACACCATAACAGCCAGTGTGGCAGATCACCCCATAACAGGCAGCATGTGCAGAATTTCCTCCATCCCTCCATTACTGGCAAAGTGCAGAATCCCCCCACAATCACCTCATAACGGGCAATGTGCAGAATCCCCACAATCCCCCATATCAGGCAGTGTGCAGAATCTCCTCAATCACCCCATAACCTTCAAGGGCCAGAACCCCCCCCCCCAGTCACCCAATAACAGGCAGTGTGCAGAATCCCCCCCAATGACCCCAAAACAGGTAGTATGCACCCCCCCCCCAAATCCCCCATTTACAGGCAATGTGCAGAATCCTCCATATCCCTCCATAACAGGTAGTGTGCAGAACCCCCCCAATCACCCCATAACTGGCAGGGTGCAGAATCCCCCCAATCAACCCTTACAGGAAGTGGGCAGAGCCCCCATCCCCCATATCAGGCAGTGCACAGAATTTCCCCATACCCCCATAACAGGTAGTGTGCAGAACCCCCCTCTATCACCCCAGAACAGGCAGGGGACAGAATCCCACAGTGTGCAGAATATGTCCCAATCACCCCAAAATAGGCAGTGTGGCAGAATCCCCCAATCACTCCATAACAGTCAGTATGCAGAATCACCCCAAAATAGGCAGTGTGAGGAAGCCCCCCTAATCACCCCTGACAGGCAGTGTGGCAGAATCCCCCCAAATCACCCCATAACAGACAGTGTGGAGAATCCTACCCAGTCATCCCATGACAGGCAGTGTGCAACCCCCAGCACTCCATAACAGGCAATGTGCAACCCCCCAATCACCCCATAACAGGCAGCGTGCATAATCCTGCCTATAACAGGCAGTGCGCAGAATCCCCCAAATCCCCCATTATAGGCAGTGTGCAGAATCCCCCCAATCACCCAATAACAGGCAGCGTGCAGAACCCCCTAATCCCCCAATAACAGGCAGTGTGCAGAATGTCCCCCATTACCCCATAACAGGCAGTATACAGAATCTCTGCATATTTTTGCTCCCTAAAATGCTCCTGGGTGCAGATTATGGAGCGAAGACCCCATAACAGGCAGGGTGCAGAATGTCCCCCATAACCCAATAACAGGCAGTATGCAGAATCTCTGCATATTTTTTGCTCCCTAAAATGCACCTGGGTGAAGATTATGGAGCGAAGACCCCATAACAGGCAGGGTGCAGAATCCACACTGAACCCAATAACAGGCATTGTCATTTTTTAAAATGAAACATATGTTGGGGTCGCTGCCCACATCGTCAATGTGTACAGAGCCGTGGACTCGGGGGGACTCAAGCAGTGGCAGGACTCGTATAAGCGCGCTGCCCACCGTATGCTTAATTATAAAAAATGGCACTGGAATATCCTGTGTGTGTGTGTGGGGGGGGGGGCCTGTTATGGGGTTTGGGGGGGATTCTGCATGCTGCCTGTTATGAGTTATTCGCTCCATAATCTGCACTCAGGTGCACCTTATGGAGAAAAGGTACACCTATTTCTTTTGTATAGAAAGTGGAGAATTTTTTTTAATTTCTATCATTAAAAAAAGAAAAAGCGGAGGTTTCCTAAAGCTAACCTGTTGTTGCTAATCACCTCAGTGTCTATCTCTGCTTCTGCCTGTAAAACATGAACTACCATACTACCATTAGATGATTATCTAGTGTGTGTGTGCATTATTTGAGCATATATATATATATATATATCTTTTACCGTATATCTTTTTCCAGGGGCACGCAGTGGTCCTCAACCATTATACACCAAGCACCCCCTAGTGACAAGAAGTTCCCACTGGGTACCCCCAGGGAGGAGAACAATTATAATTATTATCCAATTATTACCAATTACCAGACCTTGGAGCACTTTTTACTTTTTAACCAACAGTGTCAATGTAAGGGTACTATCTGTACATTGGCTGGGTTCCTCCCTTTTTGTCCCTAAAAATAGTTAATCCTCACATCAAATGTTTTGTGTAGCAGATGCACACCAAAAACGCACAGATGCCTATGCAAACAATGTACAAAACAAAGAGATTTTTACAATTTGTGAAATTACCGTATCTTGGTTTAATACATTATTCATTTGCACAGGCATCTGTGATTTATTGGTGTGTCTCTGTTGCTCAAAAAATGATGTGAACTTGATAATTTAGGTGAAGGAGGCACAATGATTGGGCCCCGTGACCTTATGGGCTCCAGTGCGGTTATTACCTCTGCACCCCCACCCTGCCCCAGAACATGCATACCCCCTGGGCTATATGTACTGCAGGTTGAGAAAAGTGTAAAAAAGCTACTGTTAGTATATAAAAAGCATAAGACTACAAACAAAGTGTGTGAACAGATATTTGGGAATGAGCGCTAGGTGCACACCGAATGGTTCTGCCATTGTCTCATCCTCTGAAATGTCAAAGTTAGCCCTGCTCTTGGGTGCCCAAGCCTTTCTAGATTCCAGAGCTTGTGTTCCTTACTGTTTTTCTCTGCTGGTTGTTTCGATTGTGCACCCATATCTCTGATTTACTTATCAGCTTGCTGTTTCCAAGTTTCGTATATGGCTGTGTGTCTGTGAACTGGGAGCAGCTTTCCTGGCTTGAGTAAACAATACAAGCCCCAAAATCCTTTCACTGTAACAGGTGAACTCATCATCAGCTTTGGCAAAATGAACAAACAATAATGTCCTCTTGACCCCCCCCCCCCCCCCATCTGCAGAGTTTGAATTAGAGCAGATGGGGGTAAACCTGCTGTCTCTGCTTTAGCCAACAGTATGAAGCCAGAATCAGAAAGTCTCTGATATGTACCCCAAAACATCACTATGGTGTGCTTTGTTAATATAAACATTGTTGCAAACACATAAAAAACACAATAAAAAAGAAAAGAAAATAACAGATAAGCTAAGCACCTTGCGGACATCATGTTGGCACACAATAATAGAGAAAATGGCCATCAAAAGTGGGCTTTACCTTTAATGTTCTAATTCTGGGATAAAGCTGAAGACAGGTTATAATGGGGCTACAACGCTGCTGACAGACTGGTGATATCTTTAAGCCGTACTGTTACCTCCGGGTCATTTAGGCCATATTTGACTTCATTTTTCACATTCCATTCAGATTCTGCTCCTGACACCTATGTGCTTCTAATCTGCTTCGGAAGAAAACACTGGTACAGAATCTCACCTGCTGCATTTTACACACTAGTGTTATATAACTAGTTGTGTCTGGACTTTGCAAAAATAATGTTCTTTCATGGCTGTTGCTTGCCATTTACCAAATCAGACAAACTCCAGCTGAACTCAGCGCTGTGTTTTCATTTGGCTTTCAAAATAATTACACTCAAGTGGTGTGACGTTTTAACTAATGGGCAAAAATGTCACTTTTTATGTGGGGACAGAAGAAAGTGATTTCAGTCAAATAGTCTCTCAGCATTCTTTTGCCTGCAGCCATGAGTCACCCTGTACAAGACACAGCAGCTTTTTGCCCTGGGGAAATGTGACATTGAGTACAATACATTCACACCTAGAAGGTTTCTTTACTATATTGGAGACCAGACAGGGTTTCTGTCCACAGGTGTAATTGAGACCCGTGGGATATTGCTGGTATGCTACCGTGCCATTTGCAAGTCTTTACTTAGCCTGTTCTGGGCGTTTAATCATAAAAAGACAGTTTTAGGTTGTATTTCAAAGAATGGGAAAGAAAAAAGGTTCTGCCAATATTCGAACACTTGACGAAGCAGCAATGTAACGTGACATGCATGGGGTTTATAACTGGTCATTTAGCACTATTTGCTCTTGCACTTGAGCTCTATGTGATATTTGTATATATTTTTCAGACATTCGAATATAGAGGGTATTTATTTCATTGTGTTATGAGTGGTATTATGATAGGGACTGCTATGAGTGGTGATATGATAATTCATCAATAGGCATATACATAATTTTAAATTTAAGAAGAAATGGCTGAGATATCAGGGTTTACAGCTTCAGCCAATAATATTCTCTATTCCAAGTATGCAGCACGCCCTGCTCCAGTAATGATTCATTACGTCTGGGATATAGTCCACAAGAAAGCGCTTTACTGCAGAGATGGCAAAAAAAGAGGCCCCTCTCCCGGTCCTTATATACCCGGGACCTCCCACTAAATTCCCCAGTTCCTTCTCTGCAGTAGGGCTGCGAAGGTCAAGATGATGGCTTCTCTCCTCGCAGGTAAGCTGGCCTGCACAGCCCCTGGCCCTGTGTTCTATTCCCACCCGTTCCACTGTTACTTGCCTCCCAGCCTTGGCTGCGTGGTCGGGTGACGGTAGGCAGCACCTATTGGAGGTGTTTTTAATGGAGTATTGCTCCACCGCAAATCCCCCACCAGAGTAGGCGGCACAGGTTGGTGAGCCTGGATATGGGATGCCCCGTCCGCGTTAGCCCTCATTACATGCCCCAAATGTAACTATGGGCTTATACTCCCCCTTCTTCCGTTTTCCCGGTTAGTCGGTACGTTATTGTATGAGTGATTTCAACTGTGATTTGACTCTGTGACACTGTACTGTTAAGCACTGGCACATAGGTTCAGCGCTCCTTCCTCCTCTCCTCAGTCATTCTTTCATGTGTGTCAGTTTTCTCTTTGAAAGGCCTGCGCGCGCGCTCTGCGGTGGGCCGGTGACGTCACTGGGGCCAGCTGCGCGTTGATTGCCCGCCGGACGGCCTGTCCCCGCGTTCCTGAAGGGGGCAGGGCCTAGCGCTCGGCGCGTTCCACAAGCGGCCAGCCCCCTCCTGAGCTGATCAGCGCCATCTTGCCCTGGCATCGCCGTAGATTGCAAGCTCTGCGACGTCCGTGAGTGCCCTCACCTGGCTTGTATTTTAATTTACTTATATGTATTAGTATTATTTATTGTTATACCATGCTGACTGTGTGTTTTATGTTGTGTCTTTCAGACGGGAGAGGTTTCTCCCGGTCCTGTGCCCTGTGTTAAACATATTGAAATTGGGGGCTTAATTTTGAAATCTTCCCACTAGTGGACATTTAAGGGGCATCCCGGGTAGCTGCACAGCGTAATTCCCATTAGTCATTGTGACATTGAAATTCACCATATGGAGGCTTCTCAGGATGTTGTGCTCGGGGTCCCCTCGGGGCAAGCCCGGCTGTGTGTGGTGTGCGGGGCATCCCATGTGGGCGATGATGTGCGGGTCTGTGTACCCTGCGCCCAGCAGGCGCTTGCGCGGCAATCTGGGCTACATGTGTCTGGGTCGGCACCCACTGCATCGTCCCCCACGCACCCTGCTTGATTATGACCCCTAGTGAACTTAACACTAGCCGGGAGTCTCAATCTGATGTTTCCACCAGACTTGCCAACATTGAGAGACTGATTGCTAGCTCTGCAGCCCGCAAGGCTCCAGCTAAGAGACGGCATGTGGCGCCTGCTGTGCCGGCCTTTACTATGGAACAAGATGATTTCCTTGATTTTTCTGACTATACCCCTCTCGAGGAAGGGGAATTATTCTCAGATTCAGATTTATCTGACGATCAGCATTGTCTTGGCGCTGATCCCGGTTCAGAACATTGGGATGCTGATGACACCCATAGATTTTTGAAGTACTTTCCATTGCAGCGGCACCTAAGCAGCAGGGGGAATTGTTTGGTACCGCAAAATCGTGTTTGGAATTTCCAGAACAGACGCATTTTAATAATCTGGTTCTCAAGGAATGGGAACGGCCTAGCCGGCTCCCCGGTATCCCGGTGAGGATAGTGAGGACCGGCATATTGACCAACCGACTTCCCACGCCTTTGCCTGTGTGGGTTCGGCCTTGAGCCCGGTTTGTGCTTCCGCTATTACGGCCGTGGCTATTAGGACCTTGATCAGGGGCCTTCTGGACGGCTGCCATGAGGATCCTTCTAGTGCTGAATTTAGAGCCTTGTCACAATGTGAGATGTTCATCACCTATGTTCTCTCTGCCTTAGATGACACCATTCGGATGTGTCTATCCGCCGCTCGGCCTGGTTGCGCCAGTGGGCAGCTGACAATGCCGCTAGAAAGGCGCTCACGGGGCTCCCCTTTAAGGGGTTGCGCCTGTTTGGTGATCGTTTGGACCTTTTTGCTAAGGGAGGTAAGTTACCCCAATGCAAAAAGCAGCCGTGACCCTTTCGGGGCTCCGGGTCCTTCACTCCCTCCTTTCGTGGGCCTAGGTCAGGCAGGGCAAAGGGGAGATTTCTGGGGCAAGGGCAGAGGCTGTGCCCGGCCCAGATCCTCCTGGGAGGCCAAACCCAAATCTACTGCCAAGCCCGCTCAGCAATGAGGGGGCGCCCTCACCCTTCCGAGTGGGGGGACGGCTGCAGCTCTTCGCTCAGGTCTGGGCTCAACAAGTCTCAGACAATTGGATTCTGGAGGTTGTCTCCTCTGGATACAAGCTGGAGTTCACGGACTGGCCTCCTCCCAGATTCCTCAGGTCCCGGGTTCCTATGGACCCTCGGGCAGCTCGGGGTTTGTTCCTGGCGGTACAAAACCTTTTGGCCATGGGGGTCCTCTGTCAGGTCCCTCCGGGAGAGAGAGGTCAGTGCTACTATTCCAATCTCTTTACAGTGCCCAAAAAGGATGGTTCCATCAGACCCATCCTGGACCTAAAGCTTCTCAACAAGTTCATCAGGACCAGACGTTTTCGCATGGAAACTCTGCGTTCCGCTATCAGCTCCCTGCGCCCGGGGGACTTTATGACTTTAATGGACATCAAGGATGCTTACCTTCATGTGCCGGTCTTCCCAGGGCATCAGCGGTTCCTCAGGTTCGCAGTAGAGGAACAACACTGCCAATTTGTGGCACTTCCCTTCGGTCTCACCTCAGCCCCCGGAGTGTTCACCAAGGTGTTGGCGGGTGTGATGGCCCTTCTCAGAGCCCGGGGTATTCGCATTCTTCCTTATCTGGACGACCTTCTCATTACGTCCCATTCACTCCAGCAGGCAGAATTGGACACCCGGACGGTGGTGGCAACTCTGGAAATGTTCGGATGGGTGATCAATTATCCCAAATCCTCGCTCTCCCCGTCCTGGGTGACCCCCTTCCTGGGTATAACTCTGGATACCATTCAAGCCAGGATTTTCCTCCCTCAGCAGAAGGTGGACTCTCTTCAAGCTCTTACTCATTTCTTGCTGTCCAGCCCTCATCCATCCATTAGGCAAGGGATGCAATTGGTGGGACATATGGTGGCCTGCTTCGAGGCAGTCCCTTATGCTCAATTTCACATGAGACCCCTTCAGCTCCATCTTCTGTCAGTCTGGTACAAGAGTCCCCTGTCTCTGGATCAGGCCTTTGTTCTATCTCCTTTGGTCCGGTGGTCCCTCCTGTGGTGGCTGGACTTGAGGAATCATCTGGGGGCAGATCATTTCTGACGCTGTGTTGGGAGACTACGGATGCCAGTCTGTCAGGTTGGGGGGGGGCTACTGGAGAGCCCTCCAATTCCAGGGGCTGTGGAGCCCTCAGGAGGCACACGCCCCATCAATGTTCTGGAGCTGAGGGTGGTCCGGTTGGTGCTGGCGCAGCTGACACCTCGCCTCCACGGCCTGCCGGTTCAGGTTCGCTCTGACAACCTGACTGCGTTCGCTTACATTAATCATCAGGGAGGGACTCGGAGCAAGAGTACCCTCCGGGAGGTGTCGTTGATCTTGTCTTGGGCCGAGGACAATGTCCCGTGCATCTCTGTGGTTTACATTCCGGGAGCAGAGAATCTAGAAGCGGATTCTCTGAGCAGGGGGGCCTCTCGCCGGGGAGAATGGTCCCTCAACAGCGAGGTCTTCCTATCCCTTTGTCACAGGTGGGGGATGCCGGACGTGGATCTGTTTACTTCTTGCCACAATCACAAGCTGCCAGCATTTGTCTCACTGTCCCAGGATCCTCTGCCTCTGGCGGTGGATACACTGTCTCTGTCCTGGCAGGGGTTCGGTCTTCTGTACCTCTTCCCTCCGTTTCCCCTTCTGGGCAAGGTTCTGCGCAAGCTGATTCAGGAAAGAGTGCCAGCTGTTCTGGTGCCCCCCAGGTGGCCAAGACAGGTGTGGTTCGCAGACGTCGTGCAGCTGGTGGTGGATCAGTACCCCCTGCCCCTAGTTCCGGATCTTCTCACTCAAGGACAGCTCTGTTACCCCAATTTACAAGCGCTGGCTTTGACGGCCTGGCTGCTGAAACCTCCATCCTAAGGGAGAAAGGTCTGGCTGATTCGGTCTTTCAGACTCTGGTCAGGGCTAGGAAGAAATCCTCTTCTACCATCTACTATAGGACCTGACGGGCCTACATTGACTGGTGTGAGGCTAGGGCCTTTCCCTGTTGGGTGTTCTCCATCCCTCGGATACTGGAGTTCCTTCAACATGGTCTGGATTTGGGTTTTCAGCTCAGCACTCTGAAGGGGCATGTTTCCGCTTTGGGTGTTTTCTTCCAGAGGTCTTTCGCTCTTCATCCTCTGGTCAAGACTTTCTTCCAGGGGGTCACTCATGTGCGCCCTTCCCGCTAACCCATCTTACCGGTTTGGGATTTGAATTTGGTGTTGTCTGCCCTTCAGGGTCCTCCGTTTGAGCCTGTGCATGAGGCTGCGCTGTCTATTCTCACTTTGAAGGTTGCCTTCTTGGTGGCTATCACTTCTGTCCGGCGTGTTTCTGAGTTGGCCGCTCTGTCCATTCAGGCCCTCTACTTTGAGAGACACCAGGACAAGGTGGTTTTTTGTTTTAAACCAGACTTCTTGCCTAAGGTTGTCTCTGCCTTTCCCCTCAATCAGGACATTGTGCTTCCTTCCTTGTGCCCTAATCCTGGTAATGACAAGGAGAGGGCCTTGCATTCTCTGGATGTTGTCAGGAATTTGAAATACTACCTGGTGGCTACTGCGCCTTTCAGGAAGACGGACGCCTTGTTTGTGGTACCCTCGGGTCCCAAGAAGCGTTTGGCACCTGTTAAGTCTACCATTAGTAAATGGATTTGTCAGGCCATTGTTAGGGCCTATTCTGCTAAGGGGAAGGATCCTCCTTTCCGAGTTACTGCTCATTCTACCCGTGCTGTTGGGGCTTCCTGGGCCTTTCAGCACCAGGCTTCTGTTGAACAAGTTTGTAAGGCTGCTACTTGGTCTTCTGTTCATACTTTTTACAAGTTTTACAAGGTTGATGTTCGGGCCTCAGCGGATGCTGTTTTTGGCAGCAAAGTTCTGCAGGCGGCAGTGGTTTGAACTGCGCGTTGTTGCCTTTTGGGATCCCCACCCGTTTATTGGACACTGCTATTGGATGTCCCAGACGTAATGAATCATTCCTGGAGCAGGGTGTGCTGCATACTTAGAATAATACAATTCTGTGAATACTCTCCTTGTAGAATTGTTATTATAAGTATGCAGCACGCCCTGCTCCATCCCACCCTGAGTACTTGTTCTTGGATCCTCTATATGGTGAATGTTTCCTGGTTAATGTTCTTAATCTTGTTATTGGCTTCTCCTGGTTCCCTTACTGCTTTTTTATACTGGGGAATTTATTGGGAGGTCCCGGGTATATAAGGACTGGGAGGGGCCTCTTTTTTGCCATCTCTGTAGTAAAGCGCCCTCTTGTGGACTATATCCCAGACGTAATGAATCATTACTGGAGCAGGGCGTGCTGCATGCTTATAATAACAATTCTACAAGGTGAGTATTCACAGAATTGTATTTTTTCATCCCGTCCCCCAATCAGCTCATGATTTCTCTCCTGAAAGAGTGTGGCCCTTGGATCTGTGATGCTGCATAATAATCAGTTTGTGTTTGTGATTTCAGTGTTTTATTTGGAAGTATGTTTGCCCTACAAGCTGGCTTTTGCATATATATTTAGTTTATCCATGGTGGTGTAGCACTCTAGTAGGTGTACATGGTTAAATCTACATTGAGGTTCTTCAGGTTGTATGTGGGGTGCAAATTCTTAATTTAGATGCAAAAAGGCAGTTCCAGTTTGGAATGGACAAACTGGAATAAAATATAGGGTCAGTCAATACATACCTCCCTCCATGGGTATTAGGTTCCAGGCTCATCCACTGTGTAAAGCTCGGGGTTTGTTCCTGGCGGTACAAAACCTTTTGGCCATGGGGGTCCTCTGTCAGGTCCCTCCGGGAGAGAGAGGTCAGTGCTACTATTCCAATCTCTTTACAGTGCCCAAAAAGGATGGTTCCATCAGACCCATCCTGGACCTAAAGCTTCTCAACAAGTTCATCAGGACCAGACGTTTTCGCATGGAAACTCTGCGTTCCGCTATCAGCTCCCTGCGCCCGGGGGACTTTATGACTTTAATGGACATCAAGGATGCTTACCTTCATGTGCCGGTCTTCCCAGGGCATCAGCGGTTCCTCAGGTTCGCAGTAGAGGAACAACACTGCCAATTTGTGGCACTTCCCTTCGGTCTCACCTCAGCCCCCGGAGTGTTCACCAAGGTGTTGGCGGGTGTGATGGCCCTTCTCAGAGCCCGGGGTATTCGCATTCTTCCTTATCTGGACGACCTTCTCATTACGTCCCATTCACTCCAGCAGGCAGAATTGGACACCCGGACGGTGGCGGCAACTCTGGAAATGTTCGGATGGGTGATCAATTATCCCAAATCCTCGCTCTCCCCGTCCTGGGTGACCCCCTTCCTGGGTATAACTCTGGATACCATTCAAGCCAGGATTTTCCTCCCTCAGCAGAAGGTGGACTCTCTTCAAGCTCTTACTCATTTCTTGCTGTCCAGCCCTCATCCATCCATTAGGCAAGGGATGCAATTGGTGGGACATATGGTGGCCTGCTTCGAGGCAGTCCCTTATGCTCAATTTCACATGAGACCCCTTCAGCTCCATCTTCTGTCAGTCTGGTACAAGAGTCCCCTGTCTCTGGATCAGGCCTTTGTTCTATCTCCTTTGGTCCGGTGGTCCCTCCTGTGGTGGCTGGACTTGAGGAATCATCTGGGGGCAGATCATTTCTGACGCTGTGTTGGGAGACTACGGATGCCAGTCTGTCAGGTTGGGGGGGGGCTACTGGAGAGCCCTCCAATTCCAGGGGCTGTGGAGCCCTCAGGAGGCACACGCCCCATCAATGTTCTGGAGCTGAGGGTGGTCCGGTTGGTGCTGGCGCAGCTGACACCTCGCCTCCACGGCCTGCCGGTTCAGGTTCGCTCTGACAACCTGACTGCGTTCGCTTACATTAATCATCAGGGAGGGACTCGGAGCAAGAGTACCCTCCGGGAGGTGTCGTTGATCTTGTCTTGGGCCGAGGACAATGTCCCGTGCATCTCTGCGGTTTACATTCCGGGAGCAGAGAATCTAGAAGCAGATTCTCTGAGCAGGGGGGCCTCTCGCCGGGGAGAATGGTCCCTCAACAGCGAGGTCTTCCTATCCCTTTGTCACAGGTGGGGGATGCCGGACGTGGATCTGTTTACTTCTCGCCACAATCACAAGCTGCCAGCATTTGTCTCACTGTCCCAGAATCCTCTGCCTCTGGCGGTGGATACACTGTCTCTGTCCTGGCAGGGGTTCGGTCTTCTGTACCTCTTCCCTCCGTTTCCCCTTCTGGGCAAGGTTCTGCGCAAGCTGATTCAGGAAAGAGTGCCAGCTGTTCTGGTGCCCCCCAGGTGGCCAAGACAGGTGTGGTTCGCAGACGTCGTGCAGCTGGTGGTGGATCAGTACCCCCTGCCCCTAGTTCCGGATCTTCTCACTCAAGGACAGCTCTGTTACCCCAATTTACAAGCGCTGGCTTTGACGGCCTGGCTGCTGAAACCTCCATCCTAAGGGAGAAAGGTCTGGCTGATTCGGTCTTTCAGACTCTGGTCAGGGCTAGGAAGAAATCCTCTTCTACCATCTACTATAGGACCTGACGGGCCTACATTGACTGGTGTGAGGCTAGGGCCTTTCCCTGTTGGGTGTTCTCCATCCCTCGGATACTGGAGTTCCTTCAACATGGTCTGGATTTGGGTTTTCAGCTCAGCACTCTGAAGGGGCATGTTTCCGCTTTGGGTGTTTTCTTCCAGAGGTCTTTCGCTCTTCATCCTCTGGTCAAGACTTTCTTCCAGGGGGTCACTCATGTGCGCCCTTCCCGCTAACCCATCTTACCGGTTTGGGATTTGAATTTGGTGTTGTCTGCCCTTCAGGGTCCTCCGTTTGAGCCTGTGCATGAGGCTGCGCTGTCTATTCTCACTTTGAAGGTTGCCTTCTTGGTGGCTATCACTTCTGTCCGGCGTGTTTCTGAGTTGGCCGCTCTGTCCATTCAGGCCCTCTACTTTGAGAGACACCAGGACAAGGTGTTTTTTTGTTTTAAACCAGACTTCTTGCCTAAGGTTGTCTCTGCCTTTCCCCTCAATCAGGACATTGTGCTTCCTTCCTTGTGCCCTAATCCTGGTAATGACAAGGAGAGGGCCTTGCATTCTCTGGATGTTGTCAGGAATTTGAAATACTACCTGGTGGCTACTGCGCCTTTCAGGAAGACGGACGCCTTGTTTGTGGTACCCTCGGGTCCCAAGAAGCGTTTGGCACCTGTTAAGTCTACCATTAGTAAATGGATTTGTCAGGCCATTGTTAGGGCCTATTCTGCTAAGGGGAAGGATCCTCCTTTCCGAGTTACTGCTCATTCTACCCGTGCTGTTGGGGCTTCCTGGGCCTTTCAGCACCAGGCTTCTGTTGAACAAGTTTGTAAGGCTGCTACTTGGTCTTCTGTTCATACTTTTTACAAGTTTTACAAGGTTGATGTTCGGGCCTCAGCGGATGCTGTTTTTGGCAGCAAAGTTCTGCAGGCGGCAGTGGTTTGAACTGCGCGTTGTTGCCTTTTGGGATCCCCACCCGTTTATTGGACACTGCTATTGGATGTCCCAGACGTAATGAATCATTCCTGGAGCAGGGTGTGCTGCATACTTAGAATAATACAATTCTGTGAATACTCTCCTTGTAGAATTGTTATTATAAGTATGCAGCACGCCCTGCTCCAGTACTTGTTCTTGGATCCTCTATATGGTGAATGTTTCCTGGTTAATGTTCTTAATCTTGTTATTGGCTTCTCCTGGTTCCCTTACTGCTTTTTTATACTGGGGAATTTATTGGGAGGTCCCGGGTATATAAGGACTGGGAGGGGCCTCTTTTTTTGCCATCTCTGTAGTAAAGCGCCCTCTTGTGGACTATATCCCAGACGTAATGAATCATTACTGGAGCAGGGCGTGCTGCATGCTTATAATAACAATTCTACAAGGTGAGTATTCACAGAATTGTATTTTTTCATCCCGTCCCCCAATCAGCTCATGATTTCTCTCCTGAAAGAGTGTGGCCCTTGGATCTGTGATGCTGCATAATAATCAGTTTGTGTTTGTGATTTCAGTGTTTTATTTGGAAGTATGTTTGCCCTACAAGCTGGCTTTTGCATATATATTTAGTTTATCCATGGTGGTGTAGCACTCTAGTAGGTGTACATGGTTAAATCTACATTGAGGTTCTTCAGGTTGTATGTGGGGTGCAAATTCTTAATTTAGATGCAAAAAGGCAGTTCCAGTTTGGAATGGACAAACTGGAATAAAATATAGGGTCAGTCAATACATACCTCCCTCCATGGGTATTAGGTTCCAGGCTCATCCACTGTGTAAATCTAACGGACCACCTTATTGGTCAGAGGTGTCCCATATGAGGGGGAAAACGTTACCTTGAGCTCAGGCATCACCCTGACACATAGGCGATTCCAGGAGGTAAGTATCATTGCAGGCACCATATCCAAACTTGTTGTGCCTGTTGCTTTAAGGTAAAAGTATACTTTCAACGATCACAACTTTTACAATCAACACTCATGTACTTGTGCAAGCCTTATGTTGCCATCACAAGGGGACATTTATTAGGCCTTAGACTTATTTTAGCAATTCTGGCTGTACACAAATTGCAAGCTAAAACACAAATATGGACAGTATCTTCCACAACCACCCCTCATTATTCCAAAAAATTGGAATAATGCATGCTGAAATAAGAGACAGTGTGAGTATATGCTGCAGCTTCCACTTCTCCTGACTCAGAGACCTGGCTTTGAAGCTGAAATGTATACTGAAAGGGACTGCAGAAGGTGGGCTTCCCAGGGACAAGCTTCACCTCAGGAGCACTCTAGCATCCTAATCAGAAAAGCTCTTGTTTATTAGCTTGGAAAATAATTTTTTCCTGAGGATTTACCCGCTTTGTGCCAACCTAGCACTTAGTTGCCCCCAGGACATAAGGGTGCAAGAATACCACTTGGGGCTGAGAAGGCTGACATACTTCTAGGGTACATGAGAACTGAGGTTGCTACGGGATAGTCAGTGAAGCTAGGTCTGCAACGGATGGGCAGTCCAATATGGGTTTAGGGATAAGACAGAAACATAGTCTAGGAATGGGCCAGAGGTCAGGTTCAGTACAGAGAAGCACACCCTTTGTAACTGAACAATATCACAGTGTGACAGACTCTATGCCCTTTGGACTTTACACAGGTTCATTACCTTTTCTTAAGCATGTTACAGACTGCCAGTGTATTGATTGATTACGTTATTCATTATTCTGACTGCCATTGTATTGATTGATTACGTCACATACAATGGCATTGTTCTGATTGAGTGTATTACAGGTGTCTCTATTGTATTGCTGATTGCGTCACCGGCAGAGTTGAGGGATTGTGTGCCCTGCTGCTATTGGTCGGTGTGTGTGTCATGCAATGGAGACTTGTGTATATAAGGCCTAGAGTGGCACTAATAAAGTACAGTTCATCTTCACCCTCAATACTGAGTTCTGTCTCTTATTGGGGGAAACGCTATATTACAATTCACTAGCCCTTGTAAGGGCTGTTCCTGTTTCCTCACGGAAGACTCTGGAATTCCAGCAGCACCTCTCACCATTGGGAAAGGACGTCTCGGGCGGTGAAGCCCTCCGGCGATAAGGGTTATCGCTACAATTGGTGGCAAGCGGTCGGATGGTCCTTTGTACCCAGAGAGAGTGCTACCCTGATGGAGAGTCAGTATGACAAGTTGAAAAGGCTGACCCTGAAGGATCTACTCGAGAGCCGGGGAAGGTCAGCTAGCAACCGCCCACGTCAGGAACTGATAGCCGAGCTGATCGAAATGGATCGTGCAGCAGTGAGGACCGAAACCAATATAGAGACTGGTGAAGACGCTGCTCTCGTTCAAGTGGTTCGGAACAGATTGTCGGTCTATGGCCGAATCCATTACAAGAACTGATCGACCAAGTCTTCGCCGCAGCGGAGGCAGAGGCCAGTAAGCGAAGGGAAGATCGGCGACTCGCAACCCAGCAGCCTCTCAGCGCCCCTGTGCCTCCGAGCCTCAGTTACACTGGGGGGAAAAAAGATTCCATTTGCAGCATTTAAGTCCTTCCAGGAAAGTGACGATGAGTGATGGATTTTTGGCCGATTTTGAACGGCAGTGCGCTTTACACCGGGTACCCACGGAGGAATGGGTCACCATATTATCAGGGAAACTATCTGGGAAAGCTTCCGATGCTTTCCGGGCCATCCCTGACGCGGACATACCACACTACCATCTGGTAAAGGAGGCTTGTTAGCCCGGCACGCTGTCACCCCGGAAGCCTACAGTTGTTTTTACTAGAACATTTTCTCAATGCCTTGCAACCAGAGCTAAGAGAGTGTGTACAAGACCAGCACCCTGTGAGTACATGTGTGTGTACAAGACCAGCACCCTGTGAGTACATGTGTGTGTACAAGACCAGCACCCTGTGAGTACATGTGTGATTACAAGACCAGCACCCTGTGAGTACATGTGTGTGTACAAGACCAGCACCCTGTGAGTACATGTGTGTGTGTACAAGACCAGCACCCTGTGAGTACATGTGTGTGTACAAGACCAGCACCCTGTGAGTACATGTGTGTGTACAAGACCAGCACCCTGTGAGTACAACTGTATGTGTGTACAAGACCAGCACCCTGTGAGTACAACTGTATGTATGTGTGTGTGTATCATCTTCACCCTCAATACTGAGTTCTGTCTCTTATTGGGGGGAAAAGACAAGACCAGCACCCTGTGAGTACAACTGTATGTGTGTACAAGACCAGCACCCTGTGAGTACATGTGTGTGTACAAGACCAGCACCCTGTGAGTACATGTGTGTGTACAAGACCAGCACCCTGTGAGTACAACTGTGTGTGTGTACAAGACTAGCACCCTGTGAGTACAACTGTATGTATGTGTGTGTGTATCATCTTCACCCTCAATACTGAGTTCTGTCTCTTATTGGGGGGAAAAGACAAGACCAGCACCCTGTGAGTACAACTGTATGTATGTGTGTGTGTATCATCTTCACCCTCAATACTGAGTTCTGTCTCTTATTGGGGGGAAAAGACAAGACCAGCACCCTGTGAGTACAACTGTATGTGTGTGTGTGTGTGTGGGTATACAGGCCCGGTAGACAAAACGGTAATGCAGATCGATTATCCCGGCAAACAGAAGTCTGCCCATAACAAGAGTCCGGACAGCCCCACGTTAACCGGAACAGGGTCAATCCGGGTCTGCCGGGTGTTCCACAAAAAGGGGGCATTGTGACAGACTCTATGCCCTTTGGACTTTACACAGGTTCATTACCTTTTCTTAAGCATGTTACAGACTTCCAGTGTATTGATTGATTACGTTATTCATTGTTCTGACTGCCATTGTATTGATTGATTACGTCACAGACAATGGCATTGTTCTGATTGAGTGTATTACAGACGTCTCTATTGTATTGCTGATTGCGTCACCAGCAGAGTTGAGGGATTGTGTGCCCTGCTGCTATTGGTCGATGTGTGTGTCATGCAATGGAGACTTGTGTATATAAGGCCTAGAGTGGCACTAATAAAGACAGTTCATCTTCACCCTCAATACTGAAGTTCTGTCTCTTATTGGGGGAAACGCTATATTACAATTCACTAGCCCTTGTAAGGGCTGTTCCTGTTTCCTCACGGACGACTCTGGAATTCCAGCAGCACCTCTTACCATTGGGAAAAGGACGTCTCGGGCGGTGAAGCCCTCCGGCGATAAGGGTTATCGCTACACACAGGTGTTGGCAACTGGGGCATGGTTGGCTTTATTCAGTTAAAGGACAGGAGAGAGACATAGAGGTGAGGGATGCCCATCAACTATTAATATACAATAGGCTCATAGGCCCTAATTCCACCCAGGAGTCAATGACCCATGAGCAAACAAAGGGCTCACTGACCCAGGCAGGATGCCGGACACATGGAGTTAAAGTGATCTAACATGCATAGGGATGCATCCTGATTGTCAAGGGCACTTACCACTGCAACCCCCCCCCCCCCCCCACCCCTGCAAGCTTGGTTTTAGGCACCACATTCTTACATCCTTTGTGCTCCATCTGCAAAAAGGTTAGAAAAGACAGAGTAACAGGCGTCCTGCATCCCTCAGCCACCCTACTGGATGTGCTGGGAATATTCTGCCCATAGCACACATCAGCGAGAGACAGCACTGGAAGGAAACACGCTGTTTCTTGCAATGTCTGAGCATGTTTTCTTGCTGTAAGTATCTGCAGCGGTTGTGTCCAGCATTATCAGGCCGATGGAAATGTTGCGGAGCTCCAGATGCAAAAGAAAACAGCAAAGGGACTGAGACTGGGGTCAAGCAGAGTACCATGTATCACTGGATTCATGCCAAATGGACACTAACTGCCCAGACGGCTACAGTATTAGGCTGTACAACGACCCAGTCTAAAGCAACCTCAGAACAAGCTGGAGAACATCATCAGAGACAATAACTGAACAGTTTATATTCAGCTAGTGTGTTTACAGTTCAGTGCATGTATTAGGCAAAGACTTGGCAGGTGACAATAGCACAGAAGAATGAGAATACCCAGGGGATCCTGAGAATGACTGGTGCTGAAAGAAACAGATCTTGTGATTTGGCACAAATCTTTGGAAAAGAAGCAGAACAAAACCAGGAAAGGTATTTATAGTGACGCCACATTCTTGCTCTTATTTCATTCCCTTTTGGAAAAAAAAGGTTAAAAAAATGACCATGCACATTCCTCCTCACACATATGTGTCTCTTTATATTAATAACATCTGAGCAATCCTCTGGTCCTAAAGCTCTGCATATATCCTATTACCTCTACATCTAAACATTAGAGAACTGTCACATTTAAACTATTCCTCTCCTGTCAAAAGCAGCCACCCCCTATTGCCTGCTTCTCTGGTTTGGTCTGCTCTGTGGGTCACCAGTGCATTTTGAGAATATGGCAAATCTCTGTGTAAAAGAAGGCTTCATACCAGAGTGCAACACAGTAGAGCTGCCTGTCAGTAAGTTACTTAGTTTGTATTGTATTGCATTAGATTGTTGGATACCTTTCTGGGCATACTACAGAGGATCCCCAAGAAATACCAGAAACCTATTGAAAAAACCTACATGAACCTGGATCTTTGACTGGAAGCATTTCAAGATACACCTGGAACAGGTCCCAAACCTTTTTTTATCAAGTACTACTTTCCATTTTGCAATTATCTCAAATATCACCTGGGTGGTAGGCAGATGCTGTCAATCATCTAAATGGTGGTAAAATATATAAACAGCCATGTAAAGTGCCCAATGCACAAAAATGCACATAAATATCACCTTTTGGAGCAGCTTTGTATTTATGCTAAAATCATGCTTGTGTAAAGTTAAGATGGCAGCATATTGGACTGCAAATCAGGCTGCAGTCTCTTCATATACCACCTGATAGGATCTTGTGTACCCCCAGTGTTACATGTACCACTAGTTGGGATGCACTGATCTAGAACTAAAAGAAAGAACACATTAAAATTCAGCACAAAAATATCTAAGAAACACTTTTTCGTTTCCCCAAACGAGGTGTACGCTAAAAGGCGATAACCTTTACCCCAAATCATTATTGGAATAGAACTAAGAAAAATGTTTCCAGAGGTCCCCTGCTGCGCTGCCCCTCACCTCTCTGCTGCTCCCCAACCTCTCTATACTGCTGCCGTCCCACCCTGGAAGAAAAGCTGGTCGCTCTCTTTGAGAGGCTTGCCCCCAGGCGTGAGGTGAAAGGCTGCACCCGGGAGGATTGTGGGATACATACTCCCGAGTGTAGCAAGATGGTGGCACGGGAGCGAGAGGTCCGGAAGCCGGCAGCCTGCTAAGGTGAGTAGGTAATTAATAAGCTTGCAGTGGTTTGCATGCTTATTAATGACCTGCTCCCTCCTGTGCTCTCATCATTGTATAGTGAAGTTGTCACTCAGGTTGGCAGTTCCGGTGGCAGTCTGCCAAGATACGCAGGTCTCAGAAATGATCAGAGAATGGGGGGGTAGGGAGCATAGGTCGCAGACCAAAACACAGTATAATAAGCATCCATAGTCTAAAAGCAGCATGTCTGTTTAAAACCTCTGCACTAAACAACCCTGCAACCACCAAACTATTATCCCTAACCACCTCCTTTGGCCTCAAACAATGGTCTACCAGCTCCACCCATAAAGATGGACACACGCTTGACCTGCTCTTTACTCACCTCTGCTCTGTATCCAGTGTCTCTTCATCCCCACTTCCCCTCTCTGATCACAACTTACTAACACTAACACTCACTTCCCTTAATACTGCCCCGCCTGCATACAAACCTGCAATCCTTCGCAGGAACCTCAGAAACCTAGACCTTCAATCTCTCTCTGATGCTTTACATCCCCTTCACACCCTGCCCTCATTTACCAATGTAGACGCTGCCGCTTCATACTACCACAACACACTAACTGCTGCCCTTGACTCTGTTGCTCCCCTTAACTACAGTCGCCCTCAGACCAAAAAAAGACAACCATGGCTTAACACTAACACTGCAACATTGAAACGGCATTCTCGAGTTGCTGAACGGCATTGGAGGAAATCCAAAACCAAGGAGGACTTCCTGTTATACAAGAAAGCCCTTCAGGAACTCAGGACTGCCCTTTCATCTGCCAAACAGGAATATTTCACATCACTCATATCGGCACAGGCCCGGAATCCTAAACAGCTATTTAACACTTTCAACTCCCTTCTCCGCCCACCGCCACCTCCTCCATCCTCACAGCTAACGGCTGAGCAATTTGCCACATACTTCAAAGACAAAATCGACCAGATTCGAAGTGGCTTCACCCCCCAGAACACCTCTCTCCTACCAACATCCCCCTTGTCCCACTCATTAACTCATTTCATAGTGTTAACTGCTCAAGGCGTCTCCTCCCTGGTCTCAAAGGCTCACCTGACCACCTGCTCCCTTGATCCCATTCCATCCCACCTTATCCCTCAACTGTCTCCATCTGTCATTCCAGCCCTAACATCTTTATTCAACCTCTCCCTCTCCACTGGTGCCTTTCCCTCCGCCTATAAGCATGCTGTTATAACTCCACTCATCAAAAAACCATCTCTGGACCCCTCTGCCCTCCCCAGTTACCGCCCAATCTCTCTGCTTCCTTTCTCATCAAAGCTTCTTGAACAGCATGTCCATACAGAACTTACAAACTATCTGTCTACAAACTCCCTCCTAGATCCCCTCCAATCTGGTTTCCGCTCATGTCACTCTACCGAAACGGCCCTCACCAAAGTCACCAATGATCTACTAACAGCCAAATCCAAAGGCCACTACTCTGCTCTCATTCTTCTCGACTTATCATCTGCTTTTGACACTGTCGACCATGCTCTGCTCCTCAATATTCTTTCTTCTCTTGGAATCCAAGGTCTCGCACTCTCTTGGCTCTCCTCCTATCTCTCTAACCGCACATTTAGTGTATCTTACTCAAACACCATTTCCTCTCCCCGGCCTCTGTCTGTAGGGGTACCACAAGGATCAGTCCTAGGACCCCTACTTTTTTCAATATACACTTCTGGTCTAGGACAACTAATAACCTCGCTAGGCTTCCAATATCACTTTTATGCAGACGACACTCAGATCTACCTCTCTGGCCCAAATCTCTCTTCTATCCTCTCTCGCCTTCCTGACTGTCTAACAGCCATCTCTTCCTTCATGACATCTCGCTCTCTTAGACTGAACATGGACAAAACTGAACTGGTCATTTTCCCACCATCTCACTCCCCTCCCATCTCTAACACCACAATCTCTGTAAATAATCTTACAATAACTGCAACTCCTCAAGCTCGATGCCTGGGTGTCATTCTGGACTCCTCTCTTTCCTTCAGACCTCAGATTCACTCCCTAGCCACCTCCTGTCGCCTCCAACTCAAAAATATATCTCGCATCCGTTCCTTCCTCTCACCTGTCACCACTAAAATGCTAGTGCATGCCCTGGTCATATCCCGACTGGACTACTGCAACACCCTCCTCTGTGGTTTGCCAACAAACAGACTGGCTCCCCTACAATCTATCCTAAACTCTGCTGCTCGCCTCATCCATCTCTCCTCTCGCTTCTCCAGTGCTACTCCCCTCTGTCAATCCCTCCACTGGTTACCTGTCTCCCATAGAGTTCAGTTCAAACTTCTAGTGCTAACCTACAAAGCTCTCTCTAACCAGGCCCCTTCCTACATTTCATCTTTGATCCATTACCAACCAAAACGCAACCTCCGCTCCGCCTCTGACATTCTCCTGTCCTCTTCCTTGGTTACTTCCTCGCACTCCCGCCTTCAAGACTTCTCCCGTGCCTCCCCACTTCTCTGGAATGCACTCCCCCGCTCGATCCGCCACTCTCCGTCACTCCAAGCCTTTAAAAGCGCCCTCAAAACCCACTTCTTCAGACAAGCATATGACCTGGCTTAAGCAACCACTATAACCTTCAATGGCACGTGCAGCCATACTCAAGCTCTACCACTTGTGACCCCACCCCCTTTGTCTCCACCCCCATCCTTTAGTCTGTAAGCTCGCAAGGGCAGGGCACTCCTCCCTATTGTCTCCTGTGCTCACAACACTTGGTTTTAACCTGTGGCATCTAATTTTGTATTGTTGTCTGTGCTATCTGTTTTACCTTGTCTGTATTCTTACTTGTAAAGCGCTATGGAAGTTGATGGCGCTATATAAATAAACAATAATAATAATAATAATAATAAATGCCTCTGCACACTGCTTCTCACACTCACCTCAGAACTTAAATCTCACATGCCTTTTTTTGTGCCCTCACTTGGTAAACATAGGATTTTTTGTTTTAAAATATTTAAAAGGACATGGTTCTACATACATGATAAGCAGGTACATTAAATTTTCGTCTCTGCAGTTGGCGAAGTATTCAGAAGATGACTCACCTTCCTGCAGGTAGCCGGGTTACACCCGGCCTTTTTCTATTTCTGCCTGAAGCCACATTTTTGTATTGTGATATGTATGTTATGCCTCCCAGCCTTGGCTGATGGGCTCGGGCAAAGGTAGATATTCCCTTGGGTGTATATGGGAGCTTGCTACCTCCGTGAGACCTCAAATAAGGGGTAGGCGGAATCCGGGTTGGTGTCCCCCGGCATGGGATGCCCTGTCCCTTTAAATCTCCTTGTGCCTATTGGGTGCTTATTGTTTTCCCCCCTTTTGGCCCTCCTGGACCCTGCTGGGGTGAAGGGGGGGGGGAATCTTTATTTAGGGATAAGAAAGTGACATTCCTGTTTTGGGTTGTTTAAATTTCCCTCTCTTTTTTTTTGTTCGGCCCCGTTCTATGATGTCATGCTATTGTCTTTGGCTGACCCGCCCTCTGCTCTCTGAACAGTGCTAGGTGATGGGCGGGGCTTCGAGTCTGCGTCGCATTTCTGCTTCCTCTTCCTGTTTGACATGTGGTTTGCTGGTTCCTGTTCTGGTGCTGGCCTCCACTGGTCCTGGCTGCTGCGTTGGTGCCGCTGCTGGGCTTTTCTTATATCGATTGGTCGCAGGGCTGTCGCTGGGCCGTTGTGGTCACTGTGAGTACCCTTTAGTTATACTAAAGGGAAATCTTTTTTATTTACTGTCATTTCTTTCTTGCATATGCGTAAGGCTCATTGTGTTTTCTCTATCTTCCAGAGGGAAACTCTCTTAAAATCTCCTTGTTTAAAATCCTCCCACCTAAGGACTATTAAGGGGCATCCCGGGTAGCTTCGACTGTAAAAATTTTGTGTATCTTGTATTCAATTGGTTATAATGCAGCAGTAAGGGGCCCAAGCCTCAGGGTAGGTGGCTCCTGCCTCTTCCCCCACACCTTCTTGTCTTGTTCATACCCCCAGTGATATTGTCATGGGTAGAGAGTCGCTTTCTGATGTATGTGCCTGATTGGCTCACATTGAAAAAATAAATGTCTAGCTCTGTGGCCAAGAGGGCCTCAGCTAAAAGAAAACATTTAGCTCTGGCCATTGAGGCAAATGAGCTTGATTGTAGCGAGCATTTTTGGTTGTTCTCTGTTTGAAGAAGGAGAATTCTTTGAAGAATCTGATGTTTCAGATTTTCAGCAATTGTGGGTATTGACGCTGAACAAGGTGAAGGGGAGAATTTTGACACCCCTAAAGCTCTTGCTCAATTATATGAGGTCTTGGCTATCGATTTTCCAGAAGCAGTCCCTCCTCAGAAAGGGGAGTTCTTTGGAGCCTCCAAGCCTCGTTTTGAATTTCTTAATCAGAAACATTTTGAAGATATCATTCTTAAGGAATGGGAAAAGCCTGCGCGGCTTCCTGGCATTCCTTTGGGCTGGGATATAAAAAAAAAAATAAAAATATCCCTTTCCTGCAGACACTGTAAGTGTTGGTCATCCCCCCTGTGGTGGATTCATCTGTGCTCAGTTTGTCCAATTCCTCTGTTTTGCATTCTCCGGAATCTACTTCCCTTAAAGGATGGGGAGGACAAACGTATTGAACAAATGGCTTGCCATGCGTTTGCTAGCGTTGGCTCGGCCTTGTGGCCTGTGGGTGCCTCGGCGCTATTAGGTCTGTTATTAGAGACCTATTGAATACCTCAGGGCTTGATCCATCCTCTGATGAGTTTTCCGCTCTCAAGCGATGTGATTTATTTGTGTCTTTTGTACTTTCTGCTTTAGATGACTCCATGGTCTTGTGTAGCAGAACTTCTGCCTTGCTTGTTGTTAGTGGGCATCTGACACGGTGGCAAAAAAGTCGCTTACAGCGCTTCCCTTTGGGGGATTACGCCTCTTTGGTGAGAAGTTGGATTCTGTCATTAAAGGAGGCAAATTGCCTCAGCGTAAGAAGCAACGTGGTTCCAGAACGGGCAGAGGATCGGCCCTTTTCAGCCCCAAGGGGGACTGCATGGAACAGAGGAAGAGGACGTGGCCGTCCAGGTCAGAGTTGGGGATCTAAGCCCAAGTCCACTTCCAAGCCTGCCCAGCAATGAGGAGGTGCCCTCACCCGTACGGGTGGGGGGACGGCTGCAATTCTTTTTTCCAGGCTTGAGTCAAGAGGTATCAGACAGATGGATTCTGGAAGTTGTGTCCTCCGGTTACAAGCTGGAATTTGAGGTTTGGCCTCCTCCCAGATTTTTCAGGTCTCGGATGCCCGCAGATCCGGTGATCGCACAGGGGCTCCGGGCAGCTGTGGCGAACTTTTTAAACATGGATGTTATCCACCAGGTTCCTCCAGCGGAAAGAGGTCTGGGGTTTTACTCCAACCTATTTACGGTTCCCAAAAAAGGACAGCTCTGTTTGGCCTATTCTAGATTTGAGACGACTCAATCAGTTTATGCGTTTCCGAAGGTTCCGCATGGAGTCGTTGGCGTTCAACGATCGACGCTCTCCGCCAGGGGGGCTTTATGACGTCCATAGACATCATGGATGCTTATCTGCACATTCCTATTTTTGCCGCTCACCAAAGGTTTCTCAGATTCACAGTAGAAGACCACCATTTTCAGTTTGCGGCTCTTCCATTCGGTCTCACTCCATCCCCAAGAGTGTTTACCAGGGTCCTGGCAGGAGTAATGGCTATTCTCAGGGTTCAGGGCATTCGCATCGTGCCATTGCTGGACGACTTGCTCATCACAGCGTCATCTTTCAATCAGACGGAACTGGACACCAGAACAGTGGTGACTACACTAGAGAGGTTTGGTTGGGTGATAAACCATGCCAAATCCTCTCTTTGTCCCGTAAGGGAGATTCCCTTTCTGGGCTTGATTCTGGATACCCTTTAGGCTAGGGTATTTCTTGCTCAGCCCAAGATTGTTCTGATTCAGGTTTCATCTGTTCCTGTCCAATCCTCATCAGCCTATCCGCTTGGGTATGAGATTAGTGGGGTTGATGGTGGCCACGCTCGAAGTGGTTCATTTTGCTCAGTTCCACATGAGGACGCTTCAGCTCTTTCTCCTGGCGAAGTGGGACAAGCGCCTGTTGTCTTTGAATCGGACTTGTCTGTTGTCTCCCCTCGTCCTGCAGTCCCTCCAGTGGTGGCTGATTTCGAGCAATCTCAGGGACGGCAAATCATTTCTGACCCCTTGTTGGGAGTTGGTCACCACAGATGCCAGCCTTACGGGCTGGAGGGGGCATCTGGAGGAGACACCGGTTTCAGGGGTTGTGAAGGCTTCTGGAGGCTCATTCTCCAATCAATTTATTGGAACTTCGGGCCATTCGTCTTGTGCTGCTCTGACTGACTCATCTCTTGCGGTGTTTGCCGGTTCAGATTCGGTCAGACAACCGAACAGCAGTTGCATACATCAATCACCAGGGAGGGACTCGCAGTTGGGGTGCCCTCCGGGAAGCGTCTCTGATCCTTCAGTGGGCAGAGATCAATGTTCACTGCATAGCGGCAGTTTACATTCCGGGGATAGAGAAGGTGGAGGCAGACTCCCTGAGCAGAGCATGCGCTTGCCAGGGAGAATGGTCTCTCAACCCCTAGGTCTTTCAGTTCCTTTGTCACAAGTGGGGGACACCGCAGTTGGACCTGTTTGCGTCTCGCCACAACCACAAGCATCCAGCCTTTGTGTCTCTATCCCAGGATCCTCTGGCAGTGGCAGTGGATGCCATGTCTCTTGCCTGGAAAGGATCTGGGGTTCCTGTATCCTTTTCCCCCATTCTCCATGATATAGCAAGGTGGTGCGGAAGTTGGTTCTGGATGGGGCACCAGCAATTCTGGTGGCTCCAAAGTGGCCAAGACGCCTGTGGTTCGCAGAGGTCACAAGGCTGGCAGAGGATCTGTTGCCTCTGCCTCTTCTTCCAGATCTCTTAAACTCAGGGGGTCACACATGTGCGGCCTCCTAGAAAGCTCCTACTTCCAGTTTGGGATCTTAGTCTGGTGCTCTCTGCTATGCAGGCGGCTCCTTTTGAACCTTTACAGGAGGTTCCTCTTCATATTCTCACTCAGAAAGTTGCCTTTTTGGTTGCTATTACCTCTGTCCATCGGGTTTCTGAATTGGCGGCCCTGTCAATACAGGCTCCTTAGTATGAGAGGCATCAGGATAAGGTGGTTTTCCGTTTTAAACCAGATTTTGGTGTCTGCCTTCCACTTAAATCAGGATATAGTTCTTCCTTCATTGTGCCCTAGTCCTAGTAATAACAAGGAAAGAGTTTTACATTCTTTGAATGTTGTTCGTTGTGTTGTGCCTTCTGGGCCTAGAAAGGGCTTGGCACCCGCCAAATCTTCCATTAGTAAATGGATTCGTCAGGGCATTGTTGGGGCCTATTCTGCTAAGGGGAAGGTTCCCCCTTTTCGTGTTACTGCTCATTCTACTCGTGCTGTTGGTGCGTCCTGGGCTTTTCAGCACCAGGCTTCTGTTGAACAAGTTTGCAAGGCTGCTACTTGGTTTTCGGTTCACACTTTTTCTAAGTTTTACAAGGTTGATGTGCGGGCCTCAGCGGTTGCTGCTTTTGGTCGCAAGGTTCTGCAAGCTGCAGTAATTTAAGTTATGCCTTATTTTCCTTGTGGCATCCCCGCCCATTATATACACTGCTATTGGATGTCCCAAGTGTCATGAATGTTGGAAGCGGGGTGTGTGACATACTAGGAATAATACCATTTTGTGAGTACTCACCTGTAAAATGGGTATTACGAGTATGTCACACACCCCGCTTCACCCGCCCTTTTTTGTTCTGGGATCCTTTATATGGTGTTTTTATTATTTTTCACTATATAATTTGCTCTTCCTGGTTCTTCACTGCTTTTTTAAAAGACTGAGGAATAGTGGGAGGTCCCGGGTGTTTATGGACCAGGAGGGGCTCCTTTTTCTCATATCATCTCTGCAAGATCGCCCTCTACAGGCCGGTATCCCAAGTGTCATGAATGTTGGAAGCGGGGTGTGTGACATACTCGTAATACCCATTTTACAGGTGAGTACTCACAAAATGGTATTTTTAAATATAGTAGTGAGGTGAGTTGGCTTAAAGATGTATGAGCCCAAGCCCTTCATCCAAATAGGAGGGGGATACTTAGAACAGGTCACCAATACAACTCAGGGACTTCCGACTCCCAGTAGAGGGCCTTCTTATTTGTTTTTAATGTAATTCAGTTGGCATGTGGGTAAGGGTAGCTCCCCAGATGTTTAGTTTTATTAAATCTGCACAAAAGCGGAGTTCACACTGACTTTGTGATGTGATAGCGATTTTCAGAGCATTTTTGGAGCAATTTTACTAGCGTTTGCAAAGCGATTGCAATTTCTATACAGCCAACTTTATAACAATGGAACAAAAACACTAATGACACAGGAAATAGATCCAATTTCCTGTTCCTTTGTTGAGATTCATGTTGCAGTGATTGGTGCATACCTGTACCCAAAGCGATAGCGCTAATGCTATGCGATAGTGATTGTAAAGTGCTTGTAAAGTGCTTCCATTGACCTGAATGGGATCACGATAGCCACGCTATTGCCCAACGCTGCATGCAGGATTTTTTTCAACCGCCCAGCAAACACTATTGCCTTTGTTATTGGCTCAATCTACAGTGTCTTCCGGGGCGATTGCTGAGTGATTAAAGGTGATTACAATTTGCCAGTGTGAACCAGGCCAAAGATATCAACAGTACGGTGATCAGCAGATGAACAGACAACAACAAGGTAGGAAATATATATGAAGAAGAAAAATGAATAATAGAAGATTAGAATATTGGGAAATTAAGGGATTAGAGAAGGTGTCCTTACTGCCCCCCCCCCCCCCCCGTCAGATTTTAAAGTGTCTTATAAAAATAAAATGCTCAATACCAAGCCACTTTATACTAAACAACAAAATCAAACTCATCCTTTCTGTTCTATAGCCTGTTTTCTATTCATCTTATTATTTCTGCATTCTGAATACATTCAGCCCTAACGTGTTTGAACACTGAGTGGAATATTCCTCTTTGGCTGGAATTCAAGGTCCAGGGTCTTGATCGAAATTAATTTCTCTCAGCTATTGAAGCTTTAATAACGCAAGGACATATGTTTTGAAAAAAAGGCATGGAAAAAAGAAAAGAAAACTCTAATTTATGAAGACTTTCTATAAAAAGTAAACCGAAGTTACATTTCCTTAAAGGGTCTGTAAACTCAAAAATGGGGTACTTGCATTTTCTTCCTTGCAGCAACTCCCAGCCTGTTCAGTGCTGACTGGCACAGTTGGTAAAGAAAGGTAGCGGCTATTTTGGAGCTTCCTCTCCCAACTGACATAACTGAAATGCACAGTAACAGGAAGCCCAGCTCGACTTCCTGTTTGCAGGCGGCCTGCAAGCACATGAGCGGCCATCTTGTTTTTTAAAATTTACCCCAGCAGGAGTTAGAAAAAGGTAAATTATTTTTTATGTGCAGCAATCTAAATTGCCCTAGAGAGGGATTCTTTTGAGCACTGTTTGTTGTGTTGGTCTGATTTAATTCATTTTTGACTGTTGGTCCTCTTTAAATCAGGATGCCCGCTAAGGAAGGGTTTAACCTGAACTATAGTATTTTACTGTGGATTATAGTCCAGGTTATGCTTCAATTCAGCCCACTAACATGGGCTCACTCCTCTGTTACGTGAGACTGTATAAATATATTTGAGCGTGTAAAAAAACGCAATTGTGTACAGAAGGCTATAGATGATACATTTTCTGCACGAACTGTCTTTAAAGCATAGCTATGTGGTTTGCCCATTTAAACACCTAGACAATCATTATTTCTCTTGAGAATCAATTATGAACCATCTGTTTCGCGAGATGGAATTTCTACTCCTACATGTGTCTGTGACTCTGCGTGATGTAACACGCCTGCAGATTTTTTGTCTTCTGCTTACAGATGTCAGTCCAATGTTTACAATCCTTATTTTAAGGGTGGAGAGGTGTGAACATAGTCGTTCCGCTTTGTTTCCAGTGACTGGATTCATGCCATTCTGTTTTGAGTTATGACTGAAAACAAACAGTAATATGTGGTGTTCAGAAATGCATGCCACTGCCTTGCAGAGAAGATTGTAGGGGGTTTAACCCCTTTTGAGCAAAAATGCTTGATGTCACACAACTTCTCTCAATCGCAATAAGAAAACATATATAGTTAAAATGAGGATAAAGTCCTCAATGTCCAAGAAAGGGGGCAATGCAAAATGGCCTTCTTGGGGCCCTTAAAGTGATTGGCAAGTAAATAGATAAAACATAAATATCAGTAGCTAACTTTACATTGAGTCCCTCCAGTACTCTCCTTCCTGCTATTCTCTGGTCACACTATGTACTGGCAGACTGGAGACGCTCTTAGCCTGCAGCATCTTTCACACCCTTTTTGTGATCACACTATGTGCTGGCAGTAATAGCTAGAGGCACAACAATGTACTTATTTTTTCACTATGATATATGTAAAGCACACAGTGTGCTTACATCACATTGCTGTGGCCACACCCACTATTTCTATTAATTTTTTCTCTGCACTGCCAATGATCTAATAGTTTTTCAAATAACTTAGGAACTACAGGGTCTTTTTGAAAACGGATTGAAGTTTGGGGCAGAGCAACGTGTTGACAACAGGACAACAGTGGGACTTGCCTTTAGTATAACTTTAATTATATTCAGACAGACATTTGCTGTTTTCTGGGTTGATGTCTTCTAGTAACAAACCAATTTCCGCTTACGAAATTACCTTAATATTAAAACTCCATAAAACACATGGAATAATGGGGTTACCTATACACCATAGCTGTGAAAAAATCTGCCAAGCTTGATGTTTTCTTATACTGAATGGAATAAAGGGCCTTATTTATGATCTGCGATATTTAGCATCTTTTTGATGGCTATAGCGCCAGTTTTGGAGTGCTCACATCTTTGTCTTCTCTGGCGATGCACTTTGCACTACAGTGGCGCTAGGAGTCGCAGCACCCACTCTGAAGTCTATGAGACTTCAGGGCAGGCATACCTGCTCTCCCCGGGACATCCAGATTTGGGATGCTCCTCTGTGTAAAACCACCCCAGGTCACCCAGTAAACTCACCTTCTCCAACCAACAGCATATGTGCGAGCGGCACCGCTCCCTGCTATAACTTTACGCTCCCTGTTAGAAACTAGCAGGAATGCACTGCCGGTGCACTCTGGATAGGAGGCCGCGCATGCGCCGTAGGACCGGGGAGAGGTGAGTTAGTTTGGGCGACTTGGGGGGTTTCACACAGTGGAGCATCCCTGATCGGGGTGCCCCGGGGCCAAGGACCAGATATAAAAAGGCCAAGGCCAGGATATTAAAAATTTTCACTATATCCAATCCAGGTCGTCCCAGAAGTGATGACAGTTGGGTAATCAACCGCTAGGGGGCGTTTGACTGCAGGATCAAAAGCTGTAGCTCCTCACGGCCCCCTATAAAATCAGGTGTCTCTCTATGATTCCCCAGTATTCTTCCTGCAGTCTTGCTGCATAAGGATCGTATGGATACTCTCTCCTGGATACTGCAGCTGAGCGGGGCCTCCTAGCCCGTCGGCAGCTGCATTCTTATTGCCACCGTTCCCATGGGCCCACTACTGCCTCCCAGCTTCGGCTGACCGGGTCGGTGAAGGTAGGATGAACGCCGGGGTCGGGTGTCGACAGAGCTAGGCTCTGGGCTGCAGACCCTGCCTAAAGGGTAGCCGGCCATAGGCTAATGGTGAGCCTATTATAGGTAGAAGAGGAACCACTCATGCCCATTGGGCTTATGCCCTCCCTGCCCCACAAGCTTTATTGTTTTTTTGTGCTGGTGTGCCTTTTTCTGACTGGACTCTTAGTGTTGGTGTGTTTCTTGTGCTTTTTACTTTACCTCACGTACTTACCCCCCTCGCTCCCTCGTCGCTCCTGCTCTCTCCCCTCTCCCTCATGCTGGGAAGCAGGGTGATTTGTTTCGGCCTGAGAGGCGAGTCTTTCCTGAGCAGGCCCATTTTTCTGACATGATATTCAAGGAATGGGAAATGCCTAATAGGTTACCGTCTGTACCCAAGGGCCTGGACAGACGGTACCCCTTTCCTGAGGAGCTGGTCCGTCTCTGGTCCCTTCCTCCCGAGGTAGATGCCCCCGCGTCGGGCCTGTCCAACACTTACGTCACCCGATACTGCTTCTCTACGTGATCCAGCTGACAAACGCATGGATCAGCTGGTCTGCCATGCTTTCACCTTTGCCGGTGCTTGGTTCCGCCCTGTGTGTGACGCGGCTTTGCTCCCTGGCCATTAGAAAGAAGGTGAGACGCCTTGTAGATATTGCCAAGTCTCGCAAGCATGCTGAGGAGTATAAGGACCTTAAGGCTTGCGTGGAGTCTATTGCCCTCATGGTCTCTGCCATGGACGATAGCGTCTGGCTTGGTGCCAGGGTTTCGGCCCTGCTAGTCGCTCTTTGCCGCTCGCTCTGGTTGCGGCAGTTGGCCGTCCAACAGCTTCTGCTGTCAGGTGTGATTCGTCCCGTGCCTCGCCTGGAACGGGGTCAGGGCTTTTACTCCAATCTGTTCACGGTGCCCAAGCAGGACGAAACGCTGAGACCCATCTTGGACCTGAAGGGTCTCAACAGGTTTGTCAGGGTCAGACATTTCTGCATGGAGACCTTGTGGTCCGCAGTGAGCTCGCTTCGACCTGGCAACTTCTTGACCACGGTAGACATCAAGGAAGCTTATCTGCACATCCCAATATTCCAGGGGCATCAGAAGTTCCTGAGGTTTGTGCTGGAGGATCAGCATTACCAGTTTGTGGCCCTGCCATTCGGGATATCCTCAGCTCCCCGTGTGTTCACCAAGGTGCTGGCGGGCATCATGAATCATCATAAATATCTTGGAATTGAGAGCGATCCGGTTGGTGCTTCTTCACTTGACTCCCCATTTAAGGGGTCGGGCGATCCAGGTCCGCTCAGATGGCTGTTGCCTATATAAATCACCAAGGCGGTACTCGGAGCAAGCGAGCCCTCAAGGAGGTCACCCTGATTATGACCTGGGCAGAGGAGAATGTTCCCTGCATCTCGGCGGTTTACATTCCTGGGATAGAGAACCAGGAGGCCGACTCCCTGAGCAGGAGTGCCTCACGTCTGGGGGAATGGTCCCTCAGCAACAAGATCTTTCACGCTTTGTGTCTCCGCTGGGGTCAGCCAGCCGTGGGCCTATTTGCGTCCAGACACAATCACAAGCTCCCAAGATTTGTATCCCTGTCAAGATCCTCTGGCCTTTGCTACAGATGCTCTGGCGATTCCTTGGATGGAGTTCAGGCTCCTTTATGCGTGTGCTCTTTGTCCTAACAGAGGGCTCTAGGAAGGGTTTGCCTCCTGCCAATTCCACGCTCTGTAAGTAGATCAGACAGGTGGTGGTGCAAGCATATTCTGCCAAGGGCAAGGAACCCCCTTTTCGTATTACAGCTCATTCTACTAGAGCTATTGGTGCGTCCTGGGCTTTCAGCACCAGGCATCTGTTGAACAAGTTTGTAAGGCCACCACTTGGTCTTCTGGTTATACCTTTACCAAGTTTTACAAGGTTGATGTTAGGGCCTCAGCTGATGCTGTCTTTGGCCGGAAGGTGCTTCAGGCGGTAGTGAAATGAACTACATGCTGTTCTGCACTGGGGATCCCACCCTATATGGACACTGCTTTTGGATGCCCCAACTGTCATCACTTCTGGGACGACCTAGACTGGATATAGTGAAAAATACAATTCTGTGAAACTCACCTGTAGAATTGTTTTTGAATATATCCAGTCCAGGTCGTCCCACCCCGCCCTTGTTTTCATTATCTCTGTTTACCTGTTATGGTGATTACCATTTTTATATTGGACTGTTGTGCTTACGTTTTTTGTTGGAGAGAGTATATGCTGAAGCTATGTGAAATAACATGGTTTCTTGGCCTCCCAGCCTGTCTCCTTCTTACTGCTTTTTAACCACTGGGTAATCATAGAGAGACACCTGATTTTATAGGGGGCCGGGAGAAGCTACAGCTTTTGATCCTGCAGTCAAGCGCCACCTAGTGGTGGATTACCCAACTGTCATCACTTCTAGGAAGACCTGGACTGGATATATTCAAAAACAATTCTACAGGTAAGTTTCACAGAATTGTATTTTTTTTTTTCGCTATGCAGGGGATTAGATATGTCTGCTTGAAAATTTCTTTTTAGTTATAGTAGACAGTCGGATGTACTCCTGTTGGTAGCGTGTCTGCGCTCAATCAGGCACACCTATAAATCTATATACCAGTATATCAATACATTTACTTTGCACACAGAGAACAGGACTGGCAGCTTCTGTGACAGCTAAAGAAACTCTGTGCACTATACCATGCAGACACAGCAGTGACGTCCTATCAGTGAGCATTACTGCTTTGTTGCCGTGCCTTCTAAATTGACTTTACGTTTCAAAAGAAGTTTTCTTTCCTTTTAGTACGATTATGGGGTCTGTTTACTCTTACATTCATCGTCACTAAGCCTAACAACTTATATTTATCCAGGATCAGATAAAAAAAATATTTTTGATATAAGTCTGTGTTTACTTAAGATATTATTTCTCTTGTTGCTACAGTAGTTTAAAGAGGTGTGTTATGTCTAATAATGGCCCCCATGTATGATAGTTGCCTCCCTTTGTTGCTGTTTCAAACCTATTATTTGTCAAGTGTTGAGCCCTTCTTTCCTCCAACTCCTCCTGTGTAGAGACAAATGTGATGGCTTTGAAGTTGCTGGTAGAAATAAATGGCAAAACAAATAGCAAGAATAAAGGAAGAGTGCATCATACAGCTTTCTAATATCAGTAATTTAAAGTAACAGCCAAAACTGAGGTGGGGAGCAGCTTACATAACGAACAGGGACAGTTAAATCTGTATTAGAGAATATATAACAAAAATAAGTGTAGTAGACTAGTATGAGGAAATAGAAAAGCAGGGGAAAAGAAGACTGGGGGAGTTGGGAAGGGAAAACTGGACAGCCGTGCTACCAGCAAGAAGGACATGAAGCCAGTAGGTGACTAGAAAAAAAAAAATCTGGATCTTCTATTTTGTAAATGTATTTGAAATGAAAGTGCTATAGGCTGAAAGTGTCCAACAAATATGACAGATTCATTTATAGTCAATGTGTGAGTTCAGCATTTGTAAACCTATAATTCACAGCATGCACTGCTCTGGTAGAGGGAAATAGGACAAGCTTAGACTTCTAGATTTGCAATAACTGGTAATAAATATCTACCTTTTCCCCCTATGCACAACTGAATGTAGAGGAACGGCAAAGAGCTTTGATAGGGAGGCCTACATACAGATGAAGACTACTTATGCTTAAAGGGTAGGTCCATTTTTGAAAGTGTATATTTTTTTGTGCCAAAAGGAGGAGCTGAGCTGACCCGACATTTTTTTTCCTATGCAAATGTGTGTTTAATGGAAGCAGCTTTCACTACCTGCAATATGCCATTGGCAATGTGCACCAAGTCTGTAGACGAGATAAGTTCTGTATTATTCTATAAGACACACCTTCTCATAAGATGCACCTAGGATATGGAGGAGGAAAATAAGAAAAATAATATTCTGAACCAAATAATAGGCAAGGTACAGGATCCTCCAATTAGAAGCAGAGTGGCATCCCCCTCCTATTCCCAATAGGCAGTGTGGCATTCCCTCTTCCCCATAGGCAGTGTGGCATTCCCCCAATTCCATGGGCAGTGTGGTATTCCCCCAAACCCATAGGAACTGTGGCATTCCCCCAATCAAATAGGCAGTGTGGCATCCCCCCTTCGATTCCCAATAGGCAGTGTGGCATTCCCTCTTCCCCCTAGACAGTGTGGCATTCCCCCAATCCCATAGGCAGTGTGGCATTCCCCCAATCCTATAGGCACTGCGACATTCCTCCAAACCCATAGGCAGTGTGGCATCCCCCCAATCCCATAGGCAGTGTGACATACCCCCCTCTTATAGGCAGTGTGGCATTCCCCCCCATCCCATTTCCATAGACAGTGTGGCATTCCCCCCTCCCATTACCATAGGCAGTGTGGCATTCCCCCCCATCCCATTGGCAGTGTGGCATCCCCCCAATCCCATAGGCAGTGTGACATACCCCCCTCTTATAGGCAGTGTGGCATTCCCCCCCATCCCATTTCCATAGACAGTGTGGCATTCCCCCCTCCCATTACCATAGGCAGTGTGGCATTCCCCCCCATCCCATTGGCAGTGTGGCATCCCCCCAATCCCATAGGCAGTGTGACATACCCCCCTCTTATAGGCAGTGTGGCATTCCCCCCCATCCCATTTCCATAGACAGTGTGGCATTCCCCCCTCCCATTACCATAGGCAGTGTGGCATCCCCCCCCATCCCATTGGCAGTGTGGCATTCCCCCCCATCCCAATCCCATAGGCAGCGTGGCACCCCTCCCCCTTCTGTTCCCCAGCAGAAGAACATAGAAAGAAAAAGTCAACTCACATGCTCCTGGCCTCCAGCTGAGGGAGCTCACTCACACTTACACGTGCCCAGCAGCAGTGTTCAACTATCTGCAATCTGCTGCTATTGGCAATGTACACCAAGTTTTCACAGATAAACGCAACAGATAAAAACTGCTTCCATAAAACACACATTTGCTAACATTAGAAAAATGCCAGATCAACTAGCCAGATCACACAAAAATATACACTTTCAAAAATGTAATCGAATGTGGACTTACCATTTAAAGAAACATTAAAGGGTTGCCACAAAATCACACTAATCAGTGTTCTTTCCTCTGTGAAACTTTCTGCCAGTCTGATCTCCCAGGAAAGAATTGTTGGGATGATTGCATGTCTCCTGTTCTGGCTGAAATTCCAATTCTCAAATTTATTTAATTTCAAAATAAAGAAATTGTTTAAGAAATTGTTTAAATAAGGTGTAATTCATTAAGTTAGAGCAAGGTTTGCAACTAAAATGTTCTCTAGCCTAAAGTTATCTGATACATTATTGCATTTACTTTTTGAAATAAATCTTAATTTAACCATTCAGGGTATATTTAAACTCCTGCAATGTTCTCTCTCACTTTTTGTTTAATCTCATGCATTGTTCTCAAATAAAGCAGGAAATGGCTATTATTTTATTTGAGATATTTACTGAAAATTTACTGAATAGAGGCCTTAGTCTGGAAAACTGATTTAAAGTGGACCAGATTCCCAAGTGGCTAATTCCCTCTCCTGGGATCGCCCCACTCTGTGAAACCCCTGATTTGCCCGCATATCTTACTTTTCCGACAAGCCCACGACGCATGTGCAGCCAGCACCTGCATCACTCGCATACCTTCTACACTTTTCCTGGGCCAACGGCGAGTTTCACATAGCGGGGCATGCCAAACAGGAGTGTCCCCGAGGGATGGACCAAATTCCGGGATAGTGAAAATCCTGTTTTTTGGTCCACTTTAAGAATCTCTCCACTACCTGTAGAAGAAGGCAAACGCATTCAGCAGATTACAGGAATTTCATCCATAAGACTAAATGTATCATCACCTAAACTAAAGGAAGTTAACCATCCTGACACCCTCAGCTACACCTTGTATTTTCTGGTTGTGCGGAAATGCTGATTGCGTGGTAGCTCGGAGCAATTGGTGTATGTTCTTAGCTTAAAAACTTGCCTGAATTGCAAAACATTAAAAAAATGTGGCTGCTGGTGTCAATTATGCTTAAAGACATTTGTGACTAAACTGCAAGGTATGTTTTTAACCGGCATTCGCCAATAACATTTTAATGATAAACTCTGGAATGTTTGCATGCAGTGCAGGTACAAACTGTAACTCTAGACAAGCCTGTGGACAAAGCTCTGGTGTCACTGGTGTCTTTTCTCAGGGTGAGGGGCACCGTGCACGTGTTATATGTGGAGGAGGACCAGGAATCCAGCAGACTCAACCCGCCCCCAGTGGTTTGGTTTTTGCAACACTGCTTAGCATCTTGCTGCAATAAGGTAACTGATCAATTTTCTCTGCTAACCCCGAGTTACCCACTCGTGGTTGCCCTTCTGACCTGTATTGCATCTATTTATTGTATGTAGATGCTGTATTTTTAACCCCATAGGATCTGTCCATAAGATGCCCCCAGGATTTGGAGGAGGAAAATAAGAAAAAAAATTCTGAATGAAATAGTGTGCTAAAATACCCCTCCCAATCACCCCAATAAATACCCCACATTACAGGCAGTGAGTGACATCCCACATTTCAGACAGTGTGTAGAATCACCTCATTACAGACCCCACATTACAGGCAGTGTGTGTGGCATCTCAAATACAGGCAGTGTGTGTGGCATCTCAAATACAGGCAGTGTGTGTGGCATCTCAAATACAGGCAATGTGTGGGGCATCTCAAATAAAGGCAGTGTGTGTGACATCTCAAATACAGGCAGTGTGTGTGGCATCTCAAATAAAGGCAGTGTGTGTGACATCTCAAATACAGGCAATGTGTGGGGCATCTCAAATACAGGCAATGTGTGTGTGGCATCTCAAATACAGGCAGTGTGTGTGGCATCTCAAATACAGGCAGTGTGTGGCATCCCAAATACAGGCAGTGTGTGTGGCATCTCAAATACAGGCAATGTGTGTGTGGCATCTCAAATACAGGCAGTGTGTGTGGCATCTCAAATACAGGCAGTGTGTGGGGCATCTCAAATACAGGCAGTGTGTGTGGCATCTCAAATACAGGCAATGTGTGTGTGGCATCTCAAATACAGGCAGTGTGTGTGGCATCACAAATACAGGCAGTGTGTGGGGCATCTCAAATACAGGCAGTGTGTGTGGCATCTCAAATACAGGCAATGTGTGGGGCATCTCAAATAAAGGCAGTGTGTGTGACATCTCAAATACAGGCAGTGTGTGTGGCATCTCAAATACAGGCAGTGTGTGGCATCCCAAATACAGGCAGTGTGTGGCATCCCAAATACAGGCAGTGTGTGTGGCATCTCAAATACAGGCAGTGTGTGGCATCCCAAATACAGGCAGTGTGTGGCATCCCAAATACAGGCAGTGCGTGGCATCTCAAACACAGGCAGTGCGTGGCATCCCAAATACAGGCAGTGTGAGGCATCCCAAATACAGGCAGTGCGAGGCATCCCAAATACAGGCAGTGCGTGGCATCCCAAATATAGGCAATGTGTGTGGCATCCCAAATACAGGCAGTGTGTGGCATCCCAAACACAGGCAGTATGTGGCATCCCAAATACAGGCAGTGTGTGTGGCATCCCAAATACAGGCAGTGTGTGGCATCCCAATTACAGGCAGTGTGCAGGCATCCCAAATACAGGCATCACGAGGCATCCCAGGTACCAGATACCGGCATTGTGTGGCATCTCAAATACAGGCATTGTGTGGCATCTCAAATACAGGCATTGTGTGGCATCTCAAATACAGGCAACATGAGGCATCCCAAATGCAGGCAGTGTGCTGCATACTTCCCCCCCAAGAAAGTACGTTCTTGCACTCCCAAGCAGCAGCCATCTCCCGCCGACATAAACAAATGGAGACACACCTACTCACACACTCAAACATACATTTTGGGGTCTGCCACCACCTGCTGCCATTGCCTCTGTTCATGGCCCATCTCAGTCGCCTCCACTGCCATCCCCCGCCTCCACACATACAAGTTCGCAGGGCACCGATTCGGGCAACTGGGTGGGCGTTACCTGTGACTTGTGCCAGCATCCAATGATGATTGTAAAGTCATCCCACACCCCCAGACGGGAACACTAGTAGCGATAGTCAAGCATGCAGGGCACAAGATATAGCACACATGTAATGTCTTTCCTGAAGTTAAACGGGTTAGCATACAGAAGGCTACTTTAGAAATTTTTAGTATTTAATTCACCCATAAGGGGAAGTGCATGTAAAAAAGGATGTACATCGACCTTTATTCCCATTCCGGCACTATCCAGATCAGAAGTCATCCTATTACTGGGAATCCCTGAAATTCCTTACATGTCCATTAGAATCTTTTGAGCTGTGGTGGAGGCTTTAGAGGCCAAGGAGCCCCACAGTGAAGGGAACTGGTAATATGGCCAAAGACCCTCACTACATAAAAAGGTTACTACAGTGTACAGTTTTTTGGATAATGTAATAGGGGTTTAAGGTCTTTGTTGTGCCCATAGACTTTCGGAAACTAAAGCCTAAGTTTAATAAATAAGAATATACATTCACATCTTGTCCAGTTTTTCATAGCGCTGTGCCAAGCGTCCTGTGATGTTCCCACTTTGCACAAATTTCTACCAACATTTACCCTGTTTGGTGACCAATCAAAGGTTTGCTTAAAGGGATTGTGCAAGCTAAGTGTAAAAACAAGCCTCCAGAGGATTCATGCTGGTTTTCTGCTGAATAAAGACATTGCTGAGATCAGCCCCACTCCAGTAGCCCAGCCCATACATTTTGTTTATTCATGACCACCTCTCTTGACCCCTTTTGCATCAGACTATGTAGGACATAGCAGTGATTGTGTGTGCAGGAGACGATAACTTCTTCATGCTCTGCTTGCCTGTTTATTTCCTGCTCTTTGTATACTGCAAAGTTAACTTAAAGTCAAATAACAGATTACTTTTTATGCTGGTAAGCAAATTACAGTTGAGTAGTTTTAACAGATATGAGGAAAAAGGCACCCCTTAATTTCTTTACATGAACAGGATCAATCTGAGCCTACGAGACACATAGGCCCTTATTTAAGAAGGGATAGCGTCAGGTAGCGCCTGGTTAATGAGAGGTAGCGACTGGTGAACGCCGGACACGGCACGCAATTACACATTTATCAAACATAATCTGTTTAGCGACTGGGATAGCGGCATGTAGCGTCTGATTCATCATTTTCACAGCCTCAGCTAACAGCGCCAGCGTTCAGCCTTGCACAGCGCCAGGTATGACCTCTGGCTACCTGACGCTCTCCCATACATTTCAATGGATGATCCTTTTCTTCTCTTTAAACAGGGTTGTTTTTTTAAAAAAATCTCAAATAATTCTGTGACCTCTTCTGGCACTGAAATAGCAGTTTTTTTCATAATTTTTTTCATTTTTTATATATTTCCTCAGAAATGACATTACAGGTCTGGCATTAAAATGTTCATGTTACAATGTTGTTACAATGTAATTCCATATGTTTTCGCTTTGTTACTAGTGGATAGATGCTTTAAAACAGACTTTAAACACACCGCCTCCTGCGCTCTGGGCTTCAAACAAATATTTTTCAGCGCCAGATTTGTGAGGCTGTTTTTTTGCTGAATATGGTGTCGGTCGCTATGAGCAGTCGCTAACATGCGCTCCCATACAGCGCTGTACTGGTCAAATAGCGACTCCTTACAATGTATTCAACATTACGGCACAGCGACTGAGTCGCTATAAAGTAGCGACTCACGGCCGAGCACTGCGGCTACTAGCGGGCACTCTGAAAATGCCTGCTACAGACGCTCATCTGTCGCTACCTGGCGTTAGTGATGAATCAGCCTCATAGCGTTGCTGTATAACAGGAGACAAAAGATCATTCCCACAGTTCTCTTCTAAGAGACTGGCAGAGATCAGGTCTCTGGCAGATACGACACTTCTCCTGTGATTTTAGTGTCTGCCTGTAAAGTTTCTTTAGATTTTTGAGCCCATGTTTAATAACATGACTACGCATTTAAGTTTACCATAAATCACTTTGCTTTGGCTTGTCTCTAGTGGAGAAAAGCATCAGAATGAGGCCGCATAGGGGTTCACACCCTCCACATTGTAAGCACAGGAAGGATGTACTGACGGGAAGACTTGCGTTTTGTTACATATACAGTTAAATATATCTCTGGAACTGACAGATGAAACAACGAAAATGATATTAATAGATGGCTCAGCAAAAACTAAACATTTTTACATATTGACTGACACCATGATAAATGCAGAATGAAAGAATTTTATTCCAGCTGACACTACTTTATATTGACTTTGATTGTCAAGTGTCTTGACCTATCTGAAATGCTTGGTGCAGGAGCATGTCTCAGCCCAGAGACGCCCCCGGAGTTTCACACAGCTGGCCATCCCGATTTGGGATGCCCCAGGGCAAGGCCAATGACTCCAGGGCTTGCCTCACAAGGTTTTGTTCCACTGTAAATAATTAAAATATATCACCATTAACTATAAATAAAAATACTATATAATGAAAGACACCAAAATCGCCATTCTCACCAGCATAAATATGGAGGGACTTCTAACATCAATTGTGTGCTACAAGTCGCGTTTTTTGTGAGAAAAAAAATGTATCTTGATTTTTTTTCCCTTGGGGTAATTCAGCACCATTTTAGCTTTGCAAATGTTTGACTAATTTGCACAGCAAAAAAACGATTCTGAGTTGTACTGGCAAAAATAGCAAGACAAAAATCAATAAATCAATCACAAAAATGGGAGATATAAAAAAATCAGCCCTAAAGCCTGGGATTTTCACTCTTGGTGTTTACCTCGGGGCATCCTGTTTTGGGATGCTCAGCTGTGTGAACTCCCCAGGTCCCCCCTAATAACTTACCTCCTGATGTTCGCACAGTGTCCAGACTTCCAGCATGGAGAGACAGACATCCACATATCCTCTCTGCGAACTGAGGAGCACTCCTGCCAGAGAGTCTTAATGGCTGGGAGCCCCAGAAAGGTGACTGTTTTTTGGGGGGATCAGGGGGTTTCACGCAGTCATATCGGGATACCCCAGGGGGGCTAAATGTCAAGTCAATATTTATGGTGGCTGGTCCACTTTAATAGCCTGTCTCTAAGGTTGATTGTGGTTCTCGAATCATGCGAACGCAACCGCGAGGATTGGCCTGGGCTTGAGCACAAGTTTACACTTGAAAAAACTTGCAGGTAATAGTGCCTGCGGAATTGTGCGAGGCAAAAAGTAAGCTTCTCGCACCGGAAACCATGCGAGAATGTGTGTTTCGAGGGTTTTGGTCTGCTTTAAATATGTGTTAATCTCAACCAATGTGTTACCCCCTATAGGGAACACGCAGATGCCCAGGCACTTTATTTGTGCTTTAGGGTAATGCATGGCTAATCTCAGCACGTAGTGAGTTAATCTCTTTTATCTCACTATGCTAATTTTAACACGTGTTTCTTCCTAAAGCAGCTTGTCCTCTCTGTTAATTAAGCTTAGAAAAACTGGACATTTTTGGTTTAGAAAAAAGACTTAGGCCCTTATTCATGAAGGGATAGCGTCAGGTAGTGCCTTGTAAATGAGAGGTAGCGACAGGTTAATGCCGGACACGGCACGCAATTACCGTATATACTCGAGTATAAGCCGAGTTTTTCAGCCCACTTTTTGGGCTGAAAAAAGCCGCCTCGGCTTATACTCGAGTCAGTGAAAATTTTGGCCGAAATGGAGGAGAAAAAGGGGCAGGGCCATCACTGTTCCCACTAAGGTGCGCTCGCGCGCGGCCGCGCGGCCACGCCTGCCCCCGCGCAGCCCCGCCTGCCATCCGCGCATGGTCGCCGTCGTCAGTAAGGATGTTCAAGATGCTGGAGCAGTGCGGGGCATGTGGTCCTCTTGTGTCCCCCTCATCAGGTAGGTGTGTGTGTGTGTGTGCCACACAGAGGTGACGGGTGACTTACCTGTGTGCGGCGGAGCCAGTGTGCGGGGCGGCGGCAAAAGCCGGAACTGGAGCACAGCGCCACGGAGTCTCCTCACACAGCGCCGCCGTGTCCCCTTCCCCAGAGCCAGGCCACAGCTTCCCCACCTGCAGCTCAGTCACACTGCCCCTGCCGCCCTGTCCCTTCATAGAGAGCCTCCGGCTGTGGGATGGCTACTGGGATATATTGGCTTTTCCACGGATAAAGCTGGGACACGTGCACTGCAGGGGTAAAGCATTTACAACTATTAGTAATTAACTTTTACACATCTCTCTCTTTTACTCTTTCTTCCCTTTTCCACATTCTTTCTTTCTTATTTTACGCCTTTACCTTTTTTTCTCCTTTTCAGATTGCATCAGTCTTCTCTTTTCTACATCCAACATTTTCCACATTCCCTCCTTCTTGCTCTTTACGTTATTCAAAAACATTATTGGTATCTATTTTTATTTTTGAAATTTACCGGTAGCTGCTGCATTTCCCACCCTAGGCTTATACTCGAGTCAATAACTTTTCCAGTTTTTTGTGGTAAAATTAGGTGCCTCGGCTTATATTTGGGTCGACCTATACTCGAGTATATACGGTACACATTTATCAAGTAGAATCTGTTTAGCGACTGGGATAACGCAATGTAGCCTCCCCAGCAGTAAGGGAAGCTTAAAGGAGGAGGCTTGTTACATTGTGTCACCCCAGCAGTCAGGGAAGCTTACAGGAGGAGGCTTGTTACATTGTGTCACCCCAGCAGTCAGGGAAGCTTACAGGAGGAGGTTTGTTACAGTGTGTCACCCCAGCAGTAAGGGAAGCTTACAGGAGGAGGTTTGTTACAGTGTGTTCCCCCAGCAGTAAGGGAAGCTTACAGGAGGAGGCTTGTTACATTGTGTCACCCCAGCAGTCAGGGAAGCTTACAGGAGGAGGCTTGTTACATTGTGTCACCCCAGCAGTCAGGGAAGCTTACAGGAGGAGGTTTGTTACAGTGTGTCACCCCAGCAGTCGGGGAAGCTTACAGGAGGAGGTTTGTTACAGTGTGTCACCCCAGCAGTAAGGGAAGCTTACAGGAGGAGGTTTGTTACAGTGTGTCACCCCAGCAGTAAGGGAAGCTTACAGGAGGAGGTTTGTTACAGTGTGTTACCCCAGCAGTAAGGGAAGCTTAAAGGAGGAGGTTTGTTACATTGTGTCACCCCAGCAGTCAGGGAAGCTTACAGGAGGAGGTTTGTTACAGTGTGTCACCCCAGCAGTAAGGGAAGCTTAAAGGTGGTAAATGGTGGTATATGGTGGTAAATGCGATATTCTGAGCTTCTGGGGCCCTGCCTGCCTACATATGAGCTATATACTGTTCAACATAGTAGCCCTAATAAGGGCTCTCAATGACTCTCTTGTCTTCTGGTAGCTGGTATATATGGTGGTAAATGCGATATTCTGAGCTTCTGGGGCCCTGCCTGCCTACATATGAGCTATATACTGTTCAGCATAGTAGCCCTAATAAGGGCTCTCAATGACTCTCTTGTCTTCTGGTAGCTGGTATATATGGTGGTAAATGCGATATTCTGAGCTTCTGGGGCCCTGCCTGCCTACATATGAGCTATATACCGTTCAGCATAGTAGCCCTAATAAGGGCTCTTAATGACTCTCTTGTCTTCTGGTAGCTGGTATATATGGTGGTAAAAGCGATATTCTGAGCTTCTGGGGCCCTGCCTGCCTACATATGGGCTATATACCGTTCAGCATAGTAGCCCTAATAAGGGCTCTCAATGACTCTCTTGTCTTCTGGTAGCTGGTATATATGGTGGTAAATGTGATATTCTGAGCTTCTGGGGCCCTGCCTGACTACATAGGATATGAGCTATATACTGTTCAACATAGCAGCACTAATAAGGGATTAAGGACTCTCTTGTCTTCTGGTAGCTGGTATATATGGTGGTAAATGCGATATTCTGAGCTTCTGGGGCCCTGCCTGCCTACATATGAGCTATATACCGTTCAGCATAGTAGCCCTAATAAGGGCTCTTAATGACTCTCTTGTCTTCTGGTAGCTGGTATATATGGTGGTAAATGCGATATTCCGAGCTTCTGGGGCCCTGCCAGCTACAGCCTGTCTTTCCCTGCCGTGAGCGTCTATCCCTCACGGGGAGGCCTATTCATCAATAGCGCCAGGTAGCGACAGATGAGCGACTGTAGCGTGATTTTTTCAGCGCCAGCCAGTATTCGCTGTGCTTGGCCGGCATTAGCTTGATGACAGCGACTCAGTCGGTGTGCGGTAATGTTGAATACGGGCTGGGGGGTCGCTGTTTCACAGGTCCAGCGTTGTATGTGAGCGCCTGACAACGAATGGCCAGAGCGAACGGCTAGCTTCATATTCATCAACAAATCACGCTCCGAATGTGCTGTCGCTGTCCATTCCTTGTTTAAACCCCAGAGCGCTGGCGGCGATCTGTATTAACTAGTTTTTAACCCCTAAACAACCATATTTTTTGAATGTAACATTATACATGTTTTTAGAATCATTTTGTAATATGAATACATTAATCTCAGACCTGTTAGATCAATTCTGCACATATTTTTTTTTTTTTTTTTTTTGACTTAAAAATAAATCCTAACATTGCAGAAGTGGTCTCCGATTTTTTGACATTAAAAAAAAAAAAAAAAAATTAATACCAATTAATTATGAATAATTATAGATTGCTCCATTGAAATGCATTGGACATCGCCAGGGAGCGACAGCTCATACCTGGCGCTGTGAGGGAATTTGCAGCGGCGCTGTTCGGTCCAGGCGGCTTCATGATGAATGCCGCGCTAGCCGTCGCTCTCGCCGGCGCTAGCCTCATTTTGCTTGATAAATGCGTCATTGTGACCGCCGCCGGGCGTACTTGAGTCGGTAGTCGCCGTTAGCTGCCGCTACCTGGCGCTCGTCAGACACTACCTGGCGCTATCGCTTGATGAATAAGGGCCTAAGTTCAAGCTGCTAATGCTGACGAAGAGGAAGTGCTGAGTTTTGTAGATTCGAGGTCACATGGTTTTTCCAGCCAATGCGTCTAGACGCCGTTCTCGCGATGCCAGCGTCCTCCCAGGACCTGTCCCACCCCCCCTGCATGGTGATTGGTGTAAAAAACGCGCCAGGGAAGGTGTGAGGGGAAACGAATTGTGAGTGCGCCATCGCCGCTGTGCTCGATCGAAATCGAGTATGACGAATAGCGTAGTATTCGATCGAATACCGACTCGGTCGAATACTACTCGCTCATCTCTAGTAGCGACTGGTGAGCGACCGGTAATGACGGGCCCCGCCACGAGAACTCCGGCTCCCCACCACAATCACACATTTATCAAGCCAATCCTGCTTAGCGACTGAGATAGCGCCATATAGCGACTCATTCATCATTATTCCAGCCTCAGCCCACAGCGCCAGCGTCCGCCCTTGAACAGCGACAGGTATGACCTCTCGCTACCTGGCGCTCTCCAATGCATTTCAATGGAACAATCTTAAAATATTCATAATTAATTGTTATTTTTTTTTTATTTTTTTGTAAAATTCTGTGACCACTTCTGCCATGTTAGATAATTTTTTAAAGGTAAAAAAAAAAAATTGTGCAGAATTGATATTACAGGTCTGATACTATTGTATTCATATTACTAAATTCTTTATACATTTTTTTTTTGGTTTCCAAAAATATGGTTGTTTGGGGGTTAAAAAAACTACTTTTAACACATCGCCGCCAGCGCTCTGGGGTTTAAACATGCATTTCACAGCGCAAGAATTTTTTGAGCGTGATTTTTTGATGAATATGGTGGGAGCCGGTCGCTCTGACCAGTCGCTATCATGCACACCCATACATCGCGGAACCTGTCAAATAGCGACTCGTCACCCCGTATTCAACATTACTGCACACCGACTCAGTCGCTATCAACAACCGAACAATGGCCAAGCACAGCGACTGCTAGCGGGTGCTGTGAAAATACTGCTACAGTCGCTCAACTGTCGCTACCTGCCGCTATTAATGAATCGGCCTCTAAACCTGTCACCCCTGGATTTTATTCCTACCAGGAGAAGGAAACCACAAGCTTGGTGGGAGTTTTATTCGGTTCAGGTGTATAAGTGACCCCTCCTCTCATTAGCCAATGTGTTTATATGGATTTTTAATATTACACAATTTCGCGATAGTGCTCCTTTAAGCAACTATTTTAAGCATCGTACTATTTTGGCGCACTGTATGGATCAAAGAGTAATTACTGTAATAGAAAAGGTTTTAGCAGCAAGCAGGTACAAGCAGGTGTCTCTCCACCTGTAATTGTCAGGGAGACATCTGTCCATCGAGGTTCAGGCTTAGATGTCCCTATTGGTGGCACGCTGCAGCTTGATCCACACCACCGTTTTGTGGTCTATTTATGGCCGTCTTGCACTGCAGACATTCAGCATAACATCTGTTTTGAGATGCTGACTCAGACGCTCTGTTATATAACTTGTTAGTGGTTCTTGGTAACCCAGTGCTATGAAAACATGAAATATCTTGTATTGAAAATAAAGCAGGGGATGACTTTTCTCAACAATAAAAGACACAGCAGTAAAACACTTAAGATATTTTTAGACAACCTAGGACTTTGCCAGATGAGGCTGCCCCCACTCTCTATGTCATTCTAAAGCAAATACGTTTGATCTCATTTTTCATTACATATTCCTTGAGAAATGATGGTACATTAGGTGAGGTGTTTCTGCTTGGGTACAGGCAATAGTCCAAGAATGAAGCCCGTTTTCTATTAGAGTTGGGTGTAGATGCCACATTGGTAAATCTTTTACTCGTCCCCCATTGAATGGAGCTCTGATAGGAAAAGGAGAATATCTCTAATGTAGGGCTTACTGATAGCATGAGGGAGTAGGTAAGGTTAGTTCCTATATGAACCAGGGCACTCCCTGCCACAGAGTTTTCAGTGTGATCTGAAGCGCTTCAATGAGTTCTCCACAAATTCTCTGTGGCCATTCTCCCAGCTGTTACTTTAATCACTTGCTGCTGGCGATTCTCCAACTCCTTGCAAGTACATAGGGCTAAGTTAACCCCTGTCATTATGCTGGGGACTGAACAGCTCTCTTGAAGCCCCTGGCTCATTGAGGACAGTAATCAGGGCTATGGTAGTAGGGAACAAGGCGCCAGGTGCCATCCAACAAGCAGGTTGGATTTCTGCATTGGCGTATGATAGTAGGGAACAAGTATGCATGGTTCTGGTGCATGGAAGGTCTATTGTTTATCCATATTGGCTAGCTAATGACATTAGGGCTATTCTTTTGTTTGAGACTTGAGTCTTCAATTCTGAGATGTATTGGGGGGTGTGGGAGCTTTTTAGATATGTTTTGTTATAAATAGTTTGCATTTGTGCTGCTTTTTTTCTTGGTGGAGGGACGATGATGATATGATAGCATCACATCATGTGCCATTTAATATACTGTTTAGTCAATTTCCAAGGCCAACTCACACCTGGTGAGTATTGGCTTTATGACTACAGCCCATTATTGCCCTTTAACGTGACATGATTTTTAACTACACACACACACACACACACACGCACGCACGCACACACACACACACACACACACACACACACACACACACACACAACATGTGAGTTGTTTTTGATCAGTGAGCAAACTTGTACATGTTTCCTGCTCAGGCAACACTTAAAGTTCTATCTCTTTGTCAACCAATACGTGGAGGCTGATTCACTACTAGCGCCACGTACTGCCAGATGAGCGTCTGTAGAGCGACCACTAGTAGACTGTAAGTGGGTATTGGGCGCTGTAACCTAGCATTCAGTTGCCGTAGTAACCTGGCCAGCATTGATGAATATGATGTGTGTTGGGTGCTCTAACAACAGTATAACGCTGCATTGAGCGATAGGTAGCACCAGCTCAGTGCGTCTGGCACTAGGCGCTCCACACCATATTTAACAAAACACTACACACACAGCGTCAGTGCTCTAAAGCTGGGCGCTGTAGCACAGAGCACCAGATGCTGTGTGATTAAAGTCTGTTTTTGAACACATATACACCAATAACAAAGCGAAAACACATGGAATTACATTGTTTTAACACTGTGACAATAACACTTTAGTGCTAAACCTGTAAACACAATTCTGCATAAAAATATATAAAGTCAAAAACATAAAAGTGTTTGTTTGCAGGCCAATTTAATTGCCTAACACGGTATTTATATACAACCAAACGAAACCTCATTGAAATGTATGAGAGAGCGAACACTGAGCGATAGTGCGCCTTTAAAGTGGACCAACACCCACCGGTGATCGGCCCTCCCCGCGGGACATCCGAGATCGGGATGTCCCGCGGGGTGAAACCCCCCCAAGCACCCCAAACTCCTTACCTCAGTTTCTGTGAATGTGAATGGCCGGCGCGGGCACGCGCGCGTCAAGAGGGACGCGCGGGAGGCGGCGGCGGAGGAGCCGCTTGTCCGCGGCTTGTCCGTCGGCTCGGGGAGAGGTGAGTTCGGGGGGTTCGGGGGGGTTTCACACAGCGGGGCACCCCGATCGGGGGTGCCCCACCGAAGTGGACCAAGACCCAGGATAGTCAAAATCCTGGGTGTTGGTCCACTTTAAGGTCCTATCTCGTTGTCAACCATCAACAAGACCTAATCTGTCTAGTCCAGTTAAAAGCAGAGGTCTCAGTTGCACACATTTGCAAAGGTTTGGTGGAAACCACACATCCTTCTAAAGTGGCCCCCCAGCTTTAGGATTGCCCTGTGTATATCCCCCCCGGTTCGCCTGCTTCTTATCTCAAACCGACCATCCAGCAGCACATGCTCAGCCCAACTGCAATCAAAACTAAAAGTAGACTTTTTTTTCCCCACAGTTTTGTGATTAAAGGAAAATGATATATAACATATAATAGCTGGTTTTGCTTGAGTTGCTCTGCTTTCTCTTTATAATTCCCTGGCTAATAAAACAGAAGATAAAGGTGACCTCCTCTATGATTTCTTGATTTTTTCCTCTTCTGTGTCCTGGGCTCTTGACCTCCAGAAGTGAAAGAAGCGGAAAGAAATGACATAAACTTAGCAGAGGCTAACATTAAATAATAGTCCTCATCAATCCATTTAGAATGAATGTCATTTTAACAATGTGTTTGAAACGCTGGTGCTAATTCAGCAGCTGCAACCCACAGGTATAAATGACTTCAAGTCTGTCATATAAGCGCATTTTACGAGGCCAGAAAAAAGGAGTGAACTAATGGATTTGGCAGAGAAACTTTGCTTGGCTCAAACCAGACCTTCACCGTGAATAAGAGCCTATCTTATATGTTTCCCCCACCCATTACATACAGATTGCCCACATTAAAAATCCTCCTACCTGCATCTACTGCATTTCCTGAGTCTTTAAACATCCAAGATGGCGGCACATGGAGTCCCAGGCTGCCTGCAAACAGGAAGTGTCTTCTGACTGTGCTGCTCCATATTCTGGGATTGCTGACTTTTCCTGACTCCAGCTCTGCTCTGTCTGTGCCACCCCCTGTACTTTTGCCCCCTCTCCTATCCCCAGTTTGTGATTCTTCTGAGGCAAGATGGCGAGCACCCATACTCTATAAAGTCCTGAACAGAGTTGCAGCCCAGGGGGAAAAAAAAGAAAAGTGACTAAAAATGTAAAATATATTAATTTTCGATGCTGGAGAATAGTTTTTTAAGAGGTTTGGGCTTTTCATTAAATTATGCTGAAGGTCCGGTTTAAGTTGTTAAAGGGGAAGACCACAACATAGAAGGTTACATTTATACCATGGGGTCAATACAGAGCCAGGTGAGTATCCTCACTTCTTTTTTAGGAAAGAAAACTGCCATTCATTTTCATTGTCTACCTTGGGAGACTAATACAGGGACAGGTGAAAAAAAGAAGTGAAAATTCTCACCTGGCTCTGAATTGACCACTATGGGGGCTATTTAAGAAACGCTAGCACGAGGTAGTGCCTCGTAGTGGCAGGCAGCGTCTGGTGAACGCCGGGCGCTGTCTGCAAAACCACATTTAAGAAAGCGAATCTGGTGAGCAACTCTAACAGCGCCATGTAGCGTCATATGTATTAATACAGGCAGCTCAGCGTAAAAGCCGGCGCTCTGGGCTCAGGAGCTCCATGTAGTACCTGTTGCTCTGTAGCGCTCGCCCATACATTTCAATGTGTATAAGCAAACACTTTTAAAGATTTTTTGGACTTTTTATATTTTTATGCAGAATTGTCATTACAGGTCTGGCACTAAAGTGTTATTGTCCCAGTGTTAAAACAATGTCATTCCATGTGCTTTCATTTTGTTACTGTAGTGTTCAAAAACAACGTTTTTTGTTAAATATGGTGTGGTCGCTGAGTGCCAGTCGCACTGAGCTGGCGCTACCTCTCGCTCCCTGCAGCGCTATACTGTTAGAGTGCCCAACATACATCACATTCATCAATGCCGGGTTATTTCAGTGACCAAGACCCTTAAAGCGTCTACTAGCGGACCCTCTAAGCGCGGCTATACAGACGCTCATCTGGCAATACCTGGCACTAGTAGTGAATCAGCCTCTATGTGTTGCAGTTGCTGTTCAGCTGCAGTTTAGATTTGCATTTTGGAGTTTAAAACTGCTTTTTGGACAAAATTTTCTTTTTTATATTTTATGTCAGCCAAAACGATACGACGCTTGACCAAATTTTTTCGTTGACCGCAGAAGGCATTTCCATTGATCAATTCTCATTTGAATGCATTCGATTTTGTTTGCGTTCCAGCTTTTTGTTTTGAATAATGTGGAGCAAAGATTAGAAGCTGTCTGATATTCTCATTTTGTATCTGTGACTTGTTTTTGATTTGGGATATTCTAGACTCATTTCTTGTTTGGTCACCAAAGACAGTAAATTCCTCTTAATAAATGTAATTATAGTTGAAGGGTTACTGAAGGCTGACCAAAAACAGCAGTACTCACCTTGCTATCTGTCTGCTATTAGCCTTGTTTCTCTTCCAACCGGCTCTGGCACTTTGAGTCTGGTCTCACACCAGGGCAATTGTGATCACCCTGCAATCGGCAGTGAAACGCTGCACATAGTTATTTATGGACGCATTTGCTTCCACATTTGGCGTTTGCAGAGTGATCACATCACTCTGCAAAAGCCTTGCCAGCAGCGAGAGGAGGTTACTGCCCTATTGATTCCATTCCCTGAAAACGTGCCCAATCACAGTTGCATGGTGTGAACTGTCTACAGCTGATAATCATTTCATTAGCGAATAGTCACATGAAACCAGCCCTGCTACTAGTCAGCGAGGGATCGGAAGCAGGGGTGTTCATAGAAGCCGTCCAGGAAGTGCTCTGTCCATAGTGGCCAGAAGCACATCGGCGTTTAAATATAAAGGCATGTCTGATATCAAGCATACTGAAAGTCAAGTATAATTAAGTAAAGTACATTTTTTTTTTGCTTTTACATGTACTTTAAAGTGAACCTAAACCCTCCCGACCAGTTTGTGTACCAAAACCAGTTTTATCCAGGCAATATAGTGGCCCAGGGGCATCCCAAGTTGTGATGTTCTGCATTGTCCATCACCTAGGTTTCCCTATATAATTATCTTGGGTTTCCCACAGCACATCTCTGCACCTTGAAACACTTCCATTTCTGGAAAAGCTGACAGCACAATTCCTGGATGGCTTCTATGGGCACCCCTGCTTCCAGTCATAAGGTAGTGGGGGGGACTGGTCATAGGGAGCACAGGAGAAATGACTTGTGAGCCACACTGCATTGGGGCCAACTGAGCTGACACCTGACCAGTTGGAAAGCATCTTGAGTGGGCCCAGCAGCTTGTAGGCTGGTCATGTGCTGTTTGGGGCCAGTTCCCAGGCTGATTTCTGGCTCCAGTCCAGCCCAGTGCAGCATCTGCACTGCCGCCGCCATCTCCAACTGCCAGGGAGGATTTAGGCTCATTTTAAAAAGTAAATGAAATGAAATAATTCTATGCCCAAGTGTACAACGGCAGGACATTTAAAATCCCTACTTCCTGGCCTATTTTAGACAGACACTATGTAACCTTTCAATATATCTTTCATTTTGGTAATAAAGAAAAGACAATTAAAGTACAGCAGGCAAGACTTCCAAACACAATACATCCTCCTTTCCATAGAGGCTAGAAAGCAGTTCAAGCCCTATTCAGTATATGATCTACCCGATTTTCGAAGCTTAAAGGCTTGAACAGAGATTTAGGTTCTTATTTAAGAAGGGATAGCGTCAGGTAGTGGCTGGTTAATGAGAGGTAGCGACTGGTGGACGCCGGACACGGCACGCAATTACACATTTATCAAGCAGAATCTGTTTAGAGACTGGGATAGCGCCATGTAGCGTCTGATTCATCATTTTCACAGCCTCAGCAAACAGCGCCCGCGTTCAGCCTTGCACAGCTCCAGGTATGACCTCTCGCTACCTGCCGCTCTCCCATTTCAATGGACGAACCTTTTCTTCTCTTTAAACGGGATATTTTTTTTTTTTCCTCCCAAAAAATCACAAATAATTCTGTGACCTCTTCTGGCATTGAAAGCAGTTTTTTCACAATTTTTTTCATTTTTTTTATATATTTCTGCAGAAATGACATTACAGGTCTGGCATTAATGTGTTCATGTTACAATGTTCCTACAATGTAATTCCATATGTTTTCGCTTTGTTACTAGTAGATAGATGCTGAAAAACACACTTTAAACACACAGACTCCGGCACTCTGGGCTTCAAACAAGCATTTTTCAGCGCCAGAGATTTATTTGTGAGGTTGATTTTTTGCTGAATATGGTGTGAGTCAGTCGCTATGAACAGTCGCTAACATGCGCTCCCATACAGCACTGTACTGGTCAAATAGCGACTCCTCACAATGTATTTAACATTACTGCACAGCGACTGAGTCGCTATGAACTAGCGACCCACGGCTGAGCACTGCGACTACTAGCGGGCGCTCTGAAAATGCCTGATACAAAAGCTCATCTGTCGCTACCTGCCGCTAATGATGAATCAGCCTGCCCTTCAGTGAGCAGTGTTAGGTCCGCGTCACTGGACGCGGTCTGGCTTCTGTTGTCCGATTCCCAATTACTATATTCTAAGAGAAATCAATACACGCAACGAGGTGTGTAGCAAAACCTCAGAGAAAAACACTCTGAGTAGGGGACGCTTCTCTCCCCTTTTTTATTGAAAACTTTCATAGTTAGAGCATGCGCAGAACATAAAATTACCTAAGTTTAATCAAAGATGAAAAGAGAACATTTCTTCCTATGTTCAAGGTTAAACAGGGCATAGTGTTCTTAGGGAGTGTAGAACAGGGAGTGTGTACTTCATAGTATCTCAGGCAAAGCAGCGTATTCCTTTGATAAGCCTTACATAAGCAGTTTCAGTAATAGCAGCTTAATTAACTTTATAAGCTAAAGAAAGACTCAGCGCAAAGAGAAGTGGCTGGGGGTCTATTTCAACTTTATTTAGACACTATATAGCATACAATGCAAAGAGGAATCTATTTCTCTATTTATAAAAGAGAGAGGGGATGTTCAGATATACATTCATTTTATTGATTCCGACCTCCAACCTTCACAGCAGTTTAAGAAAACTCCAGTTTAAGAAAACTCCACTGAGCCAAAGGCTGCAATTTCCGGGATCCCCAAAACTCACGTTTCTGACTGATGGGGCACGGATCTGACAATATCATCAGAAGTGCTGGGATGTGTTATTCTGTAAGCTAGGGAAAGACACAATTAAGACCTTAAAGCAGACCTCCAGTCAAACATGGCTCCTTTTAATATCCCTTTCCAGGCTGGAAGAAAATACAAAGGGCACTTACCTGCCAGCCTGCGGATTTGATCATTGATTATGATGGAAGTTATGCTTTCTACCTACAATATATAATATTGTTTCCTACAAGAGCCTCAAAGTGTAGGCTTACTGTGAAAGTCATACTTACCATACCCTATGAAGAGATGATTCAGTACAGCCCTGGCTCATGACATAGCGCCATTCTTGTTCCGTCTTCACAGGGAGGCCGATTCATTAATAGCGGCAGGTAGCGACAGTTGAGCGACTGTAGCAGTATTTTCACAGCGCACGCTAAGTAGTCGCTGTGCTTGGCCGTTGTTTGGTTGTTGACAGCGACTCAGTCGTTGTGCAGTAATGTTGAATATTGGGTGAGGAGTCGCTATTTGACAGGTTCCGCGCTGTATGGGAGCGCATGATAGCGACTGGCCATAGCGACCGGCTCCCACCATATTCATTAACAAATCACGCTCAAAAAATTCTCGCGCTGTGAAATGCATGCTTAAACCCCAGAGCGCTGGCGGCGATGGGTTAAAAGTAGTTTTTTAACCCCCAAACAAACATATTTTTGCAAACCCAAAAAAAAACAAGTTTTTTAAATAATTTTGTAATATGAATACATTAATATCAAATTTTTTTTTTTTTCCTTAAAAAAAATATCTAGCATGGCAGAAGTGGTCACAGAATTTTTCACATTTAAAAAAAAAACAAAAAACATTAATAACAATTAATTATGAATATTTAAAGATTGTCCCATTGAAATGCATTGGAGAGCGCCAGGTAGCGAGAGGTCATACCTGTCGCTGTTCAAGGTCGGACGTTTTGGAGGAGTATGCTAGAAGCATGAAAAATGCATAACAGCGTTAGATGTGGAAAAAAGGAGACAAGCATAATGTGCAAGAGAGAAAATGAAGACATGATTTTGGAAAATAGCTAAATATTCAAGCAAGGTGGAGAAAAGAAAGAGAGAGGGAGAATTTGTAAAAGAAGTGGGCAGACTGTAATGTGAAAAAGAGAGACCATTGAAATGTTCCAAGAAGAAGTAGACAGATGTAATTTGAAAAAAAGAAGGGGTGGAATGTAGAAAAGAGTGGGAAATAAGGAAACGAGGGATGTACAAAAGTGATCTGGAAAGCATAAAACTAGGGAAAAGCAAAAGAGAGAGGATGTGAAATATAGAGCAACAAAAGAGAATGTGGAATAGCAATACCAAATACTACAAAGTATGTACATATTTGGATATTATTGTGGGTGATTTAGCGGCCTGGGTATAGAGAGTGTTAAAGTGGACCAAAACCCGGGATTTTGCTATCCTGGGTTTTGGTCCTTTCCCTGCGGGCACCCCGATGTGTAAAACCCCCCAGGACGCCCGAACGGACTCACCTCTTCCTGGTCACACGGCGCGTCTAAGAGCAGCGGCTCTGGCGGCTGCATCCTTCCCTTCTCTCGAGCAGTGTGCATGCCCGCGCCGCCAAAATGGCGGAATCAGGGGGAGGGGAAGGGGGTGTAAACTAAAGAGGGAGATGGAGGGAATCACAAAAATTGAAGTAAATGGGGATAGAGAGAAAAATGGAGGAGAAAAAGAGAGAAAGAAGAAGACAGGGGGACTATGGAGAAGGAGGTTCGAGGGAATGTGGAGAAAAATGAAAGATGGAGAGAATGTGAAAAAGAGTAAATTTGAAAAAGAAACGTGAGGAGAGAATGAGCGAAGAGAGAAATGAAGAGGAAATGTGAAAAGAAAAGGGGGGCAAAATGAATGTCAAAAAAGAAGATTCAGAGCAGAACACAGGAAAAATAAGGAATGGGATAGGAATGAAATCATTATAAAAAAGCTGTGTTCTCAAGCAGTGCCACAGGGAAAGTAATCCTGGGCAGGCCTACTGATCCTGCTGAGAGCTGTCTTTTAAGTGCCAGCCTACCTGCAGCTTTTGTCACCCACTGTTGCCAGACCATGTTTCACTATTTTGCGCTACACATGTTCAACTGTGATTTTTGAAAGGATTTCCAGGGATTTCCCAGGAAAATGATATATTGTTTTTTTCAACAGAGTCTGGGCTTCAACATGAAATGTCTTGTTTGGCCTTTTTTAGTGTATTCTCAATACTTTTTGGTGAAATATGTGCAAAAAAAATCAAAAAAAATCTATTTTTTGCAATTTTTTGTGATAAAAAAGTAAGTTTGTCAATAAAATTGTATTGCCTGTGAAACCCCAATTTCTCCCAGTCACAGCGGTACCACATATGTATTGGTAGACACCCTTTCCTGCCCAGGAGACTCACCCAAACTGAAACAGAGCTTTAGGAGATTTTCAGATATAATACAACTGCGCTATGCGCTATAGGCACCTTGCGGTTTTTCCAGAAAAACAGCCCTTTACATTTGAAATACCCCCCACAAACTATATATTCTCTGGAAGTACACACCTCAAGCTTTCTAGGCGTACCAAGCTTGTTTATGTGGGCTTAGTTTTCTGGAAGTAATCCCTCAATGCATTCTTTGGTTGCACAAAGTTTCCCTAAAAAAGAATAAAAAGGAAGAATCAAACCACATTTTTCTAAAAAGAACTATGTGCAAACAAGAAAAAACAAATAAAATCTCAAAAAGCAACATGCTCCGAACAGAACGCTACCCAACATGCATAGGTACTGTCAAGGAAAGAGTTGGCAAACACCACAAAGTAAAACGTGCGCGTAACAGTAATTTTACTTGAAAATTTCAGCTCTGCAGACAAACTTTACCTTTACATTTGGAATATCCCCGATAAACCATATATTCCCTGAAAGTACACATGTAAAGCTTTCTAAGAGTACCCAGCTTGTTGTAGTAGGCTCACCTTTCTGGAAGTAATTTCTCGAAGAATTCTTAGGTTGCACAGGGTTTCCCTAAAAAAATGAATAAAAAAACTGAATAAATAACATGTTTTCCTAAAATATAAATATGCAAACAAGAAAAAACAAGCTAAATCTGAAAGAGCAAGGGCCCCCGAGCAGAACAATACCCAACATGCATAGGTACTATTAACCCTTTTAATTGCCAGCCTACTTGACATTTTGTTACCCTCTGTTGACAGGTCATTTTTCCCCATTCTGCGCCATGTTTAACCGTGATTTTTGCCGGAATTTCCAGGAAAATTATAGATATATATTTTGCAGCAGAGTTTAGTCTTTAACATGAAATGTCTTGTTTGTAATTTTTCTACAGTTTTTTTTATATTTTTGTGTAAAAAAATAAATATTTTTTAGACAATTGTCTTTATTTTAAATACAACATTTACTTTATTAGAGAAAACCATATTGCATTTGAAAGCCCATTTTCTCCCAATTACAACAGTACCACATATGTATCGGTAGCACTTTATAACATTTACAAATAAAATACTACTACTATCCACACTATAAACATAAGGGGTTAATTTTTTTAAAAAATTACATAGAGTCTGCCCTCCTAGGGGGGGGACCCCATTTTATTGGAATTTTAAGGGTTAAAAACCCTTAAAAATCCCCCCCAAAAAATGAAATGGGGTCCTCCTTACCCAGCATTACCAGCCCGGGACCAGCTATGGGGGCTTGTAGGAACAGAGTGGAGGGTCCAGCGTTTGTGGCCCCCCCACCCGGCAGCCTACAAGCCCACATAGCCTATGTGGGCCTGGGCTCTTCTGCCCCCCCCCCCTGGGCTTTGGGGAGGCAGGTAATAGGGGTGCCGGGGGTTAACGGCAAGTCACCCGCTGCCTCCCAGCCTTATGAACTGGTATAGGGGTCTCGTGGATCCCTTACCAGTTCACAAGGGGTTAAACCGGACCAACACCCGTTTTTACCCTAACGGGTGTTGGTCCGGCTGTGTGGTCATTGTAAGAAGCGAGGGGGGGCATCCACAATGCTGGAGCCCCCCTTGCAGCAAACCGCATATATTGCCTGTTTTACTCACCTGCATACCGAGCCAGTGGCGAGAACGGAGACCTGCGATTGGCCGCAGGGTGGTCACGTGGGCAGGTCCTGCCGGTGGCCGGCACAGAGGACGCGTCTGCGCCCACGTGACCACCCGGCGGCCAATCGCGGGACTCGCCGCTGGCTCGGTATGCAGGTGAGTAAAACAGGCTATATATGCTGCGGTTTGCTGCAAAGGGGGCTCCAGCAATGTGGATGCCCCCCTCGCTTCTTACAACGACCACACAGCCGGACCAACACCGTTAGGGTAAAAACGGGTGTTGGTCCGGTTTAAGTGTAAAAAAAACACAGGAACAAGTTTTTTTTTTTTTTTTATACTTACCTCCCATCCATCCCTGTGTCCCATGCTGATCAATCTGGCTTCTGCTCTCCCGCTGCAGCTGGAAGCCTTTTATAGCTGCGGGGCAACAGAACATAAGGGGTTAATTTAAAAAAAAATGACATGGGGGGGCATTTTTGGGGGGGAATTTTAAGGGTTAAAACCCCTTAAAAATCCCCCAAAAATGAAATGGGGTCCCCCTTACCCAGCATTACCAGCCCAGGACCAGCTATGGGGGCTTGTAGGAACAGAGTGGGGGGGCCAGCTTTTGTGGCCCCCCACCCTGCAGCCTACAAGCCCACATAGCCTATGTGGGCCCGGGCTCTTCGCCCCCCCCCCCTGGGCTTTGGGGAGGCAGGTAATAGGGGTGCCGGGGGTTAATGGCAAGTCACCTGCAGCTAGCCCCCAGCCTTGTGCACTGGTATAAGGGGTCTCATGGACCCCTTACCAGTTCACAAGGGGTTAAATGTAAAAAATAAAGACACTGACACTGAAAGAGAAAAAAATGACATTTATTTATTTTTTTTACTTTACTCACCTTTGATCCTGTGTCCCCCGGCGATGACAGCTGACAGTCTGCTTGGGTGTTTGGAGGAGAGAGCCTGGGGGGGGGGTGATCACAGCCCTCTCCCCCTCCCCACCTCTCTCCTCCAAGCACCTGAGCAGACTGATTCTGAGTCTCAGGTGCTGGTCTTAAGAGGCCGGCGGGGGGCTGGGGGCGGAGCTAGCAAACCCGATGCAGGAAGTGGGGGGAGAGGGCGATTTCTGCCCTCTCCTCGCCACGGAAGAGGCTGGGGGGGGGGCGATCGGAGGCCCCCCAAGTGAAGAGGAGACCCGTCGGGAGGCAGCTCGGCCACAGGTAAGTAAATGTCATTTTCAAATTTTTTATTTTTTTTTACAGTTAGCTGCTGGTGCCGAAGCGGGGGGGGCTATTCCGGGGGCTCTCCTGAAACCATCCGAGCCCACACGGGGGATCGGATGGCACCAAATTAAAGAAGAGACCCGGCCGGATCCAATGAGGGGTCAGGTGAGTATTTTTTATTTTTTTAACTAGCAGGGGGAAATGGCAGGCATGTAGTTTCTATGTGCTTGGCACTTAACGGTAGGAGAAGCAACCACGTAGAAACTATGTGCTTGGCATTTAAAGAGTTAAAGCAGAACAAAACACAGGATTTTGACTATCCCATATTTTGGTTCCTGCCCTGGGGGCATCCCAATTTGGGATGCCTTGCTGTGTTAAACCACCCAGATCGGCCAGAAAAACTTCCCCTGGTCCTACTCTTGTCCAATTAGAGCCGTTGCCCATGCATATGTAATATTCATCAACCGGGAGTGGGAGCAGCTGTATCCTCAGCAGAGAACACACAGCCCAAATATGCTGGGGATTAGTCCGCCAGTATTTACATCAGCGAGGGAGCCATGAGGGTTTTATATTCTAAGTATGCAGCACGTCCTGCTCCAGATAATGATTCATAACAGCTGGGATTACCTCCACTAGAGGGCGCTTTACTGCAGAGATGGCAAAAAGAGGCCCCTCCTGGTCCATATATACCCGGGACCTCCCACTAATTCCCCAGTATCTTCTCTGCAGTGGGCTGCGAAGGACAAGATGATGGCTTCTCTTCTCGCAGGTGAGCCGGGCTTCACAGCCCTTGGCCCCGTAGGACTATTCCCACCCATTCCACTTTTTATTCTGCCTCCCAGCTTTGGCTGCGTGGTCGGGTGATGGTAGGCAGCACCTATTATGTATGCTTTGTCTGGAGTTTGCTCCTACTGCACATCCCCCACCAAATGGTGAACCTGAATTGGGATTCCCCGTCCGCTCTATGCCCTCCCCAGCAGCTCTTGGGTGTCCTTAGGGGCATCCACCTTCCCCTTCTCCCGCTATCCCGGTTCGTCAGGGGGGGGTGCGTCTGTGTGTGTGAGTGTTTTTTTTGTCACACTACTGTGCGCTGTGTGTGTGCCTTTTGAGACATTCGCGCTTGGTCTCCTGGCTCAGCGCTACTATCTTCTCCCCTTGCTTTTTTGAATCTCCCGCCACTGACACACGGGCCCTGCGGCGTCCGCGGTCAGCGGTGACGTCACTCGGGGTCTTGCTATGAGGCGATTGGCTGCGGGGTGGCTGTCTCTCGGCCTGTCCCCGCACCTCCTGGAGGGGGCGTGGCTTAGCACTTGGCGCATTCCGCATCTTCTCATGCGACCCCACCCCTTCAGAGCCCTCCAGCGCCATCTTGATCTGCTGCCTGGACGATTGCAAGCTCCTCCGCAGTCCGTGAGTGCCCCAGCGGGCTTTGATATTGATATGGATATCTATTTATATTTTCTGTATACTGATGGGTGTATTTTATTATGTCTTACAGGCGGGGAAACAGTTTTAGAGGTTTCTCCCGGTCCTGTCCCCTCTATTAGTTCCCTGTAACTTATTAGAGGCCTAAGTGGTTAAATCCTCCCACTATCCTTGCGGACATTTGGGGCATCTCGGGTAGCTGTATAGCGTAATTCCTATTGGCCAGTTGTGCCACTGAAATCACCATATGGAGGCTTCACAGGATATTGTGCTTGGGGTCCCATCGGGACAAGCCCGGCTGTGTGTGGTGTGCGGGGGCATCCCCTGTGAGCGATGATGTGCGGGCCTGTGTACCCTGCGCCCAGCTGCAGCTTGCGCGGCATTCTGGGCTGTCTGTGACTGGGTCGCCACCCACCATGTCTTCACCCACTCCCCCTCGCTTGATTATGACTCCCAGTGAACCCAATACTAGTGGGGAGTCTCAGCCTGATGTGTCTTCCAGGCTGGCTAACATTGAGAGATTGATTGCTAGCTTTGCGGCCCCGTAAGGCTCCAGCTAAGAGACGGCATGTGGCGCCTGCTGCATCAGCCTTCCCTATGGAGACTGAAGATTTCCTTGATTTATCTGACTATACCCCACTTGAGGAAGGGAATTATTTTCAGATTCAGAACTGTCTGATGATCAGCATTTCCTTGGCGCTGATGCCGGCTCAGAGCATTGGGATGTTGATGACACCCATAGACTCAAATGTTTGAAGTGCTTTCCATTTCCCTTCCTGCTGCGATTCTCAAGCAACAGGGGGAATTGTTCGGTACTGCAAAGCCACGTTTGGAATTTCCAGAACAGGCACATTTCAATAGCCTGGTTCTCAAGGAATGGGAGCGGCCTAGCCAGCTTCCTGGTATCCCTAAGGGATGGGGTAAAAGGTATCCCTTTCCCTCGGATGTGGGTAAATGTTGGTCAACTCCCCCAGAAGTGGATGCCCCTGTTTTGGGGTTGTCCAACACTTCTGTGGTGCATTCCCCTGATTCCACTACCTTGAAGGATAGTGAGGACCGGCGTGTTGACCAGCTGGCTTCCCATGCCTTTGCCTGTGTGGGATCTGCCTTGCGCCCTGTCTGTGCTTCTGCTATTACTGCCGTGGCTATTAGGACTCTGGTCAAGGGCCTTCTGGAAGGTTCCCCTGATGATTCTTCTAGTGCCGAATTCAGAGCCTTATCACAATGTGAGATGTTTATCGCTTATACCCTTTCTGCCTTAGATGATGCCATTAGGATGTGTAGCAGGACCTCGGCTCTGGTTGTTTCTATTCGCCGCTTGGTTTGGCTGCGCCAGTGGGCAGCTGACAATGCTGCTAAGAAGGCTCTCACAGGGCTCCCCTTTAAGGGGCTGCGCCTTTTTGGTGACCGTTTGGACCTTTTTGCAAAGGGAGGTAAGTTGCCCCAACGCAAGAAACAACCGAGGCCCGTTCGGGGTCCTTTACTCCCTCCTTTCGTGGATCCAGGTCAGGGAGGGGGGAGATTTCTGGGGCAGGGGCAGAAGTTGTGTCCGTCCCGGATCCTCCTGGGGCTCCAAGCCTAAATCTGTCACCAAGCCCGCTCAGCCATGAAGGGGCGCCCTCACTCATACCGGTGGGGGGACAGCTGCGGCTCTTTGCTCATGTCTGGGGACAGCAGGTCTCAGACAGGTGGATTCTGGAGGTTGTGTCCTCCGGCTATAAGCTAGAGTTTGCTGCCTGGCCTCCTCCAAGATTACTCAGGTCTCGGATTCCTCTAGAGCCCCTGGCAGCTTGCGCTCCGCCATCAGCTCTTTGCGTCCCGGGGACTTCATGACCTCCATAGACATCAAGGATGCTTACCTTCATGTGCCAGTCTTCCCAGGGCATCAGCGGTTCCTCAGGTTCGCCTTGGAGGACCAGCACTACCAATTTGTGGCACTGCCCTTCGGTCTCACCTCGGCCCCCAGAGTCTTCACCAAGGTACTGGCGGGTGTGATGGCCCTTCTCAGAGCTCGGGGCATTCGCATCCTTCCTTATTTAGACGACCTTCTCATCACATCTCATTCTCTCCAGCAGGCAGAATTGGATACCCAGCAGGTGGTGACTGCTCTGGAAACGTTCGGATGGGTGATCAGTTATCCCAAGTCCTCACTCTCCCCGTCTCTGGTGACCCCCTTCCTGGGCATGACTCTGGATACTATTCAGGCCAGGATTTTTTCTTCCTCAGCAGAGGGTGGACTCTCTTCAGGCTCTGGTTCTTGTCATTCTGTCCTGCCCCCGTCCCTCCATCCGGCTAGGGATGCAGCTGGTGGGACAAATGGTGGCTTGCTTCGAGGCGGTCCCTTATGCTCAGTTTCACATGAGACCTCTTCAGCTCCATCTTCTGTCAGTCTGGGACAAGAGTCCCCTGTCTCTGGATCAAGCCTTTGTTCTCTCTCCTCTGGCTCGGCGTTCCCTCCTGTGGTGGCTGGAATTGAGAAACCTACGGGGGGGGGCAGATAATTACTGGCACCGTGTTGGGAGACGGTCACTACGGATGCCAGTCTGTCAGGTTGGGGGGCTAATGGAGATCCCTTCAATTTCAGGGGCTGTGGGTTCCTCAGGAGGCCCATGCTCCCATCAACGTCCTGGAGCTGAGGGCGGTTCGGTTGGTACTGGCACAGTTCACTCCTCACCTTCAGGGCCGGCTGGTCCAAGTTCGCTCAGACAACCAGACGGTGGTTGCCTATATCAATCATCAGGGAGGGACTCGGAGCAAGAGTGCCCTCAAGGAGGTGTCCATGATTCTGTCCTGGCCGAGGACATTGTTCTGTGCATCTCGGCAGTTTACATCCCGGGAGTGGAGAATCTGGAGGAAGACTCCCTGAGCAAGGGGGGCCTCTCGCCTGGGGGAATGGTCCCTCAGCAGCAAGGTCTTCCTATCCTTATGTCACCGTTGAGGGGTGCCGGGTGTGGATCTGTTCGCTTCTCGCCACAATCACAAGCTCCCAGCATTTGTCTCTCTGTCCCAGGATCCCCTGACTTTGGCGGTGGATGCTCTGACTCTGCCCTGGCAGGGGTTCGGTCTCCTGTACCTCTTTCCTCCGTTTCCGCTTCTGAGCAGGGTTCTGCACAAGCTGGTGCAAGAGAGGGTGCCAGCTATTCTGGTGGCCCCCAGGTGGCCAAGACAGGTGTGGTTCGCAGACGTCGTGCAGCTGGCAGTAGATCTTGGTTCTGGGCCTTCTCACTCAAGGGCAACTGTGTTATCCCAATTTACAAACGCTGGCTTTGACGGCCTGGCTGCTGAAACCTCCATCCTAAGGGAAGAAGGACTGTTTGATTCTGTTGTTTATACTCTTATCAGGGCTAGGAAGAAGTCTTCTTCTACCATTTACTATAGGATCTGGCGGGCCTACCTTGACTGGTGTGAGTCTAGGGCCTTTCCTTGTCGGGTGTTTTCCATTCCTAGGATCCTGGAGTTCCTCCAACATGGTTTAGATCTGGGACTTCAGCTCAGCACTCTCAAGGGTCACGTTTCTGCCTTGGCTGTTTTCTTCCAGAGATCTTTCGCTCAACATCCTCTGGTCAAGACTTTCTTCCAGGGGGTCGCTCATGTGCAGCTTCCCCTTTGTTGCCGGTCTGGGACTCCAATTTGGTTTTGTCTGCCCTTCAAGGTCCTCTGTTTGAGCCTGTACATCAGGCTGCTCTTTCTATCCTTACTCTGAAGGTTGCCTTTTTGGTGGCTATCACCTCTGTCAGGCGTGTTTCTGAGTTGGTGGCACTGTCTATTCAGGCCCCCTACTTTGAGAGACACCAGGACAAGGTGGTTTTCCGCTTTAAACCAGATTTCTTGCCCAAGGTTGTCTCTGCCTTCCATGTCAATCAGGACATTGTGCTTCCTTCTTTGTACCCTAATCCTGGTAATTCTAAGGAGAGGGCTTTGCATTCCCTGGATGTAGTCAGGATTTTGAAGTTCTACTTGGTGGCTACTGCGCCTTTCAGAAAGACGGATGCCTTGTTTGTGGTCCCCTTGGGTCCCAAGAAGGGTTTGGCTCCTGCTAAGTCTGCTATTAGCAAATGGATTTATCAGGCTGTGTTTAGGGCCTATTCTGCTAGGGGAAAGGATCCTCCTTTCCGTGTTACTGCTCATTCTACACGTGCTGTTGGGGCCTCCTGGGCCTTCCAGCACCAGGCTTCTGTTGGACAAGTTTGTAAGGCTGCTACTTGGTCTTCTGTTCATACTTTTTCTAAGTTTTACAAGGTTGATGTTAGGGCCTCAGTGGATGCTAATTTTGGCCGCAAGGTTCTGCAGGCGGCAGTGGTTGGAACTGCGCGTTGTTGCTTCTGGGATCCCCACCCTATTTATGGACACTGCTATTGGATGCCCCAGCTGTTATGAATCATTAACTGGAGCAGGACGTGCTGCATACTTAGAATAATACAATTCTGTGATTACTCGCCTTGAAGAATTGGTATTATAAGTATGCAGCACGTCCTGCTCCATCCCACCCTGGTTGCTTTATTCTTGGATCCTCTATATGGTGATTGTTATCCTTGTTAACGTTGTTAATTTTTCAATTGGCTTCTCCTGGTTTCCTTACTGCTTTTCTATACTGGGGAATAAGTGGGAGGTCCCGGGTATATATGGACTGGGAGGGGCCTCTTTTTTGCCATCTCTGCAGTAAAGCGCCCTCTAGTGGATGTAATCCCAGCTGTTATGAATCATTATCTGGAGCAGGACGTGCTGCATACTTATAATAGCAATTCTACAAGGTGAGTAATCACAGAATTGTATTTTTTGGCATCCTGGGGGGGTTTCAAACAGCAGTGCATCCCTCTGGGGAAGTTGGTCTACCTCTTTATCGAGCATCTCAAATTGGGATGCCCTGTTGTGTGAAACTCACCTGATCAATTTATCCATTCACCTTTTCCACAAGCCCATGACACATCTTCGTGCTGTGGCCGCATCCCCAGCATACCACTAGCTGGACGTACTGGCTAAACCCTTGTCTCTAGCTGTCAGTGTGGCAGTGTCAGCCATTCGAAAGGCCTGGTGTGGACAAGCCCACAGCTAGGGGTGGGGGCAGGAATGCGGCCGGAAGAGCTTGCTCTATTCAGCTTTCCTTGCTGCACTGATGTCAGGCAAAGTGAAATTTGAATGAAAAGAGTGCCACTGATTGTCTGAGTAGTCCGTTTATGTGCTGTGGGAACGCAAATAAACTCACAGGCGATCCCGGGGGGACCAAATTGGGTTGCCCTGCCCAAAGGAACAAAACACTAGAAAGTAAATTTCCTGGGTGTTGTTCCTCTTTAAGTATTAGATCACTGTCATGGAAATAGTTCCTAGTAAATGAATGTGTGCTTATTTTGTATTCTGTATAAATATGAGGTAATTCATATGTAATTGTGAATAAATCTGCAGTAGTGCTATAAGCAATAATAATAATATTAATAGCAGGGCAAGAACCACAAAAGCCACTGTGTATAAAAACTAAATTAAGCACATTGTCTTCAGTGAGCAGACAGAGTAATGCGGTTTGACAGTTATGGTCTATCTCTTGCTGTTTACAGCAATAAAGTAATTAAATCTAGGCTGACTCCTCCTAGGCTCATTGCTGGTTGTTAAACTGTCCTGCCATAGCTGTCACATTGAATGCTGCACAGGATCTTGACAACCACATTATTTTTTCACTCAGGCTATTAACTGGAACAAGAGAGAACACGTATAGATTCCAGATGTAGAGGCAGACAGGCAGTGAATGCTGTGTGCTGCTCTTACCTTATATTGTAATAGGCACTACTCCCATGTACAAAGATTATTTTAAAATTTCTGTACCCCATACACAGGTCAGATTGTTAGCCTTAGGCAGAGGAGTATCTATGATTTTTTGGCACCTGGGGCAAATATTCAAAATGGCGCCCCCACCTATTCTCAGGCACCCCTTTGGTGCCCCCCTGGACCTGCTTCACCCGGGGCAAGTGCCCCCCTTCTCCCCCCTAGCTACGCCCCTGCCTAAGGAGCCCAACATTCTATTTAGTATTTACGATACCCTTTGTCTGCCTTGTACCATTGGTATCTACCAAACCAGATAACCTCTATCCTATTTCCTGATGTCTCTAAGTAGAATGTGGCCCTACTCTAATCTATGAATATTAGCCTCGATTCAAAGACACATTCGTCAGGACTTCCGTAGCTGTGTTTTTGTGCTTTTTTCCGTTCATTTTTCATTCGTACGAACGTTCGGGAATGCACTTTCGATGAACTGAAGCAAATCGGATCATTTGTGTTAGGTCGGATAATTTTCCAAACAAAATCTGATATTTTTCGTTCGTTCAGATAACTTACGTTGTTGGGATGGGCTTACGTCTGATTCAGAGAGCTGATTTCCGACGGATCACCACCCCATAAATCCGTTTCATTTCCGATCCACTTACGGGACCTTTGAGGGCTCAGATTGCTATTGTTGAACATGTTTTGCGGCTATGTGGAGGAGTCTGCGCGCTTTTAGCACCAAGGCATTGCATGTATCAGCATTGCAGAGGCCATAAATTGTATAGCAATGCATACCTAAATCAATACATTTCATGTATGCCTTATAGAAGCATTTTAATGCTGAACTTAATTAGTCCTTAGCATGTAAACCATTATTTTACCACACATCCATATAATTGCTATATTTTTTTAGACTTATGTCCTTTGTGAATTATATTTGGGTTGTTGAACTTGAATCTTAATTTGTTGTAGGAGTTATTGTTTTAGTCGGTTACCTTTGCTTTGTGTAATTATTTTATATTTGGATGCAGGAACCTCAAGATGTGCCACTCACACAACATAAAAGCAGTGTTTGGTCCAACTATGCAATTCCTCAGTGTTCTTGCAGGGCATCCAGGGTCGTCCCATGATGCTTATATATTGCAGAGCTTCGGCTTATTTTGTCAGTTTGAGTCAGGAGAATTATCTGGTGGATGGCTCCTGGGTAAGTTTGCTCACATTCCATCAATCCATTTTCACTGTATGGCAATGGATACAGTTGATGACTCATGTCTTAACCTATGGCTGTTTTTAGCCCTTGATGACATGTTAAACAATATTGTAGCTTAGAATGTGTATTTTATGTTAGTATTTTTAAATTCTTTCAGGGGATTCTGGATATCCACTCCTGCCCTTGCTCCTGATGCCTGTTCTTTGCCTGCAGAATGCAGGCCAGGGGTTCTCTAATCGGGCACTTTGCAAAACCCGGGCCGTGGTGGAGAGGGCCCTCTGGCTTTTGAAGTCCAGATTTAGGAGTTTGGACCATACAGGGGGGGGCACTGCAGTATGACCCCAACAAGGTTATACCAATATTTTAATTTACGTTTTTTAACAGGGACCACACGTGCCAGAGTGGCACAACTGAGGGTCAGGGTCCTTCAGTTGGTGGGTGCGATGCAGCAGCTGCGCCACTCGTTGGGGACCACAGATGAAGAATAATGTTCTGTGGCCTGCCATTGCTATGTATTTTGTTTTTTATAGTTGTAAAAATGTGAAATTTTAAAATTTTTTAAAACTTTTATATTTTATGATGGTATCAAAAAAAAATGTTACAGTGTCATTTCATTTACAAAATACATTAACACAAAACTAATGGGCCCAGAAATATTTAAAGATGAATATTCACATGACCGAGGAGTGATTTGGGTAAGTTTTAGGGGGCTAAAATGGAAGAAGGACCTAATCGCGAAGTGGTTTGGGTGAGCTTTAAGGGTCCAAAAGGGAAGATGGAGGATAGTGCTAAGTGGTTTGGGTGAGCTTTAAAGTGGGCCAACACCCAGGGGTGATCGGCCCGGGAATCTATAAGATTCCCGGGCCGATCACCTCACACACCGCGGGACATCCGAGATCGGGATGTCCCGCGGGGTGTAACCCCCCCAAACACCCCGAAAAACCTTACCTCTCCAGCCGCTGCTTCCGCCGCCGCCGCCTCACTCGCGCTCCTCCAGACGTACGCGCGCCCGCGCCGGCCGTCTCTGAATGGCCGGTCGCGGGCGTGCACACGTCAAGAGTGACGCGCGGGAGGCGACGGCGGGCACGATCCCTTGTCCGCCGACGGACGTCACTTGTCCGTCGGCGGGCATTGGACAGCGCAGTCACGTGGGATCGTGAAGAGGTGAGTTTTCGGGGTGTTTGGGGGGGTTTTGGGCAGCGGGGCACCCCCGATCGGGGTGCCCCAGGGAAGTGGACCAATACCCAGGATAGTCAAAATCCTGGGTGTTGGTCCACTTTAAGGGTCCAAAAGGGAAGATGGAGCATAGTGCTAATTGATTTAGCTAAACATTGTAGTAGAAGTGAGGGTGGCAAATATGTAGGCGAGCACTTTAATGAGTTAAGTTTGTAGTGCGCAGGTGCAGGAGCGTAAGGAATTCCGTCTGGACGAATATTTATTGAAAAAGGGAAACAGAATCTAACGGGAAACGTAAAGGATTCGTGGGAGGATACGATGGGAAAAGGGCAAAAACGAAAGCCTACATTGTAACATGTGAAAATGAAACGGAAAAGTCACGCTGGAAAATGACATCCTCGTATTCGTAATCTGCCTTACGAATGGACGGAAACTTTACAGAAGGATTGCAATGCATGCATAGAATCGCTCATACACTCATACGAGAGCGGAAACATTTCACAAAAAAAACAGATCGGCACTAAAACTGAAGTTTTTTTTTGTCTCTCTGAATCGAGCCTATTGTGCTGGTCACCGCTTTTTGATTTGACTCCTATGGAGGAAGGATAGTTCCTCCTTTTGAACATGCAACAAACAAAAGCAAAGGGTCAAACTGGTAGCTGCTCAATATATAAGCCTTGATTCAATAAGAGTTGAAAAAATTCTCATGGTAGTAAAAATTCAGTATGAGAAAAAAGCATGAGAATTTCACTGTTGCTGAATCACCAGCTAGGAAAACAATAAGTCAATGAGGCAGCGGTACTTTTTTTATTCCTAAAAAAAGTAGAGAACTTTGAACTCCTTTTTAAACTGTAGTAAAACATGCAATTGAATTTCATTGTCTTTTTATCTTTTGATTCAATTTAGTTATTATGAGACATTTTTTTAACTCTTATTAAATCAAGGCCATAGCCTTCAAAAGATGCACAAATATGGCGCCATTATAACACCATACATACAAAGTTTTCCACTCAGACCTTCTAGCAGCAAAATAAACTAATACTATCTCACCTCTATTTCACTTAGCAACACACAGACACAAAGATAGAAAGAGCCATGATCTCATTTCCTTGCAAAGTATATTGTGTCACTGACCATGTCGTTGCACTCTCCCAAGTTGTTACTCTCAGGAGGGGCCCCGCTCTGTGTATCCCTATGGCCTGCCCTGGAAGCTCACCTTTCTGGAATTCCCCAGTGGCAGAGGAAGGCAGCTCAGCTAATCTGCGCATTCTGTTTCACTTGGCTCCATCCGGCTCTGCCAGTCACACAACGGCTGTGCCACTAAGCAGCGTTCTTGCTCACATTTGGCTTTGTGAGGCCATTCAGAAAGGTTGGGTGCAAGTACGCACCCCAGCTAGAGGCATTCTGGGAATGCGGCCTTGGCAACAAGGGCTCCAGAAACGGGTGAGTGGACCAGACCATCCGGGGGTGAGGGGGTCACATAGCACGGCATGTTTATGTATCTTTTAACAAACATCCTGTCCTGATTTGGAATGCCACTACAGTTAAACTGGACCTTCACCCTAAAAAAGAGCATATTTATATGTTTACCCCACCCTCTACCTACAGATTGCCCACATTAAAAGTCATTCTACCTGCATCCACTCCATTTTCTAAACCTTTAAACATCCAAGATGACCGCCCATGGCCAAGGCTGCCTGCAGACAGGAAGTGTCTTCTGCCTGTGCCACTCTGCATTCTGGTATTGCATTACAATTAATTATGTCTCGTATTAGAGTAGGTGCTCCTGCCTCATTGGTGCACAGCTATTTTCTGTCCCCCTTTAGACAGAGCTGCGATAGAAGAGGGTTCGTATCTCTCTATTGCAGGACTCACTGATAGAGAGTGAGTTGGACATTACAGTTTAGTGTCTGCGTCAACCAGGAGCCTCCTTGGCATAGAGTTGTCAGGGAGAGTGTAGGTCTGCTTTAAAAGTGTTTTTAGCCATTTGTCATAGCTCCCAACTGTCCCTCATTTGGAGGGACTGTCCCTCTTTTAAGTCGCTGTCCCCCTGTCCCATTTGTTCGTCTTTGGGGTTTAACATTTGCCTATTCAGCATTGAAGCAGCTTCAGAGGTAAGTATCCCAGAATTTTTGCGTTGGGGAGCATCCCAAAAGTAAGTTACAGAATAAGCAACTCACAGAACAATGCAGGCAAACAAAAAACACTGGAATAGTCCTGCCCACCCATCTGCTCTTTCTTGCTCTGGCCATTCATCCATTCCTCCCTCCCTCTCCCCTAAGTTCTGCTTAGCCATCTACGCTTTCTGGCCATCCATCCCTCCCTTCCTCCCTCGTACCCCCAGGTCGTCCCATTCCTCCTATCTATCACTTCTGCTCCTCTCTGCTTATCCTATTGCCAAATTTGGCAGAAAACTTGGCATAAGGTGTGGCCTGGGTGTGGTGAGGGGGTGTGGTGTAATTTAAAAATGCTCTTATTGAAAGGTATGCCTTTAGTTAGATCAGGATTGCTTGCCCCACAACATTTACTGCCCCCCTCCAAAACCCTGGGAACTAAAATTCTCCAATTTGCTTACATTAGTGGGGAGACTGCCCCACCAAATCCAGGGCATCTGCTCAAGTTACACATTGGCTGATCTATTGGATCAATCACCAAAATTCTTTACAGAGCAGAGACCGCAGCATAGAATGCTGCGGATATTTGTTCCTCAATAAGCCAGTGACCAAGCCACATACCCAAATCCACACCCCACCCCCCACACACACACACCCATTACCCTGTAATATGGTCAGTTTACCTTTTGTCCTACTTTGAAATGGTAAGTTTACTCTGGTCTCATAAGTAAACTTTTTCAGCGACTTACAGTGAGCTCTATTTCAATTTCTTTCTAGATGGTGGTTGAGGGCGAATGCATGAGACAATTAATATTTTTAATTATGATTTTATTATTGTTTTATTCTTTTAATATTAATTAATAAAAAACCTTATACTACGAAATATGTGGCAAGAGCAGGGGTTACTTATACTAATGTACCCTGAATGGAAAAAAAATTAAAGCTTGTTTTTAACTTTTACTGGAAGAAATAATGATCGTAAGTGACAGGGATCTTACAGAATCTGAATCTGGTTACATACAGTGAAATTATGCTGGTACCCGCACAATATTTACATAGATGAAGGCAATGAAAAACACAGAGAAACATATATACATGAAGGACATGGCTCTTTAGGTTATAGCACTTATGCTCAACCTGGGGTCTGGGGGTCACATGTGGCCCTTGGAGCCATCTGATGTGGCCCCTGACCTTCTTTGGGTAAAGTGAGAAGGTTAAATAGAACTGGTGAGTGAAGTTAAAGTCATACTAAAGGCAAACCTGATTGGTGTCCCATTGTCTCTGACTACACGTTGCACTGTCCTAAACTTCAATCTATTTTCCATCCTGTAGTTCCTAAGTTATCTTTAAAGAGGACCAACACCCAGGGGTGATCGGCCCGGAAATCTATAAGATTCCCGGGCCGATCACCTCCCACCCCGCGGGACATCCGAGATCGGGATGTCCCGCGGGGTGAAACCCCCCAGAAACCCCAAAAAGACCCTACCTGATCCGCCGCCTCTTCCGCCGCCGCCGCCTCCCGCGCGCCCCTCCAGACGTGCGCGCGCCCGCGCCGGCCCTCTGTGAATGGCCGGCGGGGGCGCGCGCGCGCCGAGAGTGACGCGCGGGAGGCGGCGGCGGCGGAAGCGGCTTGGACGTTCCTGATCCCCGCCTGGACGTTGGCGGGGATTGGCTGCGGCGTTCACGTGGGAGCGTTGAGAGGTGAGTTTTTCGGGGTTTCTGGGGGGTTTCAAAATCCTGGGTGTTGGTCCACTTTAAAAGCATTGGAGATTCATAGAAAAAATTAAGAGAAACAGTGGGTGTGGCAATAGTGATGTGATGTAAGCACACTGTGTGCTTAGCATATTCATAATATATGGTCTCTAGGCAGAGATTGCAGCCTGTCAGCTCAGTGTGACCAGATCATGACAGTGAGATACATGTTGCAGGAAGAGATATTTACTCCAGCCTGGTAGCAACTAGTTTTCCTGGATGAATTGGGGGCTTGCTTTGTGTCAGACCTGTGGCAGGGCTGGAATACAGGGTGGCAGGCAGGTGCAGGCTGTTGATTGCTGGCAGCCTGATCAAAGACTGGAGACAGATGCTGATAGCTGTACACGTTCACGAGGAAGAACAGAGAGGAGAGTGAGGTTTCAGAGCTGCAGAGAGAGGCAGCCAATCAGGACTTCTGGGGAGGTAGTGGAGGGTGTTTCTGTTCACTGTCCACTGAAGGTTGATTGAAGGACCAGTTCAGTGGGCTGATGATTGATAGCGAAATGAGGAAGTGATTTCCTCAGCGACTCTTACAGAGAGTGAGCAGAAAGGACAGGGCTGTTGGGACTCAATGAAAGGTAAGCTACTGATATTTAGTTTAACTTTTGACTTGCCTACCATTAAAGATAAGGGGTTGCATGGAGAGTGACATAGAAGGGGCACATTGCCAAAAAGAGGTGACAGCAGTGGCTTGGAGAAACATGGTGACATTGATAGTGTAACACCACCCCTGGCACCATAACAAGATAAGAGTTTTTCTATATTTAATTGTACGTTTAGCATTGGTAGGCATTTAGATTAATTAAGTATTGGGAATACAGTTACAATTTAGGATTGCGGGGATAGGCTATAAATATGGGACCCATATATTTGGAGAGGAAGGGCAATCCATGTATTGGTAGCTTGTGGGGAATGTTAATATAGATATAAATGTGGTAATGGGGTGGTATGGTGGAAGGACATATAAGTAAAAATAATCTGGAACAGTAGGTATCCTGATTGTAGGTATCCTATGTTATGATTAGTATTGTCATGCAAGGAAGGGTTAAATGTACAATCCACTTCTATGGATTATTCCAACAGACCTCAGATCAGGGGTGCTAGAACTGCATGGGGCTCACCTGCTTATGTTTACCCAGTCCTGTGACAGTGATCCCTCCAATCTTAAGCTGGGTGTTGCATTATTCTCCATGTGTACCTTGACTGAACCAGCCTAAACCTGGAAATGCCTCACCTGGCTTCAGATACCAGGCCTGTGGTAGAGCAATCTCCCCCACAAGACCAGGTGAGGTGAACCAGGGGATCCTCATGCCTTTCTGTCAGCCCTGATTTGATGTTTGGTCTGAAAAATATTCCCTTTAAAGAGGAACAACACCCAAAGTGACATTCTTGGGTGCTGTTCCTCCCTAGCGAGGCATTCCCAATCTGCTAGCAGTCGTGTTTGTGACCAGATTGGCATGGGAGTGAGACGTGGGTGTGTTTTATTGCCTAATGTTTGGCATTTCCAGGGGTAGTTATGTGGTCATGCCTGGTAATACACAGTAATTTATACAGATGTTATTTTTTTTTATTGCTGTGGTCTTTGTAGGATATTAAACTGGGTAGGAGAACTGCTTTAAAAAGGGACCAAGGTGTTGTTCTTCCCTGACAAGTTATCCCAATTTGGGATGCCCCACTGTGTGTATCCCCACTGATTGCCCAAAAACTCACCTCTTCCAGGTTCCCACATGGGCGGTTCAGCCAACCAATGGCTGTCATTCCTATTCAGATTAGAATTAAGCGAGATCCACCTTACCCGTCTCTACCTCTAGCTGTGAAAGACATCCCCTGAGGCATCGCAAATCGGGATGCCCCACTGTGTAAAAACCCCAATTGCTGGTAAATCTGCCTTTCCCGCTGGCTCCCACAACATTGTAAACATCAGCTGCCGCATTCCTGGCATCTCTGCACTTAGGCACATTCCCACACCCAGCCATTCAGATGGGGGGCAAGCCACACACTACAGGGAGGCTGGGGATGTGGCCTTTATATGACAGTCGGGGGGGGCACACAGAATGCTGGAGCCCCCATGCAAATAACTCCCAGAATGCCTGTAAACATCACCTTAATCTCACTCCTCCGCCGGGAATCCAGCACAGTGATTGGCCATCTGGTGCTCATGTGGGCAGAGATGTAGCAGACGCAGGGTGGCCAATCACAGCGTTGAATTCGCAGGAGGGTGTTGCTCCACTTTAAATCAGACCTTAACCACTGTACAGACCTTTTTTCTGCCTTTCTCTGGCACTGTCTCAACTGCCTGACTCACCACAGAAGCATATGGGATGTTAAGATTACTACTATTTTGAGGCCTTTCAATGGACTAATAGTGCACAGATGGGGGGGGGGGGGGGGTACAGCAGGTTGAGGCCTCAGGGGGCCAGGCCACTTCTTGGTTTAATCTTTAACACCAGATTTCTCTGAAAGAGAAACCTATCTATGTCTATCTATTGTTTTTTTTATATCAATTGCCCTATGGCACATTTCCCATTAGCTAGTATATTAATTTGCTACTCCATTATTGTATTAGTATAAACTGAAATACTTTGTTTGTCTATCAGTCATATTTGCTGACAGTTACAGTTACTTCATGAAGGGTAGACTATTGTTGGGGGGTCTCTTATGATTTCCAGTTACAGGGGATAAAACCTTCATGCTAGGAGCCATCCTTGGATGAAGTCATTTTCCTGACACAGCCTGGAAATATCACTCTGGGGTCATGATGAGACTGTGTGTCAGCAGAAGCCTCTCAGCGCACTGCACAAAGTCAACATTTCATCTTGTGAACTGTGAATGTCAGACCTTCAAACACGTCCCAGTCACTGAGCATATCTGCTAAGTGATCAGAGGGAAGCCTTCCAACTGCACATATGTTTTCCTGCAATCCCTCATCTTGTCCTTATCCCGCTGGGTCAGGATCAACATGGGTGGTTGTTACTTCAAATACCTCTCCGCACTTCTTACTGTAATACAGTGGCATTTAGACATGTCAGATAAAAAGAAAATATATCAGTGGTAGATACAACAACTGCCATATGCAGGACAATAACCACAACAATGAAATGTGCCATAAAGATAAAAGAATGGCCATTCAGAAATTCATTTTTCAGAAAGTGGTTGCAAACCACTCCATTTTAGTGTATTTTCTCATTGAACACAGTTAAACAAAGATGCAGAGATTTATTTTGTTTTATCTGTGTGCTCTCATTAACGCATCATAGCAAAGCGAGCCTGAACAGGAAAAACGTAGACTCTGGGATGCAAAATTAGTTACCCCTGTTCAGGGTTGTGTAGGCTATGCTGTCAATGGCAAAACAAATCAGCCATGAAACAAACTATGTCCCTGCCAAATCCCTGGTGGCTTACAACACATTTGTTTACTGTAATTAAAGAAAGTTACATTTTAGATATCCCCCTGGAAGATATCCAGGGTTTTAATTAGAATGAGGAGATTCTGTTAAGCGTGTCGGGCAAAAGAGGATGAGCATTTACCCAGGTAATGCTCCGGCCATCATGTTCGCTTTACAGCACCACGCTGGAAAGTGAAGAGCCTGAAAGTGGACCCAAAGCCAGTGTGAATTCCTTTTATATGCACCCTCCCCCCACAACTCCATACCTTTTAGGTAGCCTGTGGGTCCACATGTGCATCATTTCCTTGAATCCAGCCCATTCTGTTCCCAAGACTGTTAAGATTACCCTTTTTCTCACCTGTCCTACTGTTGCTCCTTATATCCTACTGTGCTAAGGTGGTCGGGCACCCTGATGGTGTTGCAGGCAAAGAGGTACAATACCACTTTATTACTTTTTGTGCAGGGTAGGTGAATAAAACTATTACAGGATTGTTTATGGTAGTAAATTAAAGTTTTTTTTTTGTTCATTTTACTTTTGGCGGTTGGTCTTAAGCCTGGGAAGTGGAGGCAAGATGACCAACTGGGTCTGCAGCACTATTAGGGTGTACATGGTAGGACATTTTCACTGAGAAGGCATTAACATAACCAGAGCACATAATACAGTACATAGACAAGCCCAGAATTCACCCTTGGTCAACACATTGGAAACTGTCAGTAGGCTATAATGAAAAGGCTTGGTCGCTGGACTACAGCAGCAGTAGTGGCTGACACTGGAGGTTCATAGGCAGAGTTCAGGTTGAGTTTGGGGCAGGCAGAAAAGGTTTGAGGTCTGAATGCCCAGCCAGTTATAACTGGGATTAATCCAAACCAAAAAATGTCACTTAAGTGCTTGTGTGGCATCACTGGAAATATAACTGTGACAAAGAATATCCACTTTATACAGTGTCATTGGACAGGCTTTGATTTGGGTAAATAACAAAAAAATCGTCCTCCACTCCGTTATCTCTCTCCCATGCTTACCTGGGTGAGTGTGCCTACTCCCCTTCCCTGAAGACAGGGAACCCTTACACAAAGTGCTGGTTTTCTTCACTTTTCCTATAGGAAAGGAGGGTGGGCCAGGGCTGAAGCATGTCTGGAAGGGGCAGATACTGTCAAATTTAGCTAATTCAGCTAATTCTTTGAAGCTAAGAACTCTGTGGAATGCCATAGTGAACTTACCTTTTATAGCGGAAAAAACTAATGTATCAACTCCCCTTAATAGGGGAAAATTAAAGGAAAAAGAAATCTTCTTTTGGCTCAAATTTTGGGGATGGGGGCTTAACAATGATATTCTGTCAGAAACCAATGGCACACAGGGGAAAAACAAAAATTAAAAACACTATAATAGGAATATCAAGCAGCACTGAGGGCATAAAACATCCAAAAGGTAATGTACCTGGGGGAGCAAAATAAAGAAGGTGTTTTGGGGGGTTTTGGTCTAAGTAGCCAATCCCCAGAAATGCGCCTTATTCATACAGTAATCCAGTATTTTACTTTCTGTAGTTCTTTTGATATTTTTATTTAATTTTTTTATTTTTAAACAATTACTGTGCATAAAAATCAAGATGGAGTTGGCATATTTACAGTATATGTTCTACATGTTCTTTACAGAGTGTTTATATGTATAATTTAAAGGTCCTTCCAGTAAGTTCATGATGTCATGTCTGCTATTTTTTTAATATTTGTGGGACTAACGTAACTTATATTTGATGTTACTGTCTATATGTGGTGCTAAGTAAATCCATGCTGCCTTGATGATTCATGAAAGAAGAACTCTCACTGGCTGGCCTGCAGACCCTCCACCATTGCAGACGTCGCATATGCGGGAGGTTAAATCCGAATATGCTCACTTCCAGCAGCAATTTGTCCTTTTGTCATGTTAGGTGACTGGCTTGGGGTTGCGTGAGAGTTGCAGACCTTTGGAACACACATGTTTCTCATGAAGGCCCTGGAGGAAAATGACACAGCTCTTCCCAGACTGAGACCAGAGCTTACTCTGAACAGCCAGCGTGGCTATATAAACCTAAGACAACAAACGTGTTATTTTATAATTCAGCTACAGATAGGACTATAAAAAGTACTTATCCTGACATGCACCAGGTTTTCAGTGCTTTAGCTTCTTTATAGGGTTTACTGGAATGTATAGGATCCTTGGGGATGGTGGGGGGGCAGCAGAGTGATCTTCTCTGTAATGGATCTATAGCGCACTGATATCCTACATTACTGTACAGCGTAAACACACATTCTATGGTCACTTTAGTCAGACACCACTGTTTCTTGACTCTCTACCCCGGTATGTTTTTGTTTAATCTCGTTTTATTGCATTTTTTCGAGTACAAATAGACATTAGTCAAGACCAGGTGCAAGTTCTGATGCGACCATATCTACAAGACATAACAATGCTATTTCCTTCCCGCCGACGCCCCACCCTAACTGGTTGAGAGCGGCCGATGGGAAAGAGTGTTCGTAATAACCGACTGATTTTGTTTGCACCCATACCTCCAACGGCAATTGCCCCACATGACCAGGGTAGAAACATGTGGTCTGACCTCCCTGTCTCAGGTCAGCATGAATCAGGGCTGCAACGAGAGAGGAAAGGCAAAACAGAAAAAAGAGGGTGTACTCATCCTACTGATCTGCGCTGGGCAAATACAACACGCACAATAGGACGCTTGCCGAGTGAGTACTGTACAGCCGGTCGATGTAGAGTGCAGCTTTTACATGAAGCCTTTCATACCCTGGAGGTCAACGGGACACTGGTAAGGGGGGCCAAACCCCAGTCCTTAATTAAGGTGGGGAAAGAGGGGGAACGTAAGATCAGGGAGGGCAATGTGGGGAGAAGATTAGATATGGGGTAAGTAAGAGGTGACAAAAGAGGGAAAAGGGGGAAGAGGCAGCAGGGGAGAGAGAAGGACAAAGAGGAAGAGAGAAAAAATAAAGAACAAAAAAACAACAACCAAAAAAAATAAATAAATTAATATATATATATATATATATATATATATATATATATATATATGGGGAGAAGGAAGGAGAATCTGATGCCAACTCATAGGGGATCCTAATGAGGTGCTCCACAGGCCAGACCCCACATGGGCGACTTCCTCACCACTAGCCAATATCCGCTACCATATAGGCTTTCGCTGCGGCTGAATCTCTGTAACTTATCCAACTTGTCCAGGTCTCCAACTATGCCCCAGCACACTCTTTCTCTCCTGAGATCAGCTCCTCCTTTCTCATAATGTGATCCATTTCTGTGAACCGTTCCGCCACAATTGGCGGTTGTGTGGATTTCCAGTGCCTGGGGATAATCGTTCTTGCTGCCATTAAAAGAATTTGAGAATGCTCCTCTTCACTCTGGCTAGGGAAAGGAGAGCAATCTCAGAAAATCTCTCTACCTCAGTGTGTATCTTGAAGATATCTTCCCAAAGTTTATTGACCCAAGGACATTCCCACCAGATGTGGAGAATGACACTCTGGGCCGTACCAAATCTATATCCGACAAAGGCACCTGTACCACATGCTATATCTGACAGAGGCACCTGTACCACCTTGTAAGGACCTTGTAATTTTTCTCCTGTGGCGAACTAGCTCCGGAGAGCTTATGCATCAAGACTCCCTCCATATCAAGAACCAGGAGGTTTGCTGTCCTGGTATCAAATCCGAATTGTTGAATAACAGGGTAAGAGGGCCAGGTATATTAACCAGGTCCCCTTGTTGCTAGAGCCTAACCCAGTTGGGGGGAAAGTGTTGGGTTAGGAAAGGCAAAGTTCTCTTACAGGAATCGTCTGGAACGGATAGCCAAGGGAGAGAACATGGGTTAAAGCCCAACAAGTCCCATTCAAGCTGGACCCAGAGCTTGTCCCTCCATCTGCACGCCCAATCCGCCAACTTCGTGAGAACCGCCGCAGAGCTTAGTAGAGCTTCAAATCTGGTGCACCGATCCCACCAGCGCTCTTAGGTCTGGCCAGTATGTTAAAGCTAATGCTGGGTTTCCAAGAGCCCCATATGAATTTCAAAAATGCTGTCTCTATGGATTTGAAAAAGTGCCTGGGAAGGAGGATGGGTATTGTTTGGAACAGATATAGGAAGTGGGGGAGGATATCCATCTTTAAGATCTTCCAAACCAGGGGTACCCCCCCCCCTGTTGTACTTTGAAAGATCCTGGATAGTTTTGGATTTGAGTTCTTTAAAGTTCAGCTCGACAGGCTACTCAAGTTAGAAGGGATATAAGTCCTTAGATATTTTATTGAAGTGGATTGCCACTTAAATGGAGAACTGCTCCTAAGGTTGTCCACTAGTTGCTGGGGTAATGTGAGGTTCAATTCCTCAGATTTTGTATAATTGATGTGGAAGTTGGATAGCTGACCAAAGCGAAAAAATTACCTGCGAGTGGCTGGAAAGGATATGACCAGACGTCAGAAGGAGAAGCAGATCGTCCGCAAAAAACGAGATTTTATATCCTGCATGTCTTGCTTAATGTGTTTTTTACTGACAGCCGCCGCGGCGTGTTTGTACATCACTCTGCGGACGGCGGCGACATTACTTCAGGCTCTGCCGCGCCGTCATTGGACGGCGGGATCATGTGGGCGCGATTCACGCTCTTCGGGGGGAGGCGGGCTCTGCGGATGATGTTTTCCGCATCACTTCTCTAGTGGCCCGCCCCTTGAGGTATATGCGGACGCCATTATTCTTAGTATACAGTACGTCCTGCTCCAGATAAGATTCTTTACTCTTGGGTATTACTCCGCCAGATGGCTCCTCCCAGCCCCTCAAATACCTCGCTCTCCCGTGTAGCTTTCGGGGGGGGGGGTGTGTATGCGTTGGTGCTTTCACTTGGATGGTATGCTTGTGACTTTTGTTCAGTCTCCCCACTGACTTGGTTGCACTGGTTGTGGTTTGAATATGCCGCCGTGAGCTTCCTCTGCGTTCCGCGGTTGGCGGCGGCATTACCTCAGTGCTGATGCGCCTTCATTGGCTGCTTGTCACGTGTGCTGCTTCGCGCTCTTCGGGGGGGCGGGGCCTGCGGATGGCGCATTCCGTGTCACCTTCTCCGCGGCCCGCCCCTCGAGGTATACTTTTCTCTGAATTCTGTCTGCTGCGTGGTTGGCATCTACCTACTGCGGTCCATGAGTGCCCTCATGGGCGGTTTTATTTACCCTATGCCATTATACGTGTCGCTTATGGGGTTCTCTTCGCTTATGTCTTTCAGGCAGGTCGAACTCCATTGGTTTCTCCCGGCCCTATCCCTCTTTTTAGTTGTTAAACTTTTGTGGCCTAGTGTGCTAATTACTCCCACTTCCCTAGTGGGCTATTGTGGCATCCCGGGTTGCTATTATAGCGTGAATCCCTATCGGCCTTTTGTGCCGCTATAATCACCATATGGAGGCGTCTCAGGATAATGTGCTCGGGGTTCCTTCGGGACAAGCCCGGCTGTGTGTAGCTTGTGGGGTGTCCCCTACTAGTGCTGACAATGTGCGGGTCTGTATAACTTGTGCCCAGCAGGTGCTTGCGCTGCAGCTTGGTTTACCAGCGGCTGGGCTTGCGCCACGTATGACTTCACCAACTCCCCCAAGCTTGAATTTGACTCCCATTGAGTTGCATACCAGTGGGGATTCTCAGCCTGACGTGTCTGCTAGACTGGCTAGTGTTGAGAAGTTGCTTGCTAATACCATGGCACGTAAGGCCTCTGCTAAGAAGCGGCACTTGACGCCTGATGTCACTCTTTTCCCTATGGAGGCTGAAGAGTTCTTTGAACTGTCTGGTTATACCCCCTTGGAAGAAGGGGAGTTGTTCTCTGACTCGGAGTCATCTGATGAGAGGCCCAGGGGTCATGATGATTCTGGCTCTTATCCCTGGGCCCCAGATGATACTGATAGGCTGTAGGCTCAGATTTTTGAGGTACTATCTCTCCCCCCGGTTGCGGCCCCTAGGCAGCAGGGGGAATTGTTTCATACTGCTAAGCCACGTTTAGAGTTTCCTGAGCAAGCCCATTTTAAAAATCTCGTGCTCAAGGAATGGGAGCGTCCTAGCAGGCTCCCCGGAGTCCCTAAGAGTTGGGATAAGAGGTATCCCTTTCCTGCTGATGTGGTGAAGCGTTGGTCACCCCCTCCAGAGGTGGATGCCCCAGTCCTAGGGCTAGCTAACACCTCTGTCATGCATTCCCCTGACTCTACTAAGCTGCGAGATAGTGAGGACCGGCGTATTGATCAGCTGGTGTCCCATGCCTTTGCCTGTGTGGGGACGGCGCTGCGCCCGGTTTGTGCCTCGGCCATTACAGCGGTGGCTATTAGGACCCTGCTTAGAAGTGTCCTAGATGGTGCTCCTGATGATGTGTCTAGTGAAGAGTTTAATGCACTCTCTCGTTGTGAGGTTTTTGTGACTTATGTCCTCTCTACCTTGGATGATACCATTAGGATGTGTGGCAGAGCCTCTGCCCTAGTGGTGACTATACGCCGCTCGGTTTGGCTGTGCCAGTGGGCAGCTGACACCGCTGCCAAGGAGGCTGTCACTGGTTTTCCCTTCAAAGGACTGCGCCTGTTTGGGGACCACCTGGACCTGTTTGCTAAGGGAGGCAGGCTACCCCAGCGCAGGAGGCAGTCTCGGCCCTTTCGGGGCCAAGGTTCCTTTTCTTCCCCCTACCGTGGATCCAGACAGGGGAGGGGGGTCTCCTTTACTGGGGCCTGAGGAGATTTCTGGGGTAGGGGCAGAGGACGTGGACGCCCTGGCTCATCCTGGGGCTCCAAGCCTAGGTCTTCCCCCAAGCCCCCTCAGGCATGAAGAGGCGCCCTCACCCATCCGGGTGGGGGGACGGCTTCAGCATTTTGCTCATGTCTGGAGGCTTCATGTCTCAGACCGGTGGATTCAGGAGGTAGTGTCCTCCGGTTACAAGATAGAGTTTGCTGCCTGGCCGCCCCCAAGATTCATCTGATCCCGGATGTCTCAGGACCCCATGTCAGCTCAGGCTCTAATTCTGGTGATGCAAAGCCTTCTGGAGCTGGGGGTCATCTGTCAGGTCCCCTTACGAGAAAGGGGCAGGGGGTTCTATTCCAACCTTTTCACCGTGCCCAAAAGAGATGGGTCAGTTAGGCCCATGCTGGACTTGAAGATCCTCAACAAATTTGTCAGGTGCAGGAGCTTTCGCATGGAAACTTTGCGCTCTGCTATCAGTTGCCTGCGTCCAGGGGACTTCATGACTTCTGTGGACATCAAGGATGCTTACCTTCATATTCCTGTTTTTCCAGGTCATCAAAGATTCCTCAGGTTCGCTCTGGAGGATCAGCACTACCAATTTGTGGCCTTGCCCTTTGGTCTCACTTCAGCTCCCAGAGTGTTCACCAAGGTGCTGGCAGGAGTGATGGCTATGCTCAGGGCATTCGCGTGCTGCCATATTTGGACGACATTCTCATCACTTCTCAGTCCCTCCATCAGGCAGAGCTGGATACTCAGCGAGTAGTGTCCACTCTGGAGTCATTTGGCTCGGTGATCAACCATCCCAAGTCTTCCCTGTCTCCCTCCTTGGTGACGCCCTTCCTGGGAATGAATCTGGATACAGTCTGCTGGTACAGGTTCTGTCCCTGCTCTCTTGCCCTCATCCCTCCATCAGGCAGGGAATGCAGCTGGTGGGCCTGATGGTGTCATGCTTCGAGGCGGTTCCTTATGGCCAGTTTCATATGAGGCCTCTGCAACTCCACCTCTTGTTAGTATGGGACAAGGATCCTGCGTCCCTGGACCAGGTCCTTGTTCTGTCCCCCCTAGCCAGTCGGTCCCTTTCGTGGTGGCTGGACTCCAGGAACCTGTTAGCTGGCAGATCCTTTCTGGCCCCCTGTTGGGAGACGGTCACCACGGATGCCAATCTGACAGGTTGGGGGGGGCTCCTGGAAGTCCCTACAGTTCCAATGGCAGTGGGGCCCTCAGGAGGCCCACTCACCTATCCACATTCTAGAACTGAGGGCGATCAGGTTGGTTCTGGCTCACTTGACCCAACACCTTCGGGGCCGGCCTGTTCAGGCACGCTCGGAAAACCAGGCGGCGGTTGCCTACATCAATCATCAGGGAAGGGCCCGGAGCAAGGGGGCCCTCAAGGAAGTGTCTCTGATCCTGTCCTGGGCGGAGGACAATGTTCCCTGCATATCAGCTGTGTACATTCCGGGGGTGGAGAATCTGCAGGCAGACTCTCTGAGCAGGGGGACCTCTCGCCTGGGAGAATGGTCCCTCTGCGACAGGGTGTTTCACTCTCTGTGTCACAGTTGGGGTCAACCAGATGTGGATCTGTTTGCGTCCCGTCACAATCACAAGCTCCCGGGCTTTGTCTCCCTGTCCCAGGACCCTCTGGCCTTGGCCACAGATGCTCTAGAAATGTCATGGCAGGACTTTCAGCTCCTGTATGTCTTTCCCCCATTCCCCCTGTTGGGCAGGGTTCTGCGCAAGATAGCTCAGGAGGGGGTGCCAGCTATCCTGGTGGCTCCCAGGTGGCCAAGAAGAGTGTGGTTCGCAGACGTGGTGCAGCTGGCAGTAGATCAGTACGCTCTGCCCAGGGTTCCAGACCTGCTCACTCAGGGTCATTTACGCCATCCCAATTTACAAACGCTGGCTTTGACGGCCTGGCTGCTGAAACCTCCATCCTGCTGGAGAAGGACCTGCCTCTGTAGTTCATACTATGATTCGGGCTAGGAAGCAGTCCTCGTCATCCATCTACTATAGGGTATGGCATGCTTACATTGACTGGTGTGAGTGTAAGTTGCTTCCATGTAGGGTGTTTTCTATCCCCAGGATTCTGGAACTTTTACAACATGGTTTGGATTTGGGTCTTCAGCTTAGTACCCTCAAAGGTCATGTTTCTGCTTTGACCATGTTCTTCCAAAGATCCTTTGCTCACCATCGTCTGGTCAAGACCTTCTTCCAGGGGGTTACTCACGTGTGTCCGCCACGTAAGCCTATGTTACCAGTCTGGGATTTGAACTTGGTCTTATCTGCATTACAAGGGTCTCCCTTTGAGCCTTTGTGTGAGGCCTCTTTGTCCATTTTGACTCTTAAGGTAGCCTTTTTGGTGGCTATCACTTCTGTTAGGCGTGTTTCTGAGTTGGCGGCGCTTTCCATCAAACCTCCTTACTTTGAGAGACACCAAGACAAGGTGGTGTTTCGTTATAAGCCAGATTTTATGCCTAAGGTTGTGTCTGCTTTTCATCTCAATCAGGACATTGTGTGGCCTTCTCTTTGACCGAATTCTAGTAATTCTAAGGAGCGGGTTTTACATTCTCTGGATGTGGTCAGAACTCTGAAGTTCTATTTGGTGGCTACTGAATCCTTCAGGAATACTGATGCTCTTTTTGTGATCCCGTATGGACCTAAGAAAGGTCTGGCTCCAGCTAAGTCCACTATCAGCAAGTGGATCTGTCAGGCTGTGGTACAGGCCTACTCTGCTAAAGGGAAGGAGCCTCCCTTCCGCGTTACTGCTCATTCTACTCGTGCTATTGGTGCCTCTTGGGCTTTTCAGCACCAAGCTTCTGTTGAACAAGTTTGCAAAGCCGCCACTTGGTCTTCTGTTCATATTTTTTCTAAGTTTTACAAGGTTGATGTTAAGGCCTCAGCTGATGCTGCTTTTGGTCGCAAAGTTCTGCAGGCGGCAGTGGTTTAAACTGTTAACTGCTGTTTACTTACAGCAATATAATTCTAACTCCATGAAGTTAGTGCCCAAGGTAGGATTTATAGCCAAGATCTTCTTCCTACAAAGCAAGATAGCTACCTACTGTCTCCCCCAGTATGACTACCGGTTCTATTTCAGAGATATGCCTAACAATGCAGACCTGGCAGAGCTATGAGGAAAATGTACGCGCTGGTAAAAAGGAGAAACTGTAAGGATAAATTACATATTTTCTGTTGGAATGCAAGCTTAGATTTTAGGCTACCAATAATACATGTTTTGAAATGAAATCACCACAAGAGTGTCCATATTTTCACATATTTCAGCATTGCTTAATCTAATCTGGCATAAATATGGATATTATTGGGTATTGGTTTAGACAGAAGCCTTAAACTATATCTCCATTTTATGATGTCCTAAATAGTTCTGGATCAATGTGGATATTGAAAGCTACGAACTCTGGTATTTCTTATTAAATGCTGTTTGTCTGATATAGTCTTCGGGTTATAGAATATCCTCCGCTTAAATCTCCTTTAAACTGCCAGCCTAGGCCTTGCTCTGAAGATAGCTTTGTGATGAACCCATACCTTCAGCTTGTTGCTGGACCTCCTTGGAGTAGTCATAAAATAGGTGTTTTCATTTCCCACTGTCAGGCTTCCCTGTTCTTTGTCTGACTTCCTGAGCGCTCTGGGTTTTGTTAAAAATATTATAAATTCCCACACTCAAAGATTAAGCTATCTTTGTGGTCTCTGGGACTGATTAATACCACACACACTGCTGCAGACATGAAACATATTGGACACAGCATTGGATATGAACAATGACTTTCTCCAGAAGTATTACTGCTAACTGTTGCTGTTTGTTTGCCGAGCTCAGTGTAATGAAGTGTTCAGGGTTTTTTAAGTGATGCTTCCAATATTCCTATCATTGCTTAGGTCAGGATTAGCTGCTGTCTCATAACCTAGACAAAATGAACATCTCTAAAAAGCCAGATTTGTTATGTCTCATGTTATGTTATAAGGAATGCTTACTAAAGGGAATCGCAAAATCAGACTTTTTTGTTCACCAGGTACATACATTACATACATATTTGAAATTTGATGTGACGGAGAGGCTAGGAACAGGATGAATCAAGCATTAGTATAGTAAGTAATAGAGTACTGTTGAAGCGTGTTAAGAATAAGGGGAAGGTTCTACTAGTAGCCAATTTCCAGGCACCACATGAGGCTCTGAATAAATGAAAAAAGTAATAGCAAGTGAATGTATCCAACCAAAGGTTACATTGGGCTGTGAATAACCCCTCTCCCCAATGAAGTAGGAATTTTCCCACCCAGGCAGCTATTCTGTTACAAGGCAACACTTGGGTTGATTCCTTTTCCAAGGAAATGAAGAGTTCCAAGTAGTTGTACAGAAAATTGGAGGCAAAGGAGGTGAAACTACTTGAACTGGGGCCATGGCTGGCCTTTGGGGGTGCTCCAAGGAGCCACTGTCCAGGCACTGCATTAAGAGTGTCCCACTCTGAGGAAATGAAAACAAAAAGTTGCTTCCAGCCAGAGGTTATGTTGAAAGAAAGAAGGATTCTTGCTGAACTAGAAACTTCCCACCCAGGCAACCATTCTGTTCCAAGCCACTACATGAAGTGTAACCTGTTCCAAAGAAATGAAAAATAGCAAGTGGTTGAACAGAAGGAGAGGTTTGAAGAAAAAGAGGTAGATTTACATGAACTGGAGCAATAGCTAGCCCTTAAGGTGTGCTATCTGCCCATTTCTAGATACCACATGAGGGGTGTCCCTCTCTCATGTCATGAAAAGAAAGAGTAGCTAGTGGAGGTGTACAACAAGAGGTTACGTTGAGAGAGGTTCTTGCTAAACTAGGAGCCTCCCTCCCAGCCCTTATGTTCTGTTCACCCTAATTTGTGTTTCTAGGATTTCTATTTCTCTTTATTTTTCTCCATCCCCAGCATTTTATTTTTTCTCCATTGGTTCCTATCTGTTTGGCTTTGTTCTTCTGCCTATTTTGCACTCTATACTTTTCTTTTCCACTTTCCCTCCTTTCTGCTTTTATTTCTTGTATTATTTCTCCCTTCTGGTTTTCAACTCTTGTCTGCTCCTTTCCACATTTCATCCCCTTCTCTTACCCTTCTCTTCCTGTTTCTTTTCAACATTCCTCTTTCTCCTTCTCTTATAACCTTACTTCTTCCTCTCTATTAATCTTCCATGTCACTAACACATTTACTCATGCTTTCCCTCTTTTCCACCTTACCTCTGTCTTTCTTATTTTCAGCATTCCCCACTTTCACTCTCTTTTACACATTGTCGCACTCCCCATTAAAGTGAGGGCCGTTAAAAATGCTAAAAGCCTACTACTCAGGCGTTTATTGCAGTAAAGATAAATTAATCTTATTATTATTAATGTTAACTTGCAATTTTCAAACATAACCATGTGTTTAGGCCTAGCATCCAGAAAAAAAAACTGAAAAGAAAACTATAATCACCCTACCCTACCAGCTGAACCAGCCTCAGGTAAAATACCTACTTCTTTCCTTCTTTTGAAGAAGCCAGTTCCTGGAAGGAGTACACACTGAAGTCGGGTATGGGGTGTGTTCTCCTTGCAAAGGAGCAGGTTCCCTAGCTAATTAGGGACAACCAAGGCTCTAGTTCAGCATTGTCGGTCAGGTAAATTATGCCCACTCTGTGGCACACGCTATTTTATTATTTAACTAGACATATGGTATTTGAATAATTTTGAAAGTCCTACTAGCAACAAGCAATATACTAAAGGTATATTCAGTCTTTTTAGTTGTGACATCTTGAAAATAGAATTTGATTTATCTGACATTACCTACACTTCTCAGATGTTTTTACCTCATCCCAAATGGTGCTGAACTCTTCTCCGTTCAGTAATTGGGGTGGACGCTTAAGCATATTATCTGGGACTATGTTTTTTTCTTCTGCAGTTTGTTAAAGCTGTGTTGTACTGTTCCAACACATTTTCAAAGTGAAATCGTGAGGGAGCTCTGTCACAAAAATATTATAAAAATCTGTATAAAATGCTAGATAGTGTGGGGGGGGGGCTACATACAGTATACCCCCTACATCCAAATAGTTCCCACCAAAAATGCTGTTTTCCTTTACTGGAAGAAAAATCAGATGTGACAGGTTTTAAATATATCATTCTATTTTAATAGGGAAGACCTGCTCAATTCTAGCTACCTGTCTTTGAGCCAACCTGTCATTTTAACCAGGCTAAAATCTGCTCAAAGCAGATTGGGTAAAGGCTTTTGCACATTAAGTTCTGAATCATTATTCCAGCATGGTTTAGATCAGAGAATAGGCTGTCAAAGTTGAGCATTTCCCCCCTGTAAAGCAAAATTGTCGCCCCCGACTGTTCTTCCTTCCCAAGTTAAACAACAAGCTTAGGTGAGTTTTACTGATGCAGGGAGGGTGAGTTACCTCTTCTCTTGCTGTCTAGCATGTTTATTCAGATTTTTATTATTAGATCATTATTTGCGGTAGAGCTCTTTTAATAAAACCTCACTTTTTTTTCTTATTTTGAGGCACTCATTAGTTTGCTAATTTTATGATCTCCATTTACAATGAAGCTGGCCTAACCAGTGCGATAGCATGCCAAGGCATGTATGTTTTTCATCATTTGTATATCATTAAAGAGGAACATCAGAACTTTTCCGAAGTTCCTCTCTAATTATCCCTCCCTTGCTGCCTTTTGGATGTCAGTGTTGTCTAAAACACCAACATCAGGCAGCATTGCTGGCCCCTTTCACCCCCCCCCCCCCCTTAGCCGTCACTGACTGATTGCAGCGGGCTTAGCTGTACTTACCTTGTCGTCCTCTCTTCAAAACTCGTGTGCCGCTCCTCAGATCTCACGCTCTTCTGCGCCGAGTGTCATTGCAGCCTATGCGCAAGATCTGAGGGGCGGCACAGTGCATGACAGGACAGATGGCGCTGCCTGACAGAGACGGAGCAGGACCGAGGGATACCGGAGAGCGATGCGACCGGACAGGTAAGTTCAAAAATCGGAGAGGCAGGTGGGGCGAGCAAGCCAGGTTTGGGGAGTTTTTATTACCTCCCGAATACCTGAAATGTTCCTCTTTAATATGTCTATTGATCTTGTGATTTAGATAACTTCAAGACTTGTCCTTGGTGATCCGTTTCAATGTTGAGGAGTGCATGTTGCTTTTTCAGCAGTGGCAGTTACCCAGCCAATATTATTTAATTTTTCGGTGATGTGTTCTGGAAAAAAATGGTTTATTTTTATAAGCACTGCGGGTTTCCCAACAGTGATTTTTTTATTTTTTGATCTTGAACAGGCTATTGTAACTCTTTATACAAAGAGCCTATTGGGTGAGCATAGTAGCTTACTGCTGAAGTATATTACCATGTTATAATTGTAGACAACCTGAAGTGTTTTAATTCCTTCCTGAGCTCTTCAGTGGCTTCCACTTCCTTCCTGAACTATCAGCTGTGAGGTTTAGTTAACGTGGAGCACAGCAAGACATTCATTTAAATGCTGATGCCTTATGACACCTCACCCACTGTTACATACCTAATGAATTATGTAAAAACAATTGTGCACTATGTGCAGGAGAAAATTTGGTGGCAGGCGTATTTGCCTACAGGAATACATAGGATCTCTGTACCATAACAGAAACAATATGGAGAGTTTAGAACTCCTGCCACTTGTAGGTCCCCAGGTATATGTAAACCAGGAGCTACATTCTCCCAAATTAAAGGCTGATTGATAAGAGCATGATCTTGGATTTTTTAAATGCAAATTATATCCATATGTGCAGCAATTCACCAGGCTTTGCTTTCATTTAGAGGGCACTTTAAATCAAAATAAGGCAGTTTCTGTTTCAAATTTGAAGCATCCTTTCTAGATGGTACATTTTTACATCAACCAGACAAGCAAGTGATGTGGCGTTATGCATAAATTACTTTAAGCACACACAGCAGTGTTAAAAGTGAGTTGTTAAAAACAATAAAAAAGTTAAAAATAAAATTCGTAGACAGGTAGCGCATAGGTGGCCAAGAGTGGTAGTTGTCGTAGTAGTAAAGTAAAGGGAGTAAAAACAGGCTCAGGGTGGTTACCTGATCACAAAAAAACTAGCTGGGGTTTGAAGGCGTTCTAGACTAGATTCAGGAGTTAAAGTGCCACAGAACCCTTCTTTCTCTTTTTTCTCTTTCTTTTGTTGCTGTGTAAGTAAATGAGGTATACATCTTCCGTACAGTTGCTGTCATTCAGATGGTTAAAGAGGAACTATAGGCAAGTCACTACTTCCTCATTCATGGTGTATGGCACAAAATGGCAGTTAATCACGTGACCGCTGGTGACTAATATGAATTTCTCAGTGGGCTTGCACATCCAACCTGAAGAGTTTGCATTGGTCACGTGATTAACTGCCATTTTGTGCCAAATATTTCTGACTTTTGCTTTTAGTAGAAGGAGTATTGCAAAATTGTTATATTAAAAATCTATATAAACACATAACACATAAACAATAACGGCTAATAAAAGAAGGGGTCACTTATACACCTGAACACCTTCCACCAAGCTTGTGGTTTTCTTCTCCTGGTAGGACTAAAATCCAGGGGTCACAGGTCTCTGAGTGTAACGGGTTCACAGAACCTGCCCCCCCACCACGATTCCCTTAAGACGCACTTAGGATTTGGAGGAAGAAAATAAGAAAAATAATATTCTGAACCAAATGTTCTGAACCAAATAATAGGCAAGGTACAGAATCCTCCAATTATAGGCAGAGTGGCACCCCCCTCCCATTCCCAATAGGCAGTGTAGCATGCTCCCCTCCCATTCACAATGAAAGTGTTGCATTCCCCCCTCCCATTCCCCATAGACAGTGTGGCATTCCCCCTCCCATTCTCCATAGGAAGTGTGGCATTCCCCCCTCCCATTGCCCATAGGCAGTGCGGAATTCCCCCTCCCATTACCCATAGGCAGTGCGGAATTCCCCCTCCCATTACCCATAGGCAGTGTGGCATTCCCCCTCCCATTCCCATAAGCAGTGTGGCATTACCCCTTCTCATAGGCAGTGCAGCATTCCTCCCTCCCATTCCCCTTAGGTAATGTGGCATCCCCCCTTCCCATAGGCAATGTGGCATTCTCCTCTCTTATTCCCTATACTCAATGTGGCATTCCCCCATCCTATTCCCATAGGCATTGTGGCATCCCCCTCCCATTCCCCATTGGCAGTGTGGCATCCCCCCCTTCCATTCCCCATAGGCAGTGTGGCATTCCCCCTTTTACTGGCCGGGACATGCAAACACCCAGCTCCATATAGTGGGTGTTTGGCCTGCGCCGACTCGGTGCACGCCATGCACACCCGCTGTATGGAGCCGGGTGTTTGCGTGTGCCCCGGTCAGAAGAGGCAGCAACAGCAGCGGGAAGCCAGAAGAAGATGGAGCAGCGGTGGGTGCTCTCCCCATCGCTGATGTCACTGCTTCTTACTGGCGAGGACTTGCAAAAGCTGGGCTCTGTACAGCAGCTGTGTGTGACCTGCGCCAACTTGGTGCAGGCCACGCCCATGCGCTGCACGGAGCAGGGTGTTTGCATGTGCCCTGGCTAGAAGACACAGCAACAGCAGGGGTGGGCAGAGTCCGCCGCTCCTCCATCATCATCTCACCTCCCGCAGTGTGGCAGACAGCCGTCCGTAACAATGTTTTTTGTTTTTACATTCGTCTGATAAAAGGCACTAACATTTTCCCCCCACTTTTGAAAATAAGTGTGTCTTATAGGGCGAAAAATGCGCTATATAGATTTTTATCATTGGGGAATTTTTTCACGCTGCTGCACTAATTGGCTGACTAAGCAGTCAGTAACGCATATGGTGGCAGCTTAGAACGTGGAATCGCTGCTCTTGGATTCTTGGTGCCTGTGGTGTGAGCCTTGTTTTTTTTTATCCAAGTTGGGGTGCACACCAGTGGGCAGAGTAGAAGCGGTGTAGTATAGTTTACATTGGACTTACTCCTTAAAACTGACTCTTTTCCTATGTATACTCTCCACCAATAGTGATGCAAGATCATGTATAATAACCTCCCAGTAATAACCTGATATGATTTTGAATAAAAGAGGAAATTAAAAAAAAATAAAAACAATATATTTTATAGGGTCAGACCCTCTAGCCCCCACTTGAATGCACATGGGTGATTATGTAAGCGATTACCAGTGTTTATCAGTTTTTCTGACATACTGTTTATTCGCTGTAATTGCAGTGGTGGCTGCTTAGTCCATTTGATGTTTGGTCCCTCAAAGATGAACAACATGCCACCACGTCAATATGGAAATGTTTCTTGCCTTTATCAGCTCATATATTTTAACAGCGCTTGTAAAAGTACATACACATATGTAACAGGAGGTCTAACACCATATGTAGACTGCATACAAAGCTACTTTCCTTTTTTTGCACCTGTTGTGTGAAATAAGGCATTACATGTTCTTTGTAGTCTAGCACTGAATGCTATAACATCCCACATTGCAGGAAAGCTCAGGCTTCTCAAAAGACGACATGCAATAACAGGGGGAGCTTTCAAACTGACTAACTCTATGGATTCTGCATATGTCAGTAACACAACTCATGTCATCTGGTTTCACAAAAGCTGTTGCATTTGTGAAGGTCATAATATCTCAGCTGCTACAGTTTTTCATCTTTTGCAATAATTCTTCGGTCTATGCTTTCTTTTAAAACTATAAAAAGTAAATACCTGTGTCATGGTTGTAACATCCTGTCTAGGTTGTTGATTTAGCTTATTTATATTGATCACAACTACAAGTGAATCTGGGGTTACCTCTTTGTATCTTTATTCTAAGTATACAGCACGTCCTGTTCCAGAATATTCCTTACTCCTGGGTAATACATCCATGGCGCTGGACTGCAGAAAACAGCTTGTGGCTCCTCCCGGCCCTATATAAGTCAGGGACCTCCCACAAATTCCCCAGTTCTTTTCTGCAGTCTGGGCTGCGAAGATAGAAGATAGCTCTCTATGTGGCGCAGGTGAGCGGGGCTTATATGCTTGCGGCCCTGCGGGACTATTCGCACCCGTTCCGTTCCATATTGCTGCCTCCCAGCTTCGGCTGACAAGGTAGGTAGGTCAGTAAGCACCAGTTAGGTGCTGAGGAGCTATGCTCCTACCGCAGTCCCTGCTTTGACAGGGTAGGCGGTTTAGGCTGATGGTGAGCCTTTTGGGATGCCCCCCCTGCTCCATGGGTTTCTGCCAGGCTCAACCTGTGCAGTTAACCCTTATTCCCATAGGTGTTCCCCTCCACCCTCACTCCTCTCATTGTCTACTGGGCACCGTCGTCTCCCTGGAAATCCTTTCATATTCCTGCCTCGCTCTCCGGGAGATCTCCGGGGGGGGGGGGGGGGGGGTGACTTGTGGTATAAAACTGTATTTTATATTTTAACTGTACTGTGTTACTGTTGCCTTGTACGCTGCCGCCGCGCGCTTGTACAGTAACCCTGGTGGGGTGTTTTTTTTCTCAGGATATTCCTTTCTGCTGTATTCTTATGGGAATGTTTTTGTTATGTCTTTCAGGCGGGTTAAAACTGCGGCACTGTGGTTTCTCCCGGCCATCCCCTCACTATCTCTCACTTCCCTAGCGGGTTCTTGGGGCGTCCAGGGTAGCTCTTTAGCGTTAGCCCTTACTGGCCTGTTGTGCCATTCAAATCACTATATGGAGGCTTCTGGGGATAATGGGCTTGGGGTTCCTTCGGGACAAGCCCGGCTATGTGTTGTGTGTGAGGCATCCCCCATAAGTGATGATGTCAGGGTTTGTGTACCCTGTGCCCAGCAGGTACTTGCGATGCAGTCTGGGCTGTCTGTTACTGGGCCTGGCGGTTAGCCCCCTCACCTACCCCCCTACGCTTACATCTGACCCCCACCGAGGGGCATACTAGCGGGGAGTCTCAACCTGATTTAGCTGCACGGATGGCCAGCATTGAGAAACATCTTGCTGGGTCTGCCCCACGTAAGGCTTCTGCTAAGAAGCGGCATTTATCACCTGCGGTTTCCCTCTTCCCTGTAGAAGATGAGGGCCCTTACTCACTCTCAGGCCCCTACCCCCTTGAGGAGGGGGAACTATTTTCTGATTCTGAATCCTCTGAGGAACAACCTAAGTTTTACGGTGGTACTGGGACTCCCTTTGGGGAAGACTGTGGTCCCCTGATGACACTGACAGATTGCTGAGTCACATTTTTGAAGTGCTTTGTATTTCTCCCCCGGCAGTGGCTCCGCAGCAGCAGGGTGAGCTTTTTCATACGGTTAAGTCACGCTGGGAGTTCCCTGAGCAGTCTCACTTTAATAATCTAGTGCTCAAGGAATGGGAACGACCTAGCAAGCTGCCAGGGGTGCCTAAGAGTTGGGAAAAGAAGTATCCCTTTCCTGCTGATGTTGTTAAGCGTTGGTCATGTCCTCCCGAGGTGCATGCGCCCGTTCTCGGGCTGTCCAATACATCTGTCATGCATTCTCCTGATACTACTACCCTGCGGGATGGTGAGGACCGGCGCTTTGACCAACTGGCCTGTCATGCCTTTGTCTGCGTGGGGACGGTGCTGCGCCTGGTTTGTGCCTCTGCTATTACGGCTATTGCCATTAAAGGGGTGCTTAAGTGTCTCTTGGACGGGGCATCTGAGGATGTGGGTAGAGAAGAGTATATATCTCTCCTGCTTTGTGAGGAATTTATTGCATATATTCTTTCTGCCATGGATGATGCCATTAGAATGTGTGGTAGGACTTCTGCCCTGTTGGTGGCTATACGCCGCTCTGTCTGGCTACGTCAGTGGGTAGCTGATAATGCTGCTAAGAAGGCTCTCACTGGTTTCCCTTCCAAGGGCCTGCGCCTCTTTGGTGAACGCTTGGATTTGTTTGCCAGGGGCAGTAGGTTACCTCAACGTATGAGGCCATCCCGGTCCTTTCGGGGGATGGGTGCGTTTCTCCCATCCTTCCGTGGTTCCAGAGCTGGTCGAGGAGTCTCCTTTACTGGGACCTGCGGTGATCACTGGGGGAGGGGCAGAGGATGTGGCCGTTCTGGCCTCTCCTGGGGTCCCAAGCCAAAATCCTCACCCAAGCCCCCTCAGGCATGAAGGGGCGCCCTCACCCATCCGGCTGAGGGGACGGCTTCGGCTCTTTGCTCACGTCTGGAGGTTTCATGACTCAGACCGGTGGATTCAGGAGATAGTGTCCTCCGGTTACAAGATAGAGTTTGCAGCCTGGCCGCCCCCAAGATTCATCAAATCCCGGATGGCTCAAAACCCCCTGTCAGCTCAGGGTCTGTGCCTTGCTGTCCAAAACCTTCTGGAGTTGGGGGTCATCTGCCAGGTGCCTTTGAGAGAAAGGGGCAGAGGCTACTATTCCAATCTTTTCACTGTTCCCAAAAAAGACGGGTCCATCAGACCCATCCTGGATTTAAAGCGGACCTTCACTCTGAATAAGAGTCTATCTTATACGTTTCCCACACCCTGTACATACAGATTGTCCACATTAAAAATCATCCTACCTGCATCTACTGCATGTTATGAGCCTTTAACCATCCAAGATGGCGGCTTATGGAAGCCGCCATCTTATCAGGCAGCCTGCAAACAGGAAGTGCCTTCTGACTGTGCTGCTCTGCATTCTGGGACTGCTGACCTTTACCTGACCCCAGCTCTGCTCTGTCTGAGCAAAGCACAGCTATAACCCGCTGCCCTGTACCTTATCCCACTCTCCTCTCCTCAGTAAGTGTGATGCTTCTGAGTCAAGATGGCGGCGCCCGTATCCTAAATTCCTGAACAGAGTTGCAGCCCAGTGGGGGTTAGAATAATAAGTTAGTGACTAAAAACGTAAAATATATTAATTTTAGATGCTGGGGAACCGTTTTTTAAGAGTTTGGGCTTTTCATTAAATCACGATGAAGGTCCGGTTTAAAGCGCCACTTTCGCATGGAGACTCTGCGCTCAGCTGTCAATTCACTACGGCCGGGCAACTTCATGACCTCTGTAGACATGAAGGACGCTTACTTTCATGTACCAATCTTTCCAGGTCATCAGAGATTCCTCAGGTTCGCTCTGGAGGCACTACCAATTTGTGGCCTTGCCTTTCGGTCTCACCTCGGCCCCCAGGGTATTCACCAAGGTGCTGGCGGGCGTAATGGCTCTGCTGAGATCTCAGGGCATTCGCATCCTTCCTTACTTGAACGACATTCTCATCACGTCTCAGTCCTTCCAGCAGGCCAAGCTGGCTACCCAGCGGGTGGTGTCCACACTGGAGTCCTTCGGCTGGGTGATCAACCACCGCAAGTCTTTCCTATCACCGTCAATGGTGCAGTCCTTTCTGGGCATGACTCTGGATACATCTCAAGTCAAGATTTTTCTCCCTCAGCAGAAGGTGGAGAGTCTTCAAGCCCAAGCCAGGCTTATTATGTCTTGCCCTTATCCCTTCATCCGGCAGGGGATGCAGCTGGTGGGCCTGATGGTGTCTTGCTTCGAGGCGGTTCCATACGCTCCGTTTCACATGAGACCTCTTCAACTTCACCTCTTGTCGGTATGGGATTGGGACCCTCAGTCCCTGGATCAGGTGTTGGTTCTGTCCCCTCTGGCCAGAAGGTCTCTCTCGTGGTGGCTGGACTCAAGAAACCTGTTGGTGGGCAGATCCTTTCTGGCCCCGTGCTGGGAGACAGTCACCACAGATGCCAGCCTGACAGGTTGGGGGGCTTCTGGAAATCCCTGAAATTCCAGGGTCAGTGGGGCCCTCAGGAGGCCCACACCCCTATCAACATTCTGGAACTGAGGGCGATAAGGTTGGTTCTCGCCCAATTGACTCCACACCTTCGGGGATGGGCGGTTCAGGTCCGCTCGGACAACCAGACGGCGATTGCCTACATCAATCATCAGGGAGGGACCCGGAGCAAGAGGGCCCTCAAGGAAGTGTCCCTGATACTGTCTTGGGCAGAGGAGAATGTTCCCTGCATCTCAGCTGTGTACATCCCGGGGGTGGAAAATCTGGAGGCAGACTCCCTCAGCAGGGGGATTTCTGTATCATAATACAGGAGGGAGAAAAAACTGGATAGAGGAGCCAGGACCAGATTCAGGATAAGAATTAAATTATGGAAATATATTGAAACCAGATTATAGGAGGAAAAATCGTAATTCTGTAGTCCTGGCTAGAGGCACGCTGGACCAAATTTTAGAGTAAAACACAGTACTTTGCAGGAAGAAAAACAAATCCGATAATAAAGTAAAACGAAAATCCAGAAGAAACAATGAACCAGATCACCAGAGGGAAAGTAAATTTCTGTTTCCCTTTTTCCCTAAAGTGTACTTGTCACCCCCAGTGGTGAATCAACCCCATGGTCTTGTATTCCCTCCATGACCTCCAGTTTACCCCATACTGTAACCCAGTCAATTTCCACACTTCAGCACTCCCAACAGAGTACAGGGGGAAACCTGTCTGCCTCTCATGCCACAGGCAAATCAGAGTGGTAGAGGGTGGATTTTATTGAAAAAAACTTGTCTTGGCTTGACCCCTTAATAATGCGGTAAAGCGATTAAAAATTGTATTAAGAAATAAAGCCAAACATTGTATGCCAGAAATGATTTATGACCCATTCATTGCTAGACTTTGTTTAGTACGGTGGTTGTTCCTCTATAAAATTTGTGAAACAATTTATTTACTTTCTAATTAAAACAGAACATTTCCTAGACTTGGAGGTTTTTCCTGTCTGTACTGTAATGATTGTAACTTAACCAGGAGCTTGAATCACCACTGCAAGAAATGCTATTGGTCTGCTTGTTGACTTACGAGAACTGCCATCTGGTTTGGCCAAAATCTACATGTACCTGCAGAGACTTTAGTGGGGTGGTTTAGGTTTGGATTCAGCATCACTTGTAAATAGATTGAGAAATCTCATTCACAGAATGCTGTGTGCGTCATCCCTGTTTCAGCTGCTAGACTCCTCCAACCTCCCGCCCCCGCCCCCCCCACCCAGTTGAACAACCCTTTTGTCTTATTTGAATGGAGAATAATTTTAAAGAAGGCAATTAATCATCTCAAAGCATAAATATCATACCTCTCAATCAGTTGATTTCTGCCGGTCTGATATCTTAGAGTGATGTTGCAGGTTTCTTGTCTCCTTGTCTACAACCATGGCTACAGTTTTCTGTTTGTCTCTGTGAAAAACTGGGGCTCTCCAATGCAGGTCTTCAAAGCAAGGAAGTGCTTCTTTTCTTGTGTGGCTGTACGCAATGAATGAGTGGTCTTTTTTGCTCTGAGAGAAGCAGAGAAGAATCAGACAAGCCAAGAAAAGACACAGCAAAAGGGGTACCCACAGTGCAATGCAGGGGAGAGTTGAGTCCATTTCATAGTGTGACAAAAAGGTGGTTCCTCACAATTCTTTAAATTAGGTCTATTCCTACTTGCTCCATTAGATTTTAGAGACAGGCTATATGACTGGTTGCTAGCTAACACGGTTGTATGATGTGGTTCCTTTAAAATATGTTTACCTTCTCTAATATTTGTAGCCAAAAATGAATTCCTGGTACTTGGTAAATGAAGAACCCCCTCCCCCCCCTTTTTTTCTCACTCCCCTGACCTTTTACATCTTGATTTATCATGCAACATAGATCTTTAATCGAGAAATTACGGTAATTGCAGAGGGAGGACATCTCTCCCAAGTACCTCTTTTTGCTTCCTTAAATGTTTTGTCTTCTCCACCCCTTCCTTCCGCTACCACTCTAGGTCCATTCTTTTTAGGGAGATAACCACGTTCTGGCAACGATGGTGAAAGGACTTCTCTGTTTCTAGTCATTTTACTATCTTGATTTTGCAGCTGCCAAAAGGAAAGGGGTTGGAGGAAGAGATCCCTGTTTAGCTATGAACATTTTGTGCCCACCTCTAAGGTGTTTAGTTCTTTCTCTTGTCTTGGAAATTTGCCAAGTCAGCTTGCAAAGCTAACCTGAATGGTTGCTGGCGATCACATGATTGGCTGCCATTTAACTCTTTAGCTCTTTTATCTCAGAATCCAGCATTGCTTGAAAAACGCTATTAATGTAAAAAAAAAAATCCCCCTTCTAAACTTTTTTGCCCAATTGAAAATTCATAAAGGGTCAGAAGAAAGTGACGGCTGTCCATAGAAACTGGCAGGACTGAGCAACCTTAAAGCAGACCAAAACCCCCCAAAATAACTCAATCTATTTTGCTCCCCCACCCCAGGAACATTACCGTTTGGATGTTTTCTGCCCTCAATGCTGCTTGGTGTTCCTGTTATAGTGATTTTAATTTCCGTTTTCCCCAGCTATGCCATTGTATGCCGTTGCTTTCTGACAGGATACCATTGTTCTAAACTAGCTATTTAAGTCCCCTTCATGCTGGGAGCAATTAGTGGCTATTAATGAAAGTAAGATAAGAGCCAAGAAGGAACATAAGTACCAAAAGAAGATTTAACTTTCCCTTAATTTTCCCCCAATTTTTCCTTTGAAGCCAAAATTGTTTATGGGTATTTTTATCCAATTTATTACCAGGGCACTAAGAGAAGTTGATACATGATTTTTTAAACCTTCCATAGGGCATGATTGGTCTGCTTTAAATGCGGAGTAGGAGCAGCATGGGTCTGCTAACAAAGCTTTTAAGTACAGTTTTGTGTCTTCAGGCACACAATTACATGCCCTGGCGAATCATGTTTCATTTTGGTGCCTGGTGTTTTCTAAACAACTATCACAGCTATGTTTCTGTGTCAGGAATTTTGTGTCTTAAAACAGAGCAATGTGATTAGGTGTTTAATGCTATTTGTCCTTTAAAGAGGGGGAAAAATAGTGAATAAGCACCTTGCACCAATTTGACAATTTTCACAGGGTATACACACAGTGCAATACAAGGAGCCCAGAAAGAATGGGGTAATGGTGTGAGGAAAAATCACTCATACTGCTGAACAATGTCTAACCTGATTAGAAATACCTGGAATTAAAGATGTAATCATATGAGGACTGCTTTTTCATGATACACTGTCACTATGCAACTGGCTGAAAATAGAAAATGGGTTAATGTCTCAGTCCTTGTGTATCACAGGCATCGGGAGCAGGAGTGCTGAGCCTTTTTTCTGAGTGACCAGCATTAAACAACTGAATTAGTCAAGGTGCTATTTTGGGCACCGAATGAGCACAAAAGTGAGTTCTCCATGTCCTCTGTGTTTGAAAAGCACTTGGGATGTTCTCTTCATTCATTTCCTGCCATTTCAGTTCCGTCAACTGACTTGTCAAATACATTGGGGCTGGGTTTCCTTTTTGTCTAATGCATGACATTGTGAGTCACCTACACATTATTTTCCAAAATAGAATATCCAGTCATGGACATAGAACATCGTATTGAGTGTGACCACCAAACATTGACCTTTTAAAGGAACAGTCCATGCAATGGCAATAATAAAGCAGTAATCAGCTTACCTGATGCCTGCCCCATGTACATCCATTTTCTGCAGCTCATAATAGAAGCACCAGCTTCGCTTAATAAAGCTATTTACATATAATCTGCCATTTTGGGACAATTTGAAAAGGCTACATTTACACTGTGCCCAAGGGGAATAAACTTGGAGGAAGTTAGTATGTGCCTGGACAGGGGTTTTGAATGATTTCAACCTAAAAAGCATATTACATCAGACCTACTATTCACACATATATAGAAACGTGGTATGTTCTTGTAATTCTGTGATTACTTGGGAACAAAGTGTTAGGATGAATAAAATAATATTGGACATTTTTAGATAGTTAATATGGCTTTTGTTCCTGCAGCTGAACAGTCCATAACAATATTTGTGCAATTGAGTCTTACACCATCTGGGCCTGTCACTGGCGGCCTAATGCTGGTACATACCCCTATTCACAGTGATGCTTTATTCACTGCAGTTGAGGTGTTGGGTCAGGCCCCAGCATGCCGCCTCTATTGCTGTGACTGAAGGCGGTGGGCGTGCATCTGTCACGGGGACATTGGTGACAGGAGAGTGTGCCCAGATGGCACAGGACTCGATCTCACAGATCCAATCCTTTTGCAAAGTGCCAGGACAGGACCAAGATGAGAGCCCTTTTGTTTCTTATGCTTGGACAATCGCTTTAACTTTTACGGGTTGATTCAGCACCAGGTTAAAAAATGACAAAAGTGCACTGTTTAAACCTAGTGCTGAATTGACCCCTAGCTAGAAAATTAAAAACTTAAAAGCTGTCAGGCGCACACTGGTGCAAAAGGTAAGCTAAAGCTAAGCTAATATGAGGCTTGCAGCAGCTATATTTGGGGGAGGGGGATCTGCAATCAAGTACAGCCGTAACCGTACCAAATTTTGGTTGTCAACATATGGCCTGGAGTTTTCCCGGTAAAAAATTGCTTATGGAAGAAATAGTTGTTCTTCAACCAAATCAACTGAACACCTAGATGTACCTGAAGTGAAAACTAGAGGGGTCCAGCTACTCTATTATGCCCCCTCTTGCGATAACCCCAGAAGTAGGAACGGAGTGATAATCCCTTGTGGAGGCTTCTTATTTGCCCTGTGATCTTCAGACCAATCTACGGCTTTATCATTGCATCTGGGAGAAAAGTGTGACTCATTTCTGAAGACCTCTGTTCTTGCCTTCATTGCCATCATGTTGTGCACCTGGATAGCTTTTGAAAGTGATGGTATGGGGCCAATAGAACACCTGTGTAGCTGGACATCTGGTTTGTACCCCAATGCCTGACAGTTTGTATCAACACCTTGGGCTTGGGATGTGGCTTCCAGTTTTACTTGCACTACAGAATGGATGACTATATGGCATTCAGATGATGCCCCAATGCAGAAGTACAACCTTCCCCACCCCTTGCTGTCATTCCAGTTTGTCGTTCCACTAGGACAAACAACATTTGACTGTGCTGACTAAGCATGTAGTAATCTGGCATAATCCAAGGTCTCTCAGTACAAGGATTCTGGCCCTTCCATTTTTCAGCAAGTGGCAATAACTGGAACAGCAGACCAATAATTGGTCATGCACTGGATGTCAGACCTCTGCTCTCTTTTGTTTAGTTCTATTTACTTATAATGCCCCCCCCCCAGTAGCTTGTAGCAGCATTGATGTGGCCTTTATTCCCTTTTTTATTGCAAGTTCCTTTTTTACTCAGCAACTCTGATGTTTTTGTAGGAGGGGGTGTAGCAGGTGGTAGTGAGTTACTGTAACCCACTCTAGTAAAACATAAATGCTGATTTTCTGCCACCTCACTGTAGAGCTTATTTCCTGAACATTTGACTGATTCATAATAGTTGGGCAGGGTTTTCCGTCTCACTGCACCATTGCCCTTGTACATCAGTCAGGCAGGACATTGGCAAGCCTATAAAGGAGAAGAAAGACAGACAGGGCAGAACCTATAAAGCAGCCAGCACTGTGTTTCTCTCGCTCACTCCTCAGTCAGGAACAATAATGGCTTTGAGTCATTCCCCTTGGAAAACATTTGTTCACTACTTTACAGTAGAATAAAGCTGATCATTGCTTTCACTTTGGCAATGACGCTTTTACTGCACATGAGGGAATATTTTTTAGCATATCTGCTACCCAAAGTCACCTACAAATATACAAAAATATACAAATTAAAAAGGATATATCTGCCTTACTATATATATATATATATATATATATATATATATATATATATATATATGTCCTTACATCAGTACAGCTATTGGCACCGCATACAAGCACTGCTAATTAGGTGTATATGGATACCAGGTAATTTGTGCCCCGTTTGCTGTATGTTTCTCTATTATAGGAGAACCCTGCTGTTAGCTCCTTATGATAAATAGCCATTGCATGGATTGCGAGTTTCACCAAGTTCACATTTATACCATGAACAACAATGTCCTTGCTTGAAAAGAATCCGTTGTGGAGAGCATATCTCTTCTGGTGAACAAACATGTATTTTTTGAGAAAAAAGCATAAGAGTGTCACTGTTACGGAATCACTAGATAGGAAAACAATGAAAGTCAATGTCACTTTTTAGGAGTAAATATCTCTCTACTTTTCTTAGGAGTAAAAAGTACCATTGACTTGCATTGTTTTCCTAGCTGATTCATCAACAGTGACATTCTCAGGCTTTTTTCTCATAAAGTGATTTTTTTTACTATTGTGAGAATTTTTTTCAGCTCTTATTAAATTCAGGCCTATGAGGTCTCCTTGAGGTCATGTGTTAAGGACACTGCAGGTTTTTTTTTTTGCACACACATGTTGATATTTTATACTATCTATACTCCAGGGCCGTCTGATTCCCCCTTCCCAAGTCCCCTATAAAACCTACCTGCTTGCCAGTCCAACGGCCGCAGATGCACTATGCTACACCTTTTGGTTAGATTCGACCCTTAGCCGAAATTGATGAGATGAGCCGGTGTTCTTATTGGACAAGTTAGCTTGTAGTGACTTTGCACACCTGCGTGTTTTCTTAATATCTGTGGTGGTGCAGTTCCTTTACTTCGTATTGGACGAGAGCCCACGCATGTCCCAACCTGGGGGGGTGTTACACAGAGGGACATCCAAAATTGGGATGCCCCAAGGGCTAGGACCAAAACCGGATTTTGGTCCACTTTAAGAAAATTTAAATGAACAAAATGGTCTTCTTGGCACACTGTGAGATGTCCGTTATGGGATAACTAATGTTGCTATTCTGAGTATAAGACCACTCTAAGCAACCTCCAAATTCACTGAACATATTCTATACCATAAACACCACTGGTGCAGAAGGATCCAAGCAGCATGGCATCTCCTTGCACACAACTTTCCAGGTTCTGTTTTGTGAGAGAAATCGGAGCGACATCAGGTGTTAACAATCCTCTGTTCTCACAGGCATTGTTGCCCTACCTGTATAATGGCTGTCACCACATGCTCAATCCAGAATGTGTAGAGGTAGTTCAAGAGGAGGACAGTGAGAGACTTGCCTTTTCTCTGGCCCATGTCACGCTTTCAGATGTGTTGTGTGTTGTGTTTCAAGCTGCATCCCTAGTACAACCAGACAGGTGTTTAGGGGGTATGTGCACAGGAGTATGCAAAAGCTCTGGAGATGCTGCTCTTTTTTAATCTCCAGTGATGATGAAGGTGCCCCTAATGTGCCTCTGTGGCCAGTGAGCTGCATGGATCAAGTTGACCCCTGCTTCTGTACTCAATGTGAGCCACTGAGCCCAAAATATGTTATGTCACTGAACTAGTCAATGGCCTTGTGTGAGATTTTGCCACACTCTGGCTGTTACATAAAGCCAATCATGTCTTAGTCCACCATGCCCATGGTAGTATTCGGTCACTAGGGTGTGTTGTATAGATTCAGTTTATCAGTTGCTGACCATTTGCTTTTTCACAAACCACTGCTTATTTGCTGCCTGGACTGATTTAGCCTGTCTTTGACCTTGAGTCTACCTAGCACTCAGAATACTTCAATACTGTTTCCAGATTGACCTCTGACCCTTGGCCTGACTCTGGATTACACTTTTGCCTGTTACCTCCATGCTGACACTTCGAGGACTGGCCACCTGTTATAGATTCAGCTTTCCCTGACCACCCCATGTTATCTCAGCTTCAGTTGTGCCTTGGTTGTATGTCAGCCTTTGCAGCCTCAGGTGGCATCCTTTGCCAAAAAGTGTTCTGGTAGAGTTGTGAGAAGAGGTGCTTGGCTATTGGTGAACTTGTGGAGATTGGTAGCTGTCACCTGACCAAAGAATTCAACATTACAAGGAGAATCAAAGGTCCTGAGAATACTGGGGGTTATGTGAAGACCTATGTCTTCATTATGATAAGAAACTATCTGGTTGAAAGTCCCAGTAGCTAACCAAATGATTATTTATGTTGCTGATAACCAGCACACCCCCTGACAAAAAGCATTGTATGCAGAATTTTTAAAAAATGCAAAGTTCATTATAAACTGAATGGCAGACTGTTCAGTGTTTCCAGGAAGAGGAGGTTGGCTACAACTGTCCCGAAATGATGAGGGCATAAACTAGCATTTTATCTGATAAATCTTGAATGTTTATTTGACCTTAGTTCCTATCATCCAGAGGTGCACTTTACAGACATTGGAATATGTATCTTTAACAAGTATGGACATAAAAATTACTTTTGTTAGTGCTTAAGTGGCACTGTAGCTCTGTGTAAATCCTTGAGTGATAAGCAGCATTAGCATGTAAGTCTCGCTGGTGTGTGAGATGCTGGACATATGACATTTCCCCTTGAGACAGGTTTATGAGCTTATCATACAAGGAAGACATGTTTCTGATGCCTTTCTTACCCCGCATATTCATGCAGGAAGAACATATGCTTCTTCAGAGCAACATGCAAACATTTTTGAGTGTATAGGAAGATTTCTGTGTAAATCACTTGGCGCCACCATCCCCACTGTCATAGAAACCTAGGTCAGAGTAAATACTTTGCTTTAAACTGAAGTGTCAGATAAAAGTGGCTAGGAAAATCTGTTTATGTGATTTGGTATTTGGGAGTTTACAGTAAATTCCAGCATGCAAGAGATAGTAAGTGGCAACTTGGATTATGATATAAATTTTATTATATACATACTTTAGCAAAGGGATAAAATTGACCTTTAGAGAGATCTGTAAAAGAGTACAAAGAACAAGTTTGGACGGTTAAGATCACACGCAAGGGCACATTTTTTTATGTTATGTAAATTGAGTTTAAGCGTTTGTATTAATACTGGAGTTAGAAGGAAATACAAAAATAGTACCGCTAGTACACAAGTGCACAAAATGTATTAAAACAGCAGTTGGCTCATATCAAACTGCTTAAGCTGTAAAAATATTTACAGAGACAGTGGGTAAAAGATTTTGTATCCTATCACAATAGTAAATGTTTCAGATAAAGTTATTATTGAAGAGGGTAGTGTTTTGGAATACCCAGTAGATTACCTGTTGAGTCAACCATTTAAGTAACGCTGCAGGCTAAAATAGTGGATGACTGTACTGTTTCAGAATCACGTATAATAACTGCACTAAGATAGCTTTATATAGGAAGCTTCTACATACAGTGTGCACTGTTCATTATGTTGGGAAACGTGTTTGTATTAAAGTGATTTTTCAGACAAAGGCAATTGTTAGGCCATTGTTTCGGCCTACATTTGGTGCTATCCTAAACTGTTTTCCTTTGCCTTGCCCTGGAGAAGTGACGCGAGACGTCACGCAACGTGTCGGTTGGGAGAGGAGGGGGTTGTTTGGCTGGTCATTGGAACGTGTAAGGTACTGTGCAATGTTATGTATGTGTCTGCTCTTTTCTCCCTACGGCTGTCCTTAGGATAGACATTGATAGACATTGATAGTTTGTTGTGATATAAGGCACTCAGCACTTTATGTAAATATAATATATTAATTCATTAGTTTTTTTTTGCACATTATTGTATATTAAATCAATTGTTGTATGAATTAGTCACTTGTAGATAGGCAGCAATGGGTATTTAGATTAGTAGCAGACAAATAGATATCAATTATCAACTTAGCCATAAGGGCGTATTCCATCTGGACACCCTGGTCAGTGTTGTCCTGCCCCCCCTCCACATAGTAATATGAATTGGTAATTAAAACGGAGTGGTGCCATTCACTACAGGGAGTGGATTAAGGGAGTTTGGGACTCTCTACTTTGGTGGGCTAAACTGTTTTCCGTTTTTAAATTGAAGAAGAAATGTCTGAAATATCAAGTTGCAGTTTTACCTCATGATTTCTGTTCAGAAGCATGTGGGAGGTGGCCCTTAGAGCTGTGATGCTGCATAACAATCAGCATAATGGGTGGGGCAGCATTGGGAGAGAGAGTGCTTGTTAGGAGAATTTAAAGAAAGTTGCTCAGCAGCAGTAGTAATTCAATAAAAACAGGTTTTTATTCCTTGTGTTAAAAGTTCTTGAACAAAGTGCCACGCGGCCCAAAAAACACAAATGTCCCTCTGTCTGAAGGCGATGTATTTTGAGACTATCCGTCCCTTAATCTTACCTGACTGGTTGGTTGGTCTGCTTGCTCTTGTAGTTAGCTGTGTTGCCACGCACAGCCATGCACCGGCAATGCTATGTTGGTGATGTCATAAACTCCAAAGCATTGTAAGCAAGTGGGGAAAGGATGGCACACAGTGCACGCCACAACCTGGCATGCAATAAGAGACCTTTTGACATAAATTCTCACCCTAGACTAAACAAACTACTGTGATTGGCTAGAACATAAGCCAATCACTGATCTGATGATAGAAGTTAGGGTGCTGGGCTGTTCATGATCAGCGGGGGGGGGGGGGGGAGGCCATAGCCGAGCAGAGGGAAAAAATCCCTAGACCTGCCCCGTCAAGAAACCCACCCGCTGCCAGAGCAATGGCCACGTTGACTAAATTCCCTTCCCCCAACTCCAACTTCAGGTAACCCATGGAATTCTTTAGGGCAAAATCAGTTGCATCTCGAATAATTAGAATCATATCATCAATATAGCTCCCATAAAATAAGATTCTATGTCCAAAGTTGTGCGCGTCAATGAGGGCTCCTTATCCCAATGCATTGCACGGCCTGCTTCACAAAGTCCAAACCTTCTCCCAAGCCCCCTCAGGCATGAGGAGGCGCCCTCACCCATCCGGGTGGGGCGACGGCTTCAGCTTTTTGCTTACGTCTGGAGGCTCCGTGTCTCAGACCGGTGGATTCAGGAGGTGGTGTCCTCCGGTTACAAGATAGAGTTTGCAGCCTGGCCACCCCCCAGATTCATCAGATCCCGGATGCCTCACAACCCTCTGTCAGCTCAGGGGTTATGCCTTGCGGTTCAACGTCTGCTGGAGTCAGTCATTTTCCTGGTGCCTTCCCAGGAACAGGGTCAGGGTTTCTACTCCAGCCTGTTCACGGTCCCCAAGAAGGACGGGTCCCTGAGGCCCATCCTGGACTTGAAGGGTCTCAACAGGTTTGTCAGGTTCAAGCACTTTCGCATGGAGACCCTTAGCTCGGCTGTCAGTACCCTTCGCTCCGGGCAACTTCATGACCTCCGTGGACATCAAGGATGCTTATCTTCATGTGCCTATCTTCCCAGGTCATCAGAGATTTCTCAGGTTTGCTCTAGAGGACCAGCATTACCAGTTTGTGGCCTTACCGTTCGGTATCACCTTGGCACCTCAGGTGTTCACCAAGGTGATGGCGGGCGTGATGGCTCTGCTGTGGCATCAGGGCATTCGCATCCTTCCTTACCTGGACGACATTCTGATTGCGGCTCAGTCTCTTCATCAGGCCGAGAAGGATACTCAGGTGGTGACCTCCACTCTAGAGTCCTTCGGCTGGGTGATCAACTATCCCAAGTCTTCTCTGTCTCCGTCTTTGGTGAGGTCCTTTCTGGGCATGACTCTGGATACCTCTCAGGTCAAGGTATTCCTGCCTCAGCTGAAAGTGGAGGGCCTTCAGAAGCAGGCTTGGGCTCTGCTCTCGTGTCCCCATCCCTCCATCCGCCTGATGGTGTCCTGCTTCGAGGCGGTGCCCTTTCAGTTTCGCATGAGGCCTCAGGCGTCCTCAGTTTCACATGAGGCCTCTTCAGTTGCACCTTCTGTCTGTTTGGAATCGGGACTCTATTTCCCTGGATCAGGAATTTGCTCTGTCCCCCCTGGCCAGACAGTCCATCTCGTAGTGGCTGGACTCACGGAATCTTCTAGTGGGCAGGACATTTCTGCCCCAGTGTTGGGAGACTGTCACCACAGATGCCAGTCTGACTGGTTGGGGGGGGCTTTTGGAAGTCTCTGCAGTTCCAGGGTCAGTGGGGCCCCCAGGAGGCCCATGCTTCCATCAATGTCCTGGAACTGAGGGCGATCAGGTTGGTTCTTGCTCAGCTGACCTCACACCTTCGGGGTCGGGGTGTTCAGATCCGCTCGGACAACCAGACGGTGGTTGCCTACATCAATCATCAGGGAGGGACTCGGAGCAAGCAAGCCCTCAAGGAAGTGTCCCTGATACTGTCTTGGGCGGAAGAGAATGTGCCTTGCATCTCAGCGTTTTACATTCTGGGGGCGGAGAACCTGAGCAGGGGAACGTCGCAGCTGGGGGAATGGTCCCTCAGCAACAGGGTATTTCACTCCCTGTGCCACCGTTGGGGTCAGCCGGATGTGGATCTGTTTGCGTCCCGCCACAATCACAAGCTTCCCAGGTTTGTCTCCCTGTCACAGGACCCTCCGGCCTGCGCCACGGATGTGCTAGCAATTCCTTGGACGGAGTTTCGACTCCTCTATGTGTTCCCCCCGTTCCCTCTGCTGGGCAGGGTGCTGCGCAAGATAGCCCAGGAAGGGGTACCAGCCATTCTGGTGGCGTCCTGTTGGCCAAGGAGGGTGTGGTTCACAGACGTCGTGCAGTTGGCAGTAGATCAGTATGCCCTGCCCAAGGATCCAGATCTGCTCACTCAGGGACAACTGTGCCATCCCAATTTACAAACGCTGGCTTTAACGGCTTGGCTGCTGAAACCTCCATCTTGATGGATAAGGATTTGCCGGCTTCGGTTGTTGATACCATGATTAGGGCTAGGAAGAAGTCTTCGTCCTTTATCTACTACAGGATCTGGCATGCTTACATTGCCTGGTGTGAGTCCAAGTCTTTTCCTTGTCGGGTGTTTTCTTTTTCCAGGATTCTGGAATTTTTGCTACATGGTTTGGATTGGGGCCTTCAACTCAGTACCCTCAAGGGACAGGTGTCAGCTCTGGCAATTTTTTTCCAAAGATCCTTTGCCAATCACCGGTTGGTTAAGACTTTTTTCCAGGGAGTTACTCATGTGCATCCGCCACGTAAGCCTATGCTACCAGTTTGGGACCTGAATCTGGTGTTGTCTGCTCTGCAGGGTCCTCCCTTTGAGCCTATCCGTGGGGCTGCCTTGCCCATTCTGACTCTTAAGGTGGCCTTTTTGGGGGCCATTATTTCTGTCAGGCGAGTTTCTGAGCTGGCGGCGCTTTCCATCAAACCTCCTTATTTTGAGAGGCATCAGGATAAGGTGGTGTTTTGGCTTAAGCCGGATTTCTTGTCTAAGGTTTTGTCTGCCTTTCATCTCAATCAGGACATTGTTTTGCCTTCCTTGTGTCCTAATCCTGCTAATTCCAAGGAGCGGACCCTTCACTCTTTGGATGTTGTCAGGGCTCTGAAGTTTTATTTGGTTGCTACTGAGTCTTTCAGAAAGTCTGACTCTCTTTTTGTTCTTCCTGCTGGACCTAGGAAGGGTCTGCCTCCTGCTAAATCCACTATCAGCAAGTGGATCCCTCAGGCGGCGGTACATGCCTATTCTGCTAAAGGGAAGGAACCTCCTTTTAGGATTACTGCTCATTCTACTCGTGCTATTGGTGCGTCTTGGGCCTTTCAGCACCAAGCTTCTGTTAAACAAGTTTGTAAGGCAACTTGGTCTTTTTTTCCAAGTTTTACAAGGTTGATGTTAAAGTGGACCAACACCCAGGGGGGATCGGCCCGGAAATCTATAAGATTCCCGGACCGATCAGATCCCTCCCCGCGGGGCATCCGAAATCGGGATGTCCCGCAGGGAGGAACCCCCCAGGAGGCCCACAAACCTTACCTCAGCCCCGTTCCATCGGGCGCGCAGGGCGCGCACCCGCGCCGGCCGTTTGTGAATGGCCGGTGCAGGCGCGCTCCCTGTTAGAGGGAAGCGCGAGACGCGGCCTCCAGCGCTCAGAGCCAGCTGAGCTGGTATGCGCATCCAGGCGGCCTTGGACGCGCATACCACAGCGGCTCTGAGCGCTGTGATTGGCTGGCGCGGTCACGTGGGAGCGGGGAGAGGTGAGTTTTTTGGGGCTTTCTGGGGGGTTTCAGACAGCAGGGCACCCCCGATCGGGGTGCCCCACCGAAGTGGACCAAAACCCAGGATAGTCAAAATCCTGGGTGTTGGTCCACTTTAAGGCCTCAGCTGATGCTGCTTTTGGCCGCAAGGTACTTCAGGCGGTAGTGGTTTAAATTGCCTGTTACTCTTTGGGGATCCCACCCTACTTTATGGACACTGCTTTTGGATGTCCCAGATGTAATGACTTTGTGGAGCAGGCTGTGCCATGCAATGGGAAAAAGACAATTCTGTGAGTACTCACCTCTAGAATTGCTTTTGCCATGCATGGCACGGTCTGCTTCACCCGATCCTTGTTATCGTTGTTCTTGGTTGCCTCTGTATGGTGATTGTTCCAAGTTAGTTGGGGTCTTCTTGTTACTTTTATTATCTCCCGGTTTCTTGAATAACTGCTTGTCAACACTGGATAAGTCTATGGTGATTCCGTTTTTATATGGTACCGGGAGGAGCCACAACTCTTCTGCAGTGCACTGCGCCACCTTGTGGCGGAATACCCAGATGTAATGACTTCGTGAAGCAGGCCGTGCCATGCATGGTAAAAGCAATTCTACAGGTGAGTACACACAGAATTGTCTTTTTTTTAGTGTATGGAGCAGAGACTTCTTGACTCTGGCTTATATATCAGCTGATTGGCTGAGGCAGAGATGATGCTCCACATTCCTGAGCTCACAGGTTTACCCATTATTGCTCTAATTCTCAAACTTGTGTTCCAGTAGGGGGAGGTATCCTTGCTATTATTACTGGCTGGTTTTTCTATGCTCAGGAGGGAAGCTCACCCTAGACAGTGGAAGGCTTTGGGTATTTGAGGACAGCAGCTATACTAAAGGGCTTTACCCAAAACCAGGAAAACCGCTCCCACTTGAGCAACACAGAAACACAGAACTATAGTAAACTTGGAAACCGCATTTGTTTATAAATTCCAGAAGAGGAAAACAATAAGGCAGAACACCAAAAAAGTACCCTTGCTGAGGAGATATTTCTTTAAAAATAGAAAATTGTTTTGGAGACCTATGACTTCTGGTGAGACACAAAAAAATTAAATGAGGTTACTCAAAGCTTTGTGAGAAATTCATAAGCTACACAAACATGCCTTTGTTCATCAGCAAATGAGCTTCTCTGTGAGCTAAACCCGTGGCACTTTTTCGTGTTGTGGTTTGCAGTCCACAAAATGAAGACAAGTTATAATGTATTTATAATATATATAATAAATATAATATCATTTATTTATGGCTTGTATGGTACTTAAAGTCAGCTACATTAAGACGAGAGGATGCACAGGAGGTTACCAGTGAGGCATCCCAAACAGGCATATTGCTGGGGGTGCGGCTTAAGTGAACCTAAAGTTATTTTTATGTAGTTTACCACCTTTTAAAATAAGACTAAAAGCCAGGATTGCCCCCCCCCCCTCAGGTGAGCGCACAGAGGTGGGTTTCAGACATAGGCCTTGATTCACTAAGAGTTGAAAAAAATTCTCATGGTAGAAAAAGATTCAATTCATGAGAAAAAAGCCTGAGAATGTCACTGTTAGTGAATCACCAGATAAAAAGACAATGAAAGTCAATGGCACTTTTTACTTTTTTGAAAAAAGTATTGAAACTTTTTACTCTTGACTTTCATTGTCTTTTCATCATGTGATTCACTAACAGTGACATTCTCAGGCTTTTTTCTCATGAATTGAATTGTTTACTACCATGAGAATTTTTTTCAACCCTTCGTGAATCAACGCAATAGCATCACAAATAGTTAATGTATACCTGTGGATTTTTTACTAGCACAATGGAAATTCAGCCTCTCTGTGGCCAAAAGTTGGCTAGCTAGCTGCCATTGTGTTCTATTATGTGTAGTGACACTGCTGTGTCATATCACTCGGAGATCAATCAGGCCTTCTGGGTAATTAAATAGGGGACGGCTGTTGTACGCTAGCTTGGTCCTTTGAGTGCAGTGGGTTGCTGACCTTTAGACAAGAAATTGCTGTTGTGTTTGCTCAGCACAGGCTAGAGTGACAACTTGGAGTGCTCTGCAGATCAACACTTAAAGTGGACCAACACCCAGGGGCCGTTCAGATCCCTCCCCGCGGGGCATTCGAAATCGGGATGCCCCGCTGTGTGAAACCCCGCAGGACGCGCAGAAACTTTACCTTATCCCCATTCCAACGGTGCATGCGCGAGCCGCGGCCGCTGCAGGGCACGCACCCACTCCGGCCGTTTGTGAATGGCCGGCGCGGGCGCGCTCCCTGTTAGAGGGAAGTGCAAGATGCGTCCTCCAGCATGCTCAGAGCCGCTGTGGTTGTCCGTCGCTTGTCTGTACATACCACAGCAGCTCTGAGCGCTTTGATTGGACGAGCGCTCGCGTAGGAGCGGGGTGAGGTGAGTTTTTAGGGCGATCTGGGGGGTTTCACGCAGCGATCGGGGTGCCCCGCAGAAGTGGACCAAAACCCAGGATAGTGAAAATCCTGGGTGTTGGTCCACTTTAAGAGAATAGTGATGATAATTATATCTGCAGAACAAAGTAATAATCATTTGCCGACTTTTCCCTTCTGGAGGCAGTTATATAGGAATAGATTGGTAGCTCTGCTGCCAACACAAAATGTACTTTACATATTATAAAATAACAGTAATTTTATGTTGCCCAGTGACTTGTGCAAGTTACCTGCAGCGGCCCTTAAATCGGACCTTCAGCATGATTTAGTGTAAAGCCCAAACCCTTAAAAAACTATTCCTCAGCATCTAAAATTAATATATTGTAGTTTTTAATCACTTACTATTATTCTTTCCCCCACTGGGCTGTAACTTCAAGACTCTAGGATACAGGCGCCGCCATCTTGACATACTGATAAGAGGAGAGCGGGATAAAGTACAGGGGGTGGGTTATAGCTGTGCTTTGCACAGACAGAGCAGAGCTGGGGTCAGGAAAAGGACAGCAATCCCAGAATGCAGAGTGACACAGTCAGAAGGCACTTCCTGTTTGCAGGCTGCCTGATGCTGCATGAGCCCCCATCTTGGATGTTTAAAGGCTCATAACATGCAGTAGATGCAGGTAGGATGATTTTTAATGTGAGCAATCTGTATGTACAGGGTGGGGGAAACATATAAGATAGACTCTTATTCAAGGTGAAGGTCCGCTTTAAAGCAGAACAAAACCCATGAATTGTGACTTTTGTCCTGTTCCCCAGGGGCATCCCAAATTGGGATGAAGTGAACGCAATCAAGCGATAATCAATCTGTGTAAATTCCGGCTGCAATCAAGTGATCACCTCGTTGGTCAAGCATCGTCTATTTTTTACCTGAAATGTCTCATTCGTTGCAACGTTGGCATGTAGAAACAGAAATCGACTGCAAATAGAACTATATAAATACCTTGAATGCAATCTTAATTATGATCGCTTTAATAAATATTTGCAGACAAATCGTCCGCGTCTAAATGCAAGTTGTCCACTTGCATACAAATCGTATGATCGTTCACTTGCTCCATGAACGGGCAATCTGTTTATGGAAATGGGCCTTTAGGCCTATCAGTCCTGAATGCCCAGGTGAGCAGCCCCATGTGTAATTAAGAGCTTTTTATGTTGAATTATTACTTGAAGACACTATAAAATGAAAGTATCAGTACTTCTGATGGCAAGCTTTGGAGTCAAGAGTGCGGATTAGTTTTGTATTCAAGGGTTCCTCAAGAAGTAATAGAAGCTATATCGAATTGCCCTTGTGTATCAGCCCCCAGGAGAGCAGCAAGCAGCTTCATCAGTTGTAACATGGTCTTTGGGGGGGAGGGTATTTTTTCATCATTTTAAAAGCAAGTTTATACTTCTTATACTTCAATTTAGTATGAACTTCTACACAACCAGAATGTGGCCCCTGGCACTGGCCTGCTACCATCTTTAATAACCAATAGTGTGTTTATGCCAAACACTGTCATGTTATAGGTTACCAAGCTAATACATAGCCTCCATAATCATGTTAATGGGATTTGTGACTTAAGAAAAACTCCAATTAGCGTTTAATCTCCCCCAACAGAGCGCCTTGTTGTCATTTGCACTTGTATTGGTCTCTAAAGGTGGGGGCTATTGTGGATTTGTGATGCCATATAATGGCCAGTATCAGTAATTGCACTATTGCATGGCTGATCCTATACTTCATCTGCATGACTAAAATCTACCTGTGTTTGTCTATGTGTAAATGTGGGAGCTGTGTGTGCAGACATTCCATCTTACATTGCAGATGGCTCATCTACATCCCACTGACACTTCCAGCCAGCGGTGCAGTATACAGTGCAAACAGTCATAGGTCACCTAGGCCTGAGTATTGTGACTCCAGATGTGGATCATGCTAGTGCTTTCTGTCTGTCTGTCTGGTAACATAGAAAACACGTACTTACCTTTTCTCTCAACAATTGATTCATTACAGCAGTAATTGCCAAAATCTTCCCCCTCCAGTGCACACACCTTTAATTAATCAGAGAGTAGCAGGATTTCTCATTGATTTATACAAGAAATGTGCACCCACTAAGTAAGCTCATCCCGAACCCCCAAAAATACGGAAGGATCAGGTGTCCTGTGTGTTGTTTTATGTAATGCCCCAGATAGGATTTAAAGGAGACTTAAACCTCTCTGTGATAGATCCCTAACCAATCTACTTCTGATGCCCATAAGCCCCAAAATACTGATAATTTTCTCTTGAAGTTCGGACAGGGATGAGGAAACAGCCACACACTGCAGTGCTGCCCACCTGGAGGAGGAGATATGTTCAACTGTTTTTGTCTCCTGTTGAACAGAGCTCTGTTAGGAAAAGGTGAGTATCTCACTAATGGCAGGTCTCACTAATGTTGTGTTTGGTTAGTTTATTGTCCCGGTGTATTGGACCCTTCTGGACACATAGTAGCCAAGAAGTCTGCTTTATTATTATTATTATTATTATTATTATTTACATGCTGTACAAATTAGTAACTACTGACAAGGTAAAACACACAGTACATAGAACATTACAAACAAAGGATGCAAAAGGAGAGAGAGATCTGCCTTTACAAGCTTACACTCCAAAGCATAAGGGGTGGAGACAAAAGAAAAACAATCATAAGTGGTAGGTATTCAGGCTTTAAAGTGGACCAACACCCACGGGTGATCGGCCCGGGAATCTATAAGATTCCCGGGCCGATCACCTCCCTCCCCGCGGGACATCCGAGATCGGGATGTCCCGCGGGGTGAAACCCCCCCAAACACCCCAAACTCCTTACCTTATCTTCGGCGGCGGCCGTCTGTGAATGGCCGGCGTGGGCACGCGCGCGTCAAGAGTGACGCGCGGGAGGCGGCGGCGGAGGAGCCGCTTGTCCGCGGCTTGTCCGTCGGCGCTGGGAGTGGGGAGAGGTGAGTTTTTCGGGGGGTTCGGGGGGGGGTTTCACACAGCGGGGCACCCCGATTGGGGGTGCCCCACCGAAGTGGACCAAAACCCAGGATAGTCAAAATCCTGGGTGTTGGTCCACTTTAAAGTGGAAGAATCACCATCATTTTCACTATCCTGGTGATTGGTACTTGTCCCTGGGGCATCACAATTTTGGATAAACCGACGTGTGAAACCCTCTAGATCGCTCAACCCAACTCACATTTCTGCTGTTCACATGGTGCATGTGCCGGCTCTTTTCCAAACACTTTATAAAGCCATTTTTTTAGAAAGAATGTCACCATAGGGCGTGGGGGCAGCCGCATCCCTGGTTTCCCTGCGGAGTGTGGGGACCAGCAGGAAGTTAAGGGTTTTTTTCGGCCACTGTGGGGGTTCACACAGTGAGGCATCCCAAACTGCCGGCACTGGAGTCTTTTATACTCTAGGATGGCACTGTCGCTTAATGGCCCATTTTAAAGAGAAAGTCAACAAAGACTTTATTTCGCTGTCAGAATAGGGCATCCCAAACCTGGATGTGCCACTTTGCAGTGCCTCTGAATAAGTGTCTTTTCACAGTCTCCAAGCATAGCAGAAATTCAACTTTCCGCTGACCAACCATGTTTCTCAGGTTCGCTGGTTTATAATGATGACATGCTTCATCCCCCCAACTTTCATTTCTATGCTGGCCATATCTCTTCACTTAAAGTGAATCTGTCACCAGGGAGGCTCAATATGTAAGCAGGAGGTAGCGGAGCATGTGGCAGCATGTATCCCTTTATTGGAATCAATAGACTGGTCTGACCTTTTACATCGGCTATGTGAAACCCCCCAGTTTGCCTATGATAGCTTACCTTTCTCTGATCCAAAGGCTCATGCGCAGGCTTGCTGTGCCGATGTCATTCGGGAAACGGCTCTGTCCTTCTGCAATAGGGAGTGCAAGCAGGCGCATCCCTGCATCTATGGTGCACATTCTCTGTACAGATAGGCCAGGATGGGAGCCTTGTTGATCTTATTATTGGTACTTTGTATTGGCTTTGGATATATATTAGATTATGATAAGGTATGGATGGACATAAGTAATCTGCACTTTTCAGGGTTCGCTGAGAATCTGAAGTAGTCTTTATTGCGATGTCTTCTTGCATGTGGGGGGTACCCAAATGTCCCATGTATATGATTGTGCGTGTTTTTTAAAATATACAAAATAATTGTTTGATTTTTTCTTGTAGTGCAACCTTATCTGTGGGGATACTGCAGTTCCCGGTGTGATGGATAACACTTATGATCCCCAGAAGCTTGGTAGACTTGAAAGCTGGGAGTACAGAACTCAGCTGCCATGGGGACTGGGTGAAACATTGGGACCAGTTTCTGCTTAGGAATGCAAAGGGTTTTTTCTTTGGTTATACAATTTATAAATAGGGACCATTTTTATTCTGATTGATTGCCTAACTTTAATTTTCGCTGTTTGGTTGCAAATATCATGAGTAATATAAAGACGTTTAATCATCAAATTTAAAATGGACCCATTAAAACCTGATGAAAAAATATCAGCTCACACATACATATATTTAAGTGAAAACAATGGAAATAAATTCAAATCAAATTGAACTTTTAGAAACCTTCTAAACCTGCAGCCTACAAATGTCCCTATATTAAGAGAAATCCACAATTTGAATGTTATCTATAAACTCATAGCAACCTGCTGAAAAAATATCAGCTCACAAGTACTCATATAATTATTGTTATAAATATTATTTTTGTTTATTTATAAAGCATCCTCAGTCCATGGTGCTGTACAAGGCAAGTAAAATACATATAATTCAACAATGACCACAATGCATATAATGCAGACGGTATTATGAGTCAGATGTAACAGAAGAGTAACTAAACACTGGGAGGCCGATTCATTAATAGCGGCAGGTAGCGACAGTTGAGCGACTGTAGCAGTATTTTCACAGTGCCCGCTAGTAGTCGCTGTGCTTGGCCGTTGTTCGGTAGTTGATAGCGACTCAGTCGGTTTGCCGTAATGTTGAATATTGGGTGAGGAGTCGCTATTTGTCAAGTTCTGCGCTGTATGGGAGCGCATGATAGCGACTGGACATAGCGACCGGCTCCCACCATATTCATTAACAAATCATGCTCAAAAAATTCTCGCGCTGTAAAATGCATGTTTAAACCCCAGAGCGCTGACGGCGATGGGCTAAAAGTAGTTTTTTAACCCCCAAACAACCATATTTTTGGAAACCAAAAAAAATAAGTTTTTTAAATAATTTTGTAATATGAATACATTAATATCAGACCTGTAATATCAATTCTACACAATTTTTTTTTCCCTTTAAAAAAATATCTAACATGGCAGACGTGGTCCCAGAATTTTTCACATTTAAAAAAATAAAAAAAAAACAATTAATAACAATTAATTATGAATATTTAAAGATTGTCCCATTGAAATGCATTGGAGAGCGCCAGGTAGCGAGAGGTCATACCTGTCGCTGTTCAAGGTCGGACGCTGGCGCTGTGGGCTGAGGCTGGAATAATGATGAATGAGTCGCTATATGGCGCTATCTCAGACGCTAAGCAGGATTGGCTTGATAAATGTGTGATTGTGGTGGGGAGCCGGCGTTCTCGTGGCGGTGCCCGTCATTACCGGTCGCTCACCAGTCGCTACCTGTCGCTATTCCTTCATAAATTAGGGCCATAGATGCAGGAGTAAATTAGGAGAGGGGCCCTGCTCTTGTAAGTGTATAGTCTAAAGGGGGGGATGGTCACAAACAGTATGTAGTAAGCAGGTGCCCGCTGTTCTGCAGAGTGTTAAGACTGTAAGTTTGGTGGGTTAATCAGATGATAGGCTCGTAAGAGAAACACCGAATTGTAATTTAAAGAAGTTTCTATTTAATCACTTCACTTTAAGAAACCTGCTTATGTCAGCTGACATTTGTCATTATAAATAAAAGAAAAAAAAAAAAATTTAAAATGTAAAGAAGTTTTCATTTAATCACCAGTCAAGTGAAATTCATAAAAGCCTGCTAAAACAATCTCAGCTCACACTCATCCATATAATTAAGATCAAATAAAAGAGATGTGTTATGCATTGAATCAGTCCGTAGGGGCCTGCAGTCCAAATTTCCTGCAATACTACAAGCTGGGAGCTTGTAGTGTGTGTTTAGCTAGTAGCTGGCGCTGCAGGTTCTGCTAATATGATGGTTTCCAGTGAAGTGTGCTCAGCAGCCATTTCCTCCCGATGTGGAGGGGAGGGGTAGGAGGGAACTCTGTAATGAGTGAGGTGTAGTGTTTCGCTTTTTCTCTTCAGCCCTCCTCTCTTGTCTTATTCAAGCTTTTGTAGGCAGGCTGTGTGCAATGTAATGTCCTCACAGAAAGATCACCACTGGCTTTCTAAAACTGGCCTGGATAGGTGAGCCAAAGCTTTCACCTCGCACATCCCCCCTCCAGGATCCACTGTGACCACCGAAAAGACTAGCCCCAAAGCCACAATGGTGGCGAAGGATTATCCGTTTTACCTTACCGTCAAGAGCGTCAATTTAACTCTGGAAGTGAAGACTGCAACAGCTAAAGCCAGTGAGGTATGTCAAATTATTTTTGTATGGGGTGTTTTTTTCTTGTTGACTTAAGTTGACCATCCACCAAAAATCTGACTAGCCAGTTATTGGTCAATCAATCTTTTTCATTTGTATTCATTCAGGGATGCACTGAGATTATTCAATTAACCTAGATTGCTCAAACATTGCCTAGTTACTGCTTCAGACTTGCTTATGTTTGATAAGGTCTCCCCAGTGTCCGGGGTGAACTTTTGATGCAGAAAGGAAATGAATGAGACTTCTGAGTGCTCCATAATATCTTGGATGGAGTCCAGGGTGTCTGTGCTGTACTTTAGTATTTACATTCAAACACCATGTCTGCTGTCTCAGACGCAAGTCCATGACTTAAGGTCTTCTACGAGTTGTTAAGGATGCCAGATTTCTTGGTCTCGAGTTTTAGTTTTTGTTGCTCTTTTTGCCCATCTCAGTATAAAGCTGTGCTTACTTTACAGTGTAAAGCTTTTTTTATAATTTCAGCTACTTTACTTCTTAGTATAATTTGTGTTCACATGCTTGTGGATACAAGTAGATATTGGTTGTGTGTTATCTTGCAATGTTTGAGAATAATCGATGGGCTAATTGTGCTTCAGTGTCCAATTGTTCGGAGTCACTTTGTTGACATTTGTATAGCACTGACATATTGAACCACACTTTACTCTGAAGCATTTATTTCAGTTCTTGTTGAAGTTGTATCAAGTACAGATACACAAATACTATTTGATAAATGTAGTCAGACCCCAGTTAACCTGCCTATATGTTTTTGGAATATAGTACATTTAAACACCATGCAGGTTGACCATTAATCTTAATTTTAATTAACTTTGATGTGTGTCCCCCCCCCCCTCCTCTAAATTCACATGATTTCGCATTAGTCTGGTGCAAATTAAACTGGAGCAAATCTGAAGAAGCTGCTCAGATGTGCCAATTCGCTGCAGTTGCCCATGTTGTTTTTAACCAACTTTCTGTGTGTGTGAACAATACTAGGCTGACTATAGATAGTCCTATAGATGGCTGAAAGATTATTCGTGAAATGTGTTCATTTTATTACTTGGCTGTGGTTAATAATGTATGAAATGTTACTCTTATAGCCAACTTCTTTGCTTGTTGTCCACTTTCATATACTTTTAGCTGTAAAATACCTATGAAACCAGATTAAAATAGAGCACAAGGAAACGCCATGATTTTGGTAAAGTCTCTTGCTTCCCCAGCAGCTATTCGGATATTTGACTTTCCCTTAATGTGAGCCTACATGCAAAATGAAAGCCTGACAGCAGGGACATGCTTCTCTTATTTAGCAGTGAAGGTCTGCTTTAAGTGTTTAACGCTTGCAGGTGTTTTGCAGCTTTCACTCCCGCCTGCCTGTCAGTATGGAGGAGGATAGCCAGTGCGGAGTGTTCTCTGGTCAGTCAGTGTTGGACAGCTGAATAAACCTTACAAAACAGAACATTATCCAGCCTGCTTGTTGGTTCCTTTAAGGCCTCACCAGTCAAATGAATTGCTGCTTTCAGCTCTGTTATCTCTTGTTACTCAGTGGAAAATAAGCAAAACATTTAATTTCTTTAGTTTTTTAGTACCTGTTTTATATTTAGTTTGAAGCCTCTCCCTAGTTTTCCTCTTAAAGTAAGGGACTAGTTAACTGAAAGAAACTGAGAATGGACATTTGACTTGAGGGTTATCCAAATGTTTTTGGTAGCTTCTGCAGAAGCCGCACATGCATCGTACTTGAGTTTATAGTGAGGGGTTTCACAATGCTTGGCATCCCAAACTGAGCTTCCCCGGGACAAGTATTTTCAACTCTAGGGCTGGGCCCTACATGTTTTGGCCCTCTTATAGATTTCAGAGGACATTGTATCTATTGTTTTGCAAGGCACTGAATGTGTATCATCTTATATGTGTGTGTGTGTGTGTATGCAGTCCAAATGTGGGGATTCAGCATAATGCAAATGTCTGTGATAATGTCTTGCATACCATTTGGACTCCTGGAAAGAACTTGACTGCTCTAGATTGTGTAGTAACATTTAGGTTTATAGGTACCAAATAGATTCCAATAGCAGAATCACTTTTATTGTCAATATGAGGGCCTGCCTATTGCTTTTCTGTAAAGCTGAGAGTAGTTCTAAATGTTGGTGGTTACCCAGAAGAATTCTGAATTTCCAATACCATAGTTTCTGACAAAGTTTAGTGACAATGCGCCAGTGGTTGGCACCTGCACAATTGCATTGTTAGCCTGGAATTGCAGACAGATGTGCAGACAGGTTAGTGTAGCCACTGTTCATTCTCTTAGATAATAGTAGAGATGATAAGTGGCCTCCTGATTACCACCCGTGAGGTTACACAGTTCAGGCATTGAGGGGGTTGGTCTTACCAAAATCGTGTGAAGCTCTGATCATTTCGCTTTCAAATGAAAGACCGCTTTCAGACAGAATAGATGCCTTAGTTATGTTCAAATAGGGGAGTACAAATGGTCAAAATCTATATGTATAAAAAATATTCTGTTCTGATCCAATATTTCTGGTCACAGAAAACATTTTAAAGGCTAAACCACAGAAGACAATGGTGCTTAGCAATAGAATAACCTCCTTCATTTGCATCTCATTCGTTCATTTCTTACAGTGTGTTAATATGTATCACCCAGAATCCTTTGTATACACACTGCGGAGGTGGATCAGTAACGGCATGATGGGTAGCGACTCTTAGCACTTTGTAGTGAGCTCTGCTATTGGTGCTGCCAGGCGCAGCCTTGCACAGACCCACTTTAGCTGCCATCATCATCCTGTGCGGCGGGGAAATCATAACAACTTGTGGTTTAGTGGTTGAAAAAACCTTGAAAAATGAGCAACCTTGTTGGAATTGTTAATTTTACTATACAGACTGTGTTTGTAGTGACAAACAACCAAAAGGCCACAAAGTGTCTGACTGCCATTAACTGCAACCTAATTGTTCATTTAGAAAGTGGGCAACACATGGCGCGTTATGTAATATATAACTCACAAGTTTGTGCTAATGAGCGCTGTCACAGTTTTTCCTTGAATTTATGTTTTGAACAGGTTGAAACTGGAGTTGCGTATTTGCCCAAAGCAAGATTGCTGCCACCCTCAGCATTTTTCAGTGCTTGTTCAGAGAAGAGCCAGTCATTTCTGAATATTTCCAATCCTATATATTGTTTTTCTTAAATTTTGTATATCCCTCTAGATATCTACATTGGTGCAAAAATGTGGGGTAATTTTTATGGACTGCAAAGGTTGTGTTTGTTTTGTACAGTATGATTGTCAGTGGTAGCACTAGTTTTAGGTTGTTCTTGAGTTTCTGTTATGGCTCTAGTGACACCTATAATCCAGTATTACTGCTAAAGACCTGTACCTGACCTGCACCCACAGCCAAGGATACAAAATTGCTCTCACAACCTATTTAGGATCCTTACTTATTCCTGCTATTCAACCTACAATGTCCAACCCAAACCCAGGTTTACCTCTAGCTTAATTCACTAACTTAAAGGGCCACTCCAGTCCCTTCCTGCAAAATAAACATGCCCCCTCCAAATAGTGATTTTGCTTATGTAATTAAAGAAAAAAAAACAGACGCTCAACTTGCCCCCAAATTCAGCCCTCTAAGTTGGCACTGAATGCCCGCCTCCATTTTCCTGAAGTCCCAGCTGGCCACTAGGAGCAGACACTTTCTGCATCTCTTCAGAGCATGCGCAATGCAGAGAGCGCCGCTCCAATTGGCTGGCCAGGACTTCTAGGAAGTTGAGCATGCCATTGCCATTCGGAAAGATTGGGGCGGGGGTTATGTAAATTTTGCAGGAAGAGTGGCTTTTAAAGCTAGCCCTCTCCCCTCATTATCTCCCACTTCCCTAGTGGTCTATTGGGGCATCCCGGGTAGCTCTTTAGCATTAACCCTTACTGGCCTACTGTGCCTGTTCAAATCACCATATGGAGACTTCTGGGGATAATGAGCCTGGGGTTCCTTCGGAACAAGCCCGGCTATGTGTTGCGTGTTGGGTGTCCCCAATCGGTGATGATGTCAGGGTATGTGTATCCTGCGCCCAGCAGGTACTTGCACTGCAGTCTAGGTTACCTGTTGCTGGGCCTGCACCCCCTCGGGCTTCGCCTACCCCCCCACGCCTGCATCTGAGCCCCTATGAGGAGCATACCAGTGGGGAGTCTCAGCCTGATTTGGCTGCACGGGAAGCCAGCATTGAGAAACATATTGCTGGGTCTGCATCGCGTAAGGCTTCTGCTAAGAAGCTGCATTTGTCTCCCACCATCTCCATCTTTCCTGTGGAAACTGAGGAAGTTTTTGACACTACTGGTTATTCCCCCCCTAGAGGAGGGGGAATTGTTCTCTGATTCAGAATCATCTGAGAAGCAACCCAGGGTTTATGGTGGTACAGGGTCTCCCTTTGGGGAAAATCTATGGTCCTTAGGTGATACTGACAGGCTCTTGGCTCATATTTTTGAAGTGCTCTGTATCTCCCCTCCTGCCGTGGCTCCGCAGCAGCAGGGTGAGCTCTTTCATATGGTTAAACCATGTTTGGAATTCACTGAGCAGTCACACTTTACTAATCTGGTGCTCAAAGAATGGGAGCAGCCTAGCAAGCTGCCAGGGGTGCCCAAAAGTTGGGACAAAAGGTATCCCTTTCCTGCTGATGGGATTAAGCGTTGGTCATGTCCTCCTGAGGTGGACTCGCCCGTTCTGGGGCTGTCCAATACATCTGTCATGCATTCCCCTGACACTACTACCCTGAGGGATGGTGGGGACCGGCGTATGGACCAACTGGCTTGCCATGCCTTTGCCTGTGTGGGGACCGCGCTACATCTGGTTTGTGCCTCTGCCATTACAGCTATCGCTATTAAGGGTTTGAGGGTTTGCTTAAGAGCCTCTTAGAAGGGGCCTCTGATGACGCGGGAGGAGAGGAGTATAGATCTCTCCTGTTTTGCTATGAATTTGTTGCATATGTCCTGTCTGCTATGAATGATGCCATTAGGATGTGTGGTAGAACTTCTGCCCTGTTGGTAGCTATACGCCGCTCTGTCTGGCTACGTCAGTGGGTAGCTGATAATGCTGCTAAGAAGGCTCTCACTGGTTTCCCTTTCAAGGGCCTGCGTCTTTTTGGTGAACGCTTGGATTTGTTTGCCAAGGGCGGTGGGTTACCTCAACGTAGGAGGCCGTCTCGGTCCTTTCGGGGGATGGGTGCCCTTCTTCCGTCCTTCTGTGGTTCCAGACCTGGTCGAGGAGGCTCCTTTACTGGGGCCCGCGGAGATCACTGGGGAAGGGGCAGAGGATGTGGCCGTCCTGGCCTCTCCTGGGGTCCCAAGCCAAAATCCTCACCAAGCCCCCTCAGGCATGAAGGGGCGCCCTCACCCATCCAGCTGGGGGGACGGCTTCGCCTCTTTGCTCACGTCTGGAGGTTTCATGACTCAGACCGGTGGATTCAGGAGGTAGTGTCCTCCAGTTACAAGATAGAGTTTGCAGCCTGGCGCCCCCAAGATTCATCACATCCCGGATGGCTCAGAACCCCCTGTCAGCTCAGGGTCTGTGCCTTGCTGTCCAAAACCTTCTGGAGTTGGGGGTTATCTGCCAGGTGCCTTTGAGGGAAAGGGGCAGAGGCTACTATTCAAATATTTTCACCATTCCCAAAAAAGACGGGTCCATCAGACCTATCCTAGATTTAAAGTGCCTCAACAAATTTGTCAGATTCAAACACTTTCGCATGGAGACTCTGCGCTCTGCTGTCAATTCACTACGTCCAGGGGACTTCTTGACCTCTGTAGACATCAAGGACGCTTACCTTCTTTGTATCAGTCTTTCCAGGTCATCAGAGATTCTTCAGGTTTGCTCTGAAGGATCAGCACTATCAATTTGTGGCCCTGCCTTTCGGTATCACCTCGGCCCCCAGGGTATTCACCAAAGTACTGGCGGGCGTACTGGCTCTGCTGAGATCTCAGGGCATTGGCATCCTTCCTTACTTAGACGACATTCTCATCATCTCTCAATCTCTCCAGCAAGCCGAGTTGGATACTCAGCGGGTGGTGTCCACACTGGAGTCTTTCGGTTGGGTGATCAACCACCCCAAGTCTTTCCTGTCACCGTCAGTGGTGAGGTCCTTTCTGGGCATGACTCTGGATACCTCTCAGGTCAAGATTTTTCTGCCTCAGCAGAAGGTGGAGAGTCTTTAGGCCCAAGCCAGGTTCCTTATGTCTTGCCCTCATCCCTCCATCCGGCAGGGGATGCAGCTGGTGGGCCTGAATGTGTCTTGCTTCGAGGCGGTTCCATATGCTCAGTTTCACATGAGACCTCTTCAACTTCACCTCTTATCAGTTTGGGATCGGGACCCTCGGTCCCTGGATCAGGTGTTGGTTCTGTCCCCTCTGGCCCCGTGCTGATAGACAGTCACCACAGATGCCAGTCTGACAGGTTGGGGGGGCTTCTGGAAATCCCTGAAATTCCAGGGTCAGTGGGGCCCTCAGGAGGCCCACACCCCTATCAACATTCTGGAATTGAGGGCGATAAGGTTGGTTCTCGCCCAATTGACTCCACACCTTCGGGGACAAACAGTTCAGGTCCGCTCGGACAACCAGACGGTGATTGCCTACATCAATCATCAGGGAGGGACCCGGAGCAAGAGGGCCCACAAGGGAGTGTCCCTGATACTGTCTCGGGCGGAGGAGAATGTTCCCTGCATCTCAGCTGTGTACATCCCGGGGTAGAGAATCTGGAGGCAGACTCCCTCAGCAGGGGGACCTCTTGTCTGGGAGAATGGTTCCTCAGCAGCAGGGTGTTTCGCTCCCTGTGCCACCGCTGGGGTCAGCCAGATGTGGATCTGTTTGCGCCCTGTCACAATCACAAGCTTCCAGTCTTTGTCTCTCTGTCCCAGGACCCTCTGGCCTTGGCCATGGATGCACTAGCAATGTCTTGGAAGAGATTTCAGCTTATCTATGTGTTCCCTCCTTTTCTTCTGTTGGGCAAGGTGCTACGCAAGATTGCTCAGGAAGGGGTGCCAACCATTCTGGTGGCCCCCATTGGCCAAGAAGGGTGTGGTTCGCAGACGTCGTGCAGTCGGCAGTAGATCAGTATGTTCTGCCCAAGAATCCAGACCTGCTCACTCAGGGGCAGCTACGCCATCCCAATTTACAAACGCTGGCTTTGACGGCCTGGATGCTGAAACCTCCATCTTGATGGAGAAGGGGCTGCCTGCCTCTGTTGTTAATACCATGATTCAGGCTAGGAAGAAGTCCTCATCATCCATCTACTAGCATGCTAGCATGCTTACATTGACTGGTGTGAATCTAAGTCGCTTCCCTGTCGGGTGTTTTCTGTCCCTAGGATTCTGGAATTCCTGCAACATGGTTTGGATTTGGGTCTTCAGGACCCTCAAAGGTCATGTTTCTGCTCTGGCCATTTTCTTCCAAAGATCCTTTGCTCACCATCGTATGGTCAAGACTTTCTTTCAAGGGGTTTCTCACGTGCGTCCTCCACATAAGCCTATGTTACCAGTCTGGGACTTGAACTTGGTTTTATCTGCCTTGCAGGGGTCTCCCTTTGAGCCTCTGCGTGAGGCCTCTTTGTCCATTTTGACTCTTAAAGTATTCTTTTTGGTGGCTATCACTTCTGTTAGTCGTGTTTCTGAGTTGGCGGCGCTTTCCATCAAACCCCCTTACTTTGAGAGACACCAGGACAAGGTGGTGTTTAGTTTTAAGGCAGATTTTCTGCCTATGGTTGTGTCTGCCTTTCATCTCAATCAGGACATTGTTTTGCCTTCTCTATGCCCTAATCCTAGTAACCCTAAGGAACGGGTTTTACACTATCTGGATGTGGTCAGGACTCTGAAGTTCTATTTGGTGGCTTCTAAATCTTTCAGGAAGACTGATGCTCTATTTGTGCTTCCATCTGGGCCTAGGAAGGGTCTAGCTCCAGCTAAGTCCATTATCAGCAAGTGGATTCACCAGGCTGTGATTCAGGCCTACTCTGCTAAAGGGAAGAATCCTCCCTCCCGCCTTGCTCATTCCACTCGTGTTATTGGTGCCTCTTGGGCTTTTCAGCACCAAGCTTCTGTTGAACAAGTTTGCAAGGCTGCTACTTGGTCTTCTGTTCATACCTTTTCTAAGTTTTACAAGGTTGATGTTAAGGCCTCAGCTGATGCTGCTTTTGGTCGCAAAGTTCGGTAGGCGGCAGTGGTTTAAACTGCCCGCTGTTACTTTCTGGGAGTCCCACCCTACCTTACGGACACTGCTATTGGATGTCCCATGGGTAAGGAATATTCTGGAACAGGACGTGCTGTATACAATACAAATAATACAATTCTGTGATTACTCACCTGTAGAATTGGTATTATATGTATACAGCACATCCTGTTCCACCCCACCCTTGTTATCATTATTCTTAGTTACCTCTGTATGGTGATTGTTCATATGTTCATTGTTGAATTCTGGTTTTGTTCTCCCGGCCTTTTGTTAACTGCTTGTCAATACTGGGGATTTTGTGGGAGGTCCCTGACTTATATAGGGCTGGGAGAGGCCACAAGCTGTTTTTCTGCAGTCCAGCGCCATCTTGTGGATGTATTACCCATGGGTAAGGAATATTCTGGAACAGGACGTGCTGTATACGTATAATACCAATTCTACAGATGAGTAATCACAGAATTGTATTTTAATGGTCCCCCCTCATCTAATCAGTGTTAAATGGCATGTATAATAATTCACAACATTTAACTCTTTTTAGAGCAGAACACCGGCAAAGAAAAACAGAAGTGGCCACATTCCTGGGCTGCCCTCCTTGCTCCTCAGCTTCACAAAGGCCAGGAAAGGTTAATGTTTGCAGGGGTTCACACAGTGAGGCATCTCGAAAATTGAATGACTTAAATTTGTATTGATGGACATAATGCACTATAATACCACGTGTCTCGTGTGATGAGCTCTAAAGAACATAATGAATTTCCTGGTGTCTATGTCAACAACTTCTATGACTTATTTAGAGTATCTAGAGATATCACAAATTTGAAAGCCTCTCTCAGCTCAACATTTAGTCAAAATGGGAATTGGATGCTTAATTAGGTACCAAAGTACCAAGTTTACCAAATGAGTTTGAAAAGTTCTCCAAATAATCCCACAACTCTGGACATCTGTAAAAATGGACAAGCTATGCTTTGACAATCTTTCCATGTTCAGCCACCTTAAGTAGCTTGTTTTGTTCATCGTGCTAAGTATATATATTGTTGCTAGGCTAGAATTCGTGTACATTGTGCAGTGAACAATAGGTTGTTATGAATTTGGCTTTCTCTGATGATTGTATGTGCGGTTTCTGAAGCGGAGGGTTCTCCCAGATAAGCGTGCCTTGAAAAAGAATGACCTTTGTTTTCTCAGGCACCTCTAGACATGTAGCAGCTGCCAGAATCTCTCTGGGATCAACAGGTTTCCTTAGTCTTTGAAGAGACATTTACAGCCAAGGAGGCAGCATTCCAGGTCCTGGGCCATAGAGTTCATCAAAGAAGTTTGTGGGCTGGGACATCCCATGTAGAAACATGCTGTCCTCTACAGCTTTCTTACTTCTTCAATTGAAAAGTAATTTCCTCAGCAAAAGAAAACCATTCTCATATAACATTTGTCAAACTATGTAAATAATTTGATTTCTATTATTTTATATAGCACCAGTATATTGTATAGAACATACAGTGCCGATTCTTGTGCTTTAAAGGAGCTCACAAGTAAATGTCTCTAGCAGACACACTTAATCACACCAAACTACTGGTTTGTCTTTGAGTGGTGCTGCAAAGCAAGAGTGATAACTCTTTAGCCTAAGTCATCCCAAACCTGGCAATCCGTATATTGTTAAAAGGGTCTTTACAGGCATCAATTTCACCACCAGCTATAAGGTAGATGTCTTGAATAATGGTTAAAGAAGCTAGTGATTGAGGAAAACAGATTTCTTATATCAGTGGACTATCTCTTCGTTAGGGGCTGGGTGTTGGGGCTAAAAGGGAATAAAGAGAGAAATGAAGATAATTCTAAAAAATATAAAAAGATCCATCAAGATTCAAGGTAAATAACCAGAGGACACTGATAACAAGGTAACATAAATAGGATCAAAATCACTCCTGTACACTCTATTCAAGCCTAAAACAAATGTTTAGCTAAAGTTGGGCTTTACACTGTCTTGTGTGTTAGCCCACGAAATGACTGTATGTCTGCTGTATGTGTGTGGTCAGCAGGTTCACCTAAAGGTCTGGTAAATACAAATCTGTGGTTGCATTTACAACACGTTAAGAGATGCGGTCAAGCGAACAAGATTTACAGAACTAAAAAAAAGCAAGAGATAGTGGCATGTTTTCCTGAGTCTCCTCTCATGTGCCAGCAGAAGAGTTGATGAAGCGTTTTTATCTCCATGCAGGACATGTCATTCAACATGTTTCACAGAGCAGTAAAGCGAGGTCAGGTTTAGCTTTTTTCTGTCGCTCCCTCCCTTAGCTATTAATAGTGTCACTGAGTGATAAGTACTTTCTGCAGTGCTTTTGGAACATGTTGTATGCCTCAGCATGGTTCAAGTATTACACAACAGAACACCTCCGTCATCACCATTGGTAAATTCTGTGTCTTTACAAGGATTTGTGTGAAATTCATACACTTTTTTTCCTTGGGGTTATTTTTAATCATGGCTATTACTATATACTGTAGTGCAATCTGCCTAATGTCACAAGTGTCTGTGAGCAAGGACTTTGCTGAAATAAATCTGCTTTTCCCAAAATATTCTCAGCTGGGTGGTATGGGGCAGATAACTTTAAGCTCCGCAGAATGCAAAGTAGAATGTAGACTTGCAGCTTGGCCACAGGCCAAAATGTGAAACTTTTTTCGATAGAGTAAAACGGGATTATGATCGTTTTGGTTGTTTTCTAGCCTGTTAACATATTGGGTAGATGTAACTTTTCTTCCTAAACAGTCACTGGAGACAAGAAGGTCATTTTTAGGATGGGCTCACTTTAGTGGACATTTGAGCTAAGGTGCCCAATGAGAATAATGGGGACCTTAGTCTTATCTCATACCCCAGAAAAAAACACCCTTGAGGCCTGACGCTGACTTCCCAATTTGGGAACCAACCATAAAGAGGTAGACCAAGACTCCGAAGAGTCTTTTAGATTTGAGGGGTGCTGCTGAAGTGGATCGGTGCTGAAGTCATGGCAGCATGGGGACAGTGGGAACATGGAAACTGTGGCAGCAGGTTATGCAAGAATGGAAATCTGATGTCCAGTACGAAATAATGGGTCTCTGTGCCAGTTACTTTTTTGGTCCAAGATTTTGGGAATCTGGATCACAAAGACCATAAAGAACCCTTTGCCAAGCTAGCAGTTTTCAAGTTAGATCTGTGCTACCTATTCCACTGAAACCACCATAGGCTGAACTGTAACTATTCAAGTCCACCATTTTATTTTATAAAGTTTCCTTTTTAAACCGTGGACAAATGGTCACGAACCCTTTCCCAAGTTAAAACATGCTGGAGTTGTCTTTTGTCAGTGTGCAATGCAGATCTGTGCTACCTATCAAAATCCCACTGGACCTAACATTTTACCATTTCACAGCTCTTTCTAAATCCTTGATAGGAAAAAAAAACAGAAAATGTAAATCTCCTCAATGTAAATCCCCTTAATGGGGCAGGATTTTTACCACTCTATACAAAACTAAATAATGAGGTGTTTCACTTTAAATCAAATTGAGGCAGGCATTATATACACAATAATCAGACAGAAGACAAAAACGATTGCAAATAAATGTCTGCTAAGGGCCATAGAACATGAATCTTAGTGGAATATGTCCAACCAAAATGATCAATCACTTACAGAAGTAACAGACTGGTGATTTCTGTGTTTCAGTTTGTGAACCCACCAGTACAGATAAACAATGGTGATTACAAGTTAGCACTGAGATTTCTGTGTAGCGTTGGGGCTGAAGACTTTGTTAGCTGGCAGACGGATTGTGGCTGACCTCCTCCTCATTTCACATGGGACTTCAAACAACTTTTTGCTGATTACTTTTGGTTACGGATGATCAGAGAGGCTTTTGAACCAGTAAAAACACAGTGGAGAAGCCTATCTTGCTGCTAATCAGCCAGGCCTCCAATATGAACCTGCTAACCTCTCTTTAAAGGATGGCAGCCACCCTATAGCACAAACATTTATTTTAACCATGTTAATTGGAGTTAAACAATCCATGTAATCGTTGAGAAATACACTGATTTCCTGGTCGGTGCGCTGTTACTGATTGTATAGCCAGTAAATCTACTTATAATCCCTGTCATGTACGCACAACCATCAGCCTGCATATAGCATCCATTATGGCTGTTGTGGATTTGCGATATGTTTCTGCCTTCCGTCTGCAAAAGTGGGTCTGATGAAAATGTAACAGGAGTAGCGCTATTGTCTATAAGAAGTAATTAAGTTTTATTTTTCAATCAAAGGGACCTTTGAGAAAGACTACAAAGGTAAAATGCAACACTGAATGTGCTCTGTAAAGCTTTGCATATTGTGTGTTCGACCAATCAGTTTCCATTGGCTATTAGTCTAGTATTGGTAAGCACATCCATGATAGGGCCATAGTGGGGGTCCACAACCTTTTTTTACTATCGGTTTTACAATCAGCAATGAAAGCTGGTTGGGAACCATTTTAGATGCAAATAGTCATTAGGAGCTATATCATGCCTAAAGAACAGAAAACAACAAAACAAATCCCAATTAACCTACAGTTTATTGTGCACAGATTCCCCAGCCTCCAAATATTAATAAGTGGAGTGCACGCAGATGCAAAAATGTGCTGACTCGCTTCTCCGCCTGCCCGATTTTGCATTCATCCCATGCATCTCCACTAGTGTTCTGCTGCACAGCCCACAAGCCACACAGAAGGAGTAGCTATTAACCATCTGCAGGGCCAGGTTTATTATAGGAACTATAAGCAGAAGACTTTTAGCTCTATGGCTTTGATTCATCAAAACATTCTCATGGTAGTAAAAAATTAATTTCATGAGAAAAAAGCCTGAGAATTTCACTGTTGATGAATCACCAGATAGGAAGACAATGAAAGTCAATGGCACTTGTTACTACAGTGTAAAAAGGAGTAAAAAGTTCACTACTTTTCTCAGGAGTAAAAAAGTGCTATTTACTCTCATTGTCTTCCTAACTACTCATTCATCAACTTTGACATTCTTAGGCTTTTTTCTCATGAAACAAATTTCTTACTACCATGAGAATTGTTTTCAACCCTTTATGAATCGAGGCCTATAATTCGTAACTCCAGCAAGGATATCAAGGTCAGGGCCCCAAATTATTGAAAATCTGGCCAATTTTAAACCGGACCTTTAGCGTGATTTAATGAAAAGCCCAAACTCTTAAAAAACGGTTCCCCAGCATCTAAAATTAATATAGTTTACGTTTTTAGTCACTAACTTATTATTCTTTCCCCCACTGGGCTGCAACTCTGTTCAGGAATTTAGGATACGGGCGCCGCCATCTTGACTCAGAAGCATCACACTTACTGAGGAGAGGAGAGTGGGATAAGGTACAGGGGGGCGGGTTATAGCTGTGCTTTGCTCAGACAGAGCAGAGCTGGGGTCAGGGAAAGGTCATCAGTCCCAGAATGCAGAGCAGCACAGTCAGGAGGCACTTCCTGTTTGCAGGCTGCCTGATAAGATGGCGGCTTCCATAAGCCGCCATCTTGGATGTTTAAAGGCTCATAACATGCAGTAGATGCAGGTAGGATGATTTTTAATGTGGACAATCTGTATGTACAGGGTGTGGGAAACATATAAGATAGACTCTTATTCAGAGTGAAGGTCCGCTTTAAGCTTGAATACAATGGAGGAAAGGTTAGAATTAACATAGCATTTTTTCCTAATTACCCTTTAATGAAGTTTCGAAGATGCCCTTTGAATACTGTACTACGGTAATTTACTTTAAATCCTAACCTCTGCTCTGTATGATGGGTACATGCATCAGGTTATAGGATACACATTTTAAGCCATATGGAGCTGGCGATACATTTAAAAACCAAAGAACAGTCCATTTGCTGGAACTGGTAAAAGGCCAAAGCTGTCCTTTGCAATAAAAAGAGGAAGCAAGTATAATGGTACAAGTTCAAACTTCAGGTTTTCAATTCCTATAGGCATCTGGAATAAAAATCCAATCTCAATGTAGCCACATGATATTTTGTGCCATTTCCCATGTTTGTGTAAATTTCCAGATCACTCTGATTTCCTTTCAGAATCATTTAAGAGGAAGTTAGGAGGTTTCTACCCCCCCCCCAAAAAAAAATAGAGGACTTTTAAACATGTTGTGTAGCAACACCATTATATCATTATGGAATGGAATTGCTGTAAACGGTCCAATGTACTTTGAAAAGCCCTCTTTTAAATAGAGATTGTTGTGAGCAGGACCAATTTCTTAGTTTTACTATGAGTCATATTTCAAAAAATATATCTGATTATGTGAAACTGAAATGCTTCCAGGGGTCATGTAGCTTTCATATAGACACTGGGAAGGATCTCGATAATGGTGTCTAGTTTACATGAGCAGCCAAGTTTTTTTGTCACAGCCTGTCTGAATTGTGTTATCTTTTCTGCACTCTGAAATAGAAGCTGCTGGCACTGTATAAATACTAAACACATCTAAGTCCTGCAGGTTTTCTAGGGTAACACAATGTAGCCTGCCTGATACAGAAGTGATGCTGGAAAATAGTGCAATTCTTTACTAAAATCTTTATGTGATTGTATTAACAAGCCTGTGGTCAGATTATGCAAGCTCATCATGCCAAGACTTGCAATTATCGTTGGTTCTGAAGAAGGCACTGGCTTGGCTTCTTTTCCATCCAACAGACACATCCTATATTTGTAAGGCTTTCCGGAAGACATGTTTCATATCTTCTAAATGTTGAACCATTCACATACAATACTGTTTGCTAAATACAACAGAACACTTGTATTACACAGTCAATGACCAGCCTTGTTCTGAGTACAAAATACTAACAGAAAAGCAGACCCTTCTGCTAACACATACAAACCTACCCCCCGCCATGTGTGACCCCAGAATTAAATAGATACTTACCGTTTCCCTGGGGAGCTGTATATAGTGGTGGATCTAGACACCAGTTCTTCTGTGGCACATCCTAGGAATGAAGATATCTTCACAAGATAACACCATTCTCACAACATAATGCATTGCTGGCTAATCCGGGATTTCCCAGATGAAGTTTCAGGTGTTTTAGGTTTTGAAAAGCAGATTTCATTTGCTAAAGTTCAGTCAAAGATTAATGGCGTCTGCTGTACTTGGTGATTTTTGTGGGTTTGGACGTTTTTCAAGTTATGAGGCCACTCTCTAGAATTTTGCAGGTTCAGAGCCAATTTTGCAAGTAGCAGACTAATAAAAATAAGACGTGTTGGCAGGCAGCCATAGCAAACGTTGACTTACCTCTGTAATTCAGAATGTATTTGATAACTTGTAAGGTAAATTGAAACTAATATGCCGGCTAGATACAACATCTGAGAGTAATAACATTCTCTTTGATTTCCATGACCCCTGTGTGATTTGGGGGGGTAATAAGGTTGTAGTAAATTACCTATAATATAAGTTAGACATAAAGCATGCACTGCAGGAAGTTCAAATCACAGTCAAATGGTGTTCAGAAGAGAAAATTACATATGACAGCATAAAGAATGCTTAGAAACAAGGTAACTCAAGACTGTTCCCTTTCCAGCATTTTCATTCTAGGTTTGGTTGCATTTATAGTGTTGCAAGGACCTGAAAGGCTTGGGCACCCTTGCAGCACTTTACATGTTACCATTATGTTGCGGGGAGCGCTATGGTAGTTTTTAATTCCACATGCTGTAGACATTGTATTTCATATGGTATAATTGGTATACAAACACATTCGTTGTCTGCCCATACACTCAACTAACATGGTTAAACATGCTTATCCTATCACTCCCAGGTTTAAAAAAAAAATAGGTAGGCTCTCATATTACCGATTCTTTGGAAGAATTGGCTAAATTGCTTGGACTATACATGAATATGCCCTCTAGCAAAATCATTGTGTCCTTTGGCTTACAAACCTTCACCTACTATCAAGGTCAGCCAGGAACAGCAACATTTTTAGCTACAGGTCTAACTGATTAGGGGGTCACTGGGATCCCACTTTAAACATTTACAAATGAACAGACTTGTGTGTTAAGAAAATGCTATAGATTTGCTGACTATTTTTTTTATACTTTAGTACCTTTCTTCCATATGTCCACCAGCTCCAGCTTTGCCTGTATTGTTAGCTAAAGCGGTTTGGCAAGCTTGATGTTAAACCAGTAAATCAGGGACCTCCTAATATCTGGATCAGGCAACTTTGTCAGCATCTCTAATGAATACATGAAGCATACCATATGCTGAGCTGTTTGCCCCCAAATAACTATATGGTTAATCACAAACTCTACAAACAACATCTAAAATTACTACCCTCAGGGCTGGGGGATAAAGGCCATCCTCTCAATGCAAACACTGACTCACAAAGCACTTAAACCCACTTCAAAAGCTCCTACTACATCTACCTTTGGGACCATGTGGATTTTTGCTTTTGAAACATCACAGCTATAACCCATACCCTGTACTTGGCACCCTCTCCTCCCCCATCATGTGATGCCGGTAAGGAACAAGGAGTAGCTTCTGAGGCAGGATGGCAGCGACCATATCCTTGGGTCCTGAACAGGGTTGCAGCTAAGAATATATAGAATAGAATATATAGAATAGAGTACATATAATATATGTATAGAATACATATAGAATAGAATACATATAATATATATAAACTGATATGATACTGATATGATATGATACTGATAGATGATTGGGAATAGTTTTTTAAGGGTTTGGGCTTTTCATTAAATGATGCTTAAGATCCGGTTTAAGGTATGACACCCAGAATTGAGATATATAAGTAAAGGTGCTATATAAATAAAGATTATTATTTGTACCAGCTGTTTCTGTGTTGTCTCACTGTGGTCAATTCAGTTGAACATTTTAATCCTAAGGGCTGAATGTGTCAGCAAAATGGTTACTGTGAGCTATGCTGGTAACTGATTTAATGTGCATATTTAGTTTTACCACTGATCACCATGGAACTCTTTAAAAAAGTGAGCACTGCAAGGAACCAATATAGAAACTTACCTTCATTGAACTCCACCTGGTGTCTCCACTCCAATACCACCAATTCATAATTTCCGCAACATCAGGGCAGCACAGGCATGAATCCTGCAATCTGGGGGGTTTCACATAGCGGGGCACCCCCGATCAGGGGGCCCCGGGGAAGTGGACCAAAACCCAGGATAGTCAAAATCCTGGGTGTTGGTCCACTTTAAGGGTTACATTGGTCTAAATTGAGCAAAGGTGCCAGTTTGCAATTAAACAGATTTTCTTATTCATGCTAGTGCCTCCTTTCAGCAGTGCACAAACCACCCAGAATATGGAGATTTCATAAAGTCCTAAGTGACTTTTTAGATACAGTTACTATTGTGGACACTAACAATGTTGATGTCAGTCAGGTTTCAGAAATGCAGTGTCCTGTTTAATGATCCCTTGAAAAACATTATAAGGAAACTGATGCAGATATGCTGAGTGCTTCAGTCTTCGGTGATGAAGTTAGAACCATTTTGATGTCTGATGGAGCATTAAGTCCTCGGTAAAAGCCTGGCCTATTGTACTGCACCTGGGCCAAGGCAGTGATTCCTCGCTTAATGTTATCCAGGTCACTGGGCCCTGTTTTCCCAACACAATGGCAGAGAGGCTGTATGCGGCTCGTCTTTCTTTAGCAAGCCAAATCAAACTTGACTTTCACTGAAGTGTGCTCTTCAGTGGGCTGTGTTAATTGGCAGACTCTGGGTGGTCTGCTGGGGTGAGATCGAAAAGAACGTTAATCAATACTATAAGAGCGTGATTTAACATGAACTGACAGCCAGCAATATTCCTGTTCTTCAGTCCTTTAGAAGCAAGGATCAGATACCAAAAACCCCTCAAGAATTTAGCACATGGACTTCATCCTCCAACAGAATGCTTCTGCTTACCCAGCTTGTTTTTGTATAAACAGCCTTTGTGTTTGGATTGGACATTATGCATGAAAGACAGAAACCCTAGACGTTAATCTAAATGCGTCTGAGTTTTTGATGTTCATCTTCATATTTCTTATATTAATCATCATTAGACTTGGGTAAAGGGGGTTTCCACCTTCAGATGGCTATTGCTATATATGATCCTAGTGAAACAAGAAACTCAGTATGCAACATCATTACGAGAGAGGTTTAACAATGAAGTTGGGAAAGGCTCCACTGTACTACGTTGCTGTAAGCCAGGGCATGATGCAGGCTCTAAAACACCTAGTTGCTGTTGAGAACAACCAATTTACATCACATTTATACCAATTGTTAATGGGCAGTCAACCCACCCTGCAATATTATACTTATTATTATTGCTTTGCTACCTGGTGCAATTCAAAATGATTAAACCAATAATAATACAATATACATTTAATAATAATGGAGTGTTGCCAGATTAAATTCCAAGACATCTCAATAGTGACCTATAGTGACCTATATGTTACTGCACTGTGCACATGGTACTGCGGTGTGTTTATTCTGGTGTTGGACCTATGCATCACTATAAGACTGAAGCAGCCTCCTTTCTGATGAGCAGCATATACAGTAGCTAAATCTAAATTTTGTTTCACAGAAACTGTTGGCGATTTCCACTGCCAATGCCTATCCAAAACAAATTAATCAGCGTTGGGTGGAGGCTGCCTCCATTTATTTCTTTTTTATATCGGATTCACTGCAATACCTAGCCTTGCTTACATTCAATATTCAGAAATTGCAGCTTAACTGATAACCTTGTTACACATGGGAGTCTGGCACTGATATCTGTGATAAGCAGCATAAACCGACATGATACCAAGCCAAATACCAAATTGTCAGAAAAGATTTCACGTCATCAGCAGTTTTATTATATTGTTTATTTTCTACTGAGTGTGATGCACTGTTCTGAAAAGACTGGCATGTACCCTTGCTGTGCGGCTTGTAGAATACCTGGGGGGAGAGGTAGAGAATTGTGCCAACATGTCTTTGCAGCTTTCAGCACTAAACTCAGGGAGTCATGTGACAATTGTTTTACATTCCTGGCCTCTGTAGAGGACATAGGCTGGGAAAATGAGTAAGTGCTGAAATCTACAGAGACAGGTAAGCTGATATACTTAACATAGAAACATAGGCATAGAAGGTTGACGGCAGAAGGAGACCATACAGTCCATTTAGTCTGCCCTTATGTGTATACTGTATGTACTCTTTATCTTAGGATAGATGTGTGCTTATCCCAGGCATGTTTAAATTCAGTGACTGTTGATTTTTCAACTACCTCTGCTGGAAGTACTTCTTCATCTATTCAACCTGTCCAGAGCCTGGGGAACTGCTTGTGAGAGGAGAAAGTATTTATGGGTCCCTTCACACAGCTTGAGGAGGAATCCATTTGCATATTAATGATTTAGTGATTCCACTCTATATGAGTCGCTAACGTAAACACCCTCCACACACTGAACACCAGCAGTTGCAGGGCGCTTTCCCTGAAAGCACGAATACCCCCCAATCTCTAGGTGTGAAACTAGCCACAAGAAAAATGCCTGTAATATTCCCAATTATGCTCTTTCATATACAAAAAAATACTGAAAGTGCCTCCCCTGCAGTTAACCACCAGCCACGTAAATTTTATGTGCCTGACTTTCCCCACTAATAGTAAAAAAAGTTTTTAAAAAAGTCACTTACCTGACCCCTCGTTCGATCCGGCCGGGTCTCCTCTTCAGCCAGAGGGGCTCCGATCGCCGATTGGGGCTCCTCCGGCTGCAGGGGAGTGCCCAAAATAGGGTGCCCCCCTTTCTGCAGCCGCCGGGATTGCCTGCAAAAAAAAAAAAAATGACAGTTACTTACCTTCAAGCCTGCCGGCTCTCCCCTTCACGGGGGGGGGGCTCCGATCACCCCCCCCCGGCTCTTCCGTCTTCTGGAGGGGGCACAACAGCCCTCCTCCCTCCGCAGCTTCCGATGGCGGCCGCCATCTTGGATTTTACAATGACGTCACCGCCGGGTGTCGTAGGGGCACCCGGCAGTTCAGCTTTCAGATGCCAGTGAGGGCTGGACAGAGGAGGAGGGAGGTAGGTGATCGCCTGCCTCCCCCCTCCTCTGCCCAGCCGTCACCTGCATATGATCGCCGCGGGACACAGGAGATGCAGATCGGAGGTGAGTAAAGTAAAAAAAAAATTTTTTTTTCTAATAAAGTTTGTTTGAAAGAGTGTGTCTGTGTGTTTTTTTACTTTTAACCCTTTGTGAACTGGTAAGGGGTCCATGTGACCCCTATACCAGTTCACAAGGCTCGGGGGTCTGGCAAGTCACCTGCAACTAGCGGGTGACTTGCCACTAACCCCTGGCCACCCAAATTACCTGCCTCCCCAAAGCCCAGGGGGAGGCAGAAGAGCCATGGCCCTAGGCTATGACAGCTTGTAGCCGGCAGGGCCAGGGGCCACTAAAGCTGGCCCCTGCGCCCTGTTCTACAAGCCCCCATAGCTGGTCACAGGCTGGTTATGCTGGGTAGGGGGGACCTCACGCCATTTTTATTTTTTTTATTTTTAAGGGTTTTAACCTGGGAGGGGGGACCCTATGTCATTTTTTTAATTAACCCTATGTTACCTGTAACCCAGTAAGTATAAAAGGCTTCCAGCAGCAGCAGGAGAGCAGAAGCCTAAGTGATCAGCGTGGGACACAGGGATGGATGGGAGTATTAAAAAAAAATAATAAAAAAAAATATATTTTTTAATAAAGTTATTTTTAAAGTGTGTCTGTGTGTGTGTGTGTGTGTTTTGACTTTTAACCCTTTGTGAACAGGTAAGAGATCTATGTGACCCCTATACCAGTTCACAAGGCTCTGGGTCTGGCAAGTCACCGGCGGCTAGTGGGTGACTTTCCATTAACCCCGAGACCCCCCATTACCTGCCTCCCAAAAAAACTCTTATATTCCCCCAAGAAATGGTGTCCCCCCCCCCCCCCCCCAGTGAAGGGGGACCCCACACCAATTTTTTTTTATTTAACCCTTTATTATGTGGATAGTAGTTGTATTTTATTTGTAAATGTTATAAAGTGCTCCTTCAGTTTAGGGGATCACCTGGACAGGAACGGGGGGCTACCGATACATATGTGTTATCATTGTAATCGGGAGAAATGGGGCTTTCACATGCAATATGGTTTTCTTTAATAAAATAAATGTTTTTGTTAAAATAAAGGAGACAATTTAAAAAATATATATATTTTTGTTTTTACTTATTTACTTAAAAATATATTTAAAAAAGTAGAAAAAATACAAACAAGACATTTCATGTTAAAGTCTAAACTCTGCCACAAAAAGAAAATATGCCATTTTCTTGGAAATTTCTGCAGAAATCACAGTTAAACGTCACGCAAAATGGTGAAAAATGACCTGTCAGCAGAGGGTGACAAAATCTCAAGCTTTACTTTGGTGTGTTTGGCAACTCTCTCCTTGACAGAACCTATGCATGTTGGGTATTGTTCTGTTTGGGGGATGTTGCTTTTTCAGATTTTCAGTTTTTTTTTGGTTTGCATTTAGTTTTTTTTAGGAGAATGTGGTTTTGATTCTGCTTTTTTATTCATTTTTAGGGAAACCCTGTGCAACCAAAGAATACATTGAGGGATTACTTCCAGAAAACTGCACCTATGTCAACAAGTCTGGTACGCCTAGAAAGCCTGAGGTGTGTATTTCTAGGGAATATATAGTTTGTGAGGGGTATTTCAAATGTAAAGGGTTGTTTTTCTTGAAAAACTTCAAGGTGCACATATTGCATAGCATAGTTGTATTTTATCTGAAAATCTCCTAAAGCGTTGTTTCAGTTTGGGGGAGTCTTCTGGGCAGGAAAGGGTGTCTACCTATACATATGTGGTACCGCTGTAACCGGGAGAAATTGGGGTTTCACACGCAATAAGATTTTATTGACAAACTTACATTTTTTATTATAAAAAAAACTACAAATTGTAAAAAAAATTTTGCACAATTTTCACCCCAAAATATTGAGAATACACTTAGAAAATGACAAACAAGACATTTCATGTTACAGCCCAGGCTCTGCTGAAAAAAACAATATATTACTTTCCTGGGAAATCCCTTCAAAAATCACAGTTGAACATGGGGAGCGCAAAATAGTGCAAAATGGTCTGGCAACAAAGGGTGACAAAAGCTCAAGGTAGGCTGGCGGTTAAAGGGTTAACTGTTTAAGTTTGGCTAATCACATTATTATATATATTATAATATACCTTTCCATATGAATGGATTCCTCTGTCTGCCATCTGTGTTAGACTCCACAATATCAGTCGCTGTCACTATTGATTGTGACAAACAAGAGTCACAGGCTTCCCCTCGTACAGTCATGGAATGTTAGTTATACTACACAAATATCAGTATGCCCTTCAGCCTAATGTCTTCCTTCCTAATTTTACTCAGCAATCTCTAAACCAGTTTGATATTTTGTGAACAAAATCCTCTCCAGATGTGGTTACCTGCGTGGAAGTTTAGATAGTGTGATGGCCTTTTGTCTAGTTTAATGCTGAGGAGTGACTGTGTTTGTATACACAGGCCTACACAATGAACTGAATACACTGCGCAAATCTTTTGTTTGGAGACGGGCTCGGCTTTTCCCAGTCATCCGAGTTCAGGTGGCTGAAATCCATTAGCAGCTGCTTTGCGCCTAATCTTGCTTATTTGCTGAGCTAATTTGCTTCCTTGTAACTCTGACAAGTTCTTCAGATTGACATCCTACTTGTAAACAGTCTATCAAACAAAGTGCAGCAAGGACAATCTGCCATCATAACACTGTCTGAAGTGTGACAACTGTAAAACGGACCACCTCGCCAGCAAGCGTCTAAGCGCTAATCTAAATACAGCCGCTAATTACATTACCTACATTTGGGACTTGTTGGGGAAGTCACAGCATCGGGGGAAAAATAGGTCAAGCATTCCCATGTGCATGCTAAACTAAGGGTTTCTAGAATGTTTCTTATTTAGAAAGTCAAGTCAGTCACAACAATGTGTTCCTCTAAAACGCAAACGTAACCTAGCACATAGGGCCCTTATTCTTATAGAAGAACAAAAGGGGCACATACTGTAGCAGCAAGTCAGGTTTCATTTTTCTCTAACAAATGTGTTTATTTTGTGTATTTATATACTGCTGAAATATTTTTACACAGAGCTTTCCTAAGTACATAAATATACAGCTTGCACGTTAATCTCAATCCATCAAATAAGCTTAGAATTTAATTCCAAAACACACATTTACAGTATGGCCAAACCAACTAGAGGACCCAGTGGAAAGCCGTAAATTTGTGGACATGGTAGGATACAAGCCCCGAACCTTGGCCTGTCATAAGGACACAGGCAAATGTCCTCTGTGGAGGAGCCTGACAAGCGTATGTGACATTAAAGTGGGCCTATAGCTAAACCTGCCCTTTTTCCATATCAACATTTGGGATCCACAGAAATCCAAAATTAGACATGGAGCTCTGTATGACAGGGTACAGAAAATGGCTACAAACTGCAGTTCAGCATGTCTCTAACTGGGGGAGGTGTAGCTGCCGCATATGTTGGTTGTCTCCCTATCTCATGGAGCTCTGCTAGGTCCCTTTCTAATGCAGGGCTCACTGAAGGCATGTGGTGGTCTGTGCGGTGGGTTTAGTGCCCCTGTAAACTTGGACCCTTTTGCAACTGATATGGGAATCTTAATGGCTAAATGAGAGAGGTTGGACAGCTGGTGCCTAACTAGCCTGTGTTGCAATCTAAATGGAGAAGGACCATAAAAAGGATCTGAAAAACCAATCGGACCCAGGATGTAAAAGGTAGGGCTGAGTGGCTAGTGTGAAGGTAGGACCTGAATGCAACAGATTTGGGTCAGTAATCGTAAAAGTGGCCTTGGGATGTATGGGGATAAAAAGGGTTCCGTGGCTAACATTGTTTTTGTACCATTTCATTTATTCAAATGCCCCTTTAAAGTAATATATCTTCGAAATTATAGTGTATTGTTAGGTGAAAATATATAATTCTGTAAGCTTAGCTTAGCTTATCTCCTGGGTAACTGAAAACTTACTGCAACGTATTTGCCCTCAGGAGAGGTCTAGTGTGCCAGGAATTGTTTGCTCTTGGCAGTTTTACAAGGGTTTTGTTACCCTTGTACTGGTCTTAGTAAATGTAGATCATGGAGTAAGCTGGGTTAATATCTTTAATTGATGGCACACCAACAAGTTTTCTAAGGCACAAATGACAAACTTTAAACAAACGTGTGGAGAAATACAGTGGGGGATTGAACTCCTCTCACGAGCTGGTTGACATGTCGCAAGGCATCTCCTTGCATCCTCTCCATCTTCCGGACTTCCTGTAGACCTCATCAGGAAGATGATGGACAGCGCTCTGTCGCTCTCTATCGCAGTACACACTAGCAAATGTGTATTTGCCTCAGTGTTTCAGCCATTGTTTGTGGTTCTCCTTTGGCTCTTTTGCAGAGAGGAAATGGAGGAACAAACTACCCATTGCTTTGAAGATAAAACATAGATGGCAGCATACAGAACATACAGGCAGTGTCAGACAATAGAAGGCCGATATGGGGAAGTACATTATTCTGGGGTGTGTGCGGCACCAGCAGTGCCAGATACCAGGAGCTTCCTGTCACATAAAGAGCCACAGACATTAAATTCCTGTTTTGTAAATATCTTCTGAACGGCTTCCTGCTTTATTCTGAATGCCCACCACACCATCCCATGTAGCCTTATCTATTACCTTATTTCACAATTCTGTCATTAGTAACTTTGTAAATGCAATAATAGGTGCATCTTCTGTAGCTGAAATACTTTATATCAGATATATCTGTGCCATGTATCATAGAAATGATTCATAAAATCCACATCATATGTCACTCTGTTGGGGTCAGCATGAAATACAGTGGCCTCAAGTGCCTCTCAACATCAGTAAAGGAACAACATTCATATAAAAACCTATGTTCCTGGTATACATTTAGCACCCATGCATCCTGAACCCAACTCAAAGAGCTGCAATTCGCTGATATATCCCCTTCCTTCAATTGAATAGGGTACAATAAATGCAGGACCTTGATGTCCACCTTCCCCCTAACTGGGCTACAGTGGTAAATGGTTTTCCTCATTCCATTATATACCATACAGTGCAAAACTAACATTTACCTCACATTGATGTATGCAATATGCAGTCCACAGTTCACATGCTTGGGTACCCAGGGAGACTTTTTTCAGTTGGGCTGTAGGATCTACCTTGTGTTGCTGCAGATAGTCATGTTAAGATTATAGGTTTCATTTTACTTTTGCACATTCCCTAATGTTTTCCTCTGTTTTCCTTACAGGAGCCGAGCACTAAACGGGTTAAACCACTTTCAAGAGTCACATCGCTAGCCAATCTCATTCCCCCGGTACGGACGACTCCCCTAAAACGATTCAGCCAGTCACTCCAGGTAAATAAGCTATACATATATATAAATAGTCTGCAGTTTCAGGTGTACGGTCATTTGACCTGATCCCAGCACTTCGTAAAGGTTTCACATGGAGCTCTTTGTGTGGGAAAAGCCCCCTAACACAGGCACCTCTGTCAGGCATAATTGGGAATTGAAGCGCTGGGTGCATCCTGTCCTCCATATGGCTTAGCACCGCATACAAAGGCCTCATTTACAGACAGGGAGTAGAGTTTCTGAAGTCACCTTGGTCGCCTGCGTTTCATCCTCGAAAGCCGTGTATAGTGTGACTGGAACAGAAAATAGTATGTAGTCACTGGCCAGGAAAGATCCCACCTTGGCAGCGGCAGCCTCCTTGAGTAACACTGGGCGACAGATGTTTAATACTTTACAGAAGCTGCCCAGATTGGAGAGGTCAAGGAAAATATGTCTTTGGTCTGAATGGAAGACTTTATTGGTTACAGTTGTGGAAAGTTAAAATATGTTTTGGCTACATGTCTTTGAGCGTGCAGAGCTTTCCACTTGCAACTTAAACAGCTGGAGCTTTGTTTAATGCTCAACCCATAGTTTTTCCAACTGCACTAAACATCACATAATTTCGTGATCTGAATGGACATTTATAGCACTTTGAAAGGCTCTATACAGGTTCACTTCCTTCTAGATGAATCTGACCGTATACACTTTCCTGCTATCAAAGTGGCACTAACAGAATTATTCAATACATTGCACCCTGCCCCTATGTTTAAGGGTTATGTCCATGCAGCTGTTCTGTCCTACTTGAACACCCTGGCATTCATGCCTTCCCGAAAACCTTCCACATTGTGGTAATTTGAGTGGCAGGCTCCAACCTCTGTGACTAATGCAAGGCCATGTCCCTTATATTGCCAGGGGCACTGGTAGCCAAGCTCCTATTGGGATCAGTGAGTTATCAGACTTTGTATGAGACTTTACTTGGAGGAACATTACAAATTGTGGTTAAAGTGAGCCAATAGTTATTTATCGGCCCACTTTAAGAGAAAGTCCACTAAAGTTTCCCAACATACTCTTTTATCAGAACAACCATTAAAGTGGATGTCCAGGCTAAGGGCAACTCCCCCCACTCCCCACACTACCATCTTCCCCTGGTGTTGAGGCAGGGTGGGGGCTACAACAAAAAAATAATCCTTACCTCTGCTACACAGACTGTGCACACAGTACCTTCCCCCACTCTGTGCACAGACCCACCGTCCCCTTTTAAGTAAATGGACAGGCAGTTCAAGTATGAACTTGAAAAAGTAGTGAGGTAACAGCAAAAATAGCCGTAATCCAAAAGTAAATGAAATGCCTAGCGTTTGTCTTTCTCTCTAAGTTTTGGGTTGTGTGATATGCAACATGCAGTGTTGATTTATATAAACGCCTACACACTCTGAGAACTCTCTTTCCCATCAGCGTTCTATCAGCTTTCGAGGTGACAGCCGTCCAGATTTGTTCACGCCGAGACCTTGGTCCAGAAATGCGCCTCCTCCCATCACCAAACGTAGGGACAGCAAGCTGTGGAGCGAGACATTCGATGTTTGTGTTAATCAAGTGCTCACATCCAAGGAGATCAAGCGCCAGGAGGTTTGTTTTGTTTGCCTGATCATTTATGTTTAGACAGATAAACTTCCCAGCATGCACTGTGATTAGAAAGAGGCTATAGGATGTAACAGCATGCAGACAGCTGTTTTCACTCTGCAAACATACACTGTGGCAACCTGTTGCGATACGAGAGACTTGTAGTTCTGTGGTGCCATGTGCCAAAATACAGCAGACAGTTTCAGTCCAGTGGATAGCGTAATAAAAATAATACTTTATTAATTTAAACAATAAAATACCCATATCATAATTTACTTTTTTTAACGTGATCCAGAGATTATTCAGTATTTTTATACATAACCATGCTGGAAACATTTAGCATTACATAGTTTAATAAACAACTCCACACCAAAGCATAGAGAACTTTTCTACCCACCAAAGTGTGACTAACTTCTTCACCTCACACTTTGGTAAATACCCCATGTGGCTGCGAGGATTTACTAAAGTGTAAAAAGCTTCTGCCTGATGATGAAAATTGGATTTCTATTTGCACTTTGTGTGTTGAGTTGAAGTACTTTCAAGCCAGGTGAAATTAAGTGGTTTTTTTTAGACATTAATAACCACCTCAGTGTTTTGCAGGTTCTATTTAGAGAATTAAAGGGTGGATTTAAAGCAGACCTACTCTTTGCTTTGGTCCTTAGGGTCGATATGTCTCCAGCATTGAGAATATGGATTACCATTTACAAAACTCCCAGGAAAAATCCTTGGATCGGGCTGTATGACCAGTTTGCGCTCCCTTTGAGATCAGGCACTCCAGCTACCATCCATGTGATTGGCTGCTGGTGACCACTGTGCTTTAGGAACCCAACTGGTTTCCCCCTTCTCTTGGTTGTGGTCTCGTTAAGGACTCCCAGCAAAGACACGGAGGGGTGAGAGCACATTGAGAGAACATTATATCAGGCTGGGCATGCAGAATCGGGCATCTCCGCCTGGATGCCTGGTTGGTGAGGGAAGCAGGGGAGATATATGAGGGGGGTGGGTCTGCTCTGTATAACAGTAACAGGGATCCTGACAACCCAAAAAAACACCGCCAACACAAAAAGAAACTTTAATTAAATACTGCATCCGAAACATGAAAACATAAGGGATACAAACATTAAGAAAGATACATTCAATTAATACGGATCTGGATCTATATTTTATATATATATAAAACACCCCTTAACCAGTATCTATATAACCTCCCTCATGCAAACAACAGGAATGTGTATATGTAGCCAATAGACATAAATGTACTGGTATATCTGAGAAAAGAAATCTGCAGAGGTTTTGGAATCAGGAAAAGAGAAGGAGTTATGTAATAACATGGTGCTGCTGACTGTTAATTATGGCTTGATTAAGTCTCAGCATGCTCTGTGTTTAAAGCACCATGACTGCTTCAACAGATCACATAGTTTCCCAGAGAAGAATACTCCTCTTATTTAGTAATTATCATCCCACAGGGCACCCCCTGCTGAGGGGACTCTCAGAGAAAAGGCAAAGTGCCCATTTTGTCCCCTTTATTCCCTCTCATACAGTGCCTGTGTTCCCAGCACACGTGTTAAATCTTCATATGTTCAATGCATTTGCTCAGAGCAGGTGAGAGGTCTTGGCCTTCCCTACACTTTGATCTTTACATGCAGGACTTTCAAAGATCCCATTTCATCTCTCTACATTGCCTAGATGGGTTTATAAGTAGGGCTGGGGAAGTTTATTGCTATTAAGTGAGGAATCTACCCATGTCTCATGAAACACAGTTAGTACATCGTTTAACACCAAGATGTTTCAGGGTCCTAGCAGTGCTGGTTTCTGGAATTTTAATCATTAACACAGACTGGCCATTCTAGCAATTAGACATTTAGGAAGAATACAACACTGTGGTTGCATACCATAGTTGGAAAAGGGAAATAGGATTCCAGTTTTAGTAAATAATATGGTGGGTAATTTACTAAGACCACAGATCTCTAACCCAGTATGGTGTGTGAGATAAAGGAGAAACAATTTCCTTTTCATGTAATTGAAGGGCCAGAGTGATGGAAAACATTGGAGCTCCTCTACATCCTAATTCCAGAGTGTCTCCTGCTTAGTGACCCATCTCTGTAATAGAATCTGATCAGAGTAAAATGTCCATTTTGGGGACACAGCCATGATTAGCTTCCAAGAACAGACGAGATCGGGCACATAGTGTAAAATTGTTCTTTTGGTGACACAGCCTGGCCTTGTTTGGCTTCCAAGATCATACCAGACACATTCAGAGCAGTGTGGTCATAGGCTTTTAAGTACATGCCCGTTCCCTTAATGAAAGATTTGGAGAAACAGATTTCACAGTGAGTAGCAATAGTCCTCTTTTCTCTTACTTCATTTTCGGGAAAGACAAGTACTTATGGGCCTATAGGTACATTTGCCCAATCTCGTCTGGATTTGGAAGCTAAGTAGGACTGGGCTTGAGATTTTTGGTGACCAAGTGAAATTCCCTTTTCTTTATTATATTGGGCTTTGGGGGAAGTGTACCCCACTAGGATAGAGTTTGATCTTCTTGCTCCTACAGGATAAAATGCTGAGACAATGAACAGTCTGGTGATATTTATGATTGAACTGATGATATGGCTCCAGATAATTATAAGTACAGAGAGACTCTGTCCTTTCTCTCTTTGGCCTCAGTGATGTCCCAATCCCATCCCAGAATACCTAAAATCATACATTAAAGCAGAACAAAACCCACCTGCCCCCAGCGGGCCTTCATCCACCCCCCCCCCCACTGTCTGAAACCCCCAGGGGTACCCGTAAACACTCACCTTTCATCGCTCCAACAACACATGCGCGTGCTCTTGTCCATTTAGAACTGCCCTGCCGTGACAATGTCATTCAGCAAACGGCTCTCATTGCCAATCCCCAGTGGCATGAGCACGCACCCGCTTCAGCCATTCAGATAAGGGATGCGGGGGATGCAGCAGCACACACTCCCCATTATAGTTAATAAGAGTCATTTGCCAAATTAAATAGTCACGGCAGACGGCCCTCATTGGAATGAGGAAGAGGTGAGTGAATAGCGGAGTTCTGGGGTGTTTCACACAGTTCAGGATGCCCTGGGGGACTGGAGCAAAACCCGGGAAAGTCAAATTCTGGGTTTTGTTCTGCTTTATTAACATATGTTAACAACTATTCTCTTTGATTTTCCTTTTCAGTGAGGGAAAGATTTAAAATGAGCGGTGATCTTTTTTTCTCGAATAGACTTTTACTCTAATAGGTTCTTATTTGTATTACCCATACAGGCTATTTTTGAGCTATCTCAAGGAGAGGAAGACCTAATAGAAGACTTGAAGCTTGCAAAAAAGGTAAGTGCTCAAAATCCTCCCACAGACAAGAAAAATACTAACCTTCACTACCCTGCAGCACATTGGAGCCATTTTGCCTGTTATAGAAGAGGAGATTCTGCCACTCAGCATGTTATGGGGGGATTCTGCCACTCACCCTGTTATAGGGGGATTCTGCCACTCAGCATGTTATGGGGGGATTCTGCCACTCACCCTGTTATAGGGGGATTCTGCCACTCAGCATGTTATGGGGGGATTCTGCCACTCACCCTGTTATAGGGGGATTCTGCCACTCAGCATGTTATGGGGGGGATTCTGCCACTCAGCATGTTATGGGGGGATTCTGCCACTCAGCATGTTATGGGGGGGATTCTGCCACTCACCCTGTTATAGGGGGATTCTGCCACTCAGCATGTTATGGGGGGATTCTGCCACTCAGCATGTTATAGGGGGATTCTGCCTATCAGCCTGTTATGGGGGGATTCTGCCACTCAGCATGTTATGGGGGGATTCTGCCACTCAGCATGTTATGGGGGGGATTCTGACACTCAGCCTGTTATGGGGGGATTCTGCCACTCAGCATGTTATGGGGGGATTTTGCCACTCAGCATGTTATGGGGGGGATTCTGACACTCAGCCTGTTATGGGGGGATTCTGACACTCAGCCTGTTATGGGGGGATTTTGCCACTCAGCATGTTATGGGGGGGATTCTGACACTCAGCCTTGTTTGGGGTGATGGGGGGGTTCTGCACACCGCCTGTTATGGGGGGGGGGGGGGGGCGCGCAGATACCAGGTGGGCCATACTGTACGGTGTGACCAGAAAAGTCCTAGGCCATTTTTTAACCCCAGTCCACTGGACTCATTGGTGGCACAAGCAGGCCATGATATATGAATGGGCCATTTTGAAGTACTCTCTTCATGTTCTTAGTTATGGATTGGATGGCTGAAGATGATATCCTCTTGTCCCTTGTCAGGCATATCACGATCCAATGCTAAAACTTTCCATAATGACGGAGGAAGAATTAAATCAAATATTCGGCACTCTGGATTCTTTAATTCCTCTCCATGAAGGTATAAGCTCTTTTCTGCCCCCCTTTATATATATGATGTTGTTTCAGAAAGAGCTGTAATTTATGCGCATCTCTGTGTTGTGTGTAGATCTTCTGCGACGCCTCCGTGAAGTCAGAAAACAAGACGGATCCACTGAACACGTTGGGCACATATTAGTGAGCTGGGTAAGATATGACAGTCAATTTAACTTACTTCAGTGATGTCAGTGCTATGCAGTGCGGTGCAGGCTCAAGTCCAGTCAGCTGGAAAGCAGCCATGGTTTAATGTGGAGCATTTTTTGGTGCACCTATATCTTCTTACAATCCTTTCAGTAGCTGATTACATAACCTAAGTTGGTGGCGTATAAGGAGCTAGCAATAGAGGGCAGCACAGAACCCCATAGCTTTCAGTATACATCATGGGTTTCAAATTAAAATATGGGGGTTTCATGGCAATAAATTCACAACAGGTTGTGGTTTGTCATTTCTAAAGCCTAAACTAAGAGAGGCTCCACATCCTATAACATTGGTGACCCTGTTCAGTGTATTTCTTGCCAGTTATACACATAGGAAATGCTCCTGGCTCTCCCTATATCTGCCTCTGACGGTGGATATATAAATGACTTTAATCCACATCATCAAAGTAAATTGCTACATTGGTTTCCTGTGGCAAAGGGGACAGAGTTGGATAAATCCATCTTGAGAAACACCAAGTTGGTGTTTTTAGTCACTTACTTATTATTCTTTCCCCCACTGGGCTGCAACTCAGTTCAGGACTTTAGGATACGGGTGCCGCCATCTTGAATCATAAGCATAACACTTACTGAGGAGAGGAGAGCGAGATAAAGTACAGAGGAGCAGGTTATAGCTGTGCTTTGCTCAGACAGAGCAGAGCTGGGGTCATGAAAAGGTCAGCAATCCCAGAATGCAGAGCGGCACAGTCAGAAGGCACTTCCTGTTTGCAGGCTGCCTGATGTTCCATGAGCTGCCATCTTGGATCTTTAAAGGCTCATAACATGCAGTAGATACAGGTAGGATGATTTTTAATGTGAGCAATCTATATGTGCAGGGTGAGGGAAACATATAAGATAGACTCTTATTCAGAGTGAAGGACCGCTTTAAGCACTGTCACTTTCTGCTGCAGCAAAATAAAATGCCACAATTGCAAAGAGATATGTCACATTTAAAGTATTATGTCACCTTAGCAAAAGCAGGATGTGTATAGCATGATTTAGGTTTCTAATTTGCGGTGCTTTATGGGTAATTTCCAACCAGTTCTACAAAGAAAAGACAGTTTTAGATTATTGGAAAACGCTTGCGTGAAACTTCCCCATAATGATGTGAAAATTCCTCAACAGAATTGGGAAGTGAAATGATTTATTTTTTTCTGATTATGATGTGGAACCGAAGACGCATGGGTCAGCTTTGGGGAGAGTGTAACCCTTTCATGGTTGCAGTGTTGCCCATTCTCATTATCCATCTTGTCTACTGTGTATTGTCACCCATATCATTCATCTTTAATAATGCAGTGAGTGATTATGTACTCAGTTCTCACAGGCCCCCTATTAGATTCAATAGGAGGTTTACATGTGTGCTGTTTTTTAAATGGATCACAAGCAAGAGAATTGTTAAAGTAGGTGCCCTGTTCTAATAAAGATCACATCAACTGTATGATAAATCACCAACACCTGAGCTAGCATGCTTATATGAATTGTGACACTAAAATTATCAATATCACAGTTAGATACCTAAATCAGTAATTTGTGTGTTTATTTTTTGTTTTATATCCTTTGTGTCATCCTGAGGGTGACTCAAAAAAGCTTTACTTGCTAAGTACACAACACATTCAAGGAATTCTTTTTTGGCGGTGTACATTGTGCAAGTGGGTAATAAGCAGGCTAAACAATGCCTCAAACTAAACATATTAACAGAACTATTGATATAACTTACTTCTCCTAGAATCCAGCAAAGTTTTGGTTTTGGGCTAGCGGGTCCATTTCAAATGCCCTGCTAGCACTTCCTATTCAGGTGAAAGGTAATAAAGGACGCTGGGGGTGTGATTGCTTGAAAAAGAAATAGCAGACCACCAATTGACCTCTATCTTAAGCATATTCTTTTATAAAGCAGCTCCTGACTGAGACCTTTAAGCCCCACAGGGTGTTAGCCACAGCAACGTGAGGAATTCTCCTGCCAGTTTTTTGACTGGTTTAGACTCCTCAGCTACAAAAAATCTGATTTGAATAAATTGTATTAGATCCATTGTTCTTTGCAATAGATCAATGTCAAAAGAAAAATCCCTACAGCTGGTTACCTCATCCCATTTGAAATGGCATTGTGGTTATTTGGCCAATAACCAATAGTGGTTAAAGGGATTTCTAATTCTTACCAGCTCACAATGCCATTGGACATTTATCAGGGGATAGGTTTGATGGTTACAAGATGGAAACAAATACATGTTCGAACCAATCTGAAAGTAGGAACTCCTTAAAGGAAGTGCATTTGGCTTAACTGAAAATCAGTTTGTTAAATAGACCGAAACCCCAATTTGTCAGCTTCACTGCAGTCAGGGAATCCACGGAACATGGTTGAGCACCAGTGAGGCATAGAGGGGAAGTAGTCTAATGATAATGATTTTAAAGGAAACCAGCAAGTAGCAATTAACTTGAGTGGATCAAAAGAATGTAGTTGGTGCTCCTTAGGGTTTCCATTGTATAAGGCTGCACTGGCTGTCATGCGTGATTTTGCATTGCCTGTACGGGGTGGTTTAACTTGTTCAGCAAGGTAAGAATACAAGTTATTCTGAGAAAAAAAATAGTTTGGCTTATGAGGAAAGGGCACACCCATGCTGGCCTCCTTCACACTAATTATCACGGCAGGATTCAGGGTGAAACTGTGGAACGGGGTGGGGATAATAGGTTAAGGTGTTCAGAGATCTACATCTATACATTACCTATGTTCATGCTTTGTTTCTCTTTAATGAGAGGGGGCAATTAACAGACTGTTACATGCAGGAAGTCTTATCTGCTTTATTCACTCCTCAGCATTTAAATGAGAAACCTGAATCACGGGCATTGCCATTATATTCTGACTTTCCCTATTCTCTTAACTACAACATATTATTTGGGATAATCAATGCTGCATAAAATCGAGTGGTTTTAAGAGTAGGGAAAATGAGGGTAGGAAACTATAAGATCCTATCCTGTTGTAATAAATAGGAATCACACAAGCGATGCTTTCTGTCAGAGGTTGAGCTGTGTTATACTACAATTCGGATTGGAGCAGAATCGCAATCAGATTTATTTATATACTTATAGCATAAATATGCAGAAGGATTTGCTTGTGGCAGGGGAGCTCCATGCGGTGGGTATGTCATGTGCCACTATACTTCACTAATCCAAAAGCAAGCAGAATTAGGATCAGCAGGTCTGTGTTTATAATGTAGTGGTTATGTCATAAGCAATGTTTGCCTGTCCGTATATCAATATGCAGAAGCTGAAGGGCAACTGCTTTACTTTTCTTAGCTTTAATCTCAACCAACTTTGATTTTACAAAAAATCTGATGCCCTGCTGTGTGAAACCCTGCAATCACCCACTTTAGTTACTTTCCCGACGAGCCCGCAGCACATGTACGGCCGGCGGCTTCTCTAGCATCTTTTTCCGGTTTTGTGCAGCCCCACCCATCATAACTGAATAGAATTGTGGGATGGCACGTAGCTGAGAGATGCAGAGGGAGTGGGCAAAGAATCCTGATTGCAGGAGAGCCACGCCTGAGCCGTGGGAATACTGGCAAGGTATACATAGCGGCCAATCTGGGAGGTTTCACACAATAGGTCATCCAAAATCGATCCATTCTTTGCCAGCAGTCCCGTTCTTAGCCGATAGCTGGCACAGTGGAAGCCGGGTTAAAGCATATTACATTAAGATTTACAAGGCTTGCAGGGGAGTTGGGATACCCATTTTATGCTACAGGAGTGTTGGTCCACGTTAAATGAGCACTTTCCTATAAGCATTTAAAGTTCAATGGCTATGGGTTTCATCTGGTGGACTTGCACATAAAGTGCCGTCTGGCGGACCAGTAAATCCAGTGGTTACTGGTCACAGTATCAGCTGCCCAATTTCAGGGATTCTGGGAAGAATTCTGGGAGAGACATTTATATTGAGCTTCCCCTTTGGAGAACCTCCAGTCTATTTTCAATGAAGGTCCTCTTCAAGAATCAGATTACAGCACTATACAGTGGGGTTGTGGGTCAAGATAATGGCCTTTTGTGTTAGATATGCAGCAAAAACCCTTCCCACAAACCGCTTTTGGTTCCAATAAATTTGTATGTCACCTGCCTATAATCTCTATTATATAATTAGAGACTGCTATTATTGTAAAAAGAAATATCTTCCAGTCAGGGGTGCACTTTTAATGAGGCCATGTGAGGCAGGCATCTGGGACAGCACTGCAAGGGGTGGGGCAGCAATTGCTGGAATTGTTTTTTTTTTATTATTTATTTATTATCTCATTAATGGTTCAGCAGAAATTATTTATGCTTTGGTATTTCTACAGTCAGTCATTTGTGGCTCAGTAGCTGTGGCCCTGAGACACACCCTGGGGGGGGGGGGCATTCTCTAGTTCGCCTCAGGCAGCAGAGAGGCTAGGTTCACACCTGATTCCAGTCATCTGGAAGTTTAGCAATGCGCTAAATGTAAAACCCAAAGCTAGTCTGGAGCTGCTCTGTACCCAACACAAACCTGACCCAAACATGACTCACATAACTTGACTCGCAATATACTGAATAGTAATGAAGGGAAGCAAACTTCTGCATGACTCCCATCAGTAATACCAATGGAAATATTCATGGTAGACTAGATGAGGTTTTACATATGTGCGCTTTTCTTTTCCAGAGGCCATATTAGACACATCACACAAACTCGCTGTAAAGAAATGTGACCCCTAAGAAAGGCTTATCAATACACGCCATCAAGCATTGGATGTGTGCAGAAAGCTGTGTCTGACTTAGCAGAAGTTATTTTAGCTCATTTGTTAGGACTCAATAGGCAGTTGGACTGGCTTTGTTGGCCTCCTGTTAGCGGTGGCTGTGAAAGGATGGGAGTGGCAGGCTTCTCTTTGATTTAGTGGCAGTGACACTGTGTTTACAGTCTGTCACTGATGGAACATGTCAGGGGTATTATGATGTGGATGGAGGGAGGACAAAGGAAGCCTGAAAATTACCAGCAGCCCTATTCTCTGTCAGGGGCTTCCTTTGATCTCCATGACCCCTCTTCACATCTAACATAGTTCCTTGAAATGTATAAATTAGACACAACACGCTTTATGGGATATGGCTGCAAGCATCTATTGTGAATTAACTAGCCGTTCATGCACTTTTTTCTCACAAACCAGTTAAGCACCATTAACCATCCCCTTTATTTTACAGCTACTCTTTTACTACAGTTACATTTGGAAAATGTAAAATGGGTGAATTTGTTATTAACCTGTAGGTGATATGCTTTCTTAGTAGCTGTCTACTGCTAGATAACAAGGAGCTAAGTTTTAAGGCACAGGAATAAGAGCTATTGAATACTGGATAATATTTTGTGCACTCTAGATATCTAGATCTGTTTGACTGATCACCCCCATACCTAATGCCTAGAAACATACTTCTGCTTATATATAGTCCCCACTCCCTAGTAAACATAAATGTCTCGACCTTTCCAAATGTCAGACCAGCCTAGTGATTCCCACAGGGGTCTACCAGTTGCAGCATGCATAGAAGCCTCTAACTGCCACCCTGAACCACCGTACTGATAGAGTCACCTTAAAGTGCACCTATACTGAGAGGGAACTATGTAGTCACCTTTTATCCCCAGTCTAGTGCTCCAAAACAGCCTGTGTTACTTTTTTTTACCTCAGCCTTTGCCGAGTATTCATAACACAACAAACTGGATGCAGTCGGCCATATTGCTGCCTGGCTGAGCAGCCCCACCCCCAGTGATGATGCAATCACTTAGAGTACACACAGCTCAGCAATGGGGAGCACTTCAACCTGACTGCCATTATGTGTATTATGTTTGGTTGTAACTTAATTAATTAGCATATGACATGCCATTCACCATAATAATTCCTGTTTTTTTTATGGATATTGGGCAAAGGCTGAGGTAAAAAAAGAAACACCGGCTGTTTTGGGGCCCAGGGCTGGGGATGGAAGGTGACCACATAAACTTCCTTTCTGGCTATAGGTGCACTTTAATTAACCCATATAGAGTTCCCAACCAGTGGAATGTGTACCTTGATGGTATGGTATGAGGTGCAGATTGACCTGTACTCAGTAGCGGACTGGTACCAGAAAATAAGCCCTGGATTTTTCCTGGCTGGCCCAAGACATCTTGGCTGAGGCCCTCCAACCATGATACTGGAGCTATAGCATTGGGGGCTGGGGTTCCCTGGCTTGTGGGTGCAGTGGGGCTGGGTACAAGGGGCTGAAAGGGAGACTAAGGGGGCAGGGATTGAATGCGGGTGTTAAAAGCAGCAGCCCAACAGGCCCCAAAGCAGTGCGGCCCACCGGGCATTGTCCCGGGTCTCCCTATGGCCAGTCCGCCCCTGCCTGTACTCCACCCTGAACTGTTGCCATCTATACTTTACCAAAAAAGATTTGCTCCATACGTACAAAACTGCTTGTTTTTTAAACAGTGTTTTAGGTGACCAACATATATTTATAGTATCTGCATTTAGTGCACACACCAGCATGATGAGCCCAATGTAATGGTTTAAAAGTATGCATCATACTCCCATAAAGCCTCTTTATTATTCTTCACACTTAGTGTCTAAACTGAGTATTTCCCATGTCACACCTAGATCCAACCATGACAGGTATTCAATGTCTATATGTATCCTTGCTATTATTGTGTCCTAAAATGGTTTTCTCTTTCCTTACAGTTGCCTTGCTTAAATTCCTACGACCGCTACTGTAGTAACCAAGTGGCAGCCAAAGCCCTTCTGGACCACAAAAAGCAGGACCACAGAGTGCATGACTTTTTGCAGCGCTGTTTAGAGTCACCATTTAGCCGCAAATTAGACTTATGGAACTTCTTGGACATTCCCAGGAGTCGACTTGTTAAATATCACTTATTATTGAAAGAAATTCTCAGGCATACACCCAATGACCACCCAGACCAGCAACACCTAGAAGAAGCTGTAAGTGAACATCTTCTGTGTTTGTTTTACATTTACTCTGGTCCACAATACAGTAAATATAGTGGAATATATATATATATATATATATATATATATACCGTATATATATTAGACTGGCCATAGGGAGCATGGGAGGAATTCCCAGTGGCTGCGTGCATCCCCCAGCATTCAGCCCATCTCTTCCAGAGCCTGTGCAGTAATACACACATTCCAATACCCCTCTTCTCCCTGCCTCCCAAGTCTCTCAATCAAACCCCCATAACTACTGGTACCCCCAGTCAAGAAACCCTAGCCCATGTTCTGCCCCTGTGAAGCTATCCTCAGCATTGGGGTGCTATATTCACCCTTTTATCATTACCTGCCCCGATAGAAATAAAGCCTTAGTACCCAGTGAGCCAATTATTTTTCCCAGCTGACAGGTGCACTTGTCGGTCGGCTGGGAAGCACATTGGGAGTGGGACTCAATTGTGTGCTGGCTGAGGCCAGTAAACCGTGTGTGTGTGTGTGTGTGTGTGTGTGTGTGTGTGTGTGTGTGTGTGTATATATATATATATATATATATATATATATATATCTTTCCTATCACCTCTTGTCTCTAAAGGAGCTTTTGAGCCAGTCCCTGAGTTGATATCTTGAGACACACACTAGTTGACTTCACTTCTACAGGATACACATTGGGAGTCAGCTACAAATGTCCTGTACCTTTTATGTAACTGCCAGATGAGCTGGCTGATAAATATGGTGTTAATTTCTAGTTGGACAGGAGTTTATTAAACACTTGCTGACATATTTAGACTTTGAAACAAGTTTCTCCAATAATGGCACCAGTGTATGTGCAGTGTGTTCTTAGGAACAGACTGTTATTAATAGAGAAAGGGGCCCCCATATGGTCCTTAAAGACTTTGACAGCCTCTTTTTACTTAGCAACATGTTGTCAGGATGTTTAACCTTTAATCCTGCCACCATGGAAAGTTTGATGCAGTCAATTTAAAGTAAATTAGGTGTTTGAATAATTCACCAAGTCCTGTTTGGTTCTCTTCTTTTTTCAGCACCATTTATTAGGAATGTCACAAAGAGGTGGCATCAGTATCCTTTAATAATTCTCCTTGCATATTATATGTGTAGGCAGAGATGAGATTTGAAGAATGTTCTTGTTCTTTGGCAGATTAATATCGTCCAGGGCATTGTAGCTGAAATTAACATAAAGACCGGAGAGTCGGAATGCCACTACTACAAGGAGAGGCTGATTTATCTCGATGACGATCAAAGGGATCCTCTGATTGATAACTCCCGAGCCCTATGCTGCCATGGAGAGTTGAAGAACAACAGGGGAGCGGTGAGTAACATTTTTACTGTGGCACTTTTTAGTGCCTTAAATATGCTGCTGATCAGTTAGTTAGCAGCCATGCTCTGTCCTGAAAGCGCCACTTCATGTTGTATAAGAGTTAATTACAAGCACTGGAGTCCTTGTGTTGCCCAGAGGTGGCGGAGTATCATATGGCTGCCAGCTAATGTATACGTCCTATTTAAAGCTTCTCACGGCTGTTTCACTTTTAATTGGCTGCACTTTATAATTGTTAATACCAGATACTGTCATTAGCTTCATGTGGAATCGCCCGGCTCTTTTATGTGATAGCTTCAAACCAGGTCATGTAAAGCAAAATCTTTTTTTGTATCACCATCACACACACATCAAGCATCTCAGCTGCCCCCCCTCCTCTCTGTAATGACCTTTTAACAGAAGAATGATCTGACATCAGAGGCGAGTAAGGCACTTTGATCATTTGTCTTTGTCGCTCCCAATCTAGCAATCCGATTGTTGTGAATCAACATCCATAACTGTCTCCAAACGCTTTGTGTCAAATGTCCATTATACACATAGTTTAGTAGAGGGGAAGAAAGATGTCTCCAAGTGTTGCTAGGTCAAATTTCACGACTAGTAATGAGTCCCAATTATATTGTCCTGTAACAACTGCAGATTCTCCTTGAAAATGAGTCAGTGAGAAACTAGGGCAGTGCTTATAGACTCTATTTATATCCCTTTTGACAGAGTACACCCTCACCTTGATTACATCTTTGCAAATCAGCAAATCTCTTGGCTGTGGTATGCTGAAGGGGGGTCTACCTTACTGAGAGTCCAGATTGCATTTGCGTTAGAACTCCTTGACTTTACAATTTAGAATTATCGAAGGAGCTGCAACTACAGTCACCAAAATTAGACCATATATATATAGACACCTGGAGGTGGCCCTGTGCCTGGGTGGTACCACAGACCCAGTCCCAGTTTTTTTATTCTGTTCTTAAAAATTAAAAATGATATACTCTTTGGGCCTTATTTATCAAGGAATAGTGACAGATAGCGACAGATAGCGACTGGGGAGCCGGCCAGTAAAGCCAGGTACCGCAACTAGAACGCCGGCTCCCCTCCACAATCACACATTTATCAAGCCGATACTGCTTAGTGACTGAGATAGCGCCACCTAGCAACCCATTCATCATTATCCCAACCTCATCCCACAGCGCCAGTGAACATCCTTGAACAGCGACAGGTATGACCTCTCGCTACCTGGCGCTCTCCAATGCATTTCAATGGCAGAATGTATTTTAATTAATTCTTTTTGAAAATTTTTTTTTTTTTTTTTGCAGAATTGATATTACAGGTCTGATTTTAAACTATACAGGTTTGAATATTATTTCAAAATCATTCCATTTTTTTTGGGTGGTTAGGGGGTTAAAAACTACTTTTAACACATCGCCTACTGCGCTCTGGGATTTAAACATGCATTTCACAGCGCTAGGAATTTTTAAGGCTGATTTTTTAATGAATATGGTGGGTTCCGGTCGCTATGTCCAGTCGCTATCATGCGCTCCCATACATCAGCGAACCTGTCAAATAGCGACTCAGCATCTTGTATTCAACATTACGGCACACCGACTGAGTCGCTATCATCCACCGAACAATGGCCAAGCACAGCGACTACTAGCGGTCGCTGTCAAAATACCGCTACAGTCGCTATCTGTCGCTATCTGTCGCTATCTGTCGCTATTAATGAATCAGCCTCCCCGTCTCTCTCGCTCTTTCTCTCTCTACCTAGCAACCTCAAAATAATTGTGACATTTTAGACATGCCCCGTAGATGTGTACATCATGTATAAAACTCCAGCATGGCAACATTTTCCAACATAAAGAGTTACAACACAATTGCCATGGCTTTGACTGGTCAATTTCAGGAAGTGCAATGCTGATCCTGCAAATTAGAAAGAAAGTGTGTCTTCCAATAGAGATTTGGGTTTTAAAGAACAGTTGTTGGCAAATACTGTAAAATAATACACGATTCTCCATGGGTAACCGACCCAGCTCAAGGTTGGCTGGCAGGTTGGGCAACTATCCTTTAAAAGTGCCCCCCACTGCTGCCTAGTTCAGGGACCCCCAAGTCTTATTAAACATTAGCTATTGTAATGTACTGGACCATTTTAAGATTTTTTTGATAGCTCTGCTTTAATTCAAACACATTTTCAGGTGGAAAACAGATACACAACGAAAACCCAAGGTACCCCCACCAAGTACTACTTACTTCCCATGCCTCACATGTTGGTGGTCACTGCCCTGCAGGGTCAGAACTCATTTTTGTAATCTCCAAACGCTGTCTCTGGTAAACAGCTCCCATCACCTGAGTACCAGGTTGTAAAGGGGTTTTGGTTAAATCAAAATGACACCCACAGCTCAAGTGGCCTTAATTTGGAAATTATCTTCAAGATTTGGTCAGGTAGTTTTATGAATACTAGAGCTTGCATACTAAAAAAAAAACAAATCACAATACTGTAACTGTAATGTACTTTCAACCCAGCACCCTTATTGCATCCATACACATAGATTGTGATACATATCAGACTATGAGGCCTTTTATTTATGTTGCATATTTCTGTCTTCCAGAAATTCCACGTATTCCTGTTTCAGGAGGTCCTGGTTATTACCAGATCCATAACACAGAATGAAAAGCTTCACTATCAAATCTACCGCCAACCAATTGCTGTAAAGGATCTGATATTGGAGGATTTGCAGGATGGGGAAGTCCGTGTGGCAGGTTCCTTACGTGGTGCTTTCAGTAACAATGAGAGAAGTAAGTCTGCTGAGATATCTATAAAGCCTAACATGTATGACTTATTAATATTTACTTCTTTGGTACCCTCATTTAGCCAATGAGGATGATAGCAGTTACCAGGAAATGGGTTCAGGGGGTACAGCAAAGCAAAATGAATACTATATAATAATCACAAAATCCAAAGTTAAAGTAATAATATTGCAATACAGCATTTTGTAGGCATAGGTTGTGCCCACCTTTTGCACAGCTGTTGTGCTGGTGCAGATATAACCAGACAAATGCTCATGACCATTGAGATCCCAATATCAGGCTCCACCTACCTACCTCCCTGCACTCCCACAACATAAGCCCTGGCCACATGAATTACCGTATTGGTTGCCAGCAGGTCACATGGCTGAGCAACATTAGCATGGATGGGCGAGTAAATGTCCTGATTTCAGGCATCTACATAGGCATCTGAGTGATGCTGTGGGGCAGGGACAGAAGTGAATAACTAAACATTTCTTAAAGCAAACCTTAAGTCAGATATAGGGCATCCTGGTTTGGATAGCTTCTTTAGCTAAAAATCCATGTCCATAGGGAGCACAGGAAGAATTTCCAGTGGGCTGCGCTGGTTTGGGGCCCACTTCACCCTGGAATTCACCCTGTGCTGGAATTCACTCATTGCCTAAACACCCCAGGATTATATTCTGCTCCTCTGCATCATGGCCATGGGGGCCATTTCCAACCCTGCTGCAGTATTTGCCCCTACAATATTAATTATCATATTCACCCCTGCCCACAATCTGTCTTTACGATGTTGTAGCCTCAGCTGAGGAACATGCTCATTGACCAGTTGGGGAGCACATAAGGACAGGGCTCATCCTCACCTGGCCTTAGTGCTCATCACAAGAAAGCAGGTTCCCTTTGCTGATTGGCAGCAGGGGGGCATCATGGGAGCCTTCTTGCTAATGTGCTATCATTGTTGGATGCCTAGATATGCACCAGGAGCTCACAGGGCTATGACAGATCAAGCCCATAGGCTGGCTGCTAAGTGTTTTTCTGTTTTTAGTTAACCTGGACTGTGCCTTTAACGTTTGCAGTAAAGTGTAATATTTATTTTATACCTCCATTGCTGAATCCTTGTTTAACACCTTTTCCTTCTGTTTATTTGCAGTTAAGAACTTTTTCCGAGTTGGCTACAAGGACGGCTCCCACACGCAGTCTCATTCTCTGCAAGCAAATGACACTTTCAACAAACAGCAGTGGCTGAATTGTATCCGGCAGGCCAAAGAGTCTGTTCTGTGCAGTGGAGGGGATGACACACTTCCTTCGGAAGGACATTTATTAATCTCTGCAGAGGGATGCAGTGACGCTCAGCAGATGGACCAGTCAGACAGTATTTCAGACTGCAGTATGGACACAAGTGAGGTCAGCATGGACTGCGACCAAATGGAGCAGACAGACTGTAGCACACACAAACAGGTCGAGAGCGATGTTTGACAAGTCCAGAGAATAGCTGCCTGTTACCTGAACAGTATTTGCATTCCAGAAATGGAGCAGTTGGTGAAGCACTTTTAAAACATTCTTGGAAAAGTTGTCATCGTGTCTTGTGTTACTCGCATACAACAACAGTACTGTATCAACGAGCCTTGACTGCAAGCCGGGACTCTAGCTCCCCCTCTCCTCCGCTATGTAATGCGCTGGGGTAGGGGGTTGTGTTCCAGCAATTCCACCCTCAAGGTGGAACTAAGGGGGGGGAGGGGCTTTCAAACTACTGTCAATATGTGTATACAACTACAAAATATATGTTTACTGTAAAAAACAACATTGTTACTTTTTTTCTCCTGTGACTTTAACACTGTCTTAGAAAAAGGCCTTGATCCTGCAAGAAACAATGGAAACTTGATATGAGGCGAAGTATTTTTATACTAAATCTATGCATCTCTGTCGTTTCATGCTTGTCACAACCATTGTTTCCTGCCTAAATGACGCTCATACATCGGCCAGTAACCTGCAGCTCTAGTTTACCATATGTGGCTCTTGAAGCTTTTCTTTCTGTAGGGTAAACAGATAAAAGCTCTCCCAGGTTTTCAAATGAAAAAAACATGATATTTAGAAAAGTATTTATTGTGTAAACCAGTTTCATGTGTGTTTGGAAAATCCAAACTAATCCAAGCCAAAGACAGACCTTTTCATTTTCATGGGTATTGGTTTAATGATCTGTTTACTGGGCTTTCTTTTACCATATACTGTCCAGTGACCAGAAACAGGTAACCCTTGGCTGGAAGACCTGCCAATCAACCTATAAAATATGTGTAGAAGAAATAGTAACAGTCAACAAAGGTGCGTGTACGATAAAACTCCCAGTGTGTAAATACAGATGTAAAACGTTTCAAAAACCTGAAATGGTTGGCTTATTCATTTAAAGAGGACCTTCAATCGGTGGAGTGCTGCATCTTCTCCTGCCCACCCCCTCTGCAACAGGCCCGATTTGGGCAATAGAAAAAATTCCCCAGCCAGTCACAGCGGAAGCACAGCCCTGTATGGCTGCTGCGCAACTCGCATGTCCATCACTCAGTTGCCACTGATGCCACAGTTGCCAGAGATGATTACCTAAGTCTGCAGTGCCAAGGCCATTGGGGCACCTTTATCCCAGCCATCCTGTTTTCTGCAGGTGAGTGGGGGGCACTGTTAGTGGTGCCGGCCATAAGACAGGTCCCCCACCCCCATATTAGGCTCATGAGAAGGGGGCGCTGTCTGCTGCTCAGGTAGAGACACATCATGGCACATACCTGTGTGGGGAAACATAGGGTGGGTGAGGAGGGGGCAGAATACTTTCCTTCCCGCACTGAGTGCTATTTTGCCTAGAATCTGCCCTGTAAGTAATATTCGGGAATCATTGCAGGCAGAGAACTGAAGATGTCGACATTATTTGTATAACTGCCACCCCAGCTGCTGACACCCTTCATGTGAAGTCCCTGCGTTATTCCACACAAGGTAAACAAGTATGTTGCAGTAAAGGAAGATGGTTAAGAATGGTCCCATGTCTGATACAGTATTATGCTCATCTAAGACGCGGATGGAGTTTTCCCCCCCTGTACTGAGGACATTCCACAGGTGGGAGAATATACTGATCAGATGCTAATTTCTACTGACAAATAGCAAAGGTGCTTCTGCGTGATTAAGTGGAATGTGGAGAAAATAATGTGATCACATGGATGGTGCTGATAAAGTGATTCATTACCACTACAGGTTGGACGTGGACTGCACCCTACAGTTAGGAATACTCATCTGTTCCCCTGTTTGAGGTCTCTGTGTGGCAGAGGACTGGAAGCAGCAGCACATTGGTTGCTTCTGCCACCTCCATCCAGCCACCAGCCTGTGAAGCAGATTCCAGGCGCCAGCAGTGTGCTGCAACTTCTAGTCACACACAAACCAAAAGGAGGGGAAGATTCCCTCTTAAGTTATATGTTCTATTCAAAGTGGAGATTAAAGTGGAGTTAAATCCCCCACCTCCCATCTACCCCCCTGTGTGGAGTCTGATTTGGCATTCTAAAACAAAATACGTGACTAACCTGCCCAGCGCTAGGTGATTTTTCCCATCACTCACCAGCTGTTGTGCAATCACTGCTTCTGCTTTAATAAATTCAGTGTCATTGAATGTTTAAAGCGGACCTGTGCCATGGAGGGGCACTAAACTAACCCAATCTAACGCCCCCATCATCAGTGAGCCTTGTATTAGAGGCAGGAAATAGCTCCACACTCATGCAACAGCCAAGCCTCCTCCAATAATTGGCCAGCTTTGTTGGAGTGTGCAGCTATTTCCTGTCCCTCGTTGTAAAGAGCTCCGTGCACTATATTGGCTTACTAAGGAACTGTAGAGGCTTTGCAAACCAGAATCGCCCTGGGGCAATTGTTCAAAGGGACCTAAAGTCATTTTATACCAAAAGCTCTGATTTAAAGATTTGGGTGTCTTTATCCTGCCCCTTCACTTGTACTAAAACTCAAAAGTATTATCTCAAGAGACAAAATAAAAGGAAAGGTTGGGTTGATTTGGGGCAAACCTGTAACATTCCACACAAATTATTGCTGAGACACAATGGAAAGGAAGACGATGGCAGTTAGCTCCACCCCATCTCCTCACCATGGACCTACAGTAAAATGAGTTCCTATTGGCCATAATGTTTACAAGACTGAACAACAGAAACTGCTTATTTCAAGTGCCACAGAATAGACCATAATAGAAAGTCACCGAGCTATTTAAAAAAAATACATCCCAGATCAATCTGTGCTATATTTTATGTCATAGTTTTTATTTTGTATTTAAGGTTTAAATGGTGAATGTGATTCTTCAAAATTGTGTGTATAATGGCAAGGAGGACAAAAGTGATCACGTCTGCCGGAGAGAATGCGGCCTGTGTATATCTATGAAGCTGTTAATATGAATATTGCATCATGGCCTTGCTCTAGAGTGAAAAAAAAATAAAAATCACATTCAACTCCAAATGTTGTCTTGTGTTTTTTTAATATTAGAATTAAATGTAATACAGCTCCCCTCAGCAAAGGCCTTAAAGCGGGCCTCCAGCCAAAAAAAAAGCTTGGTATATTGCTCCCTTTCCCCTCTGCCAATCAGTGACATAAAGTATTTGGCCTTACTTAGCTTCCACATAGCTACATAGCTTCTACACATTGTGTGTGTGTGTGTGTGTTGTGCAGCATGTCACAGAAATTGCCCCATTTTCCTTAGGCATATATATCTCTGTTTGGCGCGGGCTGCTGCTGCTGGCACAGCTCCTCTCTCCCTCATGCTCATATGTAAGCATGGCTGTCAGGTGGGTCGCAAGATGGCCGCTCCAATCCAGTTCAGGAGCATCTGCATACCATTCCAATGCATCTACATGAGATCAGGCCCTGTCAAAAAGCATTTGCCACTGCGATTTGGAGGGCAGGGGGTGTTATGCCAAAACTGTCTGACCTTTGGAGAGTTGCAAAAAGCTCTGGGAGTCTGGTCTTCTTTTGGACTGCACTCAGCCTGGGAATAGCAGGCTGTAGCATCAGGCCTTTCACCCTTTAAATGGCAGGCATGTAGAATCTATGTGCTTGCTTTCCGGTACATTAAGTGGCAAGCACATAGATTCTACATGCCTGGCACCTCCATTCAGGATCCAGCACGGGAGGTCGCCTCTTCCCCCGGAGGGGCCTCCGATTCGCGGACGGGTCTTCCACTGCAGGGTCTACAGCAGGGCAGTTACCAGTTCACTGCCTTGTGTGGCAGCTTCTGACAGCTCACTAGCCACCACAGGGAGGGGCCTTTTATACAGGAAGTTAGATGGTTAGACAACGTCATCTCACTCTACCTGTATAAAAGGCTGCAGTGTCAGAAGCTGGAGTGATTGACATAAGTCGGGCACAGGCATGGGACGCGAGGTAAGTAGAAGTGTGTGTCCTTTTTTTTTTTTACATTTACCCTTTACAGCTTGAGATTTGCAGCAAGCGCGCACTTTCCATAACACCCTGCAGATTCTGCATCTCCAAAGCTCAGGGGGGTGCAGAAGAGCCTGCGGTCCATAGAGGCTATGTGGGCTAGTAGCCTCAAGGACCAGAGACCGGCCGCTCTGTCTCCGCGCCTTGGTCTACCAACACTTGTAGCAGGTGCCGGGGCTGACTTAGCATGGATTGGGAGGAACTCACGCCATCTTTAAAAAAAATGTTAAGGGTTTTAATCCTTGAGTGCGCATGGTAGATTTCAGTTTGAGGTGTCTCCTGGGCAGGAAAGGGTGTCTACTGATACATATGTGGTATCTTTGTAATCGGGAGGAATGGGGCTTTTACACAATATGATTTTCTTGAAAAACTGACATTTTTTTTAATTTGAAAAAAAAGCGACAACATTTAAATAATTTAATTATAATCTTGCAAGAATCCGAAGTTAAACATACATATCGCAAAATTGTTAAAAATGGTCTGGCAACAGAGGGTAGCAAAATCTAAAGGTAGGCTGGCAGTTAAAGGGTTAAGGTGTCATGTAGACACAGCGCATTACATCAAATAGAAGGAAATATATTGCTAAATGAACATATAGACATGATGGTGAGAGGAGGAGTTACTTGTACACCGTAGCATTAAAATATTCTACTGAGTTTGTGGTTTTCTTCTCTTGGTAAGAATCATTTTGAGGGGGGTAGGTTTATAAGAATTCCATTACAATTCTAGATGTGATCTGCTCCATTCTAGTGCCTGTTTCCTGAGCCAGCCTGTGTGGAGCGGCAGCATTAACCACTCTAAACATCTTTCCAAACTATTGCATAATGGGTAAAAGCATCTACACATACTGTAATAGCAAACATCTGTTGCAATATATAGAACAGGCAGTTCAGCAGTTCTCCCCTCCCTATTTAAAACCACTGATTCTTCTCCCTTTTATACAAAAAAAATATTTGAAATGTTTTTGAGGTCAAGTGTATATATAATGTCCCTCTCTTGTTATCTAGCGTATTTATGTAGATTTTTGTAATATTGTAGCAACAGAATCCATTTACAAGAGTAAGAATAGCACCGAACCTCCTGTACCTTGAGAAGCTCACTAAGGTAAATGCTGAGGAAGAACAACCACTGGCTGATATGAAATCTGCTGAGTGAGGTGACCAGCCCTCTGGCTTCCCTCTAGTCTGAGGCACGCTGAATGGAAGCTGTAGTGCGCCTTAGCTAAAGGGGAGCCAGAAATGCAGCTGCGGGCCAAACAAACACTGTTGGAGCCCAGGAAAAGGTGAGTTTTTCGGGAGATATCAGGGGTCTCACACAGCTTTGATATGGGATGTCCTGGGGGTAGGAAAGCAAGGGCTTCTCTTGAAAGTTGACCACAAGGAGTGCGCATGCGCACGTGAAGCTGATGGCAGCCTGCTAGATTAGCTCCGTATGGAGGATGTGAAATCTGTGGTCACTGCTTTATGCCAAGAACTGCTCCTAGGAATTGCTATTGAACGTCTCGAGCTGGACCGTGTCCATAGAGCACTGGGCCCCGAAGGTGTTCTCTGATCTTTCACCTGCAACATTGGCAAGATGGAGGAAGATGAAGCCATTCCAAAAAATTCTACAGGACAGCAAAGTTGCCTATAAATGGGGTTTCCCATTCCCTATATCTTTTTCCTATAGGGGCAATTCCTTTACGGCGGGATCTGTCGAGGAGTTACAAAGGCATCTGGCTTCGGCAGGTCTCCTACAGGACGCAAGGCAGAACAGCTCCATGAAATCTTCCAGAACCAGAGATGACTCTCTCAAGATACAACGGGCAGGGAAAAGACCAAGACTCAGAGCACAATCGGTAGAGTGGCGCTCATCTCATAGCTCCAGAGTAACTAGTGAATCGTGAGGTCATCCCATGTTGAGGTTCTTGGTTTATTTCATCACTATTGCCTGCATCTGAACTTAAAAATATGATATAAATATATGAATATAATATATATTATTATAGCGTTTAGGGGTCAAGACCCTCTGCTCGGCGGCATTCACATGCTGCACTCATATCTATCTGGGAGACTTAGTCTGGCAGATAGACATATATAGTTTTATTTACTATTTCCTTTTTTATTAGCTCTCAGTTAATCAAACTTATTCCGGTGACATTGTTCTATCCCCGGGAACAGTGGAGGAGAATCCCACCAGCACTTATAGAGTCTGAGGGAATTTTTCTCCCAATCTAAAAGTTATTTAATTGCATTACTAAATTCTTAGTTTCTTTTCTTCTTCTCCTCTCCTTTCGCTCCATCTCTTTTTCATTCCTTCCTTCCCCTCCCCTCTCCTCCTTATCTATTTATTTATTTTCTTTCTCTATTCTTTATTCTTTTCCCCACTCCTTTTTCCCTTTTCTTTTAATATCAAGTTACAAGTTAAACAACGGCTACTGTATTCTCACTCAATGTACAAGGGTTTAATTCACCACAGAAAAGAAGTTTAGCATTCCGTAAAATTAGATCATTGCATCCTGATATACTGCAGGAGACGCATTTCGCGAACAGCTCCAAGCCCAAATTCTTTAACTACTCATATCCCCAAATTTTCTTGGCATGTGCCGACACCAAACAAAAGGGCATCCTAATAGGGCTTAGCAGGGGCTCCCAATTCCATTGCAAAAAAGAAATTAGTGATCGGGAAGGGAGATTTCTGATTTTAGTTGGTTCCCTGCAGTATGGGGACGTAACAGTAGCTGGTTATTACGCTCCAAATGTCAACCAGGTTAATTTTCTTTCTAAGTTTTTGTATGAAGTGGCGGCAGTAGCACAAGGCACGACCATAATCTGTGGGGATTCGAATGTGGTTTTAAACCCCCATATAGACAGGCAGTCCCATTCTGGTTCTCTAGTAACACCCCATATGATAATGAGTGCTAGATCTTTTAGAAAATTGTTAGATAGATGTTGGCTGGCGGACTGCTGGAGAGAGGCACATCGGGAACGCAAAATTTCACACATTACTCCCATCCACATGAAGTTTATACAAGAATTGATCATATCTTCTTACCGCAGAGATCTTTAGCGCTTATGAGATCAGCTAAAAGTATTCCCATCTTGTGGTCTGATCATGATGGCTTGCTGCTAAAACTGGGCTCCCTGATCAGCAGACCATCAAAATATTCCTGGTCTCTTAATGAGTCCCTGTTATCAGATGATGCAATTGTTACCACTCTTAAGGAAGCGTTGCTTAATTACTTTGCAGTGAATGAAATCCCTGAGGTATCGGCAACGTTATGTTGGGAGGCCCATAAAGCTACGATTAGAGGGAAGCTGATTTAGGTGGTGGCTAGGAAGAAAAGAGATAGGAATGCATATATTGACAAGCTAGAAAAAGAATATCTTCAGGTTTCGGAGGCAGCTAAGCAGGATATGACTCCAGAATTGCGGGCCAAACTTCATAGAACGTCACAGGAGTTGAATCTGGCGCTAGCAGGAAGAGCAGAGAAAGCTTTGTGTTGGTTGAAGCATAAATATTATTGTAAAGCGAATAAACCAAGCTCACTAGCTAAGAGATTAAAAGCTCCACCACAAAGTTACTGCCCGATTAGATTAAAGGATGAGAGAGGGGTTGTCACAAGTAATCCAACTAAGGTAGTAAAATTGTTCAAACAACAGTTGCAGAAGTTGTACTCTAATCCTTCACTGCCAAGCTTGGAGACATTGGAGAGATTTTTTAGAGAAATCGACCTACCCAGCCTACCCGAAAATCTGAAAGAAATTTTAGATGACGAAATTCAGCAAAGGGAAGTTCAACAGATAGTGAAGAATTTGAAACTTAATAAGAAACCGGGCCCAGATGGCTTCTCAGCCTGTTATTATAAAAAGTTTAGTGAAGTGTTAACCCCTAAGCTGACTGCAATGTTTAACAATATCAGGAATGGGGGTACTTTTACAGGAGAGTCACTCAGGGCTTCTATCAGTATGATCCCAAAACCAGATACAGACCACTCTCTTTGGTCTAACTTTAGACCCATTTCCCTAATTAATTTGGACGTCAAAATCCTAGTTAAGGTGCTAGCGGACAGGCTCTCAGGATTCTTAACAAAACTGATAAATAATGACCAGGTGGGCTTTATACCGGGGCGACAGCCAGGGGACAATATTAGAAGGATTGTACAGTTGTCCCATATAGCAAGAGAGCGACAGATGCCAGCTATGCTATTGTCCCTAGCCATTAAGAAAGCATTTGATTCGGTCCCCTGGGAGTACCTGTTTTTCCTTTTGGAGAGATGAGGGTTCAGACCAGTATTTATTAATGTCTTAAAGACTCTCTACTCGTCCCCTTTGGCATATGTAAAGTATAGCGGATATTAAGTCTGAACCCTTTAAACTTTCTAGAGGGACAAGGCAGGGATGCCCGCTTTCCCCCCTCTTGTTCGCCCTGGTTGTGGAACCTCTGGCCCAATTGATTAGAAAATCGGAGAACATATCGGGTCTGGAAGTAGCGGGTAAGCACCACAAATTGTGTCTGTTTGCGGATGATGTCCTTTTATTTATTACAAAGCCAATGGTCTCTCTCCCTAATCTACTCCAAATTATGGGTAAGTTCGCGACTGTGTCTGGGCTTCAGGTGAACACAGCAAAATCCAAAGCGCTGAATATTACGATACCTAGGGAGTCCTGGACTCTAATTAAGACATCATTTGATTTTAGTTGGGAGAAAAAAAACATCAAATATCTTGGGATATATTTAACTGGCTCGTATGACTACCTGGCTTCAGCAAATTACACACCCCTCTTTCAGAAACTCTATAAGTTGTTAGAGCAATGGAAAGACTACAATGTGTCATGGCTGGGGAGGATTGCGGCAGTTAAAATGACGTTGTTGCCTAAGTTTCTGTATGTCGCCAGAGTCCTCCCAACTAGAGTCCCCCCACAAAAGCTAAAAGCATTACAAAGCAAGGTCATGTCCTTTGTCTGGGGTGGTAAGAGACCTAGGGTCCCCAAGGGGGTCATGCTTAGATCTAGGAAGGAGGGCAGGCTGGGGGTGCCAAATTTTGCAAAGTATTACCAAGCAGCTCAGATTGCACAACTACTTGCCCTCCATTCCACTTCAGATGTGCCAAGCTGGGTGCAGATTGAATCAGATGTATGCGTGCCAATTTCAGTGAATAACCTTTTGTGGATTACGCCTAAATTTAGACGGTTATTACAAAACCCCATAGTTCGACATTCGCTCCAAGTGTGGGATGATATTTAATACTCGGGCGGACTTGTGTCCCCGTACCTCCCTCTCCTTTCTTTGTGGAACAATCCAATGTTTCCCCCAGGGGCAGAGGACCCTGGTAGATTTAATACATGGAAGGAGGCGGGCATACGGCGAGTTTCAGATTTTCTGCATTCTTCAGAGGTCAGTACATTCCAACAGATGAGGGATAAGTTTCACCTGCCATCTAATGAGCTTTTTAGTTTTCTGCAAGTTCGACATTTTGTGAGATCCACGGTGGGGAATTGGCAGGAGCTAACTTTTTTTGAGACGCACTGCTGTAGGGATCCCAGAGGCAGAGGAGCAATCTCAGAGATATATCATAACTTGGCCTCAAGGGGTACGGATACATGCTCATCCTATACCAAAAATTGACACCATAGGCTCGATTCAGAGGCACATTCGTCTGGACTTCCGTAGCTGTCTGTGAAAGTTTTTGTGTGTGTTAGTCATTTTTTTTGGTTTTTACGTTCATTTTCCATTCGTACGAACGTTCGGGCGCTTTCGTATATGCGCTTTCGAAGAACGAAACTAAATCGGATCATTTGCGTTAGTTCGGATCATTTTCCCATCAAAATCTGATATTTTGCGTTCGTTCAGATAACTTACATTGTTGAGATGAGCTTGCGTCTGATTCAGAGAGCTGACTGCTGAGGGACCACCACCGTTTCATTTCCGATCCCCTTACGGGACCTTTGAGGCCTCGGATTGCTATTGTTGAACATGTTTTGTGGCTATGTGGAGGAGTCTGCGCGCCTTTAGCTCCAAGGCATTGCATGTATCAGCATGGCCAAGGCCATAAATTGTATATCAATGCATACATAAATCAATACATTTCATGTATGCCTTATAGATGCATTTTAATGCTGACCTTAATTAGTCCTTAGCATGTAAACCTTTATTTTCCCACACATCCATATAATTGCTATATTTTTTTTAGACTTATGTCCTTTGTGAATTATATTTGGATTGTTGAACTTGAATCTTAATTTGTTGTTGGAGTTATTGTTTTAGTTGGTTACCTTTGCTTTGTGTAATTATTTTATATTTGGTTGCAGGAACCGCAAGATGTGCCACTAGCACAACATACAAGCAGTGTTTGGTCCGGATATGCGATTCCTCAGTGTTCTTGCAGGGCATCCAGGGTCGTCCCATGATGCTTATATATTGCGGAGCTCTGGCTTATTTCGTCAGTTTGGGTAAGGAGAATTATCTGGTGGATGGCTCCTAGGTAAGTTTGCTCCCATTCCATCAATCCATTTTCACTGTATGGCTATGAATATAGTTGATGACTCATGTCTTAACCTATGGCTGTTTTTAGCCCTTGATGACATGTTAAACAATATTGTTGCTTAGAATGTGTATTTTATGTTAATATTTTTAAATTCTTTCAGGGGATTCTGGATATCCGCTCCTGCCCTTGCTCCTGATGCCCGTTCTTTGCCTGCAGAATGCGGGCCAGGAGTTCTATAATCGGGCCCTCTGCAAAACCCGGGCCGTTGTGGAGAGGGCCTTCGGGCTTTTGAAGTCCAGATTTTGGTGTTTGGACCATACAGGGGGGCACTGCAGTATGACCCCAACAAGGTTATACCAATAATTTAATTTACAATTTTTAACAGGGACCACACATGCCAGAGTGGCACAACTGAGTGTCAGGGTCCTTCAGTTGGTGGGCGAGATGCAGGAGCTGCGCGACTCGTTGGGGACCACAGATGAAGAATAATGTACTGTGGCCTTCCATTGCTATGCATTTAGTTTTTTACAGTTGTAAAACTTTTACATTTTGTAAATATTTTAATATTTTATATTTTATGAAGAAAAAAAATGTTACATTTTTCAAAAAAACATTTTCAAAAAAAGGCCAAACAAAAATGTAATTTGGTAATAAAAAATAAATAAATAAATAAAATAAAAGTTTCAGTGTCATTTCATTTCCAAAATACATTAACACAAAACTAATAGGCCCAGAAATATTTAGAGATGAATATTCACATGACCGTGAAGTGGTTTGGGTGAGTTTTAGGGGTCTAAAATGGAAGAAGAACCTAACCGCGAAGTGGTTTGGGTGAGTTTTAGGGGTAAAACATGGAAGATGTAGGAAAGCGCAAAGTGATTTAGCTAAGCATTGTAGCAGAAGTGAGTAAGCCAAATATGTAGGCGAGCACTTTAATGAGTTAAGTTTGTAGTGCGCAGGCGTAAGATTGTAAGGATTTTTGTCTGGACGATTATTTATTGAAAAAGGGAAACAGAATCTAACGGGAAACGTAAAGGATTTGTGGTAGGAGATGATGGAAAAGGGGCAAAAACGAAAGCCTACGTTGTAACATGAGAAAATGAAACGGAAAAGTGACGCTGGAAAATGACATCCTCGTACTCGTACTCTGCCGTACGAACGGACGAAAACTTTACAGAAGGATAGCAATACATGCATAGAATCACTCACACACTCATACGAGAGCGGGAACATTTAAAAAAAAAACAGATCGGCACAAAAACGAAAGTCTTTTTTTGTCTCTCTGAATCGAGCCTCATGAACTGGGTAGAGAGATGGATCAAGAAAAATGGCGGAGGATGTGGAATGCTTCCTTTGGTTGCTTGGCGTCTGTGACTTTAATCGAGGCTAACGTAAAACTAATGGCAAGATGGTATATGGTCCCAGAGAGAATGAAACACTTTTCCACTGAGTCCCAGGGGAACTGCTTCCAGGGATGCCTCTCACCGGGGTCGCACCGGCATGTGTGGTGGGATTGCCCAGTAGTTAGGGGATTTTGGTCAAGAATCTTTAGAGTTCAGAGACCCTTGGGTAGCTCTCCTCACTTTGTTTTACATACTAATTGACAAGCCAATTACTCGCCATCCCTACTGTATAGATAAGAAATTGCACTATGTACCTAATTCCAAACAAACTAATATGTACTAAACTCTGTTTTCAGGTGCGCTATGTTGTTTATGAGACTCACAATCTGTTAGGATAAAGAGAGTGATTGCTCTTATCCTTTTTAAGCTACTGTAGCATGTTGTGTTTCTCTTAAATATTGTTTGCACTGTGTACCTAATTCCAATTTCTTATCTATCACTGCATATACGGACTAGTCACCCGGACAGGCAGCAGCTATACTCACATTTTTACAGCGCTATTCATACCCTCTCATTTCTTCATCCCTACTGTATAAACTGTCCCAAAAAAACAGATCCTCACACTGAAAAAGCTTTTGGCGAAATGCGTCTGTGATAGAATAATTACCTTGCTACAAACTACTGAAGGGTAAAACTACCTTGCTACAAACTGAAGAAGGGTAATAACTTGCTACAAACTACAAGATATAAGGCTATTGAACCCATATTGCTACAAATTGAGGGCAACACCCCAAAAACGGACTCGAGTTGGAGGGCTACTATAAGAGCCTAAATCCCAACCAGAAATCCACTTAAGGACAATTGGCCGCATAGGCCCACAGATATATCCTATAGACAAAAGGAATGATATGCACTGTATTTTCACTTTTTGTATACCTGCATATGTATGTATGTTTTAAGATATGTAGACCAACTTGCGCTGAATAAATAAACAACTTAATTCGCAACACCTGATACAGTGAGTGACTTAGAGGCTTTTCAAGGACCTGCTGGCACCCTCTGGTCCGTCACCTGACACCACACAATCACTCGGCGACCCGAGGCGGCGACATTGGACCCAAGAACCCCCCCCCTTTTCACAAAAATAGGTTGCTGTTATTATTTTCCCTCACGCTTTCCTTCCAGCCTATATCCACTAATAGAAAGCATATAACCAATCGAGAGTTTGTTCCAGCCAGAGCCAGCACTTGGAAGTGCAGTCACATTGTAGCAGCTGTCTTGTAGCAACTAATGGGCAACCATGGTCGGTCTTTGGGGTGTGCAAGTTGTGCAGTTGCCTAGGGCACCATCCCAAACGCTCTGTAAGGGTGGCGCCATGAGACACAATTCAGACACCTCTTCAGAGAGAAAGCTCTCAGCTGGATACCCATTGTTTCTCTGACTTTTTTCCCTTTCTCTATTTCTGGCATTTGCTTTGCTTTTCTTCTTTGTTCCAGTTTATTTTCTTTTATTTATTTGTCTTTCATCCTTCTGATTTTTATTCCTATAAATTCTTGACATCCTCCATCTTTTACCTTCTCCATGTTATCTGCCTTTTCTACCTTCCTTTCATCTCTCTTTTTTTGTCACATTTACTCTCATCGCTCTCTCTTTTCTCCAATCTGTCTTACTTGCCATTGCTCAATCATTTTCACATTCCCCCTTCTCACTTTCATTTCTGCTTTCCTCTAGCCTTCCCTTTACCATATTTTCTATTTCCTTTATATTCCACATTCCCTCCTCACTCTTATCATATTCTTTCCATCTCCTGCTCTATTGACTCTTTTGACCTTCTTTATGTTTTCTTCTCTTTCTACTCTCTTTTATATTTTTTTTCATTCCTTCCTACCTTCACTCATGCTGTGTAATACCTTCCCTCCATATCTCTTGGCCACAATTGCTTCATCTCTCTCTTTTAACCTTCCAGCTTTCCCTTTGCTCCCCTTTTTCCATATTTCATTTCCTCTTCCTTTCATGGTATGCCCACTTCTATTTTCTTTTTTTTGCTCTATCTATCGCTTCCTGTGTTCCGGTTTTTATAAACAAAAAATATGTGAATGCATAAGGCTATGTTCACACCTGGACGGTTTGCGGCATGTGTTTTGCAGCAGGGTGGGGAACTCATCTAAAGTTTGGCTGAAAAGGGTAAAAGGTGTGGGGCTGCATTTTATTATCATTTCTATGGCCTGTATTTTTCATGCATTTTTTATAGTGTTTTGGGCCAGCAATAGACAAGCGCTGCCATTTTCTCCTCCATCCAGTCCAGGCCGTCCCGATATCTTCACGAATGGGTGTTCGCCCCTAGGGGGCGCTGACTGTAAGATCAAAGATGTAGCTCCTCCCAGCCCCCTATAAACGCAGCTGCCCGTCAATCATTCCCCAGTTGTTCATCTTGCAGTTTGGCTGCATAAGATCGTTACTCACTCTCTCTCAGAATCTGGCAGCAGAGCGGGGCCACCTAGCCTGTTGGCCGCTGCAGGACCCTATTCCAGTGGATCTCTCCTGACCCATCCTTGCCTCCCAGCCTCTGTCTGCTACAGGGATCCGTGACGGTCTGTGGCGTTCTGTCAGAGCACATGCTCTGGGCCGCAGACCTTCATATTAAAAGGTAGTCGCCACAGGCTTTATGGTTAGCTTGATGGGGAACCACAGTTATAGATTTTTATTTATATGCCCTCCCTGCCCACTTGCTTTATTCTGTGTGCTGCTGTGTTTGTGTGACTTGGAGTCTTGAGAGCTCCTCACTGTCTGCGCAGCGAGGAGTGGTCTCCGCTCTTCACTTGCTTACCTCCCTTCATTCCCCTGCCAGCTATGTTCGGGGCGAGCGCCGCACGCTGCGGATGTGCCCCGCGGGTCTCCTATCCGTGCCACCGTGTGCTGTCTCTTGCTGCGATGGGGGACGGGGGGGACCGCCGCCATGACAGGCGGCGCTCGTGCTAACCTGGCCGGATGAACCGCTGCGGGGGGGAATCATTCTCGAACTGCTGCGGTACGCGTGCGCGCGCTGCTGAGGCCTAGGTGCTGCAGGAGTCCAGGTTGGCAGTCTCTCCCTGCGTTGTGCGAGCATCTGGAAGTGATCCCTCTTTGAACTGGCGGTGTCGTGAGTCCCTATTTTTTTGTGCTTTTATGCTGATTGCATGTATCCCTATGTTTTTAATGTTCATGCTTGACAAGGGATCATGTTGAAATTGCTGTCTTCTCTTTTTATTTTTAGACCGTGGGCTAAGGTTGAGGGTTGTGGTTCCTCCCAGTCCCCATTATTAATTAGAGGGATCGGTTGTTAGGCTTAGGCCGTTAGTGTCTAGTAGCCTTATTGAATATTACTATTCACAATCACTATAATGGAGGCATCAGGAGAAAGTGAGCCGGGCACCCCATTTGGGCAGGACAGGTTCTGCCCCTTGTGCAGACGGAATCCACTGGGCGGATTCAGCACTATTTGTCCCACTTGCGCCAGAGGCATTGCTTTGTACCATGAACGGGCGGTCGCTCCTGACCCTAGCCCTGCGCTGCCATCAGTCTCTTCGAAGCCAGCAAGGGGGTCTCATGCTGATTTTGCGCACAGGCTGGCTAGTCTCGAGAAGCAGATCTCGTTGACAGCCCCTAAGAAGGCCTTGAGTAAGAATCGGCATCTGGAGCCGATTTACTTGGATGATGATTTCTATGATTTCTTGGGTTCTGCAGAGGGAGGTGAGTTGCCGGATGATTCACTCTCAGCGGAGGAGCTGCTTTCCGCTGGTGACGGCAGCATCTCTGGTTCCTCCTCGGACGAGGATTCTTTCCTCCTAGGATGATACGGAAAGTTTGCTCTCTTCTGTGTTTAATACCTTACACATTGTCCCTCACAGAGCGGCTAAGAGGAAGCAGGGTGATTTATTTCAGCCTGAGAGGCAGAGACGGGTCTTTCCTGATCAGCCTCATTTTTCTAACATGATTCTTAAGGAATGGGAAAGGCCCAAAAAAAAAGTCCCTAAGGGCCTGGATAGGCGGTATCCTTTCCCTGCTGAATTGGTTTGGTTATGGTCTCATCCTCCAGAGGTGGACCCTCCGGTGTCAGGCCTGTCCAATACCACTGTTATGCCATCACCTGACAATGCTTCATTACGTGACCCTGCAGACAAACGCATGGATCAGCTGGTCTGCCATGCTTTCACCTTTGCGGGTCTTCTCTTTCGCCCTGCATGTGCCTCGGCAATTGTTTCACTAGCCAACAGGAGAAAGGTTAGACACCTTGTGGCTAGGGCTAAAGCTCGCAAGCGGGCAGAGGAGTTTAAGAAACTCAAGGCCTGTTTGGATTTCATCGGCTTTGTTGTTACTGCCATGGATGATGTGGTCAGGCTCGGTGCCAGAATTTCGCCTTTGCTTGTAGCTTTACGCCGCTCACTGTGGTTGAAGCAGTGGTCGGCTGATGTGGCTGCCAAGAAGTCCCTCACAAGTCTACCTTTTGTGGGAAGCCGGCTGTTTAGGGAGCGACTGGACCTTTTGGTCAAGGATGGTAAGCTCCACCAGAGAAGAAAGCCTACTCGGTCCTTTCGGAATTCCTCCTCTTATCGGTCCTTCCGTGGAGGAAGAGGATCTTCATTTCCAGGTGCCTGCAGAGAGACCTAGGGCAGAGGTAGGTCCCGCAACCGGCCCAACCCCTCCTGGGGAGATAAGCCCAAACCCCCAGCCAAGCCTACTTAGGTATGCGGGGGCACCCTCACCCATACAGGTGGGGGGACGGCTTCTGCTGTTTGCTCAGATCTGGAGACGCCACGTCTCGGATCGGTGGATTCATGAGGTGGTGTCCTCCGGTTACAAGATAGAGCTGGCAGCCAGTCCCCCTTCGAAATTCCTATGTTCAACGATATCCTGAAACCCGCTAAAAGCTCAGGCTTTGAGACAAGCTGTTCAACACCTCCTGCGAATGGGTGTGACTTGCCCTGTGCCCCAGCAGGAACAGGGTCAGGGGTTCTACTCCAACCTGTTCACGGTTCTGAAGGGTCTCAACAAATTAGTAAAGGTCAGGCATTTCCGCATGGAAACTTTGCGGTCGGCGGTGAGATCGGCCCCACGGCTTCATGACCATGGTGGACATCAGGATCGCTTATCTGCACATCCCGATTTTCCAAGGACATCAGAAGTTCTTGAGGTTTGCACTGGAGGATCAACATTACCAGTTTGTAGCACTCCCATTCAGCATATCCTCAGCCCCCCGTGTGTTCACCGAGGTGCTGGCGGGTATCATGGCTATCCTGAGGAGTCAGGGTATTCGTGTGTTACCCTATCTGGACGACCTGCTGATTTCAGCCTGGTCCCTTTAGGAGGCCAAGAGCGATAGTCGGACGGTGCCGTCAACCCTGGAAATCTTTGGTTGGGTAATCAATTACCCCAAGTCATTTATCACGCCTTTAACAGTGAGATCCTTCCTGGGAATGACGATACACACCGCTCAGGTCAAGGTTTTTCTGCCACAGCAGAAGGTTTTGGGCCTCCAGACGCAAGTGCAGGCCTTGCTGACTTGTCAACAGCCGTCGGTACGTCTGTGGTTGAGATTGGTGGGCCTTATGGTGTCATGCTTTGAGGCAGTATCCTTCGCCCAATTTCATATGAGACCTCTACAATTGAATCTGTGGTCCCCAACGAATCGCGCAGCTCCTGCATCTCGCCCACCAACAGAAACACTGTGGCACTGATTTGTGCCAATCTCGCACGTGCGGTGTCTGTTAAAAAAATAAATTATTGTTCTGCAAATACATGTTTAACAGCTGTGGATGAAATGATTATTTGGTTGCAAGCTAACTCATGAGGCCATATGTCATTATGCTAAGGCATTTCTTAAAGGAAGAGGCCATATGTCATTATGCTAAGGACATTGACTATGGATGTAGGTTGATTGGTGATTATGTCATTGTCAACATACTCAAACTATTTACATTACAACTTACTTCGGTGGTGGGCGACCTCTGCTTGGGGGACTACCCTACGGTTTGGGGCCTGCCACTGCTGGGAATGTGAAGCTGTAGAGACATTTAAAATAGGCTCACTTATAATGTCTGATTCAACAGTAAGCAAATGACACTTAGAATGTGTGTGTGACATCACCCACCTTCTCCATGTTCCTACTGGGCATGATCTGCTGCAGTCTCTGCTCCAGATCCTTCACCCGCTACATATTAATCTAGAAAAAGAGATTAAGGGAATCAGCTTTGCTTTTAATAGCCTGTATGTGGGTGGGGTTACATTAAGAGTCACACACCAGAGGCTAATGGCTCCATCGTTTGGTACAACTCCCTGCCCACGCCGTGACGCCCCTCCTCTGTAGAAAGATCCAGTGCTGGTCTGACGCCGCTACAGAGGAGGGGTAGGAACTTGGCCCTGGAGATCCACCACCTTCACTTGCTGCTGCAGATTCATGCTGCACTGGCCGGCCTGTGCGCCTCCGGGTGGGTGTGATGCGATAGTTCATTTCCAACACTAGAAAAGAAAAGCATTTATAAATAAAGGCCTACCTTCTGTATTAGTTACATCTAGCATGCAATCGGTATGTACTTACTTGGGAAATGGAGAGCAAAAAATCGCCACACCCGGGGCATGTGGAGTCTTTTAAGGTCCGACCAGTGCTGCATGATCTGCATATGGGTGAAGGTGGTGTCCGTTTCCTGTTTGATGCGGGCCACGATGTCCAGGCCCACATTCCTCTTCTCGAATGCGTTGGGCAGGTAGCCGTACCTGCGCTGAAGCATAGTCTAAAAAACAAAAACAAAAAAAAAATAGTTGTTAGATCAAACAGCAAATATGTGTCACAATTAGATCAGTTGACTAAATGACATTCCTAAACACATTTCTTGCCATAAAATATCCTTCTAGATGCAAGTGAGTTTGTTCGCACATGTGCCCACTAACTTCTGTTTGGCACAGAGTTTTAAAAACTTTAAAAAACAACTGTTTCTTCCTGTGCTTCCTTAAGACCTAGGCATGCATTTAGATGGCAAATCAACGTCCTTACAATACACTTACAAGCATAATGAGCTCTTGTTGTTGGCGGGTGAAGATCGTGGGCGCCATCTTTCTTTTTGTCCGCAGCAGATAAGTAATGCCCCAGCGGTTTCCGGGTTCCGAACGGCCGGACGCACGCGTACGCATAAGCGTCATACCCAGTCATTAGAATTTAAAGGGTAATGGACACACAGCTCCTTCTCTTTGAGATTGTCAGCATGGCACCCAAAAAAGCGAGCGGAAAGCAAACAGCAGCAAAGGAGGCCAAGACCAAAGGACACAGTGGCATGAGGAGGATCCTCCAGACTGAGCACTCGGTCGCACAAATCACAAAGGTGCCTGAAACGCGGAGCAAAAGTGGCCACCACAAGGCGACATTGCCCACAAATCCCGGCCCATCCAAAACAGCAACCACAAGCAAGGAAGGATCCTCAAAGAAGAAGGCACCCACATCCAAGCAGCAAGGTATGACTACGTCCAAGGGGAAAAGTAAGCAGAGGGCCAGAAGCCCGAGCCCACCAAGAACAGCCTCTCCTGCTCCCCGCCCTACCACATCCCATGATAAACGGAGCACCAGTTCCAAGGGCACCAAGAAGCAGAGGGCCAGAAGCCCAAGCCCACCAAGCACACCCTCTCATGCTCCCCGCCCTACTACATCCCATGATAAACGGAGCACCAGTTCCAAGGCCACAAAGAAGCAGAGGGCCCGAAGCCCAAGCCCACCAAGAACACCCTCTCCTCCTCAGACACATTTGCCACCGGCACAGGTGAAAACCAGTGAGACCTATGCAACATCCACACCTGGAAGTTCAGTGCCCACCCAGGCAAGGACCCCCAGTCCTAATGCCAGTCCAGTCTTTTTCCAGCCACGTGACACCCGATTCATCACCACACAGCCAGCCCAGAATGTCCCCTGAATTGCCACCAAACAGAGATGAGCCAGAAGAACAACCATTAGGCCGAACATTGCGGCGAGGCCAGTTGAGCGGCCGGTTTGGGGAGGCACAAACCCTAGCCTTGGCAAGTGGCCTCACACTTCATTATGATGAGCTATTTGGGCGCCATTCCAAAGCAACCAGCAAAATGAGAAAGAACCAAATCTGGGAAGAGCTCATCAGACAGGTGAATGCAGCGGGGGACGAGAGGAAAGATGTGGAGCAGATATAGAGAAAAATATCTGACCTGAAGTATGCAGTGTGCTCGCATGTGCCCCAGGCAGCAGATTGAGAGACTGTCTTCTTCTGGGCTCTGTCAGTGTGGCAGGCAACACGGGAGCGCCGGGAACGGGTGAGTTTTTTTTTTTTTTTTTTTTTCACATTCGCCTGATAAGGCGCACGGACATTTTCCCCCCACTTTTGGGGAACAATAAGTGCACCTCATAGGGCGAAAAATACGGTATATAACCCCAGACAAATCCTCTGCTCTGCCCACAACCTCCTGACATTTACTCATACAATTATTTCCTCTCACTCTTGTCTTCTGGACTCCAACCCTCGGGAATGCACTTCCCCATACAGTTTTAACTTCCTTACCTTCCTAATGTGCTCTTAAAACTAACCTATTCAGGAGCATATTATGTGGCTTAAGCAAGCAACATCGCAGTGCCCACCATCAGTCCTGTTGTTAACGTCCCATAAAGTACATACTGTCATGCAAAGTACCTTCTGCCAGTGACCCAACCTCTCGTAGGGTCATTGTATTTCTTTAAATTTAACTCGCATTACTCTACTTCAGGGGTGCACAACCTTTTTGGGTCTAAGGGATATATTGCCTTATTGTTCCACTTCAAGGGGGCCGCAATAAAATGGGGTCAGCAAGAAGACAGTTTACTGCAGGAAACCAAAACCTTGCAGCATTGTAAATGCTTTCATGTATATGCAGAGGTGAGGAGATGTGGAGAGGAGTGAAGCAAGGAAAGGTGTAAGAGGTGAGGTAAGCATAGGTGAGGTGGAAAGAGGTGATTAGAGGTGGGTAGACAGAGGCGGGGTGAACAGAGGTAAGGATAGGTAAGGTGGGACAGAGAATATACACCATAACCATAACATAAATCGCAGACAGACCATTGATATCAAGCTCTTTCCCAACATCAAATATTTTGTCTGGAGTTGGGCTATAACTTGTTGACTGCTGCCAGGCTTTCCATGCACTGTACTAATGGTTTGGAAGCAGAGTTTGCAGCAATACCTATGAACACCCAAAATACAATGTACCCTACAACCTAATAACAACACGTGTGTCACCCACCTCTACAGTTTATTGGTGCCTCACTTCCTGCCTCAGGAATTAGCACTGCCTCTAGTAGTCAACAGTATTTACTGCAGACAAGGTAAGCTCAGTTTTCCAACTCCTTAACATTGAAAATTAGGCATATTTGTTTTACCCGGTGTGTACAGCACCACGGAGGATGAAGAGGAGATTCTTGCAGAAAGTGAGTTTTGTGTCTGGAGTGACTCATTCGATATGTTTAGTTATAAGTAGTGCTGCTGGCTGTTTGATTATCTTGGCTGTAGGCCATGTGTTGCAAAAGCATTACCGGGGTTTTACTTTAAAGTAATCAAAGTTGGTAAAAGTAAACTGGTTCGCAAGGTGAAAGGCACAGGTAAAGGAAGGAAGGGTGTTCCCAAATGTTGGCTTTAGAATATAAACACAGATAAGAAATGTAAGGAGGGGAAGAACTAAAACACAATGTTCCAATGCCTCTCCTTCATTAAAGTAGAAGGCAAGCCAAAACGTTTTTTCTTTTTTTTTCTTTTTCCTTAGTGTGGTGTGTGGTGAGCCTTTAGATAATAATACGTTTTTAATCGAGTCCCCACAGGCAAATATCTCCCTTGCTTTTTCTACTTTGTGTTTATGTGGCTCAAACAAATATGGCTCACAGAAAATTATATATATATATCCTACACATATATTGGTGCAGCCAGGAAGTAAAGAAACCAAACTTTCAATTTCTAAGGAGGCCCAGGTCAGGCTAAATATAATTGGCTAAAATGGACCAAATACCCCCTATTCAATAGTCTAAGGTAGAACAGTGCTTTCATAAAAAGGTATATACATGGCACATACAGACCAAATCTTGGCTGATTTTGCCCTATGACAATGTGCTGCATCATACTGGAAAGTCATTGTCCATCCCCAAATTGAGAAGCTGCTCATGGAGGATGTTAGATGCTGATCTTTATTCACATGAATGTTCTCAGGTGGCTCTAATGTTGGCATGACACAGGACTTATGATAGTGCTCACCTTTTCTTCTCCAAATAATCATTCTTCCACATGCCGAAATAGTCTGAAGGGAGCTTATTAGAAAAATAACTTTACCCCAGTGCTCTTCTGCCTGTGGAATGTCATAGATGTTGTTTTTGACACCAGGTCAGGCTCCAAGAGCTGTCACCTGTGTGTGTGGAGACACGCTGACACCTGCCTGCAGCCATTAAACTGATCCTGTAGCTGAACCCTCTTTAGGTCTAGTAAGTAACAGGTCATGGCTCTTGTTTGGGTGCGCTGAAGCTTTTTTTCAAATACGCTGAACCTCTCTCCTTGAAGATCTTCATGATCTGATAAATAGTTGATTTTGGGCCAATTTAACAAGCAGCAATTTCCTTGCCTGTAAAGCGGTTCTGGTGCAAAGCAATGGTGGATGCACTTGTTTTATTTACTGTAACCATGATAAATAGAAGATAATGATTGCAGGCACCAGTCTGTTCTTATAATTCAATCATGACAGAGTGATATCAAAAATCTCTAAATTGACCACAATCAGACCAGATTAGAGCAGAGGAAATGCCGGCTGCAATACAAAATGCATAGTTTTGACCGCCATAAAATTTCTCGTTTCTCGTATGATCATTGACATCTGCAAAAACAGAAATAACCCACAAATAGGATGTGAAGCCCACAGCACAAGCGCTCTCACGAACAATTGGTATAGCGAACAATTTAGACCCATTTGCATGCAATAATTGATCTGTGGAAATGCCCGAAATCAAGTGAAGAACAAGGATTCACTCGTTGGTCACCTAAACTTCATGACTCACATATGCGATCGCTTTAGCAATTTTTCTTTCACAAATCCTACCATGTAAATGTACCATTAGCCAATAGATTTAGTGCTAGAACTCTCACATATGAGTCATATGCTTGTTTACTGCTCAACAAATAGAAGATTTATCTGTTTGTGGAAAGAGTGGGAGAGTAAATTCATTTAACATTTCAAAATGCTGGGCTTTGAACTAAACAAGGACTTTAATTATGTGAATTGTTAGAGATCAATGTTCATAAATTCTTAGAGGTTTGGGAGTATTGGTCTTCCCCAAATCATTTGTACTCTACTAGCCATCTGACCCTCCTGTGACTCTCCCCTATTGGTTCTCTTCTTTTCCCTTTTCTCTCTTCCCTTCTGTTCTTTTAAAGTCTGGGCTCTTCACCTGCCATCAATATAGGTTTAATAATCATTTCTCAGACCTACTCAGAAGAAATAGATTCAAAAGATAATTATTCTGTGTATGTGAAACTTCACAATAAAATATTTTGAAAGAAATCAATAACTGAATACAAGGAGTGAGGTAACAGACTTTCCCAGAAATTCTATTACATTCATTCCCCTGCCCACACATACTTTAGTATATATGAACTCTGAAGCCACTAAACTCCACAATAATCCCTCTGATCATTTTCTATTTGTTCTCCATTTTCCATTCTATATTACTTAAGTGTGATAGCAGGATCACATGTGTATTTCTTTGCTGTTTTGTGTGTATACATGTGCAGCTTATATCTGAAGAAGAGACCTGCTATGTGTTTCAAATCCTTGTATTTTCGATGTACTAACTTTCCTATGTACTGGATTGATGGAGCTATACTGCCACCTAGTGGATTTCTTTTAAAAACTGCTCATGTGCTAGCATTATAGTGGACCAAAACTCACCCTACTCCCTTCCACAGGGGCATCCAGAACTGGGATGTCCTGCTCTGTGAAACCACCTGAGTTGCCCATTATTCTTACATTTTCCTAAAGCCTACAGCGCAAGAGTGACGGTTGCCGGCATCACTTCTCAGTTTTGCACAGCCCCGTCCGTCGCAAATGAATGGCTGTGCAGGGTCGCACACAGCTGAAGGGAGGCAAGTGATGCCGCGCACCACTCCCAAGTATGGTTAGGATTCCAGCAAAGGCTCTAACCACACTGTGGGCTCGAGGAGAGGTAAGCAAGCTCAGCAACCTGGGGGGTTTCACACAGCGGGGCACCCTAAACCAGGTCCACTTTAAACGGTAAATCCACTTTTGACGTCCTTTAAAAATGTTCCATTATTGTGTGTCAAAATGATGTTCTCAAGGTGCTCAAGGTCACACCCTCCACTTCCCGATATTCATGACACTTGGGACATCTAATAGCAGTGTCTATAATGGGTGGGGATCCCAAAGGAATAATGCATAACTTAAATTACTGCAGCTTGCAGAACTTTGCGGCCAAAAACAGCATCCGCTGAGGCCTGCACATCAACCTTGTAAAACTTAAAAAGTATGCACAGAAGACCAAGTCGCAGCCTTGCAGACTTGTTCAACACAAGCCTGGTGCAGAAAAGCCCAGGAAGCTCCAATAGCACGAGTAGAATGAGCGGCGACACGAAAAGGGGGAACTTTCCCCTTCGCCATATAGGCCCCAATGATAGCCTGACGTATCCACTTACTAAGGGAAGATTTGGCAGGAGCAAAACCCTTCTTGGGCCTAGAAGGCACAACAAAAAAGGCATCCATCTTGCGGAAGGCCGAGGTAGTAACTAAATAATACTTAATAACACAACGAACTACATCCAAAAATGTAAGACCCTTTCCTTGTCATTACTAGGTTTAGGACACAAGGAAGGAAGAACTATATCCTGATTTAGGTGGAAAGCAGACACCACCTTAGGAAGGAAATCAGGTTTAAAACGGAAAACAACCTTATCTTGATGCCTCTCAAAATAAGGGGCTTGAATAGACAAAGCTGCCCGTTCAGAAACTCGGCGGACAGAAGTAATAGCAACCAAAAAGGCAACCTTCTGAGTAAGAATAGGAAGAGGAATATCCTGCAATGGCTCAAAGGGAGCAGCTTGCATAGCCGAAAGCACCAAATTAAGATCCCAAACAGGAAGTAAAGGCTTTCTGGGAGGCCGCACATGCACGACTCCTTGGAAAAAGGTCTTAACCAAAGGATGAAGAGCAAACAATCTTTGAAAGGGCAAGTCTCTGCCTTGGCAATTTTATTTCAAAGTACTAATCTGTAATCCCATATTCAGACCTCGTTGCAGATATTCCAGAATTCTAGGAATAGAAAATACTCTACAGGGCAAAGCCCTGGATTCACACCAATCAATATAGGACCTCCAAGTCCTGTAATAAATGACAGAGGAAGACTTCTTCCTAGCTCTAATAAGAGTCTGAATAACCACATCAGAAAGACCTTCTTTCAAGATGGAGACTTCAGCAGCCATGCCGTCAAAGCCAGCGTTTGTAAATTGGGTTAACAAAGTTGACCCTGAGTGATGAGATCTGGAAGATGAGGCAGATGGACACGATCCACTGCCAGCCTTACGACGTCTGTGTACCACAGACGTCTTGGCCACCTTGGCGCCACCAGAATTGCTGACATCTCCTCCAGTGCTAGCTTGCGCACCACCTTGCTGATCATGGAGAATGGGGGAAACAGATATAGGAACCCCAGATCCTTCCAGGCCAGAGACATGGCATCCGCTGCCACTGCCAGAGGATCCTGGGATAGAGACACAAAAGCTGGCAGCTTGTGATTGTGACGAGAAGCAAACAGGTCCAACTGTGGAGTCCCCCACTTGTGACAGAGGAACTAAAAGACCCTTGGATTGAGAGACCATTCTCCCTGGCGAGAACATTCCCTGCTCAGGGAGGCTCAGGGAATGTGCCTCCACATTCTCTATCCCCGGAATGTAAACTGCTGATATGCAGGGAACATTGATCTCTGCCCACTGAAGAATCAGAGACAATTCCCGGAGGGCACCCCAGCTCTCTTCAGCTCTCTTGGTAAGGACCTCAACCCCCAATCTCCGCAGCCAGCTTCACCTATAGGAGCCCCCGCTTGCCGAGACGCAGAACACGCCTGCTCGGGATCGGTTGCCCCCAGGACTTGATGGCTCAAAGGATGAAACCTTACTGAAAAGAGGACTGGAGAACCCGCGGCTGGAAGTGGAATTGGGTAGCCCGATCTTGAGCGTAAGACTGAAGTCCGAGGACTGAGAGGAGAGTAGAACAAGGATGGTCAAGGCAGGCAAGGTCGGCAACTGGAGTGGAGATCGAGGATGGTCAAACAGGCAAAGGTCGGCAACTGGAATGGAGATCGAGGATGGTCAAACAGGCAAAGGTCGGCAACTGGAGTGGAGATCGAGGATGGTCAAACAGGCAAAGGTCGGCAACTGGAGTGGAGATCGAGGATGGTCAAACAGGCAAAGGTCGGCAACTGGAGTGGAGATCGAGGATGGTCAAACAGGCAAAGGTCGGCAACTGGAGTCAGGATCAATATCAAGGATAAACAACTACTAAGGGTCTAGGCGCTATAACAGGCAATGACAAACTGACTGGGGTGAAGTTATATAGGGAACAGACATAATTGGCCCTGGAGAGTAAGTGTGGTGATTGGTGCAACTAGGAACTTCAAACAGATTGGACACATAGGGCGTACCGCCCAGAACACAAAGGTCGGCAACTGGAGTGGAGATCGAGGATGGTCAAACAGGCAAAGGTCGGCAACTGGAATGGAGATCGAGGATGGTCAAACAGGCAAAGGTCGGCAACTGGAGTGGAGATCGAGGATGGTCAAACAGGCAAAGGTCGGCAACTGGAGTGGAGATCGAGGATGGTCAAACAGGCAAAGGTCGGCAACTGGAATGGAGATCGAGGATGGTCAAACAGGCAAAGGTCGGCAACTGGAGTGGAGATCGAGGATGGTCAAACAGGCAAAGGTTGGCAACTGGAGTGGAGATCGAGGATGGTCAAACAGGCAAAGGTCGGCAACTGGAGTGGAGATCGAGGATGGTCAAACAGGCAAAGGTTGGCAACTGGAGTCAGGATCAATATCAAGGATAAACAACTACTAAGGGTCTAGGCGCTATAACAGGCAATGACAAACTGACTGGGGTGAAGTTATATAGGGAACAGACATAATTGGCCCTGGAGAGTAAGTGTGGTGATTGGTGCAACTAGGAACTTCAAACAGATTGGACACATAGGGCGTACCGCCCAGAACACAAGGACAGCTGATTGGCCCAGTCCCAGTGGGGCAGTCTCACTAGTGCAGCTGGGGCTTTAATTATTATTTAAGCTGCTCTCAGCGCGGCCGCCAGAGGGTATAACTACCGCGTGCTCGCGCGCGTGCACGGGAACAGGAGCCGGGGACGCCAGCCGCAGACGAACGAGGGGCACGCGCGTCAGACGGAAGGGAGGCCGCCGTCCGCCGTGGCCGCCGAACGGAGAGCCACGTGGCGGGACGGGGAGCGCCGCAGGAACGGGGCACAGGTGAGCGACTACTGACATTACCCCCCCCCCTCACGAGGGGCCTCCGGATCCTCACCAGGCTTTTCCGGATTGTCACGGTGAAATTTCCTTACCAGAGCCCTGGCGTGAACATCCTTAGAAGAAACCCGACATCTCTCCTCAGGACCATAACCAACCCAATCAATTAAATACTGTATAGTATTACGTACTCTACGGGAATCCAAAATCTTGTTTACTTCATACTCTTGTGCATTATCTACTAAAACCGGAGGAGGACCAACAGGAGAGGAGTTTTTAGCAGGCTTCAATAGTGAAACATGAAATGAGTCGGAGATCTTCATAGTAGGAGGGAGCCGAACCTTATAGGTAACATTATTAAGTTTCCTGATAATAGGGTAAGGACCAATAAATTTAGGACCCAATTTATAAGAAGGCTGACGGAGAGCGATATTCCTAGTGGAAACCCAAACAAGGTCTCACACTGAAGGATAGGTTCCTGAGACCTGTGACGATCAGCAAATTTTTTATATTTAACGCACATAGTTTCTACATTTTCCTTGACACGTGCCCAAACCTCTTTCCATTTCTGAAGCCACTCTTCTAAGACCGGAAAATCAGAGGGTGCTGCAGAAAAAGAAGAAGCTTTAGGATGCTTTCCATAATTACAAAAGAACGGGGATATTTTGGTACTGTCACTCGGCGCATTATTATACGCGAACTCGGCAAAGTCAATAAATTCCGACCACTGCTCCTGAGTGTCAGAGATGTAACATCTTAAATATTGTTCTAGGCTCTGATTCGTTCTTTCAGTCTGCCCATTAGACTGGGGATGATACGCGGAGGATAAAGAAACCTGAATCCCCAAACGTGAACAAAAATTTTTCCAAAATCGTGATATAAATTGCACACCCCGTTCGGAAACAATATTAACTGGAATACCATGAAGACGAAAAATATGCGAGATGAACAAGCGCGAAAGTTCAGGAGCCGAGGGTAGCTTGGGTAAAGCAATAAAATGAGCCATCTTACTGAATCTATCGACGACTACCTAAATCACAGTGTTCCCATGCGAAAGAGGTAAATCAACAATAAAGTCCATCGAGATGTGAGACCATGGTTCTTTAGGGATTTCAAGCGGAATCAGATACCCACTAGGGGCCTTGTGTACCCCTTTACTTCGTGCACAAACAGGACATGCGTCGATAAGGGTAGTGATATCACGTCTCATAGAAGGCCACCATACATGACGTCCTACTGGTACATTTACGGATGATTCATCTTGGAACGGCGCCAAAACATTAGAAAGATCAGGGAGTAGGGCCCCGACCACACAACCTGCAGGTAAAATAGGTTCACCAGTATCTCCTCGATCTTTACACTCGCCGAACATACGCGACAGAGCATCGGCTTTAGTATTTTTTATGCCCGGCTTAAAAGTAATAATAAAATTGAAACGTGAAAAAAATAATGCCCAACGAGCCTGTCGAGAATTCAACCTCTTGGCGGAGCCTATATACTCGAGATTTTTATGATCGGTATATACAGTGATAGGATGTAGAGAACCCTCCAACCAGTGACGCCATTCATCAAATGCCAGTTTAATAGCTAATAGTTCCCTATTGCCAACGTCATAATTTTGTTCCGCGGTATTAAATTTCCGAGAAAAATAGGCACATGGATGCATACGTTCAGGAAATCCAGAGAATTGCGATAAAACAGCTCCAACACCTAATTCAGACGCATCAACCTCAACAACAAAAGGTCTGTTGATATCAGGGTGCACTAAAACTGGCGCCGAAGTAAAAGCCTGTTTTAGGACACCAAAAGCTTCAATAGCTGATGGTGACCAGTTAACAGTGAACGCGGCTTTGCGGGTGAGATTGGTGAGAGGAGCAATGATACTAGAAAAACCCTTGATAAAACGTCGATAGAAATTAGCAAACCCTAGAAAGCGTTGTAATTCCTTTAAGGATCTAGGTTGTACCCAATCCCGCACCGCCGAAACCTTTCCCGCATCCATCTCCAACCCCTGACTAGAAATAATATACCCTAAGAAGGGAACGGAGGTAACTTCAAACATACATTTAGAGATTTTAGCGTATAGATTATTTTCCCTCAATTTCTGAAGGACCAGTTTTACATGTTGCCTGTGTTCAAAAAGGTTCTTGGAGAAAATGAGGATGTCATCCAAATAAACCACTACGAAGATACCCAAATAGTCACGAAACACGTCATTAACAAAGTCTTGAAAGACCGCAGGAGCATTGCAAAGGCCGAAAGGCATGACTAAATATTCGTAATGACCATCTTTAACATTGAAAGCCGTCTTCCATTCATCCCCTTGTCGTATACGGATCAGGTTGTAGGCCCCCTTTAGATCTAGTTTAGAAAAAATCCGAGCCCCCACTACCTGATTGAATAAATCACCTATTAAGGGAAGAGGATAACGATTTTTAACGGTGATCTTATTCAAGGCTCTATAATCTATGCAAGGCCTTAATCCCCCATCCTTCTTCTCAACAAAAAAGAAGCCGGCACCCGCCGGTGATGTTGACGGGCGGATAAAGCCTTTACTCAGATTTTCCAAAATATATTCCTTCATAGCCTGCTCTTCTGCTCGATTCAGATTATAAATTTTCCCCCTAGGAGGAATAGTTCCCGGAAGTAAGTCGATGGGACAGTCATAGGGTCTGTGTGGGGGAAGATTATCAGCGGATCGCTCAGAAAAGACATATGCCCAATCTGTATAAGGCAGAGGTAATTCCTGGGGCAAAATCTGAACACTCCTAAGGACAGTGGAGAAGCAATGTGCCTTGCAATAATTACTCCACTTCACCAGATCACCAGACTGCCAGTTAAATATGGGGTTATGGAGCTTTAGCCATGGGTATCCCAAAACTACTGGTGTTTCCGGACAATCAAACACCAGAAATTCTATGAGTTCAGAATGGGATGAGCCCACCACCAATTTGAGAGGAGGGGTCTTGTGACTGACCGGTCCTCCCTGGATAGCCTTCCCATTTATTGCCAAAACCTGGAGAGACTTTTCAAGAGGTACCAGTGGAACTCCCAGGATGGAGATTATGTTCCGATCCAGGAAGTTACCTGCAGCTCCACTATCGACAAAAGCAGATACTGCCTGTTTGGAAAGACCCCAGAAAAGCTCTGTAGGGATTAACATCTTATCATGGTGAGAGTAATGCTTCAACCCACCTAGGTCAGTACCCTCTTCCTGACCTAGGCGAGAAAGTTTCCCGCCGGATACCCCTTGTTTGGACAAGACCTGGCAAAATGTCCCGGGGACCCACAATAGAGACAAAGACCCAAAGACCGTCTTCGTTGTTTCTCATCCTGAGAAAGACGGGCCCTGCCAACCTGCATTGGCTCCTCTTGAGAGGGGGAGGAGGAGTTTACCCCACCAGGAGTTGAAGGGTTGGGAGTTTGTGAAGGTCTAAAGGGAGTGGTAACCCTAACCCTTTCCCTGGCTCTCTCCCTAAGACGTCTATCGATCCTGATGGAGACCTGCATTAGTTGATCCAAATCTTTTGGAGTGGGAAAATTGACCAAGGCATCTTTAATATTTTCAGAAAGCCCCATACGAAATTGGCTACATAGGGCAGGATCATTCCAAGTAGAGTCCACTGCCCAGCGGCGGAACTCAGCGCTGTAGTCCTCGGCGGAAGTCCAGCCCTGCTTCAGGGCCCGAAGCCTGTTTTCTGCCGTGGACTGACGATCTGGATCCGCATAAAGCACTACTATTGCAGAGAAAAAGGATGTAACGGAGTGTAAGGCAGGATCTTCAGGAGGCAAGCTTAAAGCCCATGACTGAGGGTCTCCTTGTAACAGAGAAATAATTAACCCCACCCGTTGAGTTTCTGTGCCAGAAGATAAAGGCCGCAGCCTAAAATAGAGTTCACATGAATTCTTGAAGTTCGAAAAGCCAGCCCGGTCTCCAAAGAATTTCTCTGGTAAAGGAACCTTTGGTTCAGGAATATGAGGTGGTACAGCGGGTGTAGTAATCTGACGGGTTTCTTGATTGGCCACTCTCTGGGCAAGTTGATTGATAGCAGTGGCCATCGCCTGCACTTGCTGTACCAGGTCTTCCATATTCAATCGGGCCTGTTATAATGTCACGCTCCGGGTACCGCAATTAACCACTTGGATAACTTCAGCTCTCTTAGTAAGGACCTCAACCCCCAATCTCCGCAGCCAGCTTCACCTATAGGAGCCCCCGCTTGCCGAGACGCAGAACACGCCTGCTCGGGATCGGTTGCCCCCAGGACTTGATGGCTCAAAGGATGAAACCTTACTGAAAAGAGGACTGGAGAACCCGCGGCTGGAAGTGGAATTGGGTAGCCCGATCTTGAGTGTAAGACTGAAGTCCGAGGACTGAGAGGAGAGTACAACAAGGATGGTCAAGGCAGGCAAGGTCGGCAACTGGAGTGGAGATCGAGGATGGTCAAACAGGCAAAGGTCGGCAACTGGAGTGGAGATCGAGGATGGTCAAACAGGCAAAGGTCGGCAACTGGAATGGAGATCGAGGATGGTCAAACAGGCAAAGGTCGGCAACTGGAGTGGAGATCGAGGATGGTCAAACAGGCAAAGGTCGGCAACTGGAGTCAGGATCAATATCAAGGATAAACAACTACTAAGGGTCTAGGCGCTATAACAGGCAATGACAAACTGACTGGGGTGAAGTTATATAGGGAACAGACATAATTGGCCCTGGAGAGTAAGTGTGGTGATTGGTGCAACTAGGAACTTCAAACAGATTGGACACATAGGGCGTACCGCCCAGAACACAAAGACAGCTGATTGGCCCAGTCCCAGTGGGGCAGTCCCACTAGTGCAGCTGGGGCTTTAATTATTATTTAAGCTTCCTCCGGCGGCCGCGCTGAGAGCAGCGTCGCCGGAGGGTATAACTACCGCGTGCTTGCGCGCGTGCACGGGGACAGGAGCCGGGGACGCCAGCCGCAGACGAACGAGGCACGCGCTCGCCAGACGGAAGGGAGGCCACCGCCCGCCGCGGCCGCCGAACGGAGAGCCGCGCGGCGGGATGGGGAGCACCGCAGGAACGGGGCACAGGTGAGCGACTACTGACACCACCCATGAGCAGAGTATCTTTTAAAAATACAGTCTCTCTATAAATTAATTAAATATTAATGCATGGATGGCCATTGTATGCTTGCGCACACATAGGAATTTGTCCTCCACATTTAACCCATCCGTGCAGTGAGTGTACACATGCCCAAAGTGGTGGGCACAGGTGGTGATGACCAACGCTTAACAGTATCAGCTGGGAAGGGATATTTCTTGTCCCAGCCCAAGGGAATGCCAGGAAGCCGCGCAGGCTTCTCCCATTCTTTAAGAATAATTTCATCAAAATGCTTTTGATTTGGAAATTCTAAACGAGGTTTAGAGACTCCAAAGAATTCCCCTTTTTGAGGAGGGACTACTTCATGAGGAGTAATAACCAAAACCTCAAATAACTGAGCAAGAGCTTTTGGGGTATCCACAACACTTGCTTCACCCTGCTCAATCTCAGTACCAAACAAGCAATTCACAATTGTCTGACTCCCTTGCCGGAGCGGCATGGGTCAAGTGCTTTCTTTTAGCTGAGGCCTTCTTAGGCACAGAGGTAGACATTAATCTTTCAAGATGAGCCAATCTGGCACATAAATCAGCATGCGACTCACCACCCATGACAATATCATTGGGGGTACGGACAAGACATGGCGGAGTAGGAGATGAGGCATTAGCCGCAGGCCCTGAAGCCTGTGCAGTCTGTGCAGAGGGAATTGCATGTCCATTATCCTGGGATGCCTCCATATGGTGTTTAGTATTATACTATAATTGATTATAGTCGTCAAGTATATATGGGATTTACGCAATTGCTACCCGGGATGCCCCTTTAAATAGTCCCAAGTGGGAGGATTGAAACACAAATGGACCCCCAAATAAGGGCTTTTTTTTTTTTTTTATATATAGACCAGGAGAAACCCCTTTTTAAATAAGGAGTTTCTACCTACAGAGAAAACAAAAAAACAGTCACCAAATGCACACAATATAAATAAATGACAGAAACAAACTACCTTTACTACTCACTGTACTCACAGCCCATGCAATAAACTCACATCATGAGGTAAGGCCCCAGGGAAGCAGGAAACAGCCTGTTAAAAAAATAAAAATAAAAAATGACAGTTACTCACCTCCGCTCCCGCCGACGCCCGCCGCCTCCTCTTCATGGGGGGGGGGGGGGGGCTCCGATTACCCCCCCCCCCCGGGTCTTCTGTCTTCTGGAGGGGGGCATAACAGCCCTCCCTCCGTCGCATCTTCCGATGGCGGCCGCCATCTTGGATTTTAATGATGTCACCGCCGGGTGTCATCGGGGCACCCGGCAGTTCTACTGTCAGATGCCGGTGACGGCTGGGCAGAGAAGGAGGGAGGTAGGCGATCATCCGATCGCCTGCCTCCCCCCTTCTCTGCCCAGCTGTCACCTGCATCAGATCGCCGCGGGACACTGCATCTGAACATCGGAGGTGAGTAAAGTTAAATTTTTATTTTTTTTCTAATAAACTATTACAAAAACCTGTGTCTGTGTTTATTTTTTTATACTGTTAACCCTTTGTGAACTGGTAAGGGGTCCATGTGACCCCTTATACCAGTTCACAGGGCTCGGGGGTCTGGCAAGTCACCTGCGCAAGCGGGTGGCTTGCCATTAACCCCTGGCACCCCCATTACCTGCCTCCCCAAAGGCCAGGGGGGGGGCAGAAGAGCCCGGGCCCACATAGGCTATGTGGGCTCGTAGGCTGCAGGGTGGGGGGGCCACAAAAGCTAGCCCCCCCACTCTGTGCCTACAAGCCCCCATAGCTGGTCCCGGGCTGGTTACTTTGGGTAAGGGGGACCCCACGTCAATTTTTGTTTTGATTTTTAAGGGTTTTTAACCCTTAAAAAAAAAAAAAAAAAAATGGGGTCCGCCCCCCCTGGGAGGGGGGACCCTATGTCATTTTTTTTTTGATTAACCCTTTGTGTTCTGTCATCCAGCAGCTATAAAAGGCTTCTAGCAAGTGAGCAGAAGCCAGTGATCGCCGAGGGACAGAGTGCTCCAGGATGGATGGGAGGTGAGTACAGTGTAAAAAAAAAATTAAAATTAATAAAATATTTTTTTCTCTGCTTGTGTCTGTGTGATTATTTACTTTTAACCCCTTGTGAACTGGTAAGGGGTCCATGACCCCTATACCAGTTCACAAGGCTGGGGGGATGGCAAGCCACCTGCGCTAGCGGGTGGCTTGCCATTAACCCCTGGCACCCCCATTACCTGCCTCCCCAAAGGCCAGGGGGGGGGCAGAAGAGCCCGGGCCCACATAGGCTATGTGGGCTCGTGGGCTGCAGGGTGGGGGGGCCACAAAAGCTGGCCCCCCCACTATGTGCCTACAAGCCCCCATAGCTGGTCCCGGACTGGTTACTTTGGGTAAGGGGGACCCCACGTCAATTTTTGTTTTGATTTTTAAGGGTTTTTAACCCTTAAAAATAAAAAAAAAATGGGGTCTCCCTCCCCTGGGAGGGGGGACCCTATGTCATTTTTTTTCTCGATTTAACCCTTTGTAGTGTGGATGGTAGTTGTATTTTTTTTGTGAATGTTATAAAATACTTGTTTCAGTTAGAGGGGTCTCCTGGGCAGGAACAGGGGGCTACCGATAAATATGTGGTACCGTTCTAATCGGTAGAAATGGGGCTTTCACATGCAATATGATTTTCCTTAATAAAATACATTTTTTATTTAAAATAAAGGAGTCAATTTTCTAAAAAAAAATTTTATTTATTTATTTTTTTTTTTTTACTTAATAATATTGTAAAAAAAAAAATAAAAAAATTTACAAACAAGACATTTCATGTTAAAGCCTAAACTCTGCTGCAAAAAAATATATATATAATTTTCCTGAAAGTTCCAGCAAAAATGGCGCAAAACATGGCGCAAAACATGACGCAAAATGGGGAAAAATGACCTGTCAACAGAGGGTGACAAAATCTCAAGTAGGCTGGCAATTAAAAGGGTTAATAGTACCTATGCATGTTGGGTATTGTTCTGTTCGGGGGACCTTGCGCTTTCAGACTTAGCTTGTTTTTTCTGGTTTGCATATTTATATTTTAGGAAAAGGTGTTTTTTATTCAGCTTTTTTATAAATTTTTTAGGGAAACCCTGCGCAACCAAAGAATTCTTTGAGGTAATAATTCCAGAAAGATGAGCCCACTAGAACAAGCTGGGTACCCTTAGAAAGCTTAACGTGTGTACTTTCAGGGAATATATGGTTTATGGGGGATATTCCAAATGTCAAGGGTTGTTTTGGTTGAAAAATCGCAAGGTGCGCACTTTGTCTGCAGAGCTGAAATTTTCAAGTAAAATTACCGTTACGCACATGCTTTACTTTGGGGTGTTTGGCAACTCTTCCCTTGACAGTAGCTATGCATGTTGGGTTCTGTTCGGGGGATGTTGCGTTTTCAGATTAAACTTGTTTTTTCTTGTTTGTATATAGTTTTTTTAGGAAAATGTGGCTTTGATTCTGCTTTTTTATCCTTTTTTTAGGGAAACTCTTTGCAACCAAAGAATCCATTGAGGGATTACTTCCAGAAAACTATGGCCACATCAACAAGCCTGGTACGCCTAGAAAGCCTGAGGTGTGTACTTCCAGAGAATATATAGTTTGTTGGGGGTATTTCAAATGTAAAGGGTTGTTTTTCTGGAAAAACTGCAAGGTGCGCATATTGCGTAGCATAGTTGTATTTTATCTGAAAATCCCCTAAAGCGCTGTTTCAGTTTGGGGGAGTCTCCTGGGCAGGAAAGGGTGTCTACCTATACATATGTGGTACCGCTGTAACCGGGAGAAATTGGGATTTCACACGCAATAAGATTTCATTGACAAACTTACATTTTTTATTACAAAAAAAACTACAATATGTAAAAATTATTATTTTTTTTTTTTTTGCACATATTTCACCCAAAAATATTAAGAATACACCTAACAAATGACAAACAAGACATTTCATGTTAAAGCCCAGACTCTGCTGAAAAAAACAATATATCATTTTCCTGGGAAATCCCTGGAAATCCCTTCAAAAATCACATTTGAACATGGGGAGTGCAAAATAGTGTAAAATGGTCTGGCAACAGAGTGTGACAAAAACTCCAGGTAGGCTGGCACTTAAAGGGTTAATAGGTAAGCAAAAAATGCTGCCTAGACAGAGATAGGAAAATCTAAATAAAACATTTCCTATTAAATATTATAGTAAAACATACATAATAAAAAATAAGAAATAAAGACTTATATTATATATCTCTTTTTTTTTTTGTGTGCATGGTGACAAATAAGCCCAAATAACGCCCCCCCCATTCCCCCCTCCTTTTTACCCAGCAGGGTTAAAGGAGAACTAAGGGGAGGGGATAGAAAAGCACCCATAAGGCACAAGGGGATTATAAAGGGACAGGGGAATCCCATGCCGGGAACACCAACCCGGAAGCCGCCTACCCACATTTAGGTCTCACGGAGGAGTAATACTCCTGTATACACCAGAAGGTGTATGTATCTACCTTTGCCTGAACCACACAGCCAGGGCTGGGAGGCATACAATATAACCAAACAGGTTTAAAGAGTTTCAGACAGAAATAGAGAAAAAAAGGGCCGGGGCAAACCCGGCTACCTGCAGCTTGAAGGAGAGTCATCTTCTGAATGCTTCGCCGACTGCAGAGACAAAAAGACTGAGGAATAGTGGGAGGAACCCAGTACTTATGGACCAGGAGGGGCTCCTTTTTTCCATGTCATCTCTGCAAGATTGCCCTCTACAGGCCGGGTTCCCAAGTGTCATGAATATTGGGAAGTGGGGGTGTGACATACTAGGAATATAACTATACCAAAAGAATCTCTTCTGTTCTTCTATTCCGCAGGACCCTCCATAATATTAAATTATTTTGTTGACAAAACTACTACTACTACTGCTATTAAAGTCAAACTCCCTTTTTGATTTTTGGTGTTCTGACTTATTGTTTTCCTCTTGTAAAATAAACATGTGTTAGGATTGTACCCCCATACCTGAATTTAATTATTAGCATGTAGTTTACATGTTTCTTAGATTCCTCTGGCTCTGTGTTGCTAACGTGGGAGTGACCACCACCAGTAACCCCTTAGCTACTGAAAAACAAGATTGTGAACCCCTTATATAAGGAGGCTGAATTAGAGCAGAAGGGGTTAAGCCTATGAGTTTGGGAATTTGGAGCGTTGTCTCTGCCTCCGCCAATCAGATGATTAGCAAGCCAGAGTCAGGAAGTCTCACACAGTTCCTGTACATAGCTAAGGTAAACACATTGTTGCTAGAGAACAACAGATAAGAATAACAGATAAGCTCAGCACCTGGAAGACATCATTTGGCACACAATAATGGACTGAAAGTGCAATTACTCTGACACACCAGAAGCCGGCGACTAAATCTGAAACAGAAACAAGTGTAGAGTTACTAACATAATGTGAGCTTGTGAAAATAAAGTATTGTATATGAAAAAATAGATATTAGTGCTGAAAAATCTTTTTTTGGGAGTTTGTGAGACAGTCATTGCATGTTGGATATGGTCAGAGTACCAAGTTGGACAATAGAACAGCTGTTTCACCATGAGGCCAGGGGTGTACCTAAATGGGGGCAGAAGTAGAGAATGCATCGGGCCCATGAGGTCAGGGGGGCCCACCATTGTTTTCTTGCTACTCCACCTTTTTATTAGGGGTGGTGCTCACCTGGCATCCTTTACAGAAACAAAGCACCCTTCATATTGGCTGTTTCAGTGGTAAAGTGATTGTCCAGGTACACTTAAAATTATTCCAGTTGTGCACACGTGGAAATGTTCTAATTGTTTTTCTTTTTTCAAAACAAAGCTATATTGCCAGAGAATTTTTAAATTAGAATGTCACCTTGGGCTGTTCTGTGCTGGGAGTGGCGGGGCTGAGTGATGCAAGCACATTGTGAGCATTGCATTGAAGTGAGCTGAGACTTATTCTAGCCTATCACTAACAAAGGGGGTGATAAATTAATTGAATTGGTGGTCCAGATCAGGAGGAGGTGCTGCAGGCAGAGGAAGAAGAAATGACCCCTCATTTCGCTGACTGGAGTAAAGAGACAGCATGGGACTGATAAGATAAACTGCCAGTTTTAAGTTTGATAAATCCCTTAAAGTGGTTACTGGAGCTAACAAAGAAGGGTAGGGCTTACTGCGCCTAACAGTGAAGGTTATCCAAAGGATTTTAGATGTTTCTAGAAAGGGTGAGTGGCTCTCAAAATCCAAAATTGGCATCCTAAAGGTTTAAAAGGTTACTGGACGAGCAACGCTGGGACCCCTATTTAATGTCTGCATCAGGAACCAGCAACACGTATTCACAGCTAAAACTATTCTGGGGGAAAACCCCCCACTATACTCACCTTTTATCTCCTGCAAGCGACAACTCTTAGGCCTTAATGCAATAAACTTTTCTTCTAAACTCAGAAGCGTGCTATCATCCGATCGCATGCGTGAAAAATGTGACCAGAGCACCACACATTTGTGAAGAATCCTCAATGGCCATAAATAATGCGATTATGTGCACTTTTCAAGAGAATGCATGTGCTAAAGGAGTGATTTTCAGGCTCATAGGTGCTGGGGAACAAGGATGTCTTCACACAGGCCTGGCGGAGGGTGGTAATGAGATGAATGGATCATGCACAAGCTGGCAGACATGATATTATGACCAATATATATTATTTTATGGCCACTGTATCCTCTGATGTATTGTGATAATGTATAATGTCCATTTTGTATGCTAACAGGCGTTGTTGGCAACATGTTTTTAGCAATAATATCTGTTCCCATTTTGATCCAGCTCCCTATCTGTGCCCAGGAGCCTTTGCCAGCACCATAGTTTCTTCCCCAGTGCAGCTCCCACATGTGACAAGCTGGGCTGTATTTAGGATTTATGCTGCCCTCTGAACTTTTTGGCCATGCCCCCCCCCCCCATCATTGCCCAGCACTCCATTAAATGTACAATTAAATGCTGTTTAAAAGGTCATAAATGGGCAAACCAAGGTTTTCCCACTGTGGGGGATTCCAATTTGGGATGCCCCTGGGGAGAGCTTTCACCTGGCCCAGGAATATTTTAGAATCTAGGGCTGGGTGAGAATGGTTCTGTTCCCCATTAACCCTTTCGAGCCTGCTGGGGGACTGTCATTTTGCTGTAATGGTAGATTTACAGTCAATGTTGCACAAACTGGCCTGAGCTAATGGTATTATCCTCATATGCACCCCCGTAGCAGTGTGCTATGGGGCCCAGCCAAAAGCAGGGCTGGGCTGATTCATGGCAACAACCTTAAACCGGACCTTCACCATGATTTATTGAAAAGCCCAAACCCTTAAAAAAAAAAAACAATCTCCCAGCATCTAAAATTAATATATTATAATTTTTTAATCACTTACTTATTATTCTTTCCCCCACTGGGCTGCAACTCCGTTAAGGACTTTAGGATACGGGCACCACCATCTTGACTCAGAAGCATCACACTTACTGAGGAAAGGAGAGTGGGATAAAATACAAGGGGGCAGGTTATAGCTGTGCTTTGCTCAGACAGAGCAGAGCTGGGGTCAGGAAAAGGTCAGCAGTCCCAGAATGCAGAGCAGCACAGTCAGAAGGCACTTCCTGTTTGCAGGCTGCCTGATGTTCCATGAGCCGCCATCTTTGATGTTTAAAGGCTCATAACATGCAGTAGATGCAGGTAAAAACATTTTTAATGTGAGCAATCTGTATGTGCAGGGTGTGGGAAACATATAAGATAGGCTTTTATTAAGAGTGAAGGACCGCTTTAAAGCATAATAAAACCCAGGATTTTGTTTCTTGCCCCAGGGTCTTCCTGATTTGGGATGCCTCACTATGTGAATCAAATGTGAAAATGTATCTTTCCCCGACACCAGGGATCAGGTGTATTTATTAAATTTTAAACGTATTAACTTTTTTTACTGGGGTTAAAGTCAGCTCCATAAATCTCACATAGCTGGCACTTAATGGTTAAAACACCTACAGTAAAATGTGCAAGAGAAACAGCACCATTTATAATTTAGACAATTGGATCACATGATATTTAAACCAGTCCAACATCCCTCCTCAGAGCAATACAGATTGCTGCACATACAAAATCATTTACCTTTTTGTAATTTCTGCTATGATCAATTTTACTACCAAATGGGCGGCCCATGGAGCTCCAGGCTGCCTGCAAAGAGGAAATGCTGCTGGGATTCCTGCTGCTGTGCATTGTGAGTTATGTCAGTTTAATCCAGGCAGCAGCACTGATGGGATGGAGAGAAAGGAAGCTCCAAATGGCCACTAACAGGAGAAAATAAGTGAAGCAGCGTTTCCGTATTGAGTGGATGCAGGATAAAATGTAAGTGCTTTCTGTTGGGCCAGTTTGGCTGCATGCCTATTTCTCACGACCATTTTTCTTGCTTGTGTAACATGCACATGTAAGGAAAATTTCGTACAGAAGTGCACTTTTTGCTATCAAAAGTAAAAGGCATAACATTTTTAATGTATCAAGGCCTTGGTCTGTATCCCATAATTATAATTTCTAAATACCTGGGTTCTAATGTTCAACCCCCCCCCTCTCCTTTCTGAGGCAGTGCTTTACACACCCTTCTGTCAAAGCTGGCTCCAGATTTATGTGCACCTTTGGGCGAAAGCAACAGTGGGCCTCTTTTCATTCTGTCATCAGCAAAACACGTAAGGTATATATTGTTAAAGATTTCTACTACTTAACCTATTAAAATATGTTTAATCCATTGATAGCTCTACAATCGAGCATACTACAAAGTGGATTGATGGGAATCAGCCTTTATTCCCCAACTCTTTTCATCTACACCACTTGATATGCAGCATGTAAGCAGATCATTCCCCAGATTAAAGACTAAATATGCACGTCGACCCAATAAATAAACAAGAGCTCAAGTTATTAACCTAAACACCTAAAGCTAATGAATATTTTCAGAGCAAGAGTAGATCCTTGCAAGGTTGTAGTGCAGAGCGTGGGTTAGTAGGAAAACTTAGATAAGCTCACCTGGCTCCTGTAGTCAGTCTCTGTCCTCTGAGCAGCTTAGAGAAGTAATAAAATATTAAAATATCTGTTTTAACCAGATTTAGAAACAGATTATATGATTGCAAGCTAACAGGCCTGAGTGCTGTGGCCTATTTAAGATTTGTGTATCCTAATTGCCCTGCTCACATGCACCTCCCAGGTTAGTTATAAATTGGTCTGAGTGGCTGGCACTCCTCCTTTGTATCGCATCATTTTATTTTAGCTTGCTAGACTAGGAAGAACGATCACTGGAATGCAGGAGCCAGGTAAGCACCCCATTTTCCAGGTGTACCCAGTATGCTGGGCTCTGGGAAAAAATTTACAGCTGTGGATGGAGCTGCGCTTTGGGACAGGTTGTACATTTGCCCTTATCGGATGCCGATCAAACTCGGCAGACGGGCGATCAAACTCGGCAGAGAGGTCACTTTCGGCAGGGCGATCAAACCCGGCAGGGTGATAAAACTCGGCAGACCCAGCAGGACGGTCAGATTGGACCGACCGGTCAGACTGGACAGACAGGTCAGACTGGACAGACAGGTCAGACTGGAATTATTGATTTTTGTGCTGCAAGACTGTAGTCAGGTCATCGCAAGCAAACATTGTCTCAGGAATACCTAAGTAGGAAGTAGCTATGAATAGCAGGAATTCAACCAGATGTTTGCTATGATTTAACCTGGCTTCAGCACAGAAAAAACAGCTTATCCTCAAACAGGAAGTAAGCCACCTGCTGACTCAAGGTTGTCATGGGAGACTGCCAAATATAAGGCTCCAGCAGTAACTTTGCGACAGCATGGAGGAACTGGGGGTAAGTGGCCAGGGTGTGCTCTTTAAAGCGAGGTGGAAGCACAAAGATATATCAGTCTGTGGGAACCGTGGGACGGTCAGAGTCTATAGCAACGAATGCCCTTATGGACATCTTGGGGCTAAAGCTGATTACACACGCAAACAGACAGGAAAACCCACCTGCGCCACCAGGGAGGCAAACTGCCGATTACCCAGAGGCGTAGGGGACCTGGAACTCGAGGAGCCCGTAATCCACCTACTTCTTCAGCAGAGCTTCTGAAGGTGAAGATGCACAGGCCCTGGGTAATCCCGTGGTGGTCACAGACTTGGGAAAGGGGAAACACAGGAGAGACAAATACAAGACAGACAAGAACTGGGCCCCAAACTACTTAACAAGGTTGGGCCCCAATACAGGCTATGGCAAACTAAAGCTAGAAGGCAAATGCAGACTCAAAGTAAAATCTAAGGCTGGCACTAGGACCCTGCATATCCTCAGCACACCAAAGTCAGCTCAGCCTTACAGTCTATTATGGTCTTTTATATGGGCTCAGCATTCTGTCACGGATCTCTCAAAGGAGAAATCCACTAATAAAGAGTGACCAGTAATTTGATTACTGCAAGGCAGAGTGACTAGGATTTTGCAGCAAACTGTGTTTATTGTGAGAAACAAGCAAACATTCACACTCAGATTGCTATACATACACAATGTGCAGTGAAGAAAAACATACATGCATGAAGTCCAGTCCTAGGTAAGTCCAAAAAGGGAAAACCGCAAACAGGAGGGAAAGCAATGGCTGACAAGGAAGTCCTGGGTTCAGAGTTCAGGTTTCAAGGCTCAGTGTACAGAGTTCAGGTTTCAAAAGAAAGAATAAAATGCTGAGCACTGACTACGTGGTAGACTCGGCATATAAAGGCCAGCAGGTAATTAGCACAGGTGCTGGCTGATCTCCAGGAGCTCTGCAGGACAGCACCACCTGGTGGTCAAGCTGCATACTACAGAGAAACAAGCGAAGGCTAAGGAAGAACTCCAGGCATTATAGTATGTAGAACAAATGGTCTTATATTGTTTGTTACTTAATTTGCCTTGTACAGTGCCCAATCTAAAGTTTAGAGACACCTTTTAATTCCGTGTTTTTTTCTTGTTTTTTTTTTTTTTTTGCCCCATTGTAGATTCATATTGAAGACATGAAAACTATAAACATGGAATTATGTAGTGCTGAACAAGTTAGAGAGAATCTTTAAAATTTTAGATTCTTCAAAGTAGGTCCATTTTTGCTTTGTTAACAGCTTCGCACACTCAAGGTATTCTCTCATTCAGCTTCATGAGCTAGTGACTAGTGAAATAATTCAACAGTTCTCAAAGAGTTCCTAGAGGCACCAAACACGTGTTGGCTGTTTTTTCCCTTTCTGGTCCAGTTTATCCTAAATCCCTCAGTTGGGTTTTGGTTGGGTGATTGTGGAGTCCATGTCACCTGATATAGCTGCCAGGGAATGGTAGGTCATGTGATCAAACTCAGCAGATTGCTTTCCCAAAGCACTGTCCGGTCGCCCGTCTAGTAGGACTGTGAGGCCCAGCAAGGCCCCTTACACACAGATTATTGACAAAGGCAAAAGTTAAACATAGATTTTAATGCAACAAGCACTAGGCAGTGGTAACAAACATTTGACTATGGTGGAATGAATTCAAATGTCATTCTGAGAAGCGGGTTACAGGTTACAGTGAGTTACAAGCAGAGATACAACAGTCAGAGTTACATTAAAATGCAGATGCAGAGTAGTGATGATGGGCTCCCACATGGAGGTGTGTGGACAGCAACCTCCCCCAGAGAGTGACCAAGTCCTGGTCTCCCAGGCCACCTTTCAACCTGGAACTGCCTTTTCTGAGTGTCATAACCTCATGCCCATATATGGACTTCCTTTTCCTGCTAGCCTTGTAAGGGTGACATTTGCTAAGAACAAATAATCTTAAAGGGGGAAAGCCGGGCATCAGCAATAAAATGAAATATAATATTTGCCCTATTCCTCACAGTAGCACTCTATCACTTTCCTTCATAGCCCTTAGACAGCCTGGAGGTATGTTTGGGGTCATTGTCCTGTTGAAAATAAAATGATGCAGTGATGTTGCAGGATCCTGTGGTGGTCGCACTGGTAAAAACACAAACAGAAACTTAATAAGTGTAAGTGAGGGTAGCACATCACCCCCTGCTGTTTTCCTCATTTACTGCACTGTCTTGTTTTTGTGTGTGTCCTTTTCATAAATACAAAACACCACCTCCTACCAGGGACAGACTGGGGTTACAAAATGGACCGGGACTTTCAGGGCACACTGGCCCTGCAGTACTGTTCCTGGTCCAATATAGTATCTTAATTTCACATTATATATATATATATATATATATATATATATATATATATATATATATCATATTTTTTTCTTTCCAAGCACCCAAGGTTTAGAGGACAAAAATAAGAAAAAAATATTTTGAACCAAATGGTGTTCTAAACTCCCCTCCCCCTCCCAATCACCCTATTACATAGAATGTGCAATCACCCTATTACATGCAGTAAGCGGCACCCCTCAATACACCCAGTGGGTGTCATCCCCCATTACAGCTAATAAGCATCATACCTCATACCACACAGCCAGTGTGCAGCATCCCCCATTACAGCCAGTGAGGGACATCCCCCATTACAGCCAGTGTGCAGCATCCCTAAATACAGCCAGTTAGGAGCATTATATTTAAGTGGAACACCGCGCTCCTAAAACTTGAATAAAATTAGTTAAAATGCTACAACGTACCAGACCTTTTTATCCCTAGTAAGCCTCAAGTGAATTGATATATTAGGATACAGAGCAAATGAAAGCAGAATAACACCTAAAGTGAAAAATAAGTGTCCTCGAACGAAAAAACCTTATTGGATGTAATTAATCAAGTAACCTTAATGCACTTAACATTTACATAATCGTGAGTCCATATTTTGTGAGTGTCCCAAAACACATGCACCAACTTTAGAGTAAGTGGATATTCGAGCTAGACACTCTATCCCCCAGAGGACTCAATGTGGAGTTCGATTTGAACTGTTTTTTAGATAACTCTTAGGTATTCTGTACAGTGTATTTAATGTGTATGATTTTATCATGTATAATTTAATTTAATGTGCATGATATATAATTACATATATATAATTTATAAATACTGTCACTTCTTTTATTTTGTACCATTATAGTCATTGGTTTATTGTTCTTATGGTTTTTAGGACTTGGCATTATGGATCTATTAGATTTTATGTACTAGGTATTATGGATTTGTATAGATTATATGTATTAATTTTATATACTAATATGAATGATGTCTGTTTGGGGCTCATCCCATATAAATGGATTGTGGAAGAGTGGTTCTCTTTCCCGGGACCCCATATGGTCTGAATCCCTTCCAAATTATTATTATATAGGTTGTAGTTTTTAGGCAATTGACCATGTGTTTTTTTTGCTTCTGGGTCCGCTTTAAATACATTTTCAGGCACTGATGGTCTGCCTGCTTTTTAGCATCAGCCGGCAAGTGACGGCGCGCCTCCGGGCCCTGTTGAGGTGCTTTGGTGGGCGTTTGCCGTCATTTACGCTGTCAGTGAGAGGGATTCTTTCCCCTCCCCTCCAGAGAGAGCCGACGTCTGTCGGTATTTTCCGGCGATGACCGGGTTTACGTCATCCGGAGGAAGGACAGCCCGTCGTGTAAACAAGGGCGGGCCCAGAAGTGCTGGATGTGACGTGGGCACTAAGGTTGCCTTCTTGTCAAAGCTGGCACGTGCGGAGGGGGCGTATTTGTGACGTCCCGCTTCCGCATTGTTATCTTCCGACGCCTGCAGAGAGCTGGTCATTGTGGCGTTTCATATGCGCCTTTACACACACGTGGCGGATCAAATGCGCCATCAGTAAAGGTAGGATTGCCTTTTTCATTTCATGTATGATTAATTTCTGAGTAATAATTGTTGAAATTAATTAGATATTTAAAGCCGTTTTTCTGCTCCCTGCCACTAGCCTTTGATAAAGCTGTATCAACAGTGAAACAGGCGGGGCAGCGGCAAAGTTTTTTCTTTTATATTTTAAAGGGGAAGTGTATCCAATTGAATCTGAGTTAATTTCTTCACCGTACTCATATCTACTACTGGCCATAGTGGAGTAAGGGAATGAGAACAACTCTTTGAGCTTATTCATTGTGTATACGCTTTTGGATCTTTGTAAGTGCAATTTTATTATTAAATATGTGAATACATCAGACGGGGTTGCACTATTTTCTTTGTTCTATTCTAAGTATGTCACACACCCCGCTTCAAGATATTCATAACCTGTGGGTATACTGACCTGTAGAGGGCGATCTGCAGAGATGATTGGAGGAAAGAAAGCCCCTCCCGGTCCATAAATACCTGGGACCTCCCACTCATTACCCAGTCTTCATCTCTGCAGACGGCGAGCAAGCAGAAGATGATCTCTCCTCCTTGCATAGGGGGTCTGTCAGGTAGCCGGGATTACTCCCGGCCAGTTAATTTTTTATTTCCGTTCGGACTTATCTTTTCCCCTTTTTGATCCTTATATTTGTATGCCTCCCAGTCTTGACTGCTGTCCGGGCGAAGGTATATTAGCACCATTGGTGCTCAGGAGCCATGCTCCGCCGCGAGACCCTATATAGAGGGTAGGCGGTTATACCGGGTTGGTGACCCCGGTTTGGGATGCCCTGTCCACTTTGGGACATTTATTCCCTCATGACATATTCCCACCTCCCTGGCTTGGGTTCGGGGTCCTCTCCTCAGCTTTCGGCTTTCTTATGGAAGTTTTCCCTCAAAATGTATTGGTTGCACTGTTGTATATTGTAGTGTTACTGTATACCGGGAGGGAACTTTATTACTACAGACACCGCGGCCGCCATTGCCGCCGCGGTGCTGCTTTTACCTCAGAAGGCTGAGGGGAGGTCTCTCCCCTCACTCTCTTCTGTGGGGGGGTGGGGCCGGGCCTTCGGCGCGAGGCCGCGGCCCGCTCCCTCTTAAATGTGAGCCTTATGTAGCGTGGCTCGAGCGGGGAGCGGCTCCACACACCGTGCGGGCCGCTACCGCTTGGCTTTTTACTATCCGGTGCCGCGGTGCCCGCGGCACCGGCTTTCTGAGGCACTACAGCGAAGGGGAACTTTCCCCTCACGCGTTCTATTAGGGGCGGGGCCGGACTTGCGGTGCATCACCGCGGCCCGCCCCCTCCAGCTCTGAGCACCACCGAGGAGCTCTATCCTCCTCACTTACTTGCGGCGGGGGGCGGAGCAGGTCAAGCGCGCGATCCGCGCTGGCCACGCCCCCCTTCTCCGTCTCCAGCTCTGCATTTTACCTCAGGCCGGCGTGGACGCTGCACCCGGTTTATACAGGCTCTGTGAGTGGCCCTGTGGGCCTTTTCTTACCGTGTTTTGACTCTTATTCTATGATTAAGGTTTTTCTCATTGTGTTCATCTTGTTTTTTAGGCGGAATCTTCTGGGATATTTTGGGGGCTTCTCCCGGTCCTAGGGTCCCTGGGTGTTTTTCTATACATATATTTTACAAATCCTCCCACTTGGACACTATAAGGGCATCCCGGGTTGCTTAGTAGCGTAATTCCCTTGGTCATAGCGACTCACTCAAGTTCACCTTATGGAGGCATCCCAGGATTCGGGCTCCCCTCGGGACAATCTCGGAAGTGTTTGGGTTGTGGGTATCCCTAACTGGGGATGATTTCTTTTTATGTATATCATGTGCACAACAGACTATTACGCAGCAGTCCGGACCCCAGGCTTCTGGGTCAGCACCGCCGGCTTCATCCCCTCCCCCTCCCATTTTGACCCGTGCCCCGTGTGATGTTGTCATGGGGGGCAGTCGCAATCTGATGTGTGTGCCAGATTGGCCAATATTGAAAAATGTATTTCCACTACGGTAGCCAAGAAGGCACCGGCTAAGAGAAAGCATTTGTCAACGGTTACTCATTTTGAATATGATGATGCGGATGGTCTGGATTGGTCAGATTATTCCCCTCCGGAGGAAGGGGAGTTATTTGAGGATTCGGATAATTCCGAGGATCAGAAAATTGTTGGTGCCGATTCTGATCAGGGGTCAGGGAGTTCCTCGGACACTCCTAATGTTCTGACTCAGATGTTTGAGGTTCTGGCTATCTCGCCTCCGGCAGCGGTTCCTCAGCAACAAGGGGAGTTTTATGAGGAATCCAGGCCGCGCTTAGAATTCCCTAATCAAAAGCATTTTGATAATATTATTTCCAAGGAATGGGAGAGGCCGGCTCGGCTCCCAGGCATTCCTCAGAGTAGGGATAGAAGGTATACTTTCCCCGTGGACACGGTTAAGCGCTGGGCTCCCCCCCCCCCCGAGGTGGACGCCCCAATTTTGGGGTTATCCAACTCAGCCGTTTTGAATAACCCTGATTGTTCCTCTCTTAAAGATGGTGAGGATAAACGCATTGACCAGATGGCTTGTCATGGTTTTGCCAGTATTGGGGCAGCCATACGGCCTGTTTGTGCCTCATCGCTGTTGGTGGTGGCTACTAGAAATGTGGTCAGGGATTTGTTATCCTCTTCCGGTTTGGATCCGGACAGTGATGAATTTCTTGGACTAAAACGTTGTGAGGTGTTTCTGTCCTTCATTTTAGCCGCTTTGGATGATTCCTTGATGATGAGTAGCAGAGCCTCTGCTTTAATGGTGACTATTAGGCGTACAATTTGGTTGCGCCAGCGGGCGGCTGATTTTGGGTCAAAAAAGTCTCTGACGTCTCTCCCCTTCGTTGGGTTAAGGCTTTTTGGAGACAAATTGGACTCGGTAGCTAAAGGTGGAAAATTACCTCAATGCAAGAAGCAACGACGCCCCTTTTGAGGGGCGGCTTCCTTCACTCCTTCCTTTCGGGGATCCAGAGCGGGAAGAGGTTTTGCCTTCCCTTCTACAAGAGGAGAGTCCTGGAATAGGGGCAGGGGTCGTGCCCGTTCAGGATACAGTTGGGGCTCTAAACCCAAACCCGCGGCCAAGCCCGCTCAACAATGAGGGGGCGCCCTCACCCGTGCGGGTGGGGGGACGGCTGCGACACTTCTCCCAAGTCTGGATTCGGGAGGTCTCGGACAAGTGGATCCGGGAAGTGGTGTCTTCCGGTTACAAGCTGGAGTTCGAGTCCCGCCCCCCCCCACGTTTCCTCAGGTCTCGGGTGTCCCCGGACGCACTGGCAGCACTGCAGCTCCGGGCGGCGGTATCGAGTCTTCTAGAAATGGCAGTCATTTGCCCAGTGCCCCCATTAGACCGGGGTCGGGGTTTTTACTCAAATCTGTTCACGGTCCCCAAGAAGGATGGCTCCGTCCGGCCCATCCTGGACCTAAAGATTCTCAACAGGTTTGTCAGGCTGCGAAAATTTTGCATGGAAACGTTGCGTTCTGCTATCCACTCTCTTCGTCAGGGGGACTTCATGACGTCCATAGACATCCAGGACGCTTACCTCCATGTTCCCATTTTTCCCACGCACCAGAGGTTTCTAAGGTTCGCGGTGGAGGATCGGCACTTTCAGTTTGTAGCTCTTCCCTTCGGTCTCTCCACAGCTCCAAGGGTTTTCACCAAGGTGCTTGCTAGGGTGATGGCTCTTCTCAGAGCGCAGGGGATTCGCATAGTGCCATATCTGGACGATCTCCTCATCTTGGCATCGTCATTCAGCCAAGCGGAATTGGACACCAGGACGGTTCTATCCACTCTGGAGAGGTTCGGCTGGGTGATCAACTACCCCAAGTCCTCCCTCTACCCGTCCAGGTTAATATCTTTTCTGGGGATGTCTCTGGATACAGATCAGGCCAGAGTATTCCTTCCTCAGTCCAAGGTTCTTTTGATTCAGGAGTTGATTCGGTCGCTCATGTCCATTCCTCGGCCGTCCATCCGGCTAGGGATGAGGCTGGTGGGGTTGATGGTGGCCTCCTTCGAGGCAGTCCCCTTTGCTCAGTTTCACACAAGGACGCTACAGCTCCATCTGTTGTCGGTCTGGGACAGGTCTCCTCAGTCGCTGGATCAATTCTTTCGGATGTCTCCCCGGGTTCGCCGCTCGCTTCGGTGGTGGCTGAACTCAGCCAACCTGCTGAGGGGCAGATCCTTTCAGACTCCTCAGTGGGAGGTAGACACCACGGATGCCAGCCTCTCAGGATGGGGGGGCTTCTGGAAAGATCTGCAATTTCAGGGTTTGTGGGGTCCCCTGGAAGCCCACGAGCCTATCAATGTTCTGGAATTGAGAGCCATCAGGATGGTTCTTGGTCATTTGACTCATCAACTGCGAGACTTGCTGGTACAGGTCCGGTCGGACAATCGGCGGTTGCCTACATCAATCACCAGGGAGGGACTCGCAGCAGGAGTGCCCTCAGGGAAGTGTCTCTGATTCTGGACTGGGCGGAGAGCCACGTCCCGTGCATCTCGGCGGTCTACATCCCGGGAGTGGAGAACACGGAGGCGGACTCTCTGAGCAGGCTGTCAGCCCGCAAAGGGGAGTGGTCTCTCAATCCCAAGGTCTTTCACACAATTTGTCGCAGGTGGGGGTCACCGGAGGTGGACCTCTTTGCCTCCCGTCACAATCACAAACTTCCGTCATTTGTGTCTCTGGCGAAGGACCCTCTGGCTCTTGCAACGGATGCCATGTCTCTGAACTGGAGGGATCTGGGTTTTCTGTACCTGTTTCCTCCGTTTCCCATGGTGGCCAGAGTAGTGCGCAAGCTGGCTCTGGAGGGAGCGCCAGCAATTCTGGTGGCTCCAAGGTGGCCAAGACAGGTCTGGTTCGCAGACGTGGTAAGGTTGGCAGAAGATCAGTTCGCTCTGCCCCTGCTGCCAGATCTACTCACACAGGGTCATCTTCGTTACCCCAATTTACCAACGCTGGCTTTGATGGCGTGGCTGCTGAAACCTCCATCTTGAAGGAGGAAGGTCTTTCTGATGCTGTGATTCGGACTCTTATTAGTGCTAGGAAGAGGTCTTCATCATCTGTGAACTATAGGACTTGGAGGTCTTATATTGATTGGTGTGAGACTAGGGCCTTCCCTTGTAGGGAATTCTCTATTTCTAGAATCTTGGAGTTCCTGCAACATGGTTTGGACCTAGGGCTCCAACTCAGTACTCTGAAGGGGCAGGTGTCTGCCCTGGCGGTGTTTTTCCAAAGATCTTTTGCGCTTCATCCTTTGATTAAGACTTTTTTCCAGGGGGTTACACATGTGCGGCCTCCTAGGAAGCCTCTGATTCCGGTTTGGGATTTGAATTTGGTTCTTTCTGCTCTTCAGGGTCCTCCCTTTGAGCCTTTGCATGATATTCCTTTGTCTTCCCTTACACAGAAGGTGGCCTTTTTGGTAGCTATCACTTCTGTTCGGCGTGTTTCTGAGTTGGCGGCTCTGTCTATTCAAGCTCCGTATTTTGAAAGACATCAGGACAAGGTGGTTTTCCGTTTCAAGACGGACTTCCTTCCTAAGGTGATTTCTTCCTTTCATCTAAATCAGGATATTGTTCTGCCCTCTCTGTGTCCTAATCCCAGCAATGACAAGGAGAGGGCCCTGCATTCCTTGGATGTGGTTCGCGTTGTGAAGTACTATTTGGTGGTAACGTCTTCCTTTCGCAAGACTGATGCCTTCTTTGTGGTGCCATTTGGGCCCAAGAAGGGTTTTGCACCCGCCAAGTCTTCCATCAGTAGGTGGATTCGTCAGGCCATTGTTGGGGCCTATTCTGCTAAGGGGAGGAATCCTCCTTTTCATGTTACAGCTCATTCTACTCGTGCGGTTGGGGCCTCCTGGGCTTTTCAGCACCAGGCCTCTTTTGAGCAAGTTTGCAAGGCCGCTACCTGGTCTGCTGTTCACACTTTTTCCAAGTTTTACAAGGTTGATGTTCGGGCCTCAGCGGATGCTGTTTTTGGCCGCAAAGTTCTGCAGGCTGCAGTGGTTTAAGTTGTGCTTTATGCCTTGTTTTGGATCCCCACCCCTTATGGACACTGCTATTGGATGTCCCACAGGTTATGAATATCTTGAAGCGGGGTGTGTGACATACTTAGAATAATACCATTTTGTGAATACTCACCTTGCAAAATGGGTATTATAAGTATGCCACACACCCCGCTTCAACCCGCCCTTTTTTGAATTCTGGATCCTTCATATTGTGAACTTTGCATTGTTATTACTTATATTTGGCTCTTCCTGGTCCCTTACCTTACTGCTTTCTTTATACTGGGTAATGAGTGGGAGGTCCCAGGTATTTATGGACCGGGAGGGGCTTTCTTTCCTCCAATCATCTCTGCAGATCGCCCTCTACAGGTCAGTATACCCACAGGTTATGAATATCTTGAAGCGGGGTGTGTGACATACTTATAATACCCATTTTACAAGGTGAGTATTCACAAAATGGTATTTTTTCATATATGATCACTGAGCATCACGGATTGAATCTATGGAAGTATATTGAATTTACGAATTTTGGAATTATCACGGAGCCTGTTGATTTAAGGAGTTGATTATAAGGATCTGTTTGATATAAATTTCTGGTAAGCGCACACAGTGTGAAGGGTGACCACAGTGTGAAGGGCGATCACTATCTATGGATGCATGAACGTGGGATACCCATTGGACTGTGTCTGTATTTGAAAAATTTCGTTTTTCAGCACTCTAAAGTTGGTGCATGTGTTTTGGGACACTCACAAAATATGGACTCACGATTATGTAAATGTTAAGTGCATTAAGGTTACTTGATTAATTACATCCAATAAGGTTTTTTCGTTCGAGGACACTTATTTTTCACTTTAGGTGTTATTCTGCTTTCATTTGCTCTGTACCCTAATATATCAGTTAGGAGCATTGTCAAACATTTTCTAAGGATTAGGCCCGATCTCAGTGCCTACATAGGACTCAGCGCTCCCACCACACCTATGGGTTGAGTTAAAACATGCTTTTATTGAAACACATTCTTTTAAAACAAAGATCCTTGTGAATCAATAAATATTGTAGTGATTTTTACAAACATTTGTACAATTTACATCGAGTAAACCAATGTTGATATAACCAGAGGATGCACTCAGAATGTCTCTAGGCAGCAATTATATGACACAGCTAAATTCTCTTACTGGTATGGCAATCGGTAAGGGCAAACATGTTTCGCCAAGAAGGCTTCTTCAGTGCCCTGATTTTTCGCAGTGCGGGTCCTGTTTTTTTAATAATCCTGGGAGGGGTGGAAGACCTGCCCCATTATGCTTGCCATATGTGGATACAAGACCTTGGGTAATTCTGTTGATTGACCCTTATCATTGGAACTGTACTTTAGACATATCCAAATGGGTGTATATGTTGCAGTCTCTGCATAATGATCCAGTTGTGGTTTTATACTGTGGTGATAAAAATAGTCTTTCTGGCTTATTTAGGATTATATTGTTGCCCCAGGTCTGCAACAATGTCAACATGCAGTACACCCCATGTGCGTCTAGTAATCAAGTTTTCCGCTGGTCAAAAGAATAGCCCTCTTTAGGCTGGAGCAGTGTGCCTCCGGTGCACGTGTGTGGGTGCCGACATCCGGTGCGCGTCTGTCCGTCTCAGTTAGGAGCATCCCTTATTACAGCCAGTGAGGGGCACCCCCCAGTACAGCCATTTAGTGTCACTTCCCCCTTACAGTCAGTGTGCAGCATCCCTGATTACAGCCAATGAGAGGCATCCCCATTACAGCCAGTGTGCAGCATCCCTGATTACAGCAAGTTAGGGGCATCTCTGATTACAGCCTGTGAGGGGCATCTCCCAATTACAGCCATTAAACCGGACCTTCACCATGATTTATTGAAAAGCCCAAACCCTTAAAAAACGATTCCCCAGCATCTAAAGTTAATATATTTTAAGTTTTTTTTTTTAAGTGGGCTGCAACTCTGTTCAGGACTTTCGGAAGCCATCTTGACTCAGAAGCATCACACTTACTGAGGAGAGCAGGATAAACTACAGGGGGGCGGGTTATAGCTGTGCATTGCACAGACAGAGCAGAGCTGGGGTCAGGAAAAGGTTAGCAATCCCAGAATGCAGAGCAGCACAGTCAGAAGGCACTTCCTGTTTGCAGGCTGCCTGATGTTCCATGAGCCACCATCTTGGATGTTTAAAGGCTCATGCAGTAGATGCAGTTAGGATGATTTTTAATGAGAGCAATCTGTATGTACAGGGTGTGGGAGATAAAGATAGACTCTTATTGAGAGTGAAGGACCGCTTTAAGTGTTACCCCCCGATACAGCCAGTGAGGGGCATCCCCCATTACAGCCAGTGCGCAGCATCCCTGATCACATCCAGTGAGCGGCATCCCACCATTACAGGCAGTGAGGGACATGCCTTATTACAGGCAGTGAGCATGACCCCCCTTACAGGTATCAACCCCCTCTCTCTCCAAGCTCCACTATATTAAGGTAGAAGGCAGGCAGGGTAACCTATTTATGTCTGCCTGTCCGCCACCACTGCTGTTGCTGCCACCACCGTACATGCACACACACATACTCACACTGCCATCCCTTAAGCCATCCCTGAAGCCATCCCTGCCCAGTACCTAACTTGTCAGAATTATCTGTTGCTGTTTGCTTATACCATGATTGTGAGCTCCAGTAAATTACTTATTAGTAGTACAATAATGTAGTAGACATAGATCTAGTTTACATATAGCTATAGTAGTTTTACCACTCTGGCGACACCTTTGGGTTGATTCAAAGAAACATGTAACAGCTTGGATTTGGGTGCCGATCATCCTATTTTTCCCGTCCGCTCGTGCGTTCGTATGAACTTGCGAGTGATTCAATAAGCAAATACGTTTCTATCCTAAAATATACGTCCGTTCGTATGATATCTCCCGAACTTGCCTCAGTCAGTTGTCAATCGTAAAAATCACGTTCATGTGCTCACCTGTTGCGGCGGCAGCCTGTTTTTTCTGCTGCTTCCATCGTCCACCTCTTCCAATTACTTGCGTTTGCCTCTGGTTTTCATTGGTTTTTGGCCTCTTAAATTCGTGCGTTCGTATGTATATAAGATCTTGCGCATGCGCACCCTCATCCCGCACCCCATCCAAACCCCTTAGCGCTTGCATCCTTCTTCATTTCTTGGTCCCTAAAACTTACCTAAACCCCTTAGCGCTTGCATCCTTCTTCATTTCTCGGTCCCTAAAACTTACCTAAACCCCTTAGCGCTTGCATCCTTCTTCATTTCTTGGTCCCTAAAACTTACCTAAACCCCTTAGCGCTTGCATCCTTCTTCATTTTTCGGTCCCTAAAACTTACCTAAACCCCTTAGCGCTTGCATCCTTCTTCATTTCTCGGTCCCTAAAACTTACCTAAACCCCTTAGCGCTTGCATCCTTCTTCATGTTGACGACCCTAAAACTTACACAAACCACATAATGTACATATGTCTATATGTTTATAAGCGTGTTTTTTCTTGTTTGTGTAATTGTTTTTTGGTGCGCATATTAGAAAAGACACATTTATGAAGGCTTAAAATATAATTTATTTAAAATATTTTGTTTGTTTGTTTCTTTTTTTTGTTAAAACATAGTAATTTTTTTTTTTTTGGTTTGTTTTAAAACATTATAAAAGTTTTTTTTTTTTTTTTTGGACAAACATATTAATTTTTTTTTTTTTTTGGTTTAAAACATAGGGTAATGTTTTTTCTTTTTTTTTGGGTTTTTTAAAAACTATAACATTTAAAACCATAAAAACATTTTTAAAACATTTAACCAAAGTAGCCAGGACCAAGGGCACTAATCATCCTCCTCTTCTTCATCTGTTGGCCCCAACGTCGCCTGTATGGCCAGCAGCTCGGCCACCAACTCCTTGATTCTTTTTTTTTTTTTCGGCCACGGTTTTTGGGATAATCCCTGTAAGCAATAGAGAAATAAACATAAATAGGAGTACCAGACCGGTTTGTATGCTGGAAATCGATTTGGGGTTAATCAAATAAATGTAAATGCATGACATATGTCATTCTTCCAAGGGATAAAGTTAATGCATTTCCCACAGGTAAGTATTTAAACTCCTTAAACCGGACCTTCAACATTATTTAATGAAAACCAATAACTATTCCCAAATGATTCTGCACCAGATCAAAGTACATTTTGGAGGTTTTTTGATTACAGCGCCGCCATCTGGACTCTGAAGCATAACACTTAATGAGGAGTGGAGAGTTGGCTAAAGTACAGGGGAGTAGCTTACAGTGGTGCGTTGGGAAGCCAGAGCATAGCTGGGTTGAGGGAAAGGTCATCACTCCCACAATGCATTGCAGCACCTTACTTTTTAAAATCTGTATCCCATGCTGCCTGTAAATATTGCGCATTCAATATTCCGCCATATTGGATGTTTACAGGCTCCTAACATGCATTAGATGGCTGAAGGCTGTTTTTCCATGTTTCAAATCTGTAGGTACAGTGTGTTGGCTAATTATTAGCTATGTTCTTAATACAAGTTAGGGTCCGCTTTAAGCTAACGAAGTGGCCACATGAAAGTGTTAACTACACATTGGCTACGCCTTTAGTTATGTGTGTGTTATTAGCTAACAAAACATTAGTATGAATAATGGCATGGAGACTTACGGAGTTGGTGGCCGACAGATGGCTGGTTGGGGCCAACAGGCTGCCCTTGGTCCTGGCTATGCTGTGAAGAAGTCCCTGGAGAAACATGTGACATTTGGTTAGTACTTGTATAGAGTCACTATTCCCAACATATCTGGCTCCCAGTCTGGCTGACATCACTCACCTTCGCCAGGATCAACTTCCAGCATCTCTGCTGCCTCCTCCTCCACTATCTCACCCGCACCAGAAGCTTCTACAAATACATAATAAAGGATAACTTAGTTTTTGGCCTGCCATGTATATCTTTGTGCCTATACATGAAGAGTGACATACCAGAGCCTTCCCCATGCCTGGCCAGGTATGACTCCACGCCCACGCGGTTGGGCCCCTCCTCTGTGGTAAGGTCCAGGGGCTGGTCTGAGGAGGCCACAGAGGAGGGGTAGGTCCGTCGCCCGGGAGATCCACCACCTTCACTCACAGATGCAGACTCATGCAGCACTGGTCGGCCTGTACGCCTCCGGGTGCGGCGAATTCTGAAATCCATTTCCAACACTACCAAAGAAAAGTCATTATAAATAAAGGCATAACTTATACATTTGGAACATATACCATGCAATTGCTTTGTACTTACTTGGGAAATGGATCCCAAAAAACCTCCGCACCCGGGGCATGTGCAGACGTTTCAGGTCCGACCAATGCTGCATTATCTGGGTGTGAGTGAAGGTGGTGCTAGTCACATGGTGTATTTCCGCGATGATCTCCCGGGCGATGTCCCTTTTTTCGCACACATTGGGCGCGAAGTCATACCGGCGCTGAAGCATGATCTGAAAAACATAATGGACACAGAGCTTTTACTTTTACACACAGACCCATATGTGTTGCATCACAAGTTGAGAATTTCATGTCATTAACACACACATTTAGAGTGGCAGCCATTTTTGGGGAGTGCCTTAAAGCGGACGTTGACTGTGAATGAGAGTCTGGTCTTATGTTATATGTATCACACACCATGTACATACAGATAATAGCCAACATCAAAAATCAGGCCACCTGCATCTATGGCATGTTAGGATGGTTTAAACATCCAAGATGTAGGCTTATGCTTAGGCTTTTGGACCACGTGTGTGGCTTCCCGTTGTGTTTTTATGGCTTAGGAAAACAGTGTTCCTCAAACATCCGCATCAAGGTCCGAGACACGCCAGGTTTGACAGCTAGCCCCGCTACTCCACAGGTTAATTAACTGTTGCTAAGCCTGAGCAATTTCCCTAATTAGGACATCAGCATAGACAGGTGAAAACGTGGCTCGGCCCTTGAGGATGAAGTGTGAGGAGCCAGTTATTAAACATTAAGAGACCCCAAACTAGTTCCAAACGCATCATTTACATTTAGGCCATCATTGACTATTACATTAAAATGCAGAGGCAGGCACTTACCAGCATGAGGATCTCTTCCTGTTGACGGGTGAAGATAGTGGGCGCCATCTTTATGCTTCTTCAAGGCAGCAGATAAGTGAAACCCCAGCGGTTTCCTGGTTCCGCTCGAACGTACGTCCGTACGAGCGCGTAGTCGTGCGCATAGGCGTCACACGCTGGGCTCATTATTTAAAGGTCCCTGCACCCAAAGCTCATTCTCTTTGAGCATTTGTGGAAGATGGCACCTAAAAAGGCAATCTCCAAACGAGCCCAGCAAAGCCAGACCTCGGAGGGCCCAACCACCAGGTCCCAGCAAGGTAGGAAAAAGCTGCGATCCCAGACTACTACCTCTGCCCCACCAAGGGACACTGGACCCTCTGGAAGCCAAAAAAGGGGCCCCAAGGCACGTGCCCCTGCCGCAAAAAAACAGGCAACAGCAGCACCCACCACCTCTGCCCCCAGAAGAGGCCGCCCAAGGGAGCCCACACCGCCCATGGGTTCAAGTAGGGCAGTTCGGCAACCCAGGCCCCGCAGCAGGGCCCGAAACCCATCCAGGGCCCGAACCCCATCCAGGGCCAGAAGCCCAGCCAGGGCCCGAACCCCATCCAGGGCCAGAAGCCCATCCAGGGCCCGAACCCCATCCAGGGCCAGAAGCCCATCCAGGGCCCGAAGACCATCCAGGGCCCGAACCCCATCCAGGCCCAGAAGACCATCCAGGGCCCGAACCCCATCCAGGGCCCGAACCCCATCCAGGGCCAGAAGCCCATCCAGGGCCAAAAGCCCATCCAGGGCCAGAAGCCCATACAGGGCCCGAAGACCATCCAGGGCCAGAAGCCCAGCCAGGGCCCGAACCCCATCCAGGGCCAGAAGCCCATCCAGGGCCCGAAGTCCATCCAGGGCCCGAACCCCATCCAGGCCCAGAAGACCATCCAGGGCCCGAACCCCATCCAGGCCCAGAAGACCATCCAGGGCCCGAACCCCATCCAGGCCCAGAAGACCATCCAGGGCCCGAACCCCATCCAGGGCCAGAAGCCCATCCAGGGCCAGAAGCCCAGAAAGGCGAGGCCGGAGGCCAAGAACCCCAGCAAGGGCCCGCAGCAGGGCCAGAAGCCCCTACAGGCCCCGCAGCAGGGCCAGAAGCCCCTACAGGCCCCGCAGCAGGGCCAGAAGCCCCTACAGGCCCCGCAGCAGGGCCCGAACCCCAGCAAGGGCCCGCAGCAGGGCCAGAAGCCCTTACAGGCCCCGCAGCAGGGCCAGAAGCCCACGACCTGGCACCAGCCGGGAACAGAGCCCCCGACCTGGCACCAGCCGGGAACATAGCCCCCGACCTGGCACCAGCCGGGAACATAGCCCCCCAAGAGGGCCCAGAATGTCCACCATGACCACATCTACACCTGGAAGTTCGGTGGCCAGCCACGCAAGAACACCCAGTCCCTTGGCCAGTCCAGTCCAGTCATTGGGAAGCCAACAATCCGTCCATTCCCCTACCCAGCCCCAGGCCATAATGTCACCACATGTGTCTGCACACATGGAGGAGCAGCCAAGCCAACCATCTGGCCGCACATTGCGCCGCGGCCAGTTGAGTGGGAGATTCTCCCATGACCAAAATATGGCATTGGCTAGTGGCCTTACATTATACTATGACGAGCTCTATGGGAGCAAATCAAAACACACCACAAAGCAGCGCAAGATGGAATTGTTTGAAACCATCCTACGACAAGTAAATGCAGTGGGGGAAGAGAGGAAAGATGTGTCCCAAATTCAGAAGAAAATCTCGGATCTGAAATATGCTGTACGGCAAAAAGAAATTAAAAGGCATAATTACAGGTAAATAAATGATGTCTCCAAATATAAGGATTAGGATGTACTGTATGCACATTTTCTGAGTACCAAACGATTTTCTCTTTTCAGCATGAAAACTGGAGGTGGATTTCCTACCAAACTGGAGTTTACCCCTGCTGAGGAGATTGTGCTGGGACTTCTCCATCCGGTCGCGGTCGGTGGACATGCTGGTCTAAGGGACACAGACTCACCGACCCGTACCCACGGTGAGTACTCTTAAATCTGCATGTTTGCCTGTTTGCTAAATAATCTAAAGTTCACTAGTAACAAAATGACGGGATGGCCCTATGGTGTGGCTTGCTTGGCCTCGCACTACTGTGCCTGTTTGTGTCCTCTTTTGGTCCCTGTGAATCACACATTTAGGACCACATCCATTATGGCAAAGATCCAATTTCAAATTTTATTGGTCAAGTAATGAAGTTTATCATGAAAAGTGATATATTTGGAATCAATCACAAAACACACATCATTATGGATGGGTTGGCTATTTGTTGTGTGAGTTGTGTTTGAGTTAACAATTTAATTACCCACCCCCAAACATATCTGACCTAGAGCAGCGAGACTCAACTGGCGGCCCGGGGTCCCAATGCGGACCTTGGCACCAGATTCCAGGACCCCTGGCCAGACAGCCCTGCACTCAGTTACTTCTGTGTTGACGTACTCAGAGCTGCCCCTTGATCGGCGATGTAGTGGTTGTTCTCCTGCCCAATGTCATGGCTCCCTGAAACATAGCATTGCAATATGAAGTACTGCACAGGAAGTGGCATTGCAAGGTACACAGTAACTTGGTACATCTTTCTCTTGGTACAATCGTGCCCCGCTGCCCCAGCTCTGCCCCATCTGCCACAGTCCCCCCATGTCCCCCCCCCCACATAAGCCCCATACATTTGTTACAGATTTGCTCCATCCATCCCATCACCATCAATTCGTGAACTCCCCCCTTTAGCCATCCAATCCCTGTCCCCTCAGCTCTGCCCCATCCAGCCCAGCAGCCCAGCAAGGGCAAGCAGCCTTTATTAGTTTGCACTTTGAAATTTCAAGCCCCTCCACCAGTGTGTTTATTTCTAACTAGACACCCCCTGCGTCAGCCCCATGGCCAGACATTCACCTCTCACCACATACCTTTAAATGGACCTTTACAAGAAGTGTTTGAGTACCCCGGACCTAGCGAATGGTAGTCTTAATCCACAAATTTGCGTTGCAAGTTGTATGCTGACTGGGTACACTTCCTGACTTAGAACTGAGGTCAGTTAGCAGTTTTCTCGAGGCATTGCACCTATCTAAAATTGCGTGTCTTTTAACAAATGTCCCCATTGCTGTAGAGTTGCTTAATATTACAAATAGTGGTTTATTTGATTACCTAAAAAAAAATGGTTATGTGTGTGTTTACCTTGTTTGTTTTTCTCTTCTTCAGCCCAGCATGATCCCTCAGCAAGGGTAAACTCACCCCCCAGTTTGCTTATGCCTACCAGGTCCGTACAGCATAGGAGCCCAGATCCGAGATTTCCGGTAAGTTAATTTAGTACCATAAATACTACCAAGTGCTTAAGCATGTGTTAAACTGTGGGAATCCCAAATTTGGAAGCCAACTTACACTTTTTTTTTTATATGTCCCTACAGACCCGCACACTCATGGAAGAGATCCAGGAAATGGAGGAAGCTGATGTCTCCATGCAGGGCACGTCCGATGACCTCCCCCTGGGTCCCAATTTGGAACTGCTCCATAATGTTTCTCTGGCCAATCCTCAGCAGCAGAGTGAATCTCCATCCATTGTGCATGCACATGGGGAGACTGACACAACAGTCCCCAGTGTTCACTCTGCTGCTGAGGATTTGCAAAGCATGCCTGTTGCTGTTGAGGGGACGACACCACGCGGCAGGGCACGCCCAAGAGCCAGGGTAATTGTGCGGCGGACTCCATTACGCCGCCCCACAATTTCCCAGGGGAGGCAGAGTGCCCTGCTTCAATTATGGACCCAAGAAAGGGACTCTTATGAGGCACAGCTCGTTACAGAGCGTGAGGAAAGGCATGCCGACATGGTCACCATCAATACCAGCTTACAGGGCATCCTCGCGGAGTTGCGTACCCTCAACAGCAACATGGTAACTGCAAGTAATGGCATCCAGTCAGCCATGGCTGAGATGACCAATATGCAGAGAAACATTGTGGAGCAGTTTCAAATTCACAATGCTGCCATGGCCCAGCCTAGGTCCCATTCACATGGACCTCCACCTGGACCTCCACCTGGGTATTATGGGCAGCCACCCTATTAAGCCATGGTTGTGTGGGACATCTTTTCTCTTAACCCCCACTGTATTTACTTGTCCTTTGAGGTTTCAAACAATCCATTTTGTGTTGCTCATGCAGGTTGTGTTTTGTATTTGCTCCCATATAGCTCCTTAGAGTAATGATTAAGGCCACTAGCCAATGCCATAGGTCTATGTGGAGTGTATCTGGCCACTTATGGCTTTAAATATGTATTTGGTTTGTGCTCCTCCTGTTTGCAGACATGTTTGTGTGACATTATGGCCATTCCCAAATATCCCTGGCAACAGGCAATATTAATGACTGGACTAGGCTGGCCTTTGGACTGGGTGTCCTTGTTTGGTTGTGCCACTCACTTCCAGGTGTAGATGTGCTCGATGTTTTTTTTTTTATCTCATCCATTTGTAACCACAGATGTATGTGGAATGTTTTCTGTTAAGCACAATAATTTTAACTTTCCTAAGTAAAAAAATATTCTCACTTACAATACTTGTGGCGTTTTTAGTGGGAACACATTTTAAACAGCTTGGGCTAAACCAGATAATTTTTGTTTTAAGAGGTGTAACAATGCAAATATCAAGCTAAGGAAACTACATGAAATACATTAGGCAACAATTAAGGGAAAAATGTTTTAATTTGAGGTAATGCCACATTACGGCAAAACAACATATTTAACAAAAAGGCTAACACAGACACACAGAATGTTGATACACGAAATAAAATTAACTAAAATGCTGCAATATCAAGTTTGCTCTAACTGATTGGGCAGACTCACTGGGTGGCCCAACAAAATTCTCTCCATCATCGTCTAGCGCTGTAGAGGGCAGGCTATCCACATATCGTGGGACACGTTCGAGTATAGCAAAATTGTGCAAAACAGCACATGCCATGATTATGTCGATCACTTTTTTGGGATCATATTGCAGGGCGCCCCCAGTATGGTCCAAGCAACGAAAACGGGTCTTCAACAGCCCAAAGGCCCTCTCCACAACAGCCCTGGTCTTGCGGTGCGCACGGTTGTACGCTTCCTGAGAGGCATCCTGGGGCCGCAGCACAGGCGTCATGAGCCAGGGTAGAAGTGGGTACCCGGAATCACCTTAAACAGACAATTAAATGTAATAAAAATTAAAAAGGCAACACAACAAACACAAACAATTTTACATATATCATAATGATGTAAGGTAAAGGGCCAAAAAAAACACCCAGGGCACATTAGCAAAATAACTATTGCCACTAATGTAGTACATAATTAAAAATGGCACTTCAATATACCAATTAATTAACAAACATCTGCACGGCCAAGGGTAGTTGGAATTTAAATATATTTTTAGTTTTCTGACATGTTACAATTAGGATGCTGCTGAGGGGCTATCAACATTTATATGAAAACTACAATGTATGCAGTTTAAGTCCACTTTGCCATTTAAAGACCAATACTACAAAAGGAGCAAAAGCTCACAGATACTTCGGTCTAAACTCCCAACCAATATATTTAGGGACATGGAACTTACAGACATCCTAACTAAAGGGAAAACATTCTGAAGGACAAAGCGAGGCAAGCATTTTGGTTTGGAGTTCATAATATATGACCCAACAAAAAGGCAGTTTCTGGCTTATGTAAAGAATTCAAATACAAAAATATCAACAAATACAAGATTAATCCCACATTTAATAGCACACAAATAGGACACACTTACCAAGCAGCCATGCACCCGAAAATTCACCTGCCTCAAATCTCCTAAACAACCCAGATCGCCTGAGTATATAGGAGTCGTGGGACGATCCTGGGTAGCCGGCAAGGACACTCATAAAACGCATGTCCGGACCAACCACGGCCTGGACATTAAGGGAGTGTCCCATTTTTTGATTCCTTAAGGCAAAAACATACAAAAAGGGTAATTGATATTTGTAAAAATGAAAAAAAAAAAAAAACATGTCTGCACTCTATTGGGAAATACTAATGAAAAGCCTAGATAAAGCAGCTACACAAATGAGGGATAAAAAAATATGCTGCCGCAAAGGAAAACAGGTTACATTACATGTTGGCCAACATAATAACCAATCTCAATACCTATATATATATATACTCGTCGGCAGCCCTGTGTGCAGTCAATAGCACCAATAACGTTGGGCATGTCGGCCACATTATAAAAACCAAGCTTAATGGCGTTTCTGGCTGCCATATCATCCGGAAAATAAATATATTTTGGAGTTATGGCAGCCATGCCTTCCAAAAATTTAGATAGTGCGCGGCTCAGCGTAGGCTGTGACATCCCCACGGAGAGGGCACCCAGCCTCTGGAACGAGCCGTTCGCCAAAAATTGCAGGCAGCCAAGCATCTTGGTCATACCTGAAATTGCATGCCCCTTCCTTGTGGTGCGGGCTAACCATGGCCGCAGCTCACTATATAATTTATGCAGGGAAGCGCGATTAAGCCTGGTCAGCTCGAACAGCTCAACATCATTCATGCTATCGATGTTCATGCGACGACGCAGGGGCAATCTGCTCTCAGACATCTGGATCAACTCAATGCCAAAAAGCATAAGCCCTTGATGTGCCACAAACTCGCTCCTCTCCATCCTACTCCCGAGGCCAAATAGCTGCCGGCAAACATTTCGTAAAGCAGCTCTTTAATGGGCTTCAAAACAATTAGCAATCACCTCTCTGAATTGGTCGCAAGCCCATGTGAAGGACGTAAAAAATAGGATCTGACGCAAATAATACGATTTGGACGGGAAAAACACACGAACTAACGCAAAATATACGATTCCCGTACGAAATGCGTATGTTCATATACGTCTATGCGCGAACGATCGTGCGAATACGAAATGGGCAAAAAAACAAGAAAAAATGACAAACACCCACCCAAACTTACGATTCTCGATCCGAAATCAATTAACTTTTGCTCTTTGAATCGAGGGGTAAATGTGCAATGAAGAAGCTAAGACGAAAGCCACGATGGTGAATTCTTGAATTCCCAGTGTCAGAATTTGGAGCAGAAGAGGATGGTCAACAGTGTCGAAAGCAGAGGATAGGTCAAGGCGGATAAGAGAGTAGTGGCCTTTAAATTTTGCTGTTAATAAATTGTTAGTTACTTTGGTGAGGGCGGTTTCCATATAGTGGTCAGAGTTGAGTGGAGTTAGCAGAGATATAGCATGCCAATTCAGAGTGAACATGCTGTTCCAGAAGCAAGCAGCAAGCTAGGTTGGTTACTGGTGAGGGCCGAGGGGTCAAGGGATGATTTTGAGTATTGGAGTTATGTCCGCATGTTTGAATAGAGAAGGGAAGGTGCCGGAAGAAAGAGAGAGATTGAATAGAGATGTGAGAGCTGTGTGTGAGAGATGAGGCCAGTTGTGGAATACGGTAGGATGGAATGGGGCCTAGAGGGCAAGTAGTGAGGTGGGCCTTGGATACGAAAGAGGACAGTCTTTGTTCTAATAGCAGAGTGAAATGGGTTAGGTAAGCCATTAGGAGAGTCATGTGTAGTTAAGTAGATAAAGGAGTTAAGCCAGCATGGAGGCGGTTTGTTTTGTTGGTGAAGAATGTGGTAAGCTGCTCTGCTGTTATTTGGAGGTGGGAGGAGGAGGTAGTGGGCAAAGCAGAAAGCAAAGATAAAAGTTTTAAACAGTTGTTTGGGATTACGGGTATGTGTAAGATGAAAGAGCAGCCCAGAGTTCCTGAAGAGCTTGTTTGAATAGAAGGAAAGCCTCATTGGATTTCAATTTCCACCACCGCCGTTCAGTGATTCAGAAATGCCTTTTCAGGCTAGTGATGTTCATGTTTAGGCATGGTTGTTTGTTAGCACATTGAGGGTGGCCGTGGGTGAGGGGAGCAACCAAGTCCATGGCTAAAGTTAACGTGTTGTGGTAATGCAATGCTGCAGAGTCTGTGTTGGTGAATGAGGAGAGAGCATGCAAAAATTTAAAAGAGTGAATGAAGGTCTAGCAAGCGTGTGTTTCTGCGCAAGGTTGCCTGTGTGTGGATAGCAGAAGTAGAGAGAGTAGAAAAGAGGGTCAGAGTTAGCAGGTTGTGGTAGATGGGATGAAAGCAAGTTTGATTCTGAGCAGATCCATCAACCAACTAAACAACTGCTAAACAACTGTTTAGCTAAACAACTGTTCTGTTCTTTCTTAAAGTGAAAATTCATTATGACAAGGCCCAAAAAATGATTTTATTAACTAAAAGGTGGGCCCAAAACATGATTTACTCTGGTGGGCCCCACTTCAGTCTGACCCTGGCTTTGGCTGTATGTTTAGGGTCGTTGTCCTGCTGGAGGGTGAACATATGTCCCAGTCTCATGTATTTTGCAGCCCTTTAACAGGTTTTCCTCCAGGTTTGCCCTGCATTTAGCACCATCTATCTTCCCATCACCTCAGACCTGCTTCCAAGTCACTGCTGAAGAAAAGCATGGTAGATGGTGTGTTCAGGGTTAAGTGTAGCGCTAGCTTTCCTCAGCACATAGCGTTTGGCATTTAGGCCAAAATGTACAACTTTGGTCTCATCTGACCAGAGCACCTTCTTCTGCATGCTTGCTATTTCCTCTGCAAACAGGCCTTATGCATTGCTTTTGAAAATGGCTTTCTTTTAGCCACTCTTCCATAAAGGCCAGATTTGTTGGGTACATAACTAATATTTGTCCTCTGGACAAATTCTTCCACCTGAGCTGCAGCTCCTCCAGCATGACCCTGAGCCTCTTGGCTCCTACTCTAACTAAAGCTCTTCTTGCCTGGCCTGTCAGTTTAAGTCGATGGCCATGGTCTATGAAGGTTTGTAGTTGTGCTGTTCCTTCCATTTACAGATGATGGGTGGAACAGTGAGATGATTAGAGCTTGGACTATTTTTATAACCTAAACCTGAAATACATATCACCACAAAATGACCCCTGAGCTGATTGACCAGCACGATAGAAAGATTAAATTTCCAGAGGCGACAACTTTTTCTACCATAAAAAAAATCTAGATCTGTGTAATCTCTCGCATAAGCTTGTTACCACATCAGCAGCTGAAAGCTTCAAAATACAATTCTGTGATTACTCACCTGTAGAATTGGTATTATATGTATACAGCACGTCCTGTTCCAGAGGATATTCCTTACTCTTGGGTTATACATCCAGTAGATGGCGCTGGACTGCAGAGACAGAAAAGTGGCTTCTCCCGGCCCCATATATACCAGGGACCTGCCACAAAATCCCCAGTATTGAAAAGCAGTTAAAATGAGACTGGGAGAACTATAACCAATATATAAAAATTTGAACATAAGAACAATCACCATAAAGAGGTAACTAAAGATAATGATAACAAGGGTGGGGTGAAACAGGACGTGCTGTATACATATAATACCAATTCTACAGGTGAGTAATCACAGAATTGTATTATTCTAAGTATACAGCACGTCCTGTTCCAGAAGATATTCCTTACTCTTGGGACAGCCAATAGCAGTGTCTGTAAGGTAGAGTGGGATCCCCAAAAGTAACAGCAGACAGTTTAAACCACTGCCGCCTGCAGAACTTTGCGGCCAAAAGCAGCATTAGCTGAGGCCCTAACATCAACCTTGTAAAACTTAGAAAAAGTATGAACAGAACACCAAGTGGCGGCCTTGCAACAGAAGCTTGGTGCTGAAAAGCCCAAGAGGCACCAATAGCACAAGTAGAATGAGCAGTAAGGTCGGAAGGGAGGCTCCTTCCCCTTAGCAGAGTAGGCCTGTATCACAGCCTGACGGATCCACTTGCTGATAGTGGACTTAGCCGGAGCCAAACCCTTCTTAGGTCCAGACAGGAGCACAAAGAGAGCGTCAGTCTTCCTGAAGGATTCAGTAGCCACCAGATAGAACTTCAGAGTCCTGACCACATCCAGAGAGTGCAAAACCCTCTCCTTAGAAGAACTAGGATTAGGACACAGAGAAGGCAAAACAATGTCCTGATTGAGATGAAAGGCAGAAACAACCTTAGGCAGAAAATCTGGCTTAAAACGAAACACCACCTTGTCCTGGTGTCTCTCAAAATAAGAAGGCTTGATAGAAAGCGCCGCCAACTCAGAAACATACCTCACAGAAGTGATAGCCACCAAAAAGACCACCTTAAGCGTAAGAATGGACAAAGGGGCTTCTTGCAAGGGCTCAAAAGGAAGATCCCTGCAGGGCAGATAAGACCAAGTTCAAGTCCCAGACTGGTAACGCATGTGAGTAACCCCCTGGAAGAAGGTCTTGACCAGGGGATGCTGAGCAAAGGATCTTTGGAAAAAAATAGCCAAAGCAGAAACATGGCCTTTCAGAGTACTGAGCTGAAGACCCAGATCCAAACCATGTTGCAGAAACTCCAGAATCCTAGGAATGGAAAACACACGACAGGGAAGCGAGTTACACTCGCACCAGTCAATGTAAGTACGCGAAACCCTGTAGTAGATGGAAGAAGAGGACCTCTTCCTAGCCCTGATCATGGTATTTACAACCGAGGCAGGCAGCCCTTTCTCCATCAAGATGGAGGTTTCAACAACCAGGCCGTCAAAGCCAGCGTTTGTAAATTGGGGTGGCGTAGGTGCCCCTGAGTGAGCAGATCTGGAACCCGGGGCAGGGCGTACTGATCTACTGCCAGCTGCACGATGTCTGCGAATCACACTCTTCTTGGCCAACAGGGGGCCACCAGTATGGCTGGCACCCCTTCCTGAGCTATCTTGCGCAGCACCCTGCCCAGCAGGGGAAAAGGGGGAAAGACATACAGAAGCTGAAACCCTTTCCAAGACATTGCCAGGGCATCCATGGCCAAGGCCAGAGGATCCTGGGACAGAGAGACAAAGACTGGAAGCTTGTGATTGTGACGGGACGCAAACAGATCCACATCCGGCTGACCCCAGCGGTGGCACAGGGAGCGAAACACCCTGCTGCTGAGGGACCACTCTCCCAGACGAGAGGCCCCCCTGCTCAGAGAGTCTGCCTTCAGATTCTCCACATTCTCCAGATCGCTGCATTCAACACCCCCCCTGAGGAAGGACCTATCTGGTCTGAAACTTCGGATACCGAGCATCAGCTTATGCTGTAACGTATTTTCTTTAAGAACTTTTTTCTGATGGACTGTTTGGTTGTGCTCTGATTGCACTACGCAAGTATATGCCTATATACGCCTTTTGTGCCATTCTCCATAATGTCATACATTCATTCTGATGTGATCTGAGGTAAACTGTACATTGATTTATGTGTATTGCACCTACTGCCTCCTTTTGCTGATAACCATGCTATTTGAATTATCTTCCTATGTGATGCTACACGAACGCATGGAAACTAAACATTAGTGCCACCTGGTGGCGTGTCTATGATATTTCGATACTAATATATGACATTTGGGTAATTTGGCCTATCTCTACTTGACTGATGATGGCGAATATTGTATTTCTTAAAATTGGTAGAAGAAACTAATGTATATATTTGTACTAACTGTGCACTATTTTTAATACACTCTTTTTTGCAATTTACAACCCGCAGTAGTAAGGTGTGCATTCTTTAGTATATTATTTTGTATGGTTTGTGTTGATCCCAATGGGGAAAGGGATCCTTCCTCTGAAAAAGAAATTGCACCCATATTTGATAGCTTTAACTCTGCCTTGGTGTGCGGGAATGCTGAACTAAATATTTTCCAGATTCTCCACCCCGGGATGTACACAGCTGAGATGCAGGGAACATTTGCCTCCGCCCAGGACAGTATCAGGGACACTTCCTTGAGGGCCCTCTTGCTCCGGGTCCCTCCCTGATGATTGATGTAGGCAACCGCCATCTGGTTGTCCGAGCGGACCTGAATAGCCCGACCCCTCAGGTGTGGGGTTAAGTGGGAGAGAACCAACCTGATCTCCCTCAACTCCAGAATGTTGATAGGGGCATGGGCCTCCTGAGGGCCCCACTGACCCTGGAATTTCAGGGACTTCCAAAAGCCCCCCCCAACCTGTCAGACTGGCATCCATGGTGACAGTTTCCCAGCAGGGGGCCAGAAAGGATCTGCCCCCCAGCAGGTTCCTTGAGTCCAGCTACCACGATAGTGACCGATAGTGACCGCCTGACCAGAGGGGACAGGACAAACACCTGATCCAAGGACACAGGGTCCCGATCCCATACTGACAGGAGGTGAAGCTGAAGAGGCCTCATGTGAAACTGAGCATATGGAACTGCCTCGAAGCAGCACACCATCAGGTCCACAAGCTGCATTCCCTGCCTGATGGACGGATGAGGACAAGACAGAAGGAGCTGAGCTTTCTCTTGAACACTCTCCACCTTCTGCTGAGGAAGAAAGATCTTGACCTGAGATGAATCCAGAATCATGCCCAGGAAGGACTTCACCATGGAAGGAGACAGGGAAGATTTGGGGTGGTTGATCCCCCAGGCGAATGACTCCAGTGTGGACACCACCCTTTGAGTATCCAGCTCTGCCTGATGGAAGGACTGAGAAGCGATGAGCATGTCGTCCAAGTAGGGAAGAATGCGAACGCCCTGAGATCTCAGAAGAGCCATAACTCCTGCCAGCACCTTGGTGAACACCCTGGGAGCCGAGGTGAGACCAAAGGGCAAGGCCACAAATTGGTAGTGCTGATCCTCCAGAGCGAACCTGAGGAATCTCTGATGACCTGGAAAGATAGGTACGTGAAGGTAAGCATCCTTGATATCTACAGAGGTCATGAAGTCCCCTGGGTGTAGGAAATTTACAGCGGAGCGCAGAGTCTCCATGCAAAAGTGTCTGAATCTGACAAATTTGTTGAGGTGCTTCAAATCCAGGATGGGTCTGATGGAACCATCTTTTTTGGGGACGATGAAAAGATTGGAGTAATAACCTTTGCCCCTTTCCCTCAAGGGCACCCGGCAGATGACACCCAGTTCCAGAAGGCCTTGGACAGCCAGGGGCAGACCCTGAGGTGACGAGGGTTTTGAGCTAACCGAGATTTGATGAATCTTGGGGGCGGCCAGGCTGCAAACTCTATCTTGTAACCGGAGGATACTACCTCCTGAATCCACCGGTCTGAGACATGACGCCTCCAGACATAAGCCAAGAGCCGAGGCCATCCCCCCACCCGGATGGGTAAGGGCGCACTTTCATGCCTAAAGACATGAGCCAAGAGCCAAGGCCGTCCCCCCACCCGGATGGGTGAGGGCACCCTTTCATGCCTTGGTGGAGGGGCCACGTCCTCTGCCCCTGCCCTAAAAATCTCTGCGGGCTCCAGCAAAGGAAGCTCCCCGTCCAATTCCGGAACCATGGAAGGAAGGAAGAAAGGCACCTGAACCCCGAAAGGACCAGGGCTGCCTTCTACGCTGAGGTAACTTGCCTCCTTTAGCAAACAAGTCCAGACGTTCCCCAAAGAGGCGCAGCCCCTTGAAGGGAAACCCAGTGAGAGCCTTCTTAGCAGCGTTGTCAGCTGCCCACTGGCGCAGCCAGACCGAGCGGCGTATAGCCACTAACAAGGCAAATGCCCTGCCACACATTCTAATGGTATCATCCATGGCAGAGAGGACATATGCAACAAATTCCTCACAACACAGAACAGCTCTATACTCTTCACTACCAGCATCATCAGGGGCCCCATCTAGGAGACTCCTGAGCAGGCTTTTAATAGCAACAGCCGTAATGGCAGAGGCACAGACCGGATGGCAGCGCAGTCCCCACATAGACAAAGGTATGGCAAGCCAGCTGATCAATGCGCCTGTCCTTCCCATCCCTCAGTGTAGTAGAGTCAGGGGAATGCATGACAGATGTGTTCGACAATCCCAGAACTGGTGCATCCACCTCGGGAGGACATGACCACCGTTTAACCATTTCAGCAGGAAAGGGATACCTCTTATCCCAACTCTTTGGCACCCCGGGGAGCCGGCTAGGCCGTTCCCACTCCTTGAGTACTAAATTATTAAAATGAGTTTGTTCAGGAAACTCCAAGCATGGTTTAACAATATGGAACAGCTCCCCCTGCTGCCGCGAAGCCACGGCAGGAGGAGAGATACAGAGTACTTCAAAAATGTGAACTAAAAGCCTGTCAGCATCATCTGAAGCCCATGGGTCAGACCCAGAATCGGCACCATACATCCTGGATTGTTCCTCAGATGATTCTGAATCAGAAAATAATTCCCCCTCTTCCAGGGTGGTATAACCGGTAACTTCAAAAATCTCCTCAGCCTCCATAGGAAAGAGGGAAACACCAGGTGATAAATGCCGCTTCTTAGCAGAAGCCTTACACGGGCCAGAGCCAGCAATATGTCTCTCAATGCTGGCAACCCGTGCAGCCAAATCAGGTTGAGACTCCCCACTTGTATGCACCTCACTAGGAGTCAGATGTAAGCGTGGGGGGGTAGGCGAAGCCCGAGGGGACACAGGCCCAGCCACCGGTAACCCAGGCTGCAGCGCAAGCATCTGCTGGGCGCAGGGTACACACACCCTGACATCATCACTTATAGGGGATACCCCACATGCCACACACAGCCGGGCTTGTCCCGAAGGAACCCCGAGCACATTATCCTCAGAAGCCTCCATATGGTGATTACTGTGGCACAACAGGCCAATAGGGATTGACGCCAATAGCCCGCTAGGGAAGTGGGAGTGTAAGGGAATACAATAGCCCTCCAATAAGAGTTAACACTAAATAGAGGGGATAGGACCGGGAGAAACCACAAAAGTTTGACCTGCAAGACATAAGCAAATAGATCCCATAAGCAATAGTTCCAGTTGGCTGAGGGATCGGTATCAGAGCGTTGTTGTAAATGGCGTGCAATCTGAACAAAGGCGAGCTACAAGTGGTGTGCCGCAGGGCTCTGTCCTGGGCCCCATTCTTTTTAATATATTTGTAAGTGACATAGGAGAAGGCTTGGTAGGAAAAGTTTGTCTGTTTGCTGATGATACAAAGGTTAGTAATAGGGTGGATATTCCTGGAGGTGTCTGCAACATGGAAAATGATTTAGCTTTACTGGATAGATGGTCAAAACTGTGGAAACTAGAGTTTAATGTCTCTAAATGTAAAATCATGCACTTGGGTAGAAGGAATCCCTGCTCTGAGTACCGTATGGGCAGCACTGTGTTAGCCAGGACCTCGGAGGAGAGAGATTTAGGGGTACTGATTACTGATAGCTGCAAGATGAGTGGACAGTGTAGCCAGGCAGTGGGAAAAGCAAGCAGGATGCTCGGCTGCATAGCTCGAGGCATCACCAGTAGGAAGAGGGAGGTCGTGATGCCGCTTTATAGAGCCCTGGTAAGGCCACAGCTAGAATACTGTGTGCAGTTCTGGAGACCTTACCTGCAAAAAGACATTATTCAAATAGAACGTGTCCAAAGGCGGGCAACGAAAATGGTGGAAGGACTTAAACTTAAAACTTATCAGGAGAGACTTAAAGAACTTAATTTGTACAGTCTGGAGGAAAGAAGGGAGAGGGGGGACATGATTGAGACCTTTAAATATGTGAAAGGATTGAATAAGGTTCAGGAGGGAAGTGTTTTTAAGAAGAAACTTAACGATAGAACAAGGGGGCACAACCTGAAGCTAGTCGGGGGGAAGATCAGGAGCAATGTTAGAAAATATTATTTTACAGAAAGAGTAGTAGGTGCTTGGAACAAACTTCCAGCAGAGGTAGTTGAAACATCAACAGTCACTGAATTTAAACATGCCTGGGATAAGCACACATCTATCCTAAGATAAAGAGTACATACAGTATACACATAAGGGCAGACTAGATGGACCGTATGGTCTCCTTCTGCTGTCAACCTTCTATGTTTCTATGTTTCAATATGCAATACAGAGAAATACAAAACAAATTAGTCCACAGGGGCAATTACGGACTGCGATAGGGAGACGCCAGACACACGCAGCAGAGAGCTAAAATGGCGCCCGCATATACCTCGAGGGGCGGGCTGCGGAGACAGCGATGCAGAACGCGTCAGCCGCAAGGCCAGCCCCCCCCGAAGAGCGCGAAAAGCATCCACATGAGAAGACCAGCCAATGATGCTAATGCCTGAGGCGATGTCGCCGCCGACCGCGGAGCGGAGTACAAGCGTGCGGTGGCTGCGGCAGAAGAAACCAGTGCAACCAATTCAAAGGGATAATCACATAAATCACATATACAAGACATGCCCCCCCCCCCCAGATCTACCAGGAAGAGCGAAGGGGAAGCGACGGCCAGCCTAAAGGGAGCCAACTGTGGGGACAGGGGGCGAGGGGCATAAGACGCGGGAAGGGCATCCCATAAGGCTCACCATGGGCCTGTACCGCCTACCCTTTGGTGGGGGACTGCAGTTGGAGCAGCGCTCCTTAGCACCTGACAGCGGTGCTGCCTACCTTCACCCAAACCAGTGTAGCCTAAGCTGGGAGGCGGTAAAAGGAAACGGGTGGGAATAGTCCTACAGGGCCGCAGGCTAATAGCCCCGCTCACCTGCGAGTAGAGAGAGCCATCTTCTAGTCATCGCAGCCCAGACTGCAGAGAAGAACTGGGAATTTGTGGGAGGTCCCTGGTATATATGGGGCCAGGAGGAACCACTTTTCCGTCCCTGCAGTCCAGCGCCATCTACTGGATGTATAACCCAAGAGTAAGGAATATCTTCTGGAACAGGACGTGCTGTATACTTAGAATAAAAGCATTACATGGCTTTTTTTTAGAAATAAATAACATTAACAGTTACGATTAGCTGTTATCTGTACTAATCAAAAATAACTTTCTTCAGCCCAGTCTCTTGGTTGAACTTGATACATGCCTTTTTTTTAACCGCATTCGCTATGTAACTATATATGATCAAGAACTTACCTTAAAGTGGACCAAAACCCAGCTGGACTGGCCTGGGATTCCTGGGTCGATCCATTCCATCCCTGTGGGGAATCCAAAATCGGGATGCCCGCTGTGTGAAACCCCCCCAGGACGCCCGCTACACTTACCTTAATCCTGGTCCAACGTTGTGTGCACTGCCCGCTTCTCTCTAGCAGGGCGTGGGCATGCTCCCTGTTAGAGGGAAGCGCGAGATGCGGCCGTAGAACCGCAGTGAGGTGAGTTGGCTGCGGCGATCGAGGGGGTATCACGCATTGGGGCACCGCGATTGGGGGGCCCCGGGGGAGTGGACCAAAACCTAGGATAGTCAAAATCCTGGGTTTTGGTCCACTTTAATGGTAGTTGATTTTAGCTAACTTGTCTGCCACATCCAGTCTATAATGTATAATGAAAGTATCTGGCAGCTTTGCAGATCTATTCTAGCGACACAGAACATGCCTCTGCTTAAGTGGATACTTCTCTAATAAAATGTGCTTTAGCCAGTGCTGTTCTCTTTTCTTTTGTCTTTAGCGACATTAAAGCAGTCCCACTTACATTTTCTACAAAATGGGTTGCATTGTGTTAGGCTTGGGGGGGTTATCCAGATTGTTGGAACCCACTCCTGTATTTAGAACCCTGCCACCCCCCGCAATCTTTACTTGCGGGGCCTCATTTGCCACACGGATCGAGGTTCAAGTATGGTTTGCAGGGAGTTGAGAGGGGTCTGGAGATGAGGGGGCTTCAGCAATCCAGATGGATTGAGGTTCAGATATGGCTTGCAGGGGGTTGTGGAGGGTCTGGAGATGAGGGGGCTTCAGCAATTTGGATGCCCCCATGAGTCTTTTACACTGCGGCCCCACACTCGTTATGTAGCAAATGGCTCTAAACCCATTATGTGGCTGCGCACAGCCGAAAGGGAATGCAAAACTATCACACAATTAAAATGATTATAATGGAAAATAGAAAAACATACAGTATATTATACTTGTAGCAATAAATTGCAATCAAAATCAATCCCATTTCAAAATACCCAGCACATCACAAAAGGGTAATTTTGCAATTTGTATGCCTCCCCTTTGCTAGAACCTGTGACATCAGGGTGGTGGTGGCGTTATGCCAGCTATGAGGAAATAAGGATCACTAATTGTGCCATATCTGGAAAATCTTTTGATTATAAGCATTTATGTGGAAAGTTTTTCCAACAATAACAGCAGGTATGTGAGGTAAGGTATTTTTTGACAAACAGCTGTTCATTGTTTATTCTCCCTACAGGAGAATAGATATTGTACAACTAGAAAAGCAGTGTCCATTTTAGGCATTATGACTGCAGCCATAATGGAAATTTATTGGATCCTTTAGACCAGCAGTTCTCAACCTAGGGGTCGCCTAAAGCCATCGGAAAAATACAATTCTGTGATTACTCACCTGTAGAATTGGTATTATACGTATACAGCACGTCCTGTTCCAGAAGATATTCCTTACTCTTGGGTTATACATCCAGTAGATGGTGCTGGACTGCAGAGACAGAAAAGTGGCTCCTCCCGGCCCCATATATACCAGGGACCTCCCACAAATTCCCCAGTATTGAAAAGCCGTTAAAATGAGACCGGGAGAACTATAACCATAATATGAAAAAATTTAACATAAGAACAATCACCATAAAGAGGTAACTAAAAATAATGATAACATGGGTGGGGTGGAACAGGATATGCTGTATACGTATAATACCAATTCTACAGGTGAGTAATCACAGAATTGTATTATTCTAAGTATACAGCACGTCCTGTTCCAGAAGATATTCCTTACTCTTGGGACATCCAATAGCAGTGTCTGTAAGGTAGGGTGGGATCCCCAAAAGTAACAGCAGACAGTTTAAACCACTGCCGCCTGCAGAACTTTGCGACCAAAAGCAGCATCAGCGGAGGCCTTAACATCAACCTTATAAAACTTAGAAAAAGTATGAACAGAACACCAAGTGGCGGCCTTGCAAACTTGTTCAACAGAAGCTTGGTGCTGAAAAGCCCAAGAGGCACCAATAGCACGAGTAGAATGAGCAGTAAGGCGGAAGGGAGGCTCCTTCCCCTTAGCAGAGTAGGCCTGTATCACAGCCTGACGGATCCACTTACTGACAGTGGACTTAGCTGGAGCCAGACCCTTCTTAGGTCCAGACGGGAGCACAAAAAGAGCATCAGTCTTCCTGAAGGGTTCAGTAGCCACCAGATAGAACTTCAGAGTCCTAACCACATCCAAAGAGTGTAAAACCCTCTCCTTAGAGTTACTAGGATTAGGACACAGAGAAGGCAAAACAATGTCCTGATTGAGATGAAAGGCAGAAACAACCTTAGGCAGAAAATCTGGCTTAAAACGAAACACCACCTTGTCCTGGTGTCTCTCAAAATAAGGAGGTTTGATGGAAAGTGCCGCCAATTCAGAAACACGCCTAACAGAAGTGATAGCCACCAAAAAGAATACTTTAAGCGTAAGAATGGACAAGGGGGCCCCCTGCAAGGGCTCATAGGGAGACCATGCAGGGCAGATAAGACCAAGTTCAAGTCCCAGACTGGTAACATAGGCTTACGTGGGGGACGCACGTGAGTAACCCCCTGGAAGAAGGTCTTGACCAGGGGATGCTGAGCAAAGGATCTTTGGAAAAAAATGGCCAAGGCAGAAACATGACCTTTCAGCGTACTGAGATGAAGACCCAGATCCAAACCATGTTGCAGAAAATCCAGAATCCTAGGAATAGAAAACACACGACGGAAGCGACTTAGACTCGCACCAGTCAATGTAAGTACGCCAAACCCTATAGTAGATGGAAGAAGAAGACCTTTTCCTAGCCCTGATCATGGTATTAACAACCGAGGAGGCAGGCAGCCTCTTTTCCATCAAGATGGAGGTTTCAGCAGCCAGGCCGTCAAAGCCAGCGTTTGTAAATTGGGGTGGCATAGGTGCCCCTGAGTGAGCAGATCTGGAACCCGGGGCAGGGCGTACTGATCTACTGCCAGCTGCACGATGTCTGCGAACCACACTCTTCTTGGCTAACAGGGGGCCACCAGTATGGCTGGCACCCCTTCCTGAGCTATCTTGTGCAGCGCCCTGCCCAGCAGGGGAAACACATACAGGAGCTGAAAACTCGTCCAAGACATTGCCAAGGCATCCATGGCCAAGGCCAGAGGATCCTGGGACAGAGAGACAAGAACTGGAAGCTTGTGATTGTGACGGGACGCAAACAGATCCACATCTGGCTGACCCCAGCAGTGGCACAGAACAAAACACCCTGCTGCTGAGGGACCATTCTCCCAGACGAGAAGTCCCCCTGCTCAGGGAGTCTGCCTCCAGATTCTCCACCCCCGGAATGTACACAGCTGAGATGCAGGGAACATTCACCTCCGCCCAGGACAGTATTAGGGATACTTCCTTGAGGGCCCTCTTGTTCCGGGTCCCTCCCTGATGATTGATGTGGGCAACCGCCGTCTGGTTGTCCAAGCGGACCTGAACAGCCTGACCCCGCAGGTGTGGGGTTATGTGGGGGCGAGAACCAACCGGATCGACCTCAACTCCTGAATGTTGATAGGGGTCTGGGCCTCCTGAGGGCCCCACTGACCCTGGAATTTCAGGGACTTCCAAAAGCCCCCCAACCTGTCAGACTGGCATCCGTGGTGACAGTCTCCCAACAAGGGGCCAGAAAGGATCTGCCCCCAGCAGGTTCCTTGAGTCCAGCCACCACGATAGAGACCGCCTGGCCAGAGGGGACAGAACAAACATCTGATCCAAGGACACGGGGTCCCGATCCCATACTGACAAGAGGTGAAGTTGAAGAGGCCTCATGTGAAACTGAGCATATGGAACCGCCTCGAAGCAGGACACCATCGGGCCCACCAGCTGCATTCCCTGCCTCATGGACGGATGAGGACAAGACAGAAGGAGCTGAGCCTTCTCTTGAGACTCTCCACCTTCTGCTGAGGAAGAAAGATCTTGACCTGAGATGAATCCAGAATCATGCCCAGAAAGGACTTTACCATGGAGGGAGACAGGGAAGATTTGGGGTGGTTGATCACCCAGCCGAATGACTCCAGTGTGGACACCACCCTTTGAGTATCCAGCTCTGCCTGATGGAAGGACTGAGAAGCGATAAGCATGTCGTCCAAGTAGGGAAGAATGCGAATGCCCTGAGATCTGAGCAGAGCCATCACTCCTGCCAGCACCTTGGTGAACACCCTGGGAGCCGAGGTGAGACCGAAGGGCAAGGCCACAAATTGGTAGTGCTGATCCTCCAGAGCGAACCTGAGGAACCTCTGATGACCTGGAAAAATAGGTATGTGAAGGTAAGCATCCTTGATGTCTACAGAGGTCATGAAGTCCCCTGGGCGTGGGAAACTCACAGTGGAACGCAGAGTCTCCATGCGAAAGTGTCTGAATCTGACAAATGTGTTGAGGCGTTTTAAATCCAGGATGGGTCTGATGGACCCATCCTTTTTGGGAACAATGAAAAGATTGGAATAATAGCCTTTGCCCCTTTCCCTCAAGGGCACCCGGCAGATGACTCCCAGTTCCAGAAGGCCTTGGACAGCCAGGGACAGACCCTGAGCTGACAGGGGGTTTTGAGCTAACCGGGATTTGATGAATCTTGGGGGCGGCCAGGCTGCAAACTCTATCTTGTAACCGGAGGACACTACCGCCTGAATCCACTGGTCTGAGACATGACGCCTCCAGACATGAGCCAAGAGCCGAAGCCGTCCCCCCACCCGGATGGGTGAGGGCGCCCCTTCATGCCTGAGGGGGCTTGGGGGAGGACTTAGGCTTGGGACCCCAGGAGGGGCCAGAGCGGCCACGTCCCCTGCCCCTGCCCCAAAAATCTCCGCAGGCTTCAGCAAAGGAAGCTCTCCGTCCAATTCTGGAGCCACGGAAGGAAGGAAGAAAGGCACCTGAACCCCGAAAGGACCGGGGCTGCCTTCTACGCTGAAGTAACTTGCCTCCCTTAGCAAACAAGTTCAGACGTTCCCCAGAGGCGCAGCCCCTTGAAGGGAAACCAGTGAGAGCCTTCTTAGCAGCGTTGTCAGCTGCCCACTGGCGCAGCCAAATCGAGCGGCGTATCGCCACTAACAAGGCAGAGGCCCTGCCACACATTCTAATGGTATCATCCAAGGCAGAGAGAACATATGCAACAAATTCCTCACAACGCAGAAGAGCTCTATACTCTTCACTACCAGCATCATCAGGGGCCCCATCTAAGAGACCCCTGAGCAGGCACTTAATAGCAACAGCTGTAATGGCAGAGGCACAGACCGGGCGCAGCGCGGTCCTCACACAGGCAAAGGCATGGCAAGCCAGCTGATCTATGCGCCTGTCCTCCCCATCCCTCAGTATAGTAGAGTCAGAGGAATGCTTGACGGAACAACCCCAGAACTGGTGCATCCACCTCGGGAGGACATGACCACCGTTTAACCATCTCAGCAGGAAAGGGATAACACTTATCCCAGCTCTTTGGCCCGGGAAGCTGGCTAGGCCGTTCCCACTCTTTGAGCACCAGATTATTAAAATGAGTTTGTTCAGGAAACTCCAAGCGTGGTTTAACAGTATGAAACAGCTCCCCCTGCTGCCACGGAGCCACGGCAGGAGGAGAGATACAGAGTACTTCAAAAATGTGAGTTAAAAGCCTGTCAGTATCATTTGAAGCCCATGGGTCAGACTCAGAATCAGCACCATACCCCCTAGATTGTTCCTCAGATGATTCTGAATCAGAAAATAATTACCCCTCTTCCAGGGGGGTATAACCAGTAACATCAAAAAATTCCTCAGCCTCCATAGGAAAGAGGGAAACACCAGGTGATAAATGCCGCTTCTTAGCAGAAGCCTTACGCGGGCCAGATGTCTCTCAATGCTGGCCACCCGTGCAGCCAAATCAGGTTGAGACTCTCCACTGGTATGCACCTCACTAGGGGACAGATGTAAGCATGGGGGGTAGGCGAAGCCAGGTGGGGCGCAGGCCCCGCCGCCGGTAACCCAGACTGCAGCGCAAGCGTCTGCTGGGCGCAGGGTACACACACCAGTGACATCATCACTTATAGGGGATACCCCACACGCTGCACACAGCCGGGCTTGTCCCGAAGGAACCCCAAGCACATTATCCTGAGAAGCCTCCATATGGTGATTATTGTGGCACAATAGGCCAATTGGGATTGACGCCAATAAGGCTACCCGGGATGCCCCAATAGCCTGCTAGGGAAGTGGGAGATATACAATACAATAGCCCTCCAATAAGGAGTTAACGCCAAATATAGGGGATAGGACCGGGAGAAACCACAAAAAAGTTTGACCCGCCTGTAAGACATAAAGCAAAGAACCCGTAAGCATAATACAAGGAAATATAAAGAAAAGCCAGCCCGCAAGGGGACTTACGGATCGCGATAGGGAAACGCCAGACACGCAGCACAGGAGCTCCAAAATGGCGCCCGCATATACCTCGAGAGGCAGGCCGCGGAGAAGTGATGCGGAAAACGTCATCCGCAAGGCCCCCCCCCCCCCGGAGATCTACCCAGGGGGAGCGACAGGGAGGCAGCGGACCTAAGAGGAGCCTGAGGGGACAGGGGGCAAATTGCCATGGGAGGGGCATCCCATAAGGCTCACCACGGGCCTGTACCGCCTACCCTTTGGTGGGGGACTGCGGTAGGAGCAGAGCTCCTTAGCACCTAGCAGTGGTGCTGCCTACCATCACCCGACCAGCGCAGCCTAAGCTGGGAAGCAGTGAAAAGGAACAGGTGGGAATAGTCCTACAGGGCCGCAGGCTAATAAGCCCCGCTCACCTGCGAGTAGAAAGAGCCATCTTCTAGTCATCGCAGCCCAGACTGCAGAGAAGAACTGGGGAATTTGTGGAAGGTCCCTGGTATATATGGGGCCGGGAGGAGTGACTTTTCTGTCTCTGCAGTCCAGCGCCATCTACTGGATGTATAACCCAAGAGTAAGGAATATCTTCTGGAACAGGACGTGCTGTATACTTAGAATATACATATTTTCGATGGCTTTAGCCGCTGAGAAGTCGCATTACCGTCTGCAGCAGCGCTATTCAGCTGGAACGCATGCCGTTATGGATGCGCATTCCAAACTAAATGCATATGTGATTGCATCATCCGTCCGGGGCCTAAGGGACGGGGGAGGAACACTCCACAGTCCATAGCAGCGCATTACGTGTGTCCGGCGCTTGCTGACGTCATCAGTGGGCGGACGCAGCAAGCACCGGAGGACAGAAGCCAAGAGAGCCTGCGAGACAGCCTGCTGGTGTAAAAAAGGTTAATAATGTAAAAACAGTACACACACAATACTGTGTAAGTGTAAGGTGCTTTGTGTGTAATCATTACACAGTACACAAAGTAGCTTACACTTACACAAAGCACCATACATTTACACAGTGTGAACTACATCGGTCTCGGTCTTATACTATAAGAGACCACTATAAGATGTAGTTCACACTGTTCCCCAATGGAGAATTATCTCACATATCTCCCACTATTTTCCCATATTCTGAATGAGGAAACTACTGAAATCAGCGGTTTCCGGCATTGAATCCGCCTACTATTAATTTCATTGTGAGTGCGGCGGATTTTGTGGGAGAGAGCTCCCGAGAATCTCGAGCTACCACACACTCCGCCGCAGTCTCCTATTAATTTCAGCCGGAGAAATTACAGTTCCCGACACATGCTATGCCATGGTAAAATTTTATTTATTGGAATTAGTAATAAATATTTCTCAACATATAATTAAATATTGTTTTATGATTAATCACTATGTTTAAATTATGTTTGATTTGTAGCAATGAGAATACATAGTGCATATCAGGTATTTACATTCCGAATCATAACTGTAGCAAAATTACAGTTTTGAAGTAGCCACCAAAATTATCTTTTGGTTTGGGGTCACCGCAATATGAGGAACTGTAATGCGAGGTCACGGCATTAGAAAGGTTTAGAACCACTGCTTTAGACCCTTTCAGGACAATATTTGGGGCTTTTGGGATAGAAGACATTCCTACCTAGATTATATAATTCACTTTCCCTTCCAGGCCCACTAAACTTTGGACTGGATAACAGACTGAACAATCTAGTCAAAGGAAAATTCTGGATTCATGAACCAAGAATTACAGTAACAACTCAAGTGAAAGACCTACATCACTTCTGGACTTTTGCAGAATCAGCATGTCCTGGTTCTCTCAGGCAACCACCACGGTGGCTCATGTACAAAAGAGTACCGGTTGTCTCTAATATTAGTACACTTGAGAGGTAATCAAAATGTCCACTCCCAGGTAGTGGTCCATATTACAGGGGCATCCTCATTTTCTGTGAGTGAAACCCACTTTTTCAATCAATGACTTACCTCGATCCACTCATCCATAGTGCATTGGACTTTATTGCCATGCATATTAATGCATGTCCATGAATTCTGAATGAATGGAATTCTGCAAGCAGTGGCCAGCAGTCATGAAGATAGGCGTGCAGAAAATAGCGGGTTACTGGTGATACTGGCAGGGGGATCAAATTTCAAGGTGAGTATAATGGCAAACCAGGGACTTTTACACAGTGGAGTATCACAAATCAGGATGCCCAAGGCACAAACTGTAAACCAGCCCTGGAATCTTATAGGCTGGGTTAAATTGGGTTTGGTCTGCTTTAAACAATGTGAATATTATAAGGTCAACGCACACATAAATTGAATATAGTATTTGTGTTCCAGCCACCCCTGAGGCCTGTGTACAATAGTTACAATAGTTTATTTTATTTTTAGGCTTTGCCGATTTAAATGCAAAAACATGATTGTATTGTGTTGAAAAGAATGAGTACATATGCTATATACAAATGCCCACAAGGTGGCACCAACCTCCAATAAAAAGTAGATTCAAATAGTGACCTTCCAGCCCATTTCCCCAAACAGCCCATGTTTCTTTTCTTTTTTTTTTTTTACTAAAGCCTTTGCCCAATATTCATAACACCACAAACTGAATGCAGTCGGTCATATTGCTCCCTGGCTGAGCAGCCCCCCATCCCCAGCAATAATACAATTCTGTGATTACTCACCTGTAGAATTGGTATTATGAGTATACAGTACGTCCTGCTCCAAATCTAATACTTACAGTTGGGATATACTCCACCAGATGGCGCTGGACTGCAGAGACATCGAAAATAGGCTCCTCCCAGCCCCTCAAATACCCGGGGACCTCCCACAAATCCCCAGCATTGAAAAGCAGTTAGTGAGAAGCCGGGAGAATTTAAACAATTCAAACTATCAACTATAAAAATGGTAATCACCATACAGGGGATCCAAGATAATGCAACCAAGGGTGGGTTGGAGCAGGACGTACTGTATACTCATAATACCAATTCTACAGGTGAGTAATCACAGAATTGTATTATTCTTAGTATACAGTACGTCCTGCTCCAAATCTAATACTTACAGTTGGGACATCCAATAGCAGTGTCCATAAGTAGGGTGGGATCCCCAAGAAAAATCAGCAGCAGACAGTTCAAACCACTGCCGCCTGCAGAACCTTTCGGACAAAAGCAGCATCAGCTGAGGCACTAACATCAACCTTGTAAAACTTTGAAAAGGTATGAACAGAAGACCAAGTAGCGGCCTTGCAAACTTGTTCAACAGAAGCCTGGTGCTGAAAAGCCCAAGAGGCACCAATAGCACGAGTGGAATGAGCAGTAAGGCGGACGGGAGGATTCTTCCCCTTAGCAGAGTAGGCCTGAATCACAGCCTGACGAATCCACTTGCTGATAGTAGACTTGGCAGGACCCAAACCCTTCCTAGGACCAGAAGGGACCACAAAAAGAGCATCAGTTTTCCTGAAAGGTGCAGTAGCCACCAGATAGTACTTCAGACACCTAACCACATCCAAAGAGTGCAAAACCCTCTCCTTAGCATTGCTAGGATTAGGGCACAAGGAAGGAAGAACAATATCCTGATTCAAATGAAAGGCAGACACTACCTTAGGCAGAAAGACAGGTTTGAAACGAAACACCACCTTGTCCTGGTGTCTCTCATAGTAGGGGGGCTGAATGGAAAGCGCCGCCAATTCAGACACACACCTGACAGAAGTGATAGCCACCAGAAATACAACCTTGAGCGTAAGAATGGTCAAGGCAGCATCCTGCACAGGTTCAAAGGGAGCACCCTGCAAGGCTGACAAAACCAAGTTTAGATCCCAAACAGGCACCATAGGCTTACGTGGGGGGCGCACATGAGTGACCCCCTGGAAAAAAAGTCCCGATCATAGGGTGCTGAGCAAAGGACTTCTGGAAAAAAAATAGCCAGGGCAGAAACCTGACCCTTCAGAGTACTGAGTTGGAGCCCCATCTCCAACCCATGCTGCATGAACTCCAGAATCCTGGGAATAGAGAGCACACGACAGGGAAGAGACTTAGACTCACACCAGTCAATGTAGGCACGCCAAACCCTGTAATAAATGGAAGAGGGAGACTTCTTCCTAGCTTTAATCAAGGTATCCATAATCGAGGAAGATAGCCCCTTCTCCATCAAGATGGAGGTTTCAGCAGCCAAGCCGTCAAAGCCAGAGTTTGTAAATTGGGATGGCGTAGTGAGCCCTGAGTGAGCAGATCTGGCACCAAGGGTAAAGCGTACTGATCTACTGCCAGCTGTACCGCGTCTGCGAACCACACTCTTCTTGGCCACCTGGGGGCCACCAGAATTGCTGGCACCCCTTCCAGAGCAATCTTGCGCAGAACCCTGCCCAGCAGAGGGATTGGAGGGAAGACATACAGGAACTGAAAGTCCTGCCACGACATTGCTAGCGCATCCGAGGTCAAGACCAGAGGATCCTGGGACAGAGAGACAAAAGCTGGGAGCTTGTGATTGTGGCGGGACGCAAACAGATCCACATCTGGTTGGCCCCAACGGTGACACAGAGATTGAAACACCCTGCTGCATAGGGGCCATTCTCCCTGGCGAGAGGTCCCCCTGCTCAGACAGTCCGCCAGGCGATTTTCCACCCCTGGGATGTACACAGCTGATATGCAGGGGACATTGGCCTCCGCCCAAGTCAGGATCAGAGACACTTCCTGGAGGGTCCCCTTGCACCGGATCCCTCCATGATGATTGATGAAGGCAACTTCCGTCTGGTCGTCCGAGCACACCTGAACCGGCAGGCCCCGAAGGTGAGTAGTCAAGTGAGCCAGAACTAGCCTGATCGCCCGCAGTCCCAAGACATTGATAGGTGTGTGGGCCTCCTGAGGGCCCCACCTCCCCTGGAACCGCAGCGACTTCCAGAATCCCCCCCCCCAACCTGACATCCGCGGTGACCGTCTCCCAGGAAGGGGCAAGAAAGGATCTGCTCCCCAACAGATTCCTTGAGTCCATCCACCACGAGATGGATCTCCTGACCAGGGGGGGGGGGAGCACACAGACCCTGTCCAGGGTCTAAAGCCTGCAGGTTGCAGGGGCCTCAAGTGGAACTGAGCATAAGGGACCGCTTCGAAGCATGCCACCATCAGGCCCACCAGCTGCCTCCCCTGCCTGATGGAGGGATGAGGACAAGCTAGGAGGGACTGAGTCAGTGCAATCATACTGTCCACCTTCTGTTGAGGAAGGAAGATCCTTGCCTGAACTGTATCCAGTATCATTCCTAGGAATGGAGTTACCAAGGAGGGGGACAGTGAGGACTTGGGGTGGTTGATCACCCATCCAAAAGACTCCAGAGTGGACACCACCAGCTGAGTATCCAACTCTGCCTGATGTAGAGACTGGGAAGTGATGAGAAGGTCGTCCAGATAGGGTAGCACGCGGACGCCCTGACATCTGAGCAGAGACATCACGCCAGCCAGCACCTTGGTGAACACCCTGGGAGCTGAAGTGAGGCCGAAGGGCAAGGCCACAAACTGGTAGTGTTGATCCATCAGAACGAACCTGAGGAACCTTTGATGACCTGGGAACACAGGAATATGAAGATAAGCATCTTTGATGTCCACAGAAGTCATGAAATCCCCTTGGCGCAGGGAAAAGATGGCAGAGCGCAGATTTTCAATGCGAAAGCGCCTGCCCCTGACAAACTTGTTGAGGATCTTTAAGTCCAGGATGGCCCTCACTGAACCATCTTTTTTGGGTACTGTGAATAGGTTGGAATAAAAAGCCCTTGCCTTTGTCTCTTAAGGGGAACTGGCAGATGACCCCCAGCTCCAGGAGGCCTTGCACTGCTTGCACTAGCTCCTGAGCGGACACAGGGTCCTGAGGAATCCGGGATCTGATGAATCTTGGAGGGGGATCGGCGGCAAACTCCAACTTGTAACCGGAGGACACTACCTCCTGAATCCACCGGTCTGCGACATAAAGCCTCCAGACGTAAGCGAAGTGCTGCAGCCGTCCCCCCCACCCAGATGGGTGAGGGCACCTCATCACGCCTGAGTGGGCTTGGGAGAGGATTTTGCTGTGGGAGCCCAGGAGGAGCCAGGACGTCCACGTCCTCTGCCTCTACCCCAGAAATCACCCCGGGCCCCAGGAAAGGAAACCCCCCTTCCCTGTCTTGCACCACGGTAAGGGGAGGAGAAGGAACCCTGACCCCGAAAGGGCCGAGATTGCCGCATGCGCTGGGGTAACCTGCCTCCCTTAGCAAAAGGATCCAGGCGATCCCCAAACAGGCGTAGTCCTTTAAAGGGAAACCCAGTGAGGGCCTTCTTGGCAGCGTTGTCAGCAGCCCACTGGCGCAGCCAAACCGAGCGGCGTATAGCCACCACAAGGGCAGAAGTTCTGCCACACATTCTGATGGTGTCATCCAATGCTGAGAGGACAAATTTACAAAAACATCACAACTGGAGAGTGCATTGAACACCTCACAAGGCAAATCATCAGGGGCACTATCAAGCATATTTCTGATAAGGGTTCTAGTGGCCACATCCGTAATGGCAGAGGCACAGACTGGGCGCAGCGCCGTCCCTGTACCAGCAAAGTCGTGGGATGCCAGCTGGTCAATGCGCCGGTCCTCAGCATCCCGCAACATTTAACCACCTCAGCCGGAAAGGGATACTTCCTATCCCAACTCTTTGGAACCTCGGGAAGTTTACTGGGGCGCTCCCATTCTTTGAGCACAAGGTTATGGAAAAGTGCCTGCTCGGGAAATTCCAAACGTGATTTTGCTGTATGGGAAAGCTCCCCTCTTTGCCTGGGAGCCGCAACAGGGAGAGAGATGGACAGAACCTCAAAAATCTGGGTCAATCTGTCAGTGTCATCCGGGGCCCAGGGGTCAGAGCCAGAATCGTGATGACCCCTTGGTCTCTCGTCAGATGAGCCTGAATCAGAAAAGAGCTCCCCTTCATCAGACGGGGTACAGCCACAAAGATTCCAAAACTCCTCAGTTCCCATAGGAAAACAGTGACATTAGGTGTCAAGTGCCGCTTCTTAGCAGGGGCCTTACGCGCTAAGGACTTAGCAATCAACTGCTCAACAGTAGCCAGTCTAGAAGACACATCAGGCTGAGAATCCCCACTAGTATGCAACTCAGCATGAGTGAGATTTAAGCTTGGGGGAGTAGGTGAAGTGAAACGAGGTGCAGCCACTGGCAGGCCAGATTGCAATGCAAGCACCTGCTCAGCACAGGGTACACAGACCCGCGCCTTGTCAGCGTCAGCATGAGGCTGCCCACACGCTACACACAGCCGGTCTTGTCCCGAAGTGACCCCGGTCACATTATCCTAGGATGCCTCCATATGGTGATTATAGTGGCGCTATACGCCGATAGGGAATAACGCTAAATAGCAATCCCAGATGCCCCAATAACCCGCTAGGGAAGTGGGAGTACTATATTTACAAGGCCTACAAGTAAATACTAATACAGGGCTGGGAGAAGCCAAATGGTTTGTCCCGCCTGAAAGACATAAGCAGACAAGACCTGTAAGCACACAGTAATAAAAATGAAAGATATAACGGACCGCGGTAGGTAGGGGTCCGTTGCACATGGGCCAAACAGGCAGGATAAAGATGGCGTCGGTATACCTCGAGGGGCGGGCCGGTACCAGTGATGACGTGGAGCGCGCCAAAGATGGGCCCCACCCCCCCGAAGAGCGCGAAGCCACGAACGTGCAAGCAGCCAATGATGGCGCACCAGCGCCTGAGGTAATGCTGCCGCCAAGCGCGGAACCAAGTCAGCGCGCGGCGGCGGCAATTTTAAAAAGACTAAACAGAATGGAAAAAAAGGTGTAAAACACAAAATGCATAGCATACATATTTGCACACCCCCCCTCTTTTCCCCCGAAGACTACAAGGAGGATGAGGGAGGATAGCGGCCACTTAAACAGGGCCCACCGATGGGCAGGGGCAAGGGGGCACTAGTGCGGGAGGGGCATCCATAGAGGCTCACCATAAGCCTGAACCGCCTACCGTTTGGTGGGGGATTGCGGTGGAGCAGCGCTCCTAAGCACCTAACAGCGGTGCTGCCTACCTTCACCCGACCAGCGCAGCCAAGGCTGGGAGGCATATTACTAGTGGAACGGGTGGGAATAGTCCTACAGGGCCGCGGGCTAATAGCCCCGCTCACCTGCGAGTAGAGAGCCATTTCTCGTCCTTTGCAGCCAGACTGCAGAGAAATTCTGGGGATTTGTGGGAGGTCCCCGGTTATTTGAAGGGTCGGGAAGAGCCTATTTTCGATGTCTCTGCAGTCCAGTGCCATCTGGCGGAGTATATTAGATTTGGAGGATTTGGACGTACTGTATACTAAGAATAAGGTGCTCAGCAATAGGGAACACTTCAATCCAACTGCCATAAGTGCTGATTCAGCTCAATGAGTATTAAAAAAAAAGACGCTGAACTGCACCATGGAAGAAAATCAAATATTGCATTTTTTCTCACTATTTTTGTGAGAAGTAAAGTAAAGAAGAAGTAAAATGGTGCTGCGTTTCACTAAAAAACATTTTTCTCTCTGAATGGTGTTGAATCTGCATTAATGTAACAGATTAGTTGTAACTGAACTAATTAGCATATGGCTGTTTTGGGCCACTGGGATGGGAATGGAAGGCGACAATTTCCTTTCTGAGTATAGGTGCACTTTAACAATCGAGTCAGCAAAACAAGTGCTAAATAGTGATTACTCCTCCCCGAAGGTCCAGGAACAGGCCAGATTTTGCAGGTCTCCACAAGTACACAGGTACAATAATTAGTGCTCAGGCACAGCTATAGAGCCAGCCATGTGGATATCCACAAAACATGACCTATTGCTGGCCATTCAGGAGGGAGTTTGACACCCCTGACTTACACAGTCAAATGAGATTGTAATGTAGGCAGATATGTTTCAGCACAGTCTTATTATGACATCCCATGATGAACAATATTCAAGTCAAAAACAGCAAAGCAAGAAGCATAGCAGTGATCATTAAACATTCTATAAATTATTATTAGTACTAGTAAAATACTTAATAATACATCTGTGAGGAGAATAAAATAGGATTTCTCATATGGCTTGCTCAGGTCCAGTCTTTAAACAATAGGCCTAATTTAAAGAGTTTCAACTCTCAGCTGATGAAAGAACCCATACTGATTCATTTCATAACTCTTGTAGCCGGAGCTTAGTCTAACCAGCAAGCAACCTCCTGCCGTGAGGCTGTGTAAGAGAGTATGCTTCAATTAATTTCTCCTAGACAAGCTGGGGCCTGTAGTTTATAAAGGATCATAAAGCTGCCATGCATATTATTCATAAACTGATCACATCCTTGAAATCTGGAAATTATAATGCTCGCATACACGGATCTCATGTCATTACCAGGATTAAGGGACTACATTTTGGAGAACTCAGGTTAGGAGCCATATCAAATAAAGATGACTGGTCTCAGTGTGTGCAGTGCGCCACTGGATCCATTGCTACCAGTATCCTATCTCTAGGACCTTACACTGAAAAGTTATGCCACATATCTTTTGGGGTGTTTTAGCTAATCACTGCTAGAAGAAGAGCCCAAGGCTCATCCCTGATAGGAGGTAGAAGTCTCCCATCTGGGCATAAAAGTCTGAGAGCTCAGACCCTCCTTGTTGTACTTCTTGGGGGTCACATTAAGCATCTTGTCTGAAGGCGCCAGGAACAAGTGGATTGTAAATAAACTTGTATTTGCCCTTCTGAACTTAATTTAATCTTGGGCTGTTCTGTTATCTTATTCCAAACCCCTATCTTGAGTGCTACTCTGTTATATTATATAGTCCTGCTAATGGACCAGGCTATATCAAACAGAGCTGGTGGCATTTTTACGGGGCTGGCAGGGCTAGGTCCTCTGGTGGTAGTGAAAGCCGGTCAAAATCTTGAAGGCCTGTATTAAAGAAACTGTGTAATTTTAGTGACACTGACATCAGGCAGGGACACACATGTGGCTACTTCTCTGACCGTTAACTGCAAGCCAGTTACATTTTATGTGGTTGGCATTTTCCCCTATACAGACCCCCCCCCCCTAAAAAAAAAAAAAAAGCTCACCTCTGTCCCGGTCCAGCACAGGGGGGCCCTAAACCCCTGGGTGGACTCCGATCACCATGGTCTTCATCGGGACAGAGACACAGATTCTCTTACCCATGCCTGGCTTCTGACAGCTTACTTCCCACTGCAGGGAAGGGCTATATATACCAATAGGAGAAGGTAAGTAAAACAATTGGAAGTGTGTGTTTTATCTTACACGTAACCCCTTTGTGAACTGGTAAGGGGTCCTTGAGATCTCCACACCAGTTCAAAGGGCAGGAGGGGTGGGCAAGTCCTCTGTTGGCAAGTGCGTAACCTGCCAAAACCCCCCGCCCCATTACCTGCATCCCCAAAGGCCAAGGGGGTGCAGAAGAGCCCAGTGCCAGTGTGGTCTATGTGGGCTGGGGGCTGACCCCTCGACCTCTGCGCAGCTTGTGCCAAAGCTGGCTTTGCTGGAGAGGGAGGTCCTCATACCATTTAAGGCTGGGATAACTGCTTGGGGGACCTTTTCCCTGAAGACGCTTTGTCTTTAGCTTTGAAGGTCCACCTTGTAGTGCCTCAGGAATGTGTGCAGGCTTTCTCAGGTCGCAGCTTTACAAATCTGGTCCAATAAAACTCCCGCTTGGTTGGTTCAAGATGTGGCTACGGATCTCGTTGAGTGAGCCTTCATGTTCCTTGGTAACTGCATATTCTTCCTGGTATGCCTTAAAGATCGCTTCTATAACACATATTGTTAGGGTTGCCTTAGATGCCGTTTGCCCCCTGTCTCCCCTAGTCCAGATAGGTCAGAATGATATTCTTTGGAAATCCAGGAAATGCAATTCCTCCACCCTGCACTCTATCAACCCTGGGGAGACATCATTCTACAGACTTGTGAAAGTAGGATGCTACTTTTGGAAGATAAAATGGGTCAGGTCGCAAAATTAACCTGTCCGGAATGATCCTAAGGTATGGCTCCTTCACAGATAATGCCTGGCTGTTATTCTATGGGCCGAAGTAAAAGCTACATAAATGCTGCTTTGAGGGATATAAACTTAAACCGGACCTTCACCATGATTTAATGAAAAGCCCAAACTCTTAAAAAACAATTCCTCAGCATCTAAAATTAATATATTTTACATGTTTAGTCACTAATTTATTATACTTTCCCCCACTGGGCTGCAACTCTGTTCGGGAATTTAGGATACGGGCGCCGCCATCTTGACTCAGAAGCATCACACTTACTGAGGAGAGGAGAGTGGGATAAGGTACAGGGGGGTGGGTTATAGCTGTGCTTTGCTCAGACAGAGCAGAGCTGGGGTCAGGGAAAGGTCAGCAGTCCCAGAATGCAGAGCAGCACAGTCACTTCCTGTTTGCAGGCACTTCCTGTTTGCAGGCTGCCTGCAAAAATGGCAGCTTCCATAAGCCGCCATCTTGGATGTTTAAAGGCTTATAAAATGCAGTAGATGCAGGTAGGATGATTTTTAATGTGAGCAATCTGTATGTACAGGGTGTGGGAAACATATAAGATAGACTCTTATTTAGAGTGAAGGTCCGCTTTAATGGTAGCCTGTCTCAGGTGTTCGAATGACTGCCCTATTAGTCTTCTGAGAACTACCGAGATATCTCAGTCCGGAAAGGACCTCACCATAACCGGTCTGTTCTTTGCAAGGGAAATAAAGAACCTGTCTATCAGACTCATAAGTCTGAGCCTGGTATCCAGGAAGACCGACAACCCCATCTCAAACCCCTCCTGTAGGAAATCTAGGACAGATGGTTTCAGGTCAAACCCCTTCACACTGTGGAAGGAATTGTATCTTTTCCACATCTTGTACTACTTATACAAAATAGCAGGCACAGCTTTTAATATTGATAACTGAGTGTGCTGCCCGACCCGTCAAGCTACTAGAACATGGGCCAAACCAAATTGACAAGGTTCATAAGAAAGGGGCACAATATTTTATTAAATGTTACACTATAGCAAAAATAAAAACACACATGCAACACAAAGACACTGTTAAAATCAATTAATCCATGATTCCTGTCATGCTAAAATACTTAGCAATGCATATTATAGAAGACCACAAGGTATCAAAAAGTACAAATAGAAGTCAGTATTAAATAGCTCCACAAATAGCCCCCCCCCCCCCAAAAAAAAAAAAAAAAAAAAAAAATATATATATATATATATATATATATATATATATTTCTAATTACTACACTTAGTGCAAAAAATACATGTACAGTATAAAAAGGTAATCACTACAAATAATTCATCAAGACTATAAACCTGTGCAATCAAATCTAAAGTGCAAATGCTAGATAAGAAGGCTATATTCACCAAGTAAGGCAGGGGATGAGACCCCCAATGTAAACCCAATACACAAAAGTGCTGTTAGTGCAGAGGGCTGTATAAGGGAGTTGAGGTAGTAAGCAATCACTGGAAAGACAAAGTAAAATCATACTATCCTTGTGGTAAAACGTGACTAATCATCAGGCAGTGGATTGAAGGCATGAGACCCCACGCATTCCGCCGATCCTCTACGGCTTCTCCAGGGGTGCTGTCTCTTTGAATGGTGTCTCCTTTTATGTGGCATGGCAGAGAATCAGGCCACCCTCCTCCCGCCCCCTGACGCAGCGTGTCCGATTGGACAAGGACGCGCCCATCAACTGTAGTGATGGATGGCGGTTAAGCACCATATGTGCAGCCGAGCCCCCTCTCAGCAAGTTTAAATCAATCAATCCTGGCCAACCATCAGCTGGCAGAGCCCGCCCCCCCCATGATGACCCGGCCAGTGTCATCGGCTAAAGGGGAGGGGCTGGGCTCCACCAGCATAACAGCCCGGACTTCAGAGAGGAAGGCTGCACATAGGGTGGGGGAGGGAAGGTCAACTATAAACAAAGTGTAACTCAACTATTTACATGGTATACAGCTATTCAAATCACTCACTACATAAAAAAATTGTACTGGATCTAAATATATATTCAAGAAGCATGTGTTGTGTTATTTCTCTGTACAATAAAAGACATAATTAAATATACATAATAACTATCTATTCAGGTCCACCTACCCTTTTATACATATATGTAAAAATACCATTTTGTGAAATACTCACCTGTAAAATGGGTATTATAAGTATGTCACACACCCCGCTTCAAGATATCCATAACATGTGGGTAATACCGACCTGAAGAAGCGTTCCTGCAGAGATGATAGCAAAAAAGAAAGCCCCTCCCTGATCCATAAATACCTGGGACCTCCCACTGATCACCCAGTATATAGAAGCAGTAAGGTAAGGGACCAGGAAGAGGCAAATATAAGTCATAACAACGCAAAGTTCACAAAATAAAGGATCCAGAATACAAGAAGGGCGGGTGAAGCGGGGTGTGTGACATACTTATAATACCCATTTTACAGGTGAGTATTTCACAAAATTGTATTATTCTAAGTATGTCACACACCCCGCTTCAAGATATCCATAACATGTGGGACATCCAATAGCAGTGTCCATAAAAGGGCGGGGATCCAAAACAAGGCAACAAGGCACAACTTAAACCACAACAGCTTGCAGAACTTTGCGGCCAAAAACAGCATGCGCTGAGGCCCGAACATCAACCTTGTAAAACTTGGAAAAAGTGTGAACAGAGGACCAAGTAGCGGCCTTACAAACTTGTTCAACAGAGGCCTGGTGCTGGAAAGCCCAGGACGCTCCAACCGCACGAGTAGAATGAGCAGTAACACGAAAAGGGGGACTCCTCCCCTTGGCAGAATAGGCCCCAATGATGGCCTGACGAATCCATTTACTAATGGAAGATTTGGCAGGAGCCAAACCTTTCCTAGGTCCAAAGGGCACCACAAAAAAAGCATCAGTCTTACGAAAGGAAGACGTAACCACCAGATAATATTTCACAACACGAACCACATCCAAGGAATGCAGTGCCCTTTCCTTGTCATTGCTGGGATTAGGACATAGAGAAGGCAGAACAATGTCCTGATTCAGATGAAAGGCAGAGACCACCTTAGGAAGAAAATCTGGCTTGAAACGAAAGACAACCTTGTCCTGGTGCCTTTCAAAGTACGGAGCTTTAATGGATAAAGCTGCCAACTCAGAAACACGCCTAACCGAAGCGATGGCCACCTTTTGAGTAAGCGAAGACAAAGCAACCTCATTCAAGGGCTCAAACGGAGGACCCTGAAGAGCAGAAAGAACCAGGTTCAAATCCCAAACTGGAACAACAGGCTTCCTAGGAGGCCGTACATGCGTAACTCCTTGGAAAAAGGTCTTGACTAAGGGATGAAGTGCAAAGGACCTTTGAAAGAACACCGCCAGGGCAGAAACCTGCCCCTTCAAGGTACTAAGTTGAAGCCCCAGATCCAGACCATGTTGAAGAAACTCCAGAATTCTGGAAATGGAGAACTCCCGACAAGAGAAAGACCTACTTTCACACCAGTCAATATAGGACCTCCAAGTCCTATAGTAAATAGTAGAGGAAGAGCGCTTCCTGGCGCTAATAAGAGTCTGAACCATCGCGTCAGAAAGACCCTCCTCCTTCAAGATGGCGGTTTCAGCAGCCACGCCGTCAAAGCCAGTGAAGGTAAATTGGGATAGCGCAGCCGACCCTGAGTGAGCAGGTCCGGCAGTAGAGGCAGAACGAACTGATCCTCTGCCAGTCTTACTAGGTCTGCGAACCAAACCTGCCTTGGCCACCTTGGTGCCACCAGAATCGCTGACGCGCCCTCAGGGCCAGCTTGCGCACCACTCTGGCTACCATTGGAAACGGAGGGAACAGGTAAAGAAACCCCAGATCCCTCCAGTTCAGAGACATGGCATCCACTGCCAGAGCCAGAGGATCCTGCGAGAGAGACACAAAGACTGGAAGCTTGTGATTGTGACGAGAGGCAAAGAGGTCCACCGCTGGGAACCCCCACCTGAGACAGATCGAGCGAAACACCTTGGGACTGAGAGACCACTCCCCCTGACGAGAGGAGGCCCTGCTCAGCGAGTCCGCCTCCGTGTTCTCCACTCCCGGAATGTAGACTGCTGAGATACACGGGACGTGGCTCTCCGCCCAGTCCAGAATCAAAGACACTTCCCTGAGGGCACTCCTGCTGCGAGTCCCCCCTTGGTGATTGATGTAAGCAACCGCTGTCCGGTTGTCCGACCGAACCTGAACAGGCAGGCCCCGCAACTGATGAGTCAAGCGAAACAGAACCAACCTGATAGCTCTCAATTCCAGAACATTGATGGGCTCGTGAGCCTCCTGCAGGCCCCACAGACCCTGGAACTGGAGGTCCTTCCAAACACCCCCCCAACCTGACAGACTGGCATCCGTGGTGACTGTTTCCCAACACGGGGCCAGAAAAGATCTGCCCTTCAACAGATTGACCGACCCCAGCCACCATTGCAGGGATCGACGAACTCGGGGAGTCATCAGGAAGGACTGATCCAACGATAGAGGGGACTTGTCCCAAACCTTCAACAGATGAAGCTGAAGCGTCCTTGTATGAAACTGCGCAAAGGGAACTGCCTCGAATGAGGCCACCATTAACCCCACCAGCCTCATCCCTAGCCGGATGGCCGGACGAGGGACCGACAAGAGAAGCCGAACTAAATCCTGAATCAAAAGAATCTTGGCCTGGGGCAGAAACACCCTGGCCTGCGAAGTGTCCAGAGACATTCCCAGAAAAGTCACTACTCTGGACGGAGAAAGAGAAGACTTGGGGTGGTTGACCACCCAACCGAACCTCTCCAGGGTGGACACCACCACTCCGGTGTCCAACTCTGCTTGGTTGAAAGAGGAGGCCATGATCAGAAGATCGTCCAAATAGGGCACAATGCACAATGCGGATACCCTGAACCCTCAGCAGAGCCATCACCCCCGCTAGCACCTTGGTGAACACCCGAGGAGCCGAGGTGAGACCGAAGGGGAGTGCCACAAACTGAAAATGGCGATCCTCCACCACGAACCTGAGAAACCTCTGGTGTGCTGGAAAGATTGGAACGTGTAAATAAGCATCCTTGATGTCTATGGACGTCAGAAAGTCTCCCTGACGAAGAGAGTGAATGGCCGAACGCAGCGTTTCCATGCGGAATTTCCGTGGCCGGATGAACCTGTTGAGAAAACTTCAGATCCAAGATGGGTCGGACCGATCCGTCCTTCTTGGGTACCGTGAACAGATTGGAATAAAAACCCCTGCCCTGATCCGAAGGGGGCACTGGGCAAATGACAGCCATGTCCAGAAGGTTCTGCACTGCCAACAGGAGCCCCTGCGCCGCTAGAGGTTCCGAAGACATCCGAGACCTGAAAAACCTGGAAGGGGGGCGGAGCTCGAACTCCAGCTTGTAACCGGAAGACACCACTTCCCGGATCCATCGGTCCGAGACCTCTTGATCCCAGACCTGGGAGAAGAGTCGCAGCCGTCCCCCCACCCGCATGGGTGAGGGCGCCCCCTCATTGCTGAGCTGGCTTAGTAGCCGGTTCGGGCTTAGAGCCCCAACTGTATCCTGGACGGGCACGTCCTCTGCCCCTGCTCCCAGAATCTCCTCTGGAAGAGGGGAAGGCAAATCCCCTGCCAGATCTGGCCCCACGAAAGGAGGGGGTAAAGGAAGGCGCCCCCCGAAAGGGACGGCGTTGTTTCTTGCGTTGAGGTAACCTACCACCCTTGGTGACAGAGTCCAATGTCTCTCCAAAGAGCCGTAATCCAACAAAAGGTAGAGCCGTCAGTGACTTCTTGGACATAAAATCGGCCGCCCACTGGCGCAACCACACCGACCGCCGAATAGTCACCAGCAGAGCCGACGTCCTACCACACATCATCAAGGTGTCATCCAAGGCTGTTAACACAAAAGATAAAAACAACTCACACCGTTTAAGGCTAAGGAACTCGTCACTACCAGGACGAAGCCCGGAAGAAGTCAACAGATCCCTGACCACAGACCTGGCAGCCAACACCATTAGCGCCGAAGCGCAAACGGGCCGCATGGCTGACCCAACGCTAGCAAAACCATGACAAGCCATCTGGTCAATGCGTTTATCCTCTCCATCCTTGAGGGTGGAACAATCAGGTCTATTTAAAACAGAGGAGTTGGACAACCCCAAAACCGGTGCATCCACCTCGGGGGGGATGCCCAGCGCTTAACCGCCTCCGAAGGGAAGGGATATTTCTTATCCCACCCCTGAGGAATGCCAGGGAGCCGAGCCGGCCTGTCCCATTCCTTAGCAATAATTTTGTCAAAATGCCTTTGCGTAGGAAACTCCAAGCGCGGCCTGGATTCCTCAAACAACTCACCCTTCTGCTGTGGCGCTTCCTCGGGAGGGGAAATATTCAGAACCTCCAACATCAGAGCCAGAGCGTGAGGAGTATCCGAGAATCTCCCCAAGTCACCAAGCTCGGCATCAGTGCCAAAAGACTGCTCATCGTCCGAAATATCTGAATCCTCATAAACCTCCCCTTCCTCTAGCGGGGAATAATCAGACCAATCCAGATTATTAACGTCATCAAGGTCATCCACCGGCGGAGCCGGCGACAAATGCTTTCTCTTAGTCGGAGCCTTACGAGCGACCGAGCTGGAGATAATTTTCTCAAGGTTGGCCAATCTGGCGCACATCTCAGATTGCAGCTCCCTGCCCATGACGACGTCACACGGGGTGCGTGTCAAGGTGGGAGGGGGAGATGAAGCGACCGGCGGTGCTGACCCAGACGCCTGGGGTTCGGACTGCCACGTAATAGTTTGCTGTGCACAAGGTATGCACAGAAGTACGTCGTCCCCAGTAATGGATACCCCACACAACATACACTTCCGGGGTTGCCCCGAAGGGGTCCCGAGCCCAGTATCCGGGGATGCCTCCATAAGGTGAACTTTTAGTAGTCGCAATGACCCAGGGAATTACGCCAATAAGCAACCCGGGATGCCCCTGTAATGTCCCGAGTGGGAGGATTTATGATCAATAAAATGAACCCAGGGATCTAGGACCGGGAGAAACCCCCTAAATACTACTGATGATCCTCCTGATAAAACCTCCGCCTGAAAGACAGAAAAGAACCCAATAAATGCCAAATAGGACTACTAAAAGGAAGTAAAGAAAGAATGAATAGGGCCCACAGGGCCACTCACAGATCCGTCGGAAGCAGGAGCAATGGAGACCTTGCAGCATCCATGAGGTGAGAAGCAGGCCGAGATTGGGGCGTGGTCAGCGCGGACCACGCGAAGATCAAAGTCCGCCCCCTTCCTCTATCAGTAAGGAGCCACAAGCTCCGCATCGGTGCCAGAAACAGAGGGGGCGGAGCCGCGCCGAAAGCCCGGCCCCGCCCCCCCCCGACGTAGACGCGAGGGAAGAAGCTCCCTCACTCACAGCCCCTCAGAGACCGGCGCCGCCGACATCCCGCGGCGCCGGTCTAAGTGACACAGCCAGCGGGTGCGACCGCGGTGTCCAGCGGAGCACCCGCCCCGCTCGCTGCGGGAACACACAGACAACGGGGGGCTGGCCGCGGAAGCGCGCCGAGGGCCGGCCCCGCCCCCCCAGAAGTGTGTGAGGGGGAAAAACTCCCCTCACAAGGTGAAAAGACCGGCGCCCCGGCTGTAATGGCGGCCGCGGCGCCGCAGACAGTAGAAAAAGCACACACACACATACAATCAAAGACACACCACACAATGAAGTGAATAAAAGAATAAAGTGAATAAGGACTAACCCTAAGAGAGGGACCCCCAACCCCCACTGTGATAAAAAGGGGGACTGTGGAGGGACCACCCAGGGGCAAATATCAAGGGACGGGGCATCCCAAACCGGGATCACCTACCCGGTGTAACCGCCTACCCTCTTATTTAGGGTCTCACGGTGGAGCGCTGCTCCTAAGCACCAGAGGTGCCAATATACCCTCGCTCGGGCCAGCAGCCAAGACTGTGGAGGCATGTATCTTAAGGTCAATCCAGGGAAAAAGGGGGTCCGAGCGGAAATAATCAAATAACAGGCCGGGAGTTATCCCGGCTACCTGAAATCCCCCTGTGCAAGGAGGAGCCATCATCTTCTGACTTGCTCGCCGTCTGCAGAGATGGAAAACTGGGTAATGAGTGGGAGGTCCCAGGTATTTATGGATCAGGGAGGGGCTTTCTTTTTGCTATCTCTGCAGAACGCCCTCTTCAGGTCGGTATTACCCACATGTTATGGATATCTTGAAGCGGGGTGTAAGACATACTTAGAATAGAAAAAAGGTCAGATGAGAGGTAGGCCGACTGTTGCAGGAGCTGATATTGGAGACAGCGTTGGAGGCAGCAGGAATGGCAGGGTAGCGGCTACTGCCTCCCTGGCATTTAGGCACAACCTACCTGTTTTGGGAAACTGGACACGTATGCTCCAGGAAGTATGGCTGCATCTGTCTCATCCTTATGACGCAGCCACACTGCCCCCAATGCCCAGTGTACGCACCTCGTCAGAGCACTAGGCCACACCCCCAATTGCCACCTGGCTTGCATGAGCCAAACCACCTCCACCCGGCAGCCCATTCATGCTGCCGAGCCGGCCCTCCCCTAGCAGGGGCAAGTAAAGATGTTGCAGCTTTCAAGCGCCCAGCGATGGAGCAGCAGCCCATCCGCTGCCACCAGGACCCTGCTGCTCACCTGGAGACAGCTCCCGGGGAGTACTTACTTAGCCTCCCCTATTGCCTCCCGGGAAAGGCAGAATGGCAGTGCGGGGGGGGGGGGGGGGAGGGGAAACAGTTTAGGGACCAATTGGTTGCCTGGTTCTCCCTGGTGTGAACTGATTCACAAGCTGGTGCCAAAGGAGAAGGGGAGGGATTTAATGCCGTTCAAGTTTGTGTTTCCTTTTCCAGGTGGGAGGAGACAAGCAGCAAGCCGTTGGGAAAACAGCAAGTGCACCCAAGGTATTCTGGGGTATGTGCTTACCAAAAGGCTTGTTCCCAGAATGCACCCAAGGCATTCTGAGGGATGTGCTTACCATGAGGCTGGAGGTTTCTGAGCACTGGAGTGGCCAGGATTTGCTATACAAGGCACTTTATTTGTCACATACATCACTATAAGAGCAATAAAATGTTCTTATTCCACTTTTTAGGGAAGGTTGCCAGACTTAAATCATGTTAATTTACAGGGATTGATCAGACTAAGCCGAATAGCCCATTTAATAGAATATGGCAACACTGGGCAATGTGCTAAACTGTTTTCCCTTTCAAAATTGAAGATTGTTTTGCACCTAGAATAAGCATAATAGCCTCTTAGAGCACCCTTATGCTAATTATCAATGAGTTTCTCAAGTAAGCGTTATTGCAGTGACCCAGCCACTGCCGCTCATCAAAAAAAAAAAAATAATAAATAAATAAAAAAGTGGTCACTGTGGTCCCAAAGCTACTAGGTGGCACACCAAGCAACAGTGTGGTGCGACAAACAAATCTAATTGGAACAAGTGCTGCTGATTGGCTTAGCGGCACATGTGAAAACCAGAAAGAGGCGAGTTTCAGGGTGATCCGTGACGGTACACACAATGGGGCATCCCATCCCACCAGTCATTTTTGGGGAGTGTTTCAGGTAAGTGCAGTGAAGCACAGGGACTGCCGCATTGTTTTATAAGCAGACCAATCTGATTTCAGTTCTAGGGAGTGAGATCAAAAGGTCAGTTTTTTTCCTCAGGATGCAATGTCAATGTGCTGTCTGCAGGGAGTTTGGCCCTGCAGAACATATGGCTCTGGCGCTACGCATAGACAGTGCGCCGACCTGTGGCTTTACAATTTATATTTTTAAAAGAAAGTCCATGTAAAAACTTTCCAGCACTCACATCCCCAGCATCCCTGTAGCTGTGCGCATTCCTGCACCCAGCAGTAGCTGCTACACCTCTATCCTAGGACGAGAGGGAGGTAAGATCCACAGGAAGCCAAACAGGGCATGGAGCATTTTAAGATGTTCTACTAGAAAATGTGTATGACCTGCTATGTGGTATCTGCTAACCTTTGCCCGATTCAACTGTGCATGCGTGGGCTCTCTCCAATCAGAGCCGTTTACCATGCCTATGTAATTCAGCAAACGCATCTGATTGTTAACAATGGGGATCAAAAGCTGCCACATTCCCTGCATCTTTGGGCGATGCACTTGCTCCCACCCCAGCTTATAAGATACAGCTAAACTTAGTGCAGCTGGGGATACAGAGGATTGCGCTTCACATTGAACACAAGCAGAGCTGTTAGCCAATGGTTGGAGTAGAGTCTGCATGTGTGCCATTGAACTGGGAAAAAGGTCGTACTGGACGTTCTAGGGGGGTTTAACACAGCAGGGCATCTAAATTTGGGATGCTTCCGGGGCACAGAACAGAACCCAGGATAGTAAAAATCCAAGGTTTTGTACCACTTTAAAGAAAACCACAACCCTTGGCACCTGGTCCTACAAGCCTCCAGGGCTGGTGGAAGTGTAACCCCTGGGATTACCTGTAATCCTATTTTTTATCACCTCTCCCACTGTGGCATCCCCAGCACCCATTTATCCAATGCATTTACCCCTGCCAGGCACATCTAAATGGCCAGCGGTCGGGGGAAAGCATAAGGGAACGGCCAGCGGGAGGCACACTTATTTATATAGAATAGATTACTGGACATTTAGGTGGACCAAAACCAAGGATTTTCACTATCCCAGGATTTGGTCCGTCCCCCTGGTGCACCCCGCTGTGTGAAACCCTGCTGTTCACCAAATCTACTCACATTAACCCACAGCTGCTGAAGCTAAATGGAATCCCAGCCACATACACACATGGTATGTGGCATCACTTGCATCATTTGACTGTGTCAGGCTATGAACAGCCAATCAGTTGCAGCGGGTGTGGCCATTCACTGCTGGGAAGGGATGCAAGTGATGCCAACCGCACGTGTGTTTTGGGATTAGAGGAAAGGTAAGAATTGTGGGTAAGGAACCAGGAAGTTTCACACTGTGGGGCACCCCCAGGCATTACACAAGCAGAGGCTTCCAAAATCAGGATGGACCTGTAAAACAAAAGGATTAAGGATTAGCAGGGACTAAGCATGGACCTGTATAACAAACCAAAACTCAGGGCGGTGAAAATCCTGGGTTTTCATCCGCTTTAGTTCCCATTATTCTGCCAAGCCACTTTCAGATTCTAGTGCAAATGCATAGTAAGCCAATCAGGCTTTTTGGTATTTCGAAAAGCTCTGTAGAGAACACAGCCCCTGCGAGGATATGCATGTAATCAACGTCTGGATGGAAGCTTCTACTACATGTGCGTCCGGATTACAGCCATACAGCTTTCTCCGCACAATCTACAGATATCCAGCCTGCATCGAACATTATAAAACACCATTTAATTTCACCAAGATGTTTTTAAAGTGTGAGGTCATATAGCTCAACGGCAGCGCCCAACCCACTCTCACTCAGCAGCACCGTAACCGAACGAAGATATCTACAAAATGGCGCTTCGTTTCCTGAGAGGAATTCTGTGTCTCATCTCTATTGGTCGTAGTGCGCCTTCCCTAAAACGCCCATTGGTCATCCTCCCGGGGCACATGACGTCACACAGACTGTGCGGGGAGGGCGAGCAGAGAAATAAGACAGAGAGGTACGCGTGAGGTTTGCGAGATGGCGCCCAGAGTAGAGGCTGAGAAGAACGTGGCGCCATAGCGGGGAAAGTCACTGAGCACCTTGGCGCGCACACAGCAGCCTTGACTGAAGCGCCAGACGCAGCAAATCCTCACCGACCTCATTTCAGAAGAGAACATGGAAGAAGAGAAGCGGGACGGCGCGGCGGCTGCAAGTCACAAGTCTGCGAATGAAGAAAGCAGGGCGCTCGCCTCTAACGCACAAAATGGCGAACAGGCGCTGGCTGAGGAGGCGGAGAAAGGCGGCTTGGGGCGCCGGTACAGCAGCGGCGGGAGCAACGAGCCTGTGAAGATAGAGGGCGGTTGGAAGGGGGTGATCCCTCCAGAAGAGCCCCTCAGGAAGCGCTTTCAGATCCCCAGGAAGAGCCGAGACAAGAAAGGTGGTCATCTTCTCGTGTTACGCCAGAGCACTGTGTCTAGCACCCTGAACCCCCACTCTGCATGCTGGAGTCATGCTTGCGTCACACCGGGGACCACAGTGGCTCCCCAGACGCTGAGCACATGACCTAACGTTGCGTCATCCGGCGGGGAGACGGCCATTTTTTTTGCGCATTCTTATCTGTCATCTACCGACTGGAGTGGCTGCTGGTAAAGCGCGTGATCTTATTAAGCCCCGCCTCCGCGCTAAGGCCACGCCTTCAAAGCATAGTTTCCTTGCTTTGAATTATAGTGTGGTAAGAGTAATTGTTCTGTCTGGAGGCTTTAGTCCTTTAATCTCTAGTGTAGAAAAACTTCCTAAGACCTACCAAAAGCAAATTGAATTATAAGGGACAAAAATACAACCCTGTCTTTGGAAGTAATGGAATGCAAAGCCTGATCGCACTGCAGTTTGAGGTGTCCTAAGTTGTCCCTCAGATAATAGCTCAGCGAGTTTTATGTTAGCTTTTGCTGACATTAATCATTTCTGTGCCAGGAAGGGTTGCGCAGAACCCTAAATTAGTGGGTGAGTCTTGCATTGGAAAGCTATCTTCTGGCAGCTCCAGCGGATGAGGTACAGGGAATGGCTGTACATGTCCAACAGCTGTGGAATGTGCACCCATTTCTTGTCCAATCATAGCAAAGTCCATGACTTATTTTAGGATCCTAGGGATATTTAACTATAGAGGGGCCCTGTATAAAACTGATGCATTATTCTGTCTTGTGATTTAATCAAATGATGTCCCATCCCTGTAATTTTGCATACACATCCCAATCTTTTCTAGATAATTTCAAAGCAGACCAATGACTCCAGTTAGAGGCCTTACTGCAAAGTCATTCCTTGAAGCCTCCAACTGCTGCTACTTTGCCCTCCTGGTGACAAATTGATGGGGGGGGGGGTTAAATGTAGTTTACAGCTTTTTGATAGTCCTGTCCTAAACTACCTACTCCAACAAGCTGAGAAAACATACATAAACCTACAGTAATCTGTTTTATCTTCAAATGACCTTCACCATAGTAAAGTTGCCTTTGTGGTGTCAGGACTAGCCTGCTGACTCAAGAAAGTTACCAGTCTTCTGTCTTATGAACCAAAGCCACCAACATAATCTTCAGCCGTTCTGGTGTCATATTCATGCTGGGAATCAGTTACTGCCATATTTAAGGAACTGTAATGTTTAAATACTAGTAATTCTATGTAAGGAGACATGCAGTCCTCTATGGCAATATGTAATCCCAACTGAAAATGGAGGGGGTGATATGGCTAATAGGGGGATAATGACCAGAACATTTCTAAAACCTTTTCTTTCTGGAATGGAACAGGCTTTCCTGACCAATATCTTTTTGCTCTCCTAATTCTTTGTGGATGGGATGAGCCTGACAGCAGGCAAGATTTTAGCCAGCACGTGGAGGGGCTTGTACTGTTTAAATAAATACCCGCTAATATCCCATCAAACATGCACAGTATTGACTATAGATGGGTAATCAACCAATGTGTTTTTGTGTTGTGGGCAAAATGCTGTTCCCAAAGGAATGCTCCACACAGAACATACAAACTCAGACTTCAGAAGTCTATGGTGGAAGTTATTAACAGATGATCCAGTTACTGCGAGGCATCCACTAGGTATCTACGTGGTAACCATATCTCATCTTGTGGGTAAGTAACATCTGCTGCAGCATCTAAACTGGGGCAGCGGTAGGTCTGATGGCAAGACCACTTCCTCAAAAAATGGCTTCCTATGTAGTTAAGAGCCATGGGCCTGGGATTGATTAATAAAGGTGTGCCTGTTTCCGAGTCTTCACATAATATGGCAGGCCATCTGTTTGGTCTTCCCCCTCCTGTGGCTCTAAATTTACACTTTCTAGAAGGGCTACACATGACCAGAGCTTTGTTTCTAATGGCAGCACATTTATGTCTAGTAAGCTGTCTTGCCTCATCTAGAACCCTGGAGACATTCTAGGCACTTTGGTTGCTGGCCTTCCATTTTTTTTTTCACGGAAAAGTAACATGTTTCTGGAAGTCTGCAAAGATAAGAAAATTGTCTAGCGGGTAATGGCAGCAATATTCCCGAATGGTGGTTTCATTAGGCTGTGAAATGACAGGTTTCTTCACTGCAAACCTCACTGAATCAGTGTAATAATTGTAAGTAAAGTGTGACAGACACTAGGCATTTTAAAGGTGTTGACAGCTTTTCTGTGAAACTGCATTTTGAAGATAATGTTTTTGTATTTTTAAGACTACTTAGATTTTTTTTTTCTTGAGGCTCCACCCTCTAAGATACACCATTGTCATGATGTTCTCAGAATAGAGCATACATCCTATTGATTCCCACAGGGGCCTATTTTCTGTAGCATGCACACAGATGCCTCTTCGTTATGGTCCATCTTGATGGCATATGCACTTTGGAGGTCTTTGCCTAGTAGACACTAGATAGGCATCACCGTCGCTGGGAGTGGCAGTTTTGTCTGGATGTCTGTGGAGAGTACAAGACCTGGCAAGGGCAATCACAGAGACTGGTGGGCACCTTAATCTGGGCTCACGTCTGAGGACTGCATATTGAATTGTTTGAACCTACGATGCTTTTTAACTACCCCTCTATATCTTTCCCTTCACCTGTTTCCATGTGTTTTAGCCAAAGCAAATGCTTTGTATGTTAGTAGGGATGTGCTTGACACATAAATAAAATAAATCTGAAGGTAGATTTGTAACATAGGCCTCAAAGCCTATTAACGGGTCATGTTTTGCAGATCTCTACACAAGTGAAGTAATTGGTAGTGATACTGCCCATGTGGTGATCCACAAAACATGCCCTGTTGAAGAGAAGGATTGGGGAACACAGACCCAGGGTACCGTTCTGAGAATCTACTTTGCAGCAACAGCTTTATGCATTTCATGAAGGTTCTTTAAAATAATCTTTTCAATACTATTGTGCCAAGCTGGTATATTCTAATTTGTTATCCACTCTTTAGAAACATACATTGGGTTAAGACCATTTTTATATGCCTTGGCATAATGAATTAAGTGGGACCAGCAGTGTAAAATTAAGCCTATCAAAAGTGACTTTAAACGTTTACTTCCCTGACTGGTGGAAGTAGCTATCTTTGGTGGTGCAACAACCAATCGAGTGAGATCTTCCACCGCCAACATGACACACTGGATTCTTCAATAATCAGACGTGTGGCCAGCGAGCTGGCTCTTTGGATAAGGCATTAGTGGTTATTTTTGAGGTGGAAGGTGCTGTTAGGGTCTAGGTTTGCTTAAATGAGAAGTCCGTATTACTGTGCATGTTGGAATGCGTTTCGTCCCTCGTTAACTTTATCAGTTGGGTCAGTTTGCATGTTTTTTGCTACTGCACCTGTTGATATTTTTATCTGATTGGCATTTTAAGCTGCCCTCCTCCTTTGCCCCCCTTATGGTCAATTATTTTGCTTCTATTGCCCATGGAAATACCTGCAATTTACACCTGAGAACCAACCCATTCAGACAAAGGGCTCTACTGAAAATCAGTGTTATGTTAGATGAGTGTTGTGCTGCCCACACCCTTGCCTATTAATTGTACAGTTCTACTAAAACCTTAAACCGGACCTTCACCCAGAATAAGAGCTATTTTATGTTTCCCTCACCCTGTACATAGATTGCCCACATTAAAAATCATCCTGCCTGCATCTACTGCATGTTATGAGCCTTTAAACATCCAAGACGGTGGCCCATGGAGTCTCAGGTTGCCTGCAAATAAGTATCTTCTGACTGTGCTGCTCTGCATTCTAGGATTGCTATTTATTTTCCTGCCCCGGATCTTTGTCTGTGCAAAGCACAGCTATAACTCACCCCCATGCACTTTTTCCTTGCTCTCCTCAGTATGTGATGCTTCTAAGACAAGATGGCGGTGCCCGTATCCTAGCATCCTGAACACAGTTGTAGCCCAGTGGGGGAAAGAATGAGTGACTAAAAGCTTTTGGCTTTTCATTAAATTAAACTACTAATGCTTTTTAATCCAAGGCTTAGTGGAGGTTGCACATTTAAAGTTGGGGTTTGACCAGTATAAACAGTAGCTCATTTTCATTATGCCCTCTTTTCACTCCCAATACTGAAAGGTTTATGCAGTGGGAGAGCTGGATTGGCTATCAATGGTGGAAGGGGGGGGGGGGCGTTGTGGACTTTCTCCACTTGGGTAGTTTTCTGAAGGCTACCTCTTTTCTGCCAATAGCATGTAGGGCTTATTTCTGGAAACTGACTACACTGGTTTTCTATCAGATGGCATAGTCATATACAGTAGTTGCCTAAAGAGGACACTGGCACAATGTATGGAAAGTTGTTTGTGGCAATATGAGGCTGCAGTGAAAATACCGACGGGCTCCAGAAGTTCAGAGAGGCAGGCTTGAGACATACTGTACCTCTTCTCCCTACCCATTTCTCAGCATGTAGCACAAAGCTAGAAGTGACCCTGATCTGGGATTTTTGTTTTTACAAAGTTTAGGAAGCTTCAGTTTGTAATAGAAAGGAAATGTAATAGAAAAAGGTGTGGTCCAATGAGATCGTTCTTCAAGCCAGTAGGGTACATAAATATCAAATCGGTCCCTCTGCAAAAAAAAGCACACATTCTGGCTTTTACTTTGTTGAAATAGGGCTCCATTTCCCAGTAAATATGCATAATTGTCTTGACTCATTAGGGGGAAAAAAGTGCAGTGTATTGGCTTATATTGGGGCCTTCCTATTGCTACATGCCGTTAAAGCCTGTTATCTTTATTTCTGGAAACATTCACTTTAGGAAACAGTTCTGATGGGGTTGCGGAACATCTTTGACCTACGTATTCAATGTCCACTTTGGTTTGAGCTTAAAGCAGACCACAACCCTCATGCAGCAGCCTTTGAGTTTAAAAGACTCAAGGGCCGGTAGCCTTCCTCTTCCTCTGTGTGAAATATCTGCTTTGCCCTTTCCTGGCCGCTCCCCACAGAGAAAAGTGCCCGTGGGCAGCAAAAGGGATGGAAGATGTGTTCCCACGCCCAGCCATACAGTTAGGCAGCCCATGGCCACAGTGGTGGAAAACCTTTTTCCTGGGCTGCTGCCGAATGTGTGTGGGGTTTAACATCGGGGGCTATAAAGGGTCTTGTGCCACTTGTGTTTTTTTTCAAATATTACTCCAGAAGATCCTAGTTTATAATTTAAATACTGCTTTATTACAGTGTGTCTCCTGCAGTTATGAGCAAATCAGTAAATATGTTCAAGCAAACCACAGTTAGCCTTTTTTTTTCTTTTTGTGAAACATGTCATTATTGGCATATGCTCATTTCCCCATGGCATTTTACATTTTGAATTACTGATCCCTTTGTTGTACCCCAGTGTAGCAAAATTTTGTGTCATTAGCAGTAAATCAAAGAAAACCTAAGCTTTAGTGTAATGTGATATGTCATTTAATCCTTTGGGGACATCCACTAATGATGATGCATTTTTGTAGCATCTGCTTGCTCAGTGATTTTTTTTTTTTTTTCCTTAAACAAAAAAAAATGTAAAAGTGATGAGCTTATTTTTAAGATTTAGGTAGTATTTGGCAAAAAGTGTGTAAACCTGAACTAGATGCGTATATTTAACTTGGTGCAAAGAAGTCACTAGAATAGGGTTTTCAAAAAGACAGATACATTTACTCATTGTAATATTCTGCCTGTTTATCTGTCTACTGTGCATTTTCTAATGTGACCTAATACTGCAAATATTATATTAAATATTACAGTTGACTGTACTTTTCTATTATAGCTGTTTAACTGACATCCTATGTATATGCTGTTGTTTGAAATTGTTTTGGTAAGCCTTTACTGTTTATAATTCTTTTGGGGTATGCCTGTTGTGCAACATGTTTTTTTTAATTATTAAAAATATAATAAAATTTTGTCCCTCTAGTTTGTACTTATTGTGTCGGAAGAATTTCTTTTAGAACACTGCGCGTATGAACAGTCAAATGAGTAATTTTTTTTGTTCATATTTTAGCTCTTCAGACAATTAATACTGACTCACGGGAATTTGAGGACATTTTGAAAATTCTACATTCATCTTTCCTGGATTCAAATTCTAAGATACATTTTGCTTACAAAGCTGCCCGGCTGGTTCATAATGAGTTCTTGGAGAAAGAGGTCAGTGACTGCATCTTGATCATCTGGTAGATTGATCAACATTGGATTGTAGACTTGGTGAATCTGTTAAAAGTTGGACTGGTTGTTTCCATTTTTTAATGGAGTTCTGTAAGGTGATGCTTTACTTGGACTTCTATCTTGACAAACAGTGGTTGGCAAACTTAAGGATTGTGGTTGAATTTGGTTTAAAAAGAAAAAAAAAAAAGTAAACTTGGGACTTGTTCAAACCACCTTTTGTGGTGAACATCAGTGTAGTTTGCAGTCCAGCTGGTACATAATTGTATTGGATAGGAGATTGATTCACTTGTGAAAGAACATGGAATTGATCACCATTGTTCTAATGTTTTGTTTTCTTTTTTTTCCCCTCTTCTCTGTCCCCAAATCTTCATATTTTCCCCCCATACGTAGTTCACTGAAAAAAGAAGACAGTTGAAATATGAAGGTCGGCAAGAAAAAGAGCTTGCTGAATCTTATGCTTTTCTTTTGGTTGATGAAAGCCAGGTAAGATTAAGTTTTATTTTGTCTATGAAGACTTGTTTTGGCTGGAGGTGATGCCTAATCTAGACATTTAGGATGAATCTGTTCTGATTTCTTTCATCTTAATGACTCTCAGACTAATGTTGAGATCCATGGGGTAGCAATGTTTTGGGGTTTTTTTGTATGGTTTTACAACTATATAGTTCAAGAGTAGTTGTCCTGGTCATTCTGATTTGGTATTATTGTTGTTTTTAAGCTCTGACAGTTTATGTGAAGGGTATGCCCTTTTTTTGATACTGATTTAATCACCATTTGACGACTCCTTGGCTTCTTGGGATTATTGTCTGAAAGGAAATGGATATGCATTTAACAGATCCTAACAAGGATGTACTTTTAATGTTCTTGGTCACTGGAACAGATTGAGAATATAGCCTTTATATTCAGCGCTGGTGGCCCTTAAGTTGTCTGAACTTGATCATTTTATACTTAATTTATACCTAAATTTGGATTGTAGTAGTCGTATTTACATATATTAACCCATTCAGCACAGTTTTCAGTTTTGATTTTAAAAGTGCATCAAAACATTAGTAACCCAGCTATACAGTGTAGCAGACTCCAGGGTCAGGTTACAGCTAGTTCCTGGGCCATCCTGATTTAGGATACACCACTGTGTGTGAGCCTTGGTTTCAACAGGTTCTTGCCTCGGAATCTATTGCATGGTACATGCAAGGGCCTCTGGTGGAATTCCTAGCACTCCTGTATCAAATGCTCACACCCCACACTAGCATATATCAATGACTGGCAGCGTGTGTGCACAGCAGATGTGAGTGGGAGGCGTCTGGCAATCCTCCCTTTCAGAATGTATTGCCTGACCCATTTTGGGCATGACTGTGCAAGGTGGTATGTTCTAATTTGAGTCGCCATTTGCCTTGGGAGCATGGAATGATGTAACAAATTGGTGATCCCTGGGGTCTCGCACAAGGGCATATGCCAAATCGGCATGGGTAGAATGTGCAAGACTTTCATGAAGGATTTAGCTGTCCACTATTTCTGATCACAAGGAATCTATTTTACAGTATTCATATATTTTTTTCCCCGTTGGATGACTTGGTAAATGTTAAACATACAAACAAAAGAAACAACAAGTTGCAACACCAGACTAAACCCAAACTTTCTTAGTCAAAACAAAATCTCTTCCTCGATTTTGTAGGGGCAAGCTTCTGGGTGTCCATGGAACAGTGTACAGCCCTGGCAGACAACCTAATAGGGTCATTAAACAGCAGAGGGGTCACTGTTGTGCTCAAGCAAAAGTTAGCTGTTTTCTTAAGAGGGTTTAAAGCCGATACTATGCAAAGATAACAAAGCTCCAGGCCCCTCACAATGCACATCATAAGCAAGGGTGAATGGTTTGATTATAGTTTAATTTTTTTTGTAGGTGAGGACTGCTGATCTTATTGACTGAATTGATTTTGATTGCGATTCTGTGATTTATGGATGCTTTTGCATCAAACTTGCCTGCCAAACAGTGGTCAGTGCTTCTGTAAGACTTCGATAGGCAGCTAATAGTTTAGCAGTCCTTTTTAAAAGTAGAATTGTGTATTTAAGAAGTCACTTATTTGCAAAAGGAGCACTTTAAAGAGTCTCAAAAGCCACTACTGCCTGCCCTGGAGCCTAAAAGACTTAATGGTCTGCCGCCTGCCCCCAGTGTATCCGAAATCCCCCCCCCCCCCCCCCCCTGTGGCTCGTGCCCAGCTATTCAGATAAACTGGTGGTGGGAGCACTCCCTAGTCATCAGCCGGCGTTCAAAAATGACTGCATTGCCTGATGTAAGAGGAGAGAAACATGCGTTGCTTTAACTTGCCAACATTTGTATTTTCAAATGAATCTATTCAAGGGCCCATTTCAAAGGATCACGAAATTGTATAATAAACCATATAAACATGTCTGATGAGGAGAGGTCAATTATACACCTGAACTAAATAAAACTTCTGCCATGCTTGTGATCTATTCTTTCCTAGTAAGAATAAAATCCTGGGGTTGACTGGGTTGACCGGTTTAGTGTATCAGGGAGAACAGAATCTGCCCCCCATTTCCTCTTGAGTCCTTTAAAATAAAAAAAAAAGCCTGGCTGAATGTTGATGCTGGGTGTATAAGTGACCCCTCCTCCCACCATCCAGCATATGTGCATGGATTTTTATCATTGGATCATTTTTTTTAGCTCCCTTAAGTTTACATAAAAATGTTTTTCCATCCTTTTGGAGTGGGGGACTATTTTAAGGGCTTTGAGAATTGTGAAAAAACTTTTTTTTTTAAAGGAAGAGGAAGCTGGACTTTCAGGATTTGAACAAACCACTCTGCTTTTACACTAGAGATTTTCTCAACTCTCATGGCCAGTTGCTTGAGCCAGACTCTGCTGGCATAGCAGCATATTGCTTTTGCAATGCTTGTGTGTAGATGCTTTTTACCCATCATGCAATGCTGTAGGCCAGGGGTACTCAAGAACTTTTAGTAGAGGTCCGTTAATCGTGGTCTGCGGCAGGTTGAAGGTCCGGGGGGGGGGGGGGGGGGTATACGGAAATGAGTGCACCGGGGGCTATATATTCTATTAGGAGACCTAAATAATACCCCACCCCCCAGCATTATCTGTATTGGCCATTGAGAGAGAAAAGGGAAAGCAGTTTTTGAGGGATGGATGGGACTGGATGGATGAGGGGTGTCTAAATGACAACAGGGCTGGATATTCCTCTTCTGCTGAATATGTGGGATGCCCTGCCATGTGTAACCCCTGGATTTGCTGTTAATTCTTATGTGACCGGCAGCACAATGGTGCATGCATGTCTCTCCACCAATTAGCGTGGCTGTATCTTCATTTATGTTTTCCTAGCTGCTCTTGTGCAAATGCAGCAAGGAAACATAATTGAAGATACAGCCACACTATTTGGTGGTGAGCCTGTGCAATGCATCATTGCGCCGCCAGTCAGGTAAGAATTAGTGGTGAACCTGAGGGTTTCACACGGCAGGGTAATCAAAATGCCCTGCCAAAGAGCAACAGCCAGCCCTGGTGTCTTTTAGATGCCAGGGCTGGTAAATATCCTGAACAGTAATGAAAGTAAAATTAAAAGGAAAAAAAATTGGATAATAGTTGCTTAGGAACAAAACAAAGCTCTCTGTGCCATTGATGCATGGCGACCCTTCCCCCCAGTAAAGAGGTGACACAAAAAGAGGCAAGAGGATTACTAGCAGTGAGGCAAAGAAGGGAGTGAAAATAGACAGAGAGCGAGTCAGAGAAAGTGTGCAACCAGATGGAGATAAAAAGACAGAGAACTCATGGAGAAATAGAAACAAACAGGTGACAAAGTCCAGGGAGTTACAGATGGAGAGACAAACAGAGAGCAGGGAAGTAGTGAATGAGTTAGTAGCCACACAGACAGATAGACATAGCTTACCAGGAATACAGGGTGTCACACAGCACAGCGAGAGGGTATTTCAGGTATACAAAAGGTGTCAGCGTCACTTCTGACAGAGGGGTTATGGAGAGGGCAGCAGGAGTGTAACGACAATCGGGAAGGCAGTGAGAGCTGGGAGATGGAAGGGGAACATGTTCGGGGGAAACATACACACTGGGAGGAGGTGAGACGGCCAGTCAGGAAACACAGGTCACAAGGCAGATGAGCTCCATTACAGCTTACATCTGACGGCAGCTCTGCTTGACAGATAAAAGCAGTGTGCGTCTCTTCCACCTCCCTGGACCTCCCCCTTGCGTGCCTCGTCATTACGCCCCCTGCTGGTTACTATACCAGGCTGCTCGGCTGCGCTAGTGGGGACCCAAATACTGAGCAGCGCTCCACCTGCGGCGGCGTCTTTGCGGTCCGGATTCGGACCGCGGTCCGCCAGTTGAGTATGCCTGCTGTAGGCAGATATTAGTCACTTATGCTACTGCTGCTTCTCGGGTTGGCTCTGGAGATGGTCATTTAAATGGAGCAAATCACAGCTGTAAAAGTAGAATAGTGTACTCAAAAACCTGTCACCCTGGATTGTTCAAGGGGAAGGAGACCACAAGCCTGGCTGAACTTTTTTCCGTTGGGATGTAGAAGTAACCCCTCCTCCCTATCCAGCACTTGATACAGCCTTTTAATAGTGGGTTAAATTGCAAAAGTTTGGTTAGAGGACCAGATCCTACCCTGGAGTCCGACTCCAGGGCAGGCATACTCGCTCCCACTGGGGCACCCCTGCTGTTTGAAACCCCACATGTCATCTGAAAACTCGCCCTCGTTCACAGCCCAACGGTGCATGCTATGCCTTTAGCAGGGCAGTCATTTGTGAATGGCCGGCGCGGTCACGCTTCCTGATAGAGGGTAGCGGGGGATGTGGCCGCCAGCGCGCGCTCTGATCCGCTCATATTAGACTAGCTCCTGAACGAAGGGGCTCAATCGGAGGAGAGTTTGTTCAGGTGACCTGAGGGGGTTTCACACAGTGGGGCTCCCCCAATCGGGGTGCACCAAAGGACCAAAACCCAAGATGGTCAAAATCATGGGTTTTGGTCCACTTTTAAGCAGGCCCCCTTCAGTTAGTCAACTTGTAAACAGTCAAACCTAAATATACATAAACCTAAAGTATATTTTGTGAAGCCTGGTTAGCACTGTATATTCACTAGCTAGGTTTCAGGAAAATTATAAACCAGTCCATGTCAAGTAGTCTCCCCTCCCCCTTCGTCTGGCTCTTTCACAGTGTTGAATTTGGGTCCAGCAGTTCAGGCACAAAGGGGCAGAACGACTTCCTTTACCAGCAGTGGCTTCCATTCATTTTTTAGTACCCTTTTCACTGTTCTGCCAAAGGCTTGAAGGACGATTAAAATTATGTGAGACTAAATAAAATATTCCAACAAAAATGAGTTACATTGAGCGTTCTAATAAATCAAGCCCTTGGAAAACACCTATACGGTTCTTTAAACTCTATAGAACACCCATGCTCTCCCTAGTATGTTTGGGGAACCATAAAAGCAGTTATTGGTAGTTCTGCCTTCATTTAAAAGTAGGCCTCTGATATCCTGCCCAAGATTATACTGATGGTGTTGAGGTCAGGGCTCTGTGTCAAGTTATTGTGCACCAAACAATGTGGATCTTGCTTTTGGGGAAGAGTCTAATAGGATCAAAGAATGTCCACCCCCCCAACTGTTCCCGCAAATTTGGGTGCATACAGTTGTCCACCGTTTTGGTTTGGAATGCCGCAGCTAGTCAGTAGTTTTAGACGCTAAGCTACCTACTGGGCCTAAATCATTGGTAGCTTTTTTTTTTTTTTTTTCTGTCTCTCCACACTGCCACGCCCTCTATTCACTGCAACATAGTGGTAGTGCTGAGGCATGAAATGCCTGCTCCAAAGTAATGAATGTGGAGATCGTGGCTGCCTCGGGATGTGATCAGGGAAGTAGGACTGATCAGCTGCGGAAGATCAAAGGTGTGTTTCCATTTTTCACTAGCAACAATGTGTTCTATATCTAAGCAACGTACACCAACTGGTGTGTTTGGTGTACATGGCAGACTCTTCCTGACTGGCTTGCTAATCATCTGATTAACTGAGGCAGAGACAATGTACCACATTCCTGAGCTCTCCGCTTTAACCCCTCTTGCTCTAATTCAGCCTCTTCCAATGAGGGAATCAATCTCGTGCTCAATAGCTATAGGGTTACTGGCAGTGTTCCCACCTGGGGAGGTCATTACCTCTACTTGATTTATCCAAAGCTCGCCTGTAACACTAGAAGGATTCTGGGACTAGCCAGAAGCTGTACTAAGGGCTTTACTCTAGGCCAGGAATGCCACTACCACTTTAGCAACATAGAGCCACAGAAATACAAAACTTGGAAACTACATGCTGACAAGCAAGTCACAGGACAAACTTGGGAGTTCTTGCCTGGACTTTCCCTTTAACTCAACAGAATTAATAGACCACAATTGCAGGTCGGGGGGGGGGGGGGGGGGGGGGTACTGCGGCATTGTTGTTCGGTCAATTAATGTGTTGGAATGATGGTTCCTGCTCAATCCATTTTTGCAACCTAGCTGCTTGTACGCCCCCAAGGACTTCTGTGGGTTAGACATGATGCCCATAGAGAATAATGGGTGCCATGCACATGCCCACTTACAGTATGGAAAGCCACAAGTGTGGAATTGGTTAAGGTCTGTGGGGAAAGTCTGCAAAATTACTTTCCTTTTGAACCGCATCCACAGTTAAAGCAAACCACAAGTGGGCCTATAGCTAGAGTTTGCTGCATCTACCACCCCAGACCATTGTAAAGTGTTTATACCGGAATACTAACTATTTTTGCTCCAGAAAAAAATTGATGCGGGGGAAGCATCCAGATTGTTCGCCCACATGCATACACCCACAATCCTTACGTGCACCTTGATCCTCGGACGTAATATGGTCCTGTGTTTCACCACCAGCGGTCATTTAGGTCGGGGGCCGGGAAAGAGAAACCACAGGCTGCCAGTTGCAGGGCTGCATTGCGCCTGTGGTTCAAGTAAGAATGGTGGGGGGGCGGGCTTCAGCATTCTGTCGTCACAATGCTTTCGCAAGCTCTCAAGACTGGGGCTCCAGAAAAATCTGAAATGGTGTTTCAGCTAGTGGTTACAAATGGCAATTTATTAAAAAAAAAAATGCTAAATTACATTTCTGATGCAGGTCTTGAACTGTTGTAATCCTGTTTAACATGGCTGCTACCTTTTATTCTTTAGGTGAATACTATATGCGAGAAAGGATTACTTGTTGGCCATAGTAAAATAACCACACTTGGCAAGCCTTTTATGGGTGAGTGAATAGGTTGTAGCCTATTGAACTAATCGGGTAACCCCTAAATGTTTGCACCCACTGTGCATGCTAAAGATTAAGTGAAGCAAGTTCAACTCTGAGAGCACATTTGGGTGCAAATTGCTATTTGCATTTCGGTGAGCTTTTTCATTTAACACAAAAAAATGCAATAAGTCCTTTTAATGTTTCTAAAAAAATAATCACCTGCACATTTTTACAGGTGAGGTAAGAATAATTATTTGAGTCTGGGAACAATAGCACCCTATGTGCTATGCTAAAGATTGTTTTTCTCTGCATACCCCATAGGGTGCTGTTCCCAAACTTTAAAAAAAAGCTTATTAGAAAAATGATGAACCTCGTCTGTAAAAATGCTCCATTACATATGCTAAGTTTTAAAATGACGACAAATATTATTTCACTTTTGTGTTAAAATTAAAAATCTCACTGAGATGCAGGTGGCAGTTTAAACCAAATGTGCACCCAGAGTTGAACTTTCTTCACTAAATCTTTAACATGACTCCTATTGTGTGGATCTGTGTGTTAACATTTTTTTAAATTCTTTCCACAGGAGTTTATTTATCCAGATATGCGGACTTACTGCAAGCCAACCCTTTAGAGGCAGGGGCAACGGGCATGATTTTTATATTTAAGGTTTTCAAGGTAAAAAAAAACGTTATTGGGCCTATATACTGCATATCATTTTGGATGCACTTCACGTGATTGGGCGGGAGGGAGCGTGCGCGATGCGAAGAGTGGCTGGCTGGGACTTCAAAAAAAGTTCAGCGGGAGACTGCTGCGAAATCTGTGGCACCGCCGACTTCGCAGCTGGATTCTGGGTGTAAGGGAGTGTCTATATTACACATGCTTTAGTGCAGGGAGGGGGGTATTTTAATATTATACATCGGAGCTGGAGTGGCCCTTTAAAAAAAAAAAAAAAAAAAAAAAGCCACAGCACGTAACAATTCTTTTAATCAGTCTCTAAAATCTAGTTAAAAACAAAATGTTCTACAATCTACTAAACAAATCCCCATGTATTCTGATTTAGCGTACGTTCGGGGTTGGACTTTGAACCTGGGAGAGGAGGGATCGTAGGAGGGATGGGGAAAGATCTGGCAGACAAATGCCAAGTGCTTCACCAATGTTCTTGCTGTGGAGACAGTGTACAAATCCATGATGCGATGGTATCTGGTCCGCAGCATATTGGCGCATGCAGTCCCCGCTTTTCGGGCAGATGTTTTCGTAGTTGTGATGCCCCTGGGGATGTCATGCATATATGGCGGCAGTGCTCCTTCGTGGTGAGGGTCTGGTCTAGAACATTTGGCTTGGCAGCAACTTTAGTCACTTTCTAAAGGAACCCATGGGTGGGACTCCTTGTACAAAAGGCAGAAGAGCTGGACAGACACCAGAATTAACTGCTGGTTTTCCTACTATTGGCAACAAGACAAACCATCACCAGGGTGTGGAAAACCCTGATAATTACTATTTGCTGAAATTAAAGATAGAATGCACAATTTCTTTAATGAAAAATTTACCATTGGGCACCTTCCTAACATTTAGCAAACTATGGGGGCCCTGAATTGCCCACACCTAGCCACCAACTTAGACCAGTCCCTCACTACCTGATACGGCCAGGCCATGATCAGGACCCTGGGGGAGACAAAAAAATTAAGCCTTTAATTTCCTCCACCCCTGGCTATACTCTTCTTTTCCTACTTTCTCCTACTCTGTCACTTTCTCCATCTAGCTCTCCCACTAGTCAAACTAATATTAACGTTGTCATGGCAAATCCAGCCAGACCGCCACCATCTTTGTTCTCAACGCCGGCCGCTGAGTGCTGCCGGAAGTGAATGGACAGGCAAGAGCGTGCGCTACTGGCGGCACCTGGCTGCTGCGATTGCCCAATAATCTGCACAGGAGTACGGGCCAAGTAAGTTATTATGTGACCCCTCCTCACCCTGTGTTAGCACTAGGAGAGTGAGGCAGGGTGGGGGAAATAAAAGGAAAAAAAAATGGGCAGCCTGGCTGGACTGGCCCTTTTAATATTTATCATGCTGTACCAAGGGGTGGAGTACTATTGTTGTTGAAACCTACAGAATGATGCTATGGTATTTCTAAGTTGCACTATATTAAGAAGGTGGGACTTGATTATGAGTAACAAATACATGTACGAATGAACATAAGTATTCTCTATTCTTTTGTATAAAATGTCGACATGTCTGTTGGATAAATGCTATACTCACTAAAAACTATTACAATTTAAAATCTATTTAAACTCCTAGTTTTCAGTTGGCACACAATAGCAGTTTATGTTGAAGCTGCACCAGAAAATGCCAAGGTGCCTCTGTGTAGGTGCCGTCATATTGCTAATCTTTAAGAGACCATCCATAATTTAGGAACCACTTACCTGTGGTTGTTCTATACTGCCAGCACATGAAGGGGAGATCAAAAGACTACACCAAAGTACCAGTTCCAACCACATGCGCTTGCACAAATCCAAGAGATACAAAAGAAAGGTGGCAGTCACTCAGACAAATTTAAAACTAACCTGGAATGTACATGTTTCATCCTGGATTTCATTATATAAATGTGTTCCGCATTAGAGCTGATATTCTAAGTATGTCTCACACCCTGCTTCGGAAGTAGTCATTAACTTGGGTTATGTCCAGTAGAGGGCGAACTTCTGCAGAGATGACTAGAAGAAAAGGAGCCCCTCCTGGCCCATAAATACCTGGGTCCTCCCAAACACCTCCCAGTAATCGTCTCTGCAGACGATTACGAGCAAGTCAGAAGATGCCTCCTCCTTGCACAGGGGCATTTCAGGTAGCCGGGATGACTCCCGGCCCTCTATTTTATCTATTACCGCCCGGATCCCTTTTTGATTTACCCTGCCTCCCAGCCTAGGCTGCTGGTCCGGGCGAGGGTAGATTGCACCCTAGGTGCTTAGGAGCTAATGCTCCACCGTGAGACCCTATACTAGAGGGTAGGCGGTTAACCGGGTTGGTGACCCCGGTTTGGGATGCCCTGTCCGTTCCCCCACTTTCTACTGATGTAGTTGGGGATCCCTCCCTCCCTTTACTTGTCCCTTTATTCCCGGGGTGGGGGGGGGGGCTGTGACTCTCCCTTGTCCAGTTGTTGGAGTATCGGGAAGTAATCATTCATTAGGTGCAATGAGTGTGTGTGTTTTTAAATGTGCTTTGAACTTTACTTTTTTTCAGGTTGCCATGACATGCGGTGGCCGTAGTGAGAGCCGGCCGCACTGTCATGGCGGAGCTGGTGAGGAGGCTGAAGGGACCGTCTCCTCTCCTTGCTGTGAGGAGAGGGGGCGGGGCCGGGCGCGCTGGCGGAGGCCCGCCCCACTCTCTCTCTGGCGCCCTCGGCGGCGCCCGATCTCCTTGGCTGTGGGCGGAGCGGGCGCTCTACGCGCTGGCAGCGGCCCGCCCCACTCTCTCTGGCGCCCTATGCTGCGCCTGGTTTCCTTTACTATGTTGGGGCGGGGCCGGGCGCTCGAAGCGCTGGGCGCCCGCCCCGCTCTCTCTTTGGCGCCCTCTGCGGCGCCTGGTTGCCTTCATCCGGATGGGGATGGGTCCGGGCGCTCGACGCGCTGCCGGGGGCCCGTCCCACTCTCTGGCGCCTGGGGTTTCTGAGAAAGGTTGGGGAGGGCCGGGGCCAGGCGCGGCGTGCGATCCGCGCTGGCCCGCCCCTCTTCGTCTGCTTCCTCTGGGACTGAGGATGGCTCCGGCTAAGAAGCGTGCATGTGAGGTGAGTGCCCTGCGGGGCTTTGCTTGTCTGTTTGTTAGGGCGCTTTATCCAGCGCCGGCCTAGAACACTGCGGGATCGTTTTTGTCCCACCTTGCGGTTTCTGGTATCATTACATTTGTCACTAGCATGCTATGTAGTGTTATATGCTATTTGCCTCAATGTGTATATATATATATATATATATATATATATATAAAATTTAATTTCTATGTTTAGCCACACTCTGTTTGCTTTTGCCTGTAGCTCTGTGGCCAGGGTGGCCCCGGCTAAGAGAAGACATCTGTCACCGGCAGTGCCGGTTCTTGATGATCATGATTCCCTTGACTGGTCTGTTTATTTTCCGCTTGCGGAAGGAACGGTTTACGGAATCTGATGGCTCTGAGGATCAGCAGTTTGGGATGCTGATGCCGGGCAGGGGCTTGGGGTTGCTGTGGTTACCCCCAAGTTCCTGGGCCATTTGAGGTGCTGGCTATTCCTCCTCCGGCGGAGTCCCCTCTGCAGAAGGGAAAATATTTTTTTCTTGAGACCTCTAAGCCTCGTATGGGGTGCCCAACTCAGTTTCATTCTAATATGTGATTATTAAGGATCGGGAGGGATCTAGCCGGCTTCCCAGTTTTCCTCAGGAACGGGATAGGAGGTATCTCTGTACGGTGATCGCGGTGAAGCGCTGGTCATCTCCTCCCGAGGTCGATGCGTCTGGTACTGGGATTGTCCAACGCATCTGTGGTGCACTCTCTAGACGCCTCCGATTAAGGATCGTGAGGGCCGTCGTTTTGATCAGATGGCTTGACATGCTGCCTGTTTGTATTTCTGTACTCACGGTTGTGGTTATCAGGTCTGTGGTTTGGGGCCTGTTGAGGGGTCCCAGCTGGTCCCAGGCAGTGCTGATTTGGCAGCGTTTATGCGGTGTGTATAGTTCCTGACCATGGTCTTGTCTGCCTGGATGACACTATATGTCTGTATGGCGGAACCTCAGCTTTGCTTGTGGCTATACGATGCTCTGTCTCGTTGCGCCGGTGGCGGCTAACATTGGCTACCCTTTTGGAGTCATTGGATTCAGTTGCATAAGGAGGCAGGCTTCCGCCACACTAGAAGAGACGTTGCTCCTTTCGGGGGGCAGGCTCCTCTATTCCTTCCTTTCACGGTGCCAGAGCTGGCAGAGGTGCTGCCTTCTCTATCTTCAGTGGTGATTCCTCTGTTCTCGGGTTTCCTCGGACCCCCGGGCTGTGCAGGGGCCGGGGCTATTGTTCCAACCCTTGTGGTTCCCTAACGGGATGGATCCATCAGAACCATTCTGGTTTTTGAGGCCTTTCTACAGGTTCATCAGATCCCAGAAGTTCCGCATGGAGACTCTGCGCTCAGTCATCAATTCCCTTCATCAGGGGGATTTCGTGACATTTGTAGACCTCAAGGTTGTTCACCTTTTATGTACCAACCTACCTCGCTCACAAGAGATTCTTGGGTTTGGGGTGGAAGATCGGCATTTTCAGCTGTGGCCCTCCCTTTCTGGTTGACTTCGGTGCCAAGGGTGTTCACCAAGGGGCTGGCGGGCATAATGGCCCTTCTCTGAGCCCAGGGCGTTTACGTTGTGCCGTATCTGGATGACCTACTCATTACAGCATCTTTTCTATGCCGGGTGGAGATGGACTCCAGGGTGGTGACGACACTGGAGCGGTTCGGATGGGTGATCACCCACCCCAAGTTCTCTGGCATGAATCTGGATTCTGGTCAGGCCAGAGGGTTCCTTCCTCACCCTACGGTGCAGAGGGTTCAGGACCTGATTTGTTCTCCTGGACAATCCTCGCCTCTTTCCGGCTAGGGATGCAACTGGTGGGATTGATGGTGGTTTTCCTTCTAGGCAGTCCCCTTTGCTCAGTTCCTCGTGAGGTCGCTCTAACTCCGTCTATTGCGGAACATGGGACGGCTGTTCCCGGTGCTTGGCTCGGTCCTTTCTGCTGTCTCCTAGGGTCCGGCAATCCTTTCAGTGGTGGCTGGAGCTTAGCGGTCTGATGAGGGGCAGATCCTTTTTGGCCCCTTGTTGAGAGACGGTTACCACGAATGCCAGCCTGTCGGGCTGGGTAGGTGTCTGAACGGACTTTCAGTTCCAGGGGCTGGGGAGTCTTCAGGAGGCTCACACTCCCATCTCTATTTTTGGAGTTCAGAGCTATTTGTTTGATTCTGTCTGCTGGATGCATCATTTACAGGTTTTTCCGGTTCAGTTGGACGACTGAACTGCGGTCGCTTACGTCGATCTCCAAGGAGGGACTCGCAGCAGGAGTGCCCTCAGGGAAGTTTCGCTGATTCTTGCATGGGCGGAGAGCGATGTTCCATGCATCTCGGCGGCATTCATTCCGGGAGTGGATAACACAGAGGCGGATTCCTTGAGCAGGGGATCCTCACTGAGGGGGTTGATTTTTCTACCGCAAGGTGTTCCGGTCCTTCTGTCGCAAGTGAGGTTCCGGAGGTGGTTCTCTTTGCCTCACGTTGCAATCACTAGCTCCCGATGTTCAGTTTTCGGTCTCAGGTTCCTCTGCCTCCGGCAGGGGTCGCCATGTCTTTTGCCTGGAGGGGTCTGGGGTTCCTGTACCTGTTTCCTTCCTTCGCCATGGTGGGCAAGGTGGTGCGCTAGCTGGCTCCTGAGGGTGCGTCAGCAATGCTGGTGGCTCCAGGGTGGCCAAGATAGGTTTGGTTCGTTCTGCAGTTTGCAAACGCTGGCTTTGGCGGCGTGGCTGCTGCAACCTCCTCCATCTTCATAGAGGAAGTTTGTCTGATGTTGTGCTTCAGACCCTTGTTTGGGCTAGGAAGTGGTCTTTCTTTAACTTCTTCTACAGGACTTGTCGGTCCTATATTGATGGGTGTGAGGCTAGGGCCTTGCAAGGTGTTTTTGTTCACTAGGTTTTTGGACTTTCGTCAGTTCGGTCTGGGCCTGGGGCTCCAGCTTAAGTGCTTTGCTGGGGCAGGCCTCTGTCCTGGTGGTCGTCTTCTAGGGCCTTTTGTCCTCAAAAGCCTTGTGTCTGGGATTTGAATTTTGCATTTTCTATTCTTACACCACAGATTGCCTTTTGGTGGCTATTACTTCTGTTCACTGTGTTTCCATCTCTTTAAGGATGTGGTTCTCCTTCCTTGTGTCCTTCGTCTAGCTTTGACGAGGAGAGGGCCCTGTTGACATTCTATTTCTTGGCTACTTCCTTTTTCTGTAGGAAGGAAATCTTATTTGTGGTGCCCTCTGGCCCCCCGACGGGTTTGGCGCCATCAAGTCTACCATTTTTAATGGATATGTCTGATCCTTGTGTGGGCCTATATTGCCAAGGGGAGGGTTCCCCTTTTCAGTTTAGTGGAATAAGTTGTGCGACTGCTACTTGGTCTTCTGTTCATACCTTTTACAAGTTTTTGTAAGGTTGATGTTAGGGCCTTAGCGGATGCTGTTTTTTAGCCGCGATGTTTAACAAGCGGCAGGTGTTTTCATTTGTGCATTTTTGCCTTTTGGGATCCCCACCCTTTTTGGACACTGCTATTGGATGTCTCAAGTGTAATGACTACTTCCGAAGCAGGGTGTGAGACATACTTAGAATAATACCATTTTGTGATTACTCACCTGTAAAATGGGTATTATAAGTATGTCTCACACCCTGCTTCGGAAGTAGTCATTACACTTGGGTTAGGTCCAGTAGAGGGCGAACTTCTGCAGAGATGACTAGAAAAAAAGAAGCTCCTCCCGGCCCATAAATACATGGGACCTCCCAGTATAAGAAAGCAGTAAGGGGACCAGGAAGAGCAACTAAAAAACTTACAAGAAAAACAGTAACACCAAAGAGGATACAAGATACAACTCAGGGCGGGGCGAAGCAGGGTGTGAGACATACTTATAATACCCATTTTACAGGTATGTCTCACACCCTGCTTCGCCCCGCCCTGAGTTGTATCTTGGATCCTCTTTGGTGTTACTGTTTTTCTTGTAAGTTTTTTAGTTGCTCTTCCTGGTCCCCTTACTGCTTTCTTATACTGGGAGGTCCCATGTATTTATGGGCCGGGAGGGGCTTCTTTTTTTCTAGTCATCTCTGCAGAAGTTCGCCCTCTACTGGACATAACCCAAGTGTAATGACTACTTCCGAAGCAGGGTGTGAGACATACTTATAATACCCATTTTACAGGTGAGTAATCACAAAATGGTATTTTTTAAATTTAGGCTCTGTTCACATCTCTGCTTCGTCGCGCTGCATTGCAACGTAGTTACAATGCGGAGGTAACATTGTACATTATTCTATGCAAACACATTCATTTTTTTATATATATTGTTTATTTTGCCATTTCAAGTTTTACAAACACTAAGCAAAGAAGGAAATTCCAAAATACCACAGATGCTGAGCGATGTCAAACAAAGGTAGCACAGTCATATGCACAACATAGAAGCCAAAAGATCCACAGCATGGTTATCTGTTCTGTTCCGCGGGGGGGAGGGGGGGGGGCCTCTAGCGCCACACCACCCTGCCAAATGTCGTTTCTGTAGAGTGCCCCCAAAGGAGCCAGCTTTCCGCTATCCACCTGGGGACTATGTTGGCACCTCGAGGGCGCACCTATAGCTTGTTTCTGGCTTGGGGAGTCTAGTATCAACAAGACTGCTGCAAAAAATAGGAATTAGAGGGATGAAGGGCAGGAGAGTGTGGTGGTTAGCTTAGAGGAAAGGTCGCAAACATATTCTAATGCATCAAAACCGCAGTGCTTGTTTTGATACAATGCCCCTCTGGCATATTTACAAAACGATCGCTCTTAATGCAACGGGTAGGTGTGAACAGAGCTTTATGGCAAGTGTGGCATTTCATATTACATTTTTTGTTGTGCTAGAAATTGAGTACAATTTGTAGCATTATCTACAGTTTTCTGTGTCTCTTGCAGGGGAAAATGAAGCTTGTGTTTGATAACTTTAGAAGTAACCAGGACTCATATTCTGGTAACAGTAGTATGGATCCTGCACCTAAGCATGAATGCCATGTCCTAAAGAACATGAACTCCATCAGTTCCCTTTTGTCTTACAGGGCTTTTGAAAGAACTCAGGTAGGACAGTTTTTAAAACTGCTTCAAGCTGTATATCTGTGCCTTTGGATCTGATTGTTAGCCAGGTTAAATCCCTTAAGAATGGTCAGCATAAGGCTGGTATATTCTGTTGTTGATGGTTATGTATATGCCCCTCATAAAAGGGGACCTGGGTACTGCCTGATGGACAGTTTGGCGCTTTAAGCAAAAAATAGACTTCTAATGGTCCTTGAATGTTTACAACATGATTTTGAAAGCAATGTGATGTTTATTTTATAAAAATGTCCTAGTAATGTAATAGAATGCTGGGAATTCTATGTATACATTTTGATAATATTTTACTGCTTTTTAGTATTACTTTTATGAGTATGGCTTTGATGAGATTCTAAAGAGACCTCGACATGTGTGTCCATATGCAGTTGTGACGTTTGGCTATAAAACTGATCAGAAGCCAAGGCCATTACCTGCAGGGTAAGGTTATGGATGTTTTAACGTTGTTTTATAAAACATTATCCTTTTGCTGACATTTTTATGTAACAATTCTCAAACCTAGTTCTTGCAGCTAGCTTTAGCTTTGACAATGAGTTTTACATCCCAACTGCAAGCATGATTAAGTGTTCTATTCTATTTTCCTATTGTAAGTGCCTAAAATGGTTCTTGAAAGTTGGGAACATGATGGTACCACATAAAACTTTTGTCTCCATAGCAATGCCTTTAAAAGTTCCTGTAGAATCTTAAACTGTGCCATGTGACATTCAATATAGTTTGTTATAGACCACCATCTTCCCTTTCTAGCCTACCCCTTGTGACATAGCTGAGTTCTTCATTAAGAATGGCAGACAAGCCTGCCTGATGGTGTTGCTTATCACCAACCCACTAGTAGATGCAGAACATTGTTGGAGGTGGTTAGACGCTTTCAGATAACCTATTCCTAATAATTGAATTTGCTCCCTAAAATGTAGATGTGTATGTATGATTGTTAGATTCTCTGTCAGGCTGGTGCACATGTGAGCTGTCCCTGATTCCTAAAACGCAATTTAGTGCTTTAAAGAGGACGTATCGCCTTCAGGGCTGGTGCCCAATTGGGGATGCCCCACTGTGTGAACACCAACGCAGACCCGCAATCGGTCACCTGTTCATCGGCCCTACTCTGTGACCAGAGGCCACACCCCTGGAATCCCAGCAGCTGAGGCTTGCTCCCAGCCTAACTGAATGGCTGGGCACAGGAGCGCTCCTAAGCCGCAGGGATGCTTGGGATGAGGCCGCTCTCCATGCACTACACTTAGTTTAAAACAATGCAAATGATAACTAGGACAGCATAAATGCAGGCCAAGTGAGGTTGAGCATAATGGAAGCTGTGCCACACTAGCACATCATTGCTTCCTGAGTGTTGCTTTCAGCCATCTTGTGACCCACCAGCCAAGTTCCTAATTGCAAATAGAACGGAATTTAATTTTATTACATGCCTCAGCAGGGTGAAGGAAAATGTTTGATGGTATTTGTTTTTTCTTTTTATAGGTCCGTAGGTTTCATCTCTGAAAGATACAATGGTATGAATTTTTAGAAGTTCAATATTCTGAATTTGTTTTACCCAATACTTTTTCGTTTGACCAAACTGGAATTTTGATGGCTGTCCATGATTCTGTCCACAGATAGGAGCAGTTTCATAATGTGGAGAGGGCAGTTTTTGTGTAATGGGAAGCTCTTATGCTTTGCTTCGCTTAAATCCACAAATGGTCCATTTTTCCCATACAAGCTGTAAGTATGCAAGATTAATCCATGCAGAAGATCTCCACAAATGCTGAAATGGCACAATTTTACTCCATTTTTTTTGTTTTTGTATGTAGGCCTGAGAAGCTAGATCTAGAAGTCTTTATTAGATTGGAGGAGGTTAAAAAAACAATTCCACCATTACTCTTCTATAAAGAAACTCACATGAAGGCCAGGGAAGGTATGTGTATAATATAAAACATGTATTGCACCGTCAGGATTCTGTATCTTTTTGTTATATATCCTTTGAGTTAAAAAATTAATATATCCATACCTTTAGAAAGACTTACACAACTTAAACACAAAATGGGTGTTCCAAGCCCCCCACCATGCATTAACACTGTTACATCTGAGGACTCTTAAAGCGGACCTTCACTCTGAATAAGAGTCTATCTTATATGTTTCCCACACCCTGTACATACAGATTGTCCACATTAAAAATCATCCTACCTGCATCTACTGCATGTTATGAGCCTTTAAACATCCAAGATGGCGGCTTATGGAAGCAGCCATCTTACCAGGCAGCCTGCAAACATGAAGTGCCTCCTGACTGTGCTGCTCTGCATTCTGGGACTGCTGACCTTTATCTGACCCCAGCTCTGCTCTGTCTGAGCAAAGCACAGCTATAACCGCCCCCCTGTACCTTATCCCACTCTCCTCTCCTCAGTAAGTGTGATGCTTCTGAGTCAAGATGGCGGCGCCCGTATCCTAAATTCCTGAACAGAGTTGCAGCCCAGTGGGGGAAAGAATAATAAGTTAGTGACTAAAAACGTAAAATATATTAATTTTAGATGCTGGTGAACCGTTTTTTTAAGAGTTTGGGCTTTTCATTAAATCACGCTGAAGGTCCGGTTTAAGTTTCTCCTCAGTCCCTTGGCGAAATTGGTCGCCAGCAGCCGGATTCCTGGAAAAGGCATATGGACTGCGTTACCGTGATGGCCTATCACAGCGCCTATTACGCCGGGGGACCAAAGAGGTAAGAATTCTCCACTTTGACTGGTTAATGTATAGGGGGGCTTCAGTTATTGTGTTTAATGGGATCCAGTTTTTCTGCTTTAATACCTCATCTTAATACTCCTATGTAATCCATGATCTACTGTACTGTATGTAGGTCAGTATTGTCTAAATTTATTTAAAGACTAACTAAAGACCTAAAAAGAGCCTAAAAGACTCCAGGGCCATCCAAGTCCCGGGAAGCCCCAATCACTTGCCCATCTCATGGCTCCCTCGCCGTGTCTCTGCGGCGACATGGGGGGGGGGGGATACACACAGCGGAGCATTCCAATTTGGGATGACCCCTCTGAGAGGAACACATGGGATAGTGAAATTCCTGTGTGGTCTTGTTTAAACTGTAGACTTGTGCTATTCTAAGTATACAGTACGTCCTGCTCCAGATATAATACTTACACTTGGATAATCCTCCGCCAGATGGCGCGGCACTGCAGACATGCAAAACGGACTCCTCCCGGCCCCTCAAATACCCGGGGACCTCCCACAAATCCCCAGATTTCTCTGCACTGCCGGCTGCAAAGACATGAAGTATCACTCTCTTGCAGGTGAGCGGGGCTATTACAGCCTGCGGCCCTGTTGGACTACTCCCACCCGTCCTCTTTGTGATGTGCCTCCCAGCCTGGGCTGCGCTGGTCGGGTGAAGGTAGGCAGCACCATGTGTGCTTATGGAGCCACGCTCCACCGCAGTCCCCCACCAAAGGGTAGGCGGTTTAGGCTGATGGTGAGCCTTCAGGGGATGCTCCTCCCGCATCATTGCCCCACGCCCCGTGTAGCGGTGGGCCCTGTCCAAAGGGTCGCCATCCTCCCTCGTTCCCCCCTTAGCCCGGGGGGAAAAAAAGGGGGGAGGGGTGTGCGTATGGCGGCCTCAGTGTACCCTATTACACGCTTATGGCCTTAGTATTGCCCTTAACTGGGAATGGGTGTCAGTGCCGCGCTGTTTGCCTTTTATTTTGTAACGGTCGCCGCCACATCTTTCCTGTACTGGCTGTACTGCTCGGGCGGCGGCGCTGCAGACGCTGCGGCGTCTCCTTTAGTATCGTAGTGGCTCTTCTGAAGTAATCCACTCGATAAATTCCTTTCAAGTGTCATTCCCCTGCTGTCTATACTGACTACGGATTTGGAGCTTCGCGCTCTCCGGGGGGGCGGGGCCCTGACTTGGCGCGCACGGCCAGCTCTGGCCCACCCTTCGAGGTTCACTTGCCGCCATTTTACTGCTAGTTGCGCGTGCATGGTGAAGACCATCCTCCCCCCTCGGTCTGTAAGTGCCCTCGCGGGCGATTTTCATGATTTCCTTTTCTTGCGCATGGCTCTGACATCTTTGTTCCCTTTGTCTTTCAGTCCGTGGAATCCGGTGGCTTCTCCCGGCCTGGTGTAGCTCCCGGTTGGGCCTATTAAAATTACTCCCACTTCCCCGCGGGTTGTTGGGGCGTCCAGGGTAGCCTACAGCGTCAATCCCTACTGGCCTATTGTGCCGATTAATCACCATATGGAGGCATAACAGGATAATGTGAACGGGGTTCCTTCGGGACAAGCCCGGCTGTGTGTAGCTTGTGGGGTCTTACCTAGCAGCGGTAACAATGCACGGGTCTGTGTTCCTTGTGCACAGCAGGCGCTATCGGTTCTTCCCGCCTCTTCTGTGGCTAGGCCTGCACCTCGCCTCACTTCACCTTTTCCCCCAAGCCTGAGTTTAACCCCCAATACAAGCGGGGATTCTCATCCTGATATGGCTACTAGACTGGCCAGTGTTGAAAAATTGCTTGCTAATTCTTTAGCGCGTAAGGCCACCGCAAAGAAGCGGCATTTAACCCCTGACTCTGCTCCTTTTCCCTACGGAATCTGATGAGTTTTTGCATACATATGGCCATACCCCCTCGGACTCAGGGGAGCTGTTCTGACTCAGGGTCATCCGACGAGAAGTCAAGGGGTCATGACGAGTCTGGTTCCGAGCACTGGACCCCGGATGATACTGACAGGCTGCTGGTTCAGATTTTTGAGGTTTTGTCCATTTCTCCCCCTGTTGCGGCACCCAGGCAAAGGGGTGAGCTATTTCATACTGCTAAGGCTCGCCTGGAATTCCCAGAGCAAACCCATTTCAATAACCTTGTGCTTAAAGAATGGGAACATCCCAGTAGACTTCCCGGGATCCCAAAGAGTTTGGACAGGAAGTATCCCTTCCCTGCTGACATGGTTAAGTGCTGGTCATCGCCCTGCGAGGTGGATGCTCCTATTCTAGGGGAGGTGGGGCCCTCAGGAGGCCCTTCTACCCATCAACATTCTGGAATTACGGGCAGTCCGGTTGGTACTGGAGCGGTTGACCCACCACCTGAAGGGTCTATCGGTGCAGGTGCGCTCAGACAACAGGACGGCGGTTGCCTACATCAACCATTAGGGAGGGACCCGGAGCAGGGGTGCCCTCCAGGAGGTGTCTCAGATTCTGACATGGGCGGAGGCCAATGTCCAATGCATTTTGGCCTGCTCAGATGCTCTGAGCAGGGGGACGTCCCGTCAGGGGGAGTGGTCCCTCTGCAACAGGGTATTCCAGTCCCTGTGCCACAGTTGGGGGTCTACCGGATGTGGACCTGTTTGCATCCTGTCACAAGCTCCCGGTCTTCGTATCCCTGTCTCAGGACCCTCTGGCCTTGGCCACGGATGCTCTGTCCATGTCATGGAAGGAGTTTCGGCTCCTGTATGTATTTCCACCATTCCCCCTGCTGGGCAGGGTTCTGCGCAAGATTGCTCTGGAAGGGGGTACCTGTGATTCTAGTGGCCCCCAGGTGGCCAAGAAGGGTGTGGTTCGCAGACGTGGTACAGATGGCAGTAGATCAGTACGACCTGCCAGGGGCACCAGATCTGCTCACTCAGGGCTCCTTACGCCATCCCAATTTACAAACTCTGGCTTTGACGGCCTGGCTGCTGAGACCTCCATCTTGATGGAAAAAGGTTTGTCTACCTTGGTGGTGGGTACTATGGTGCAGGCAAGGAAGAAGACTTCTGCCATCTATTATAGAGTATGGCGTACCTACATTGACTGGTGTGAGTCTAGGTCTCTTCCCTGTAGGGAGTTTGCAGTCCCTAGGGTTCTGGAGTTCTTACAGCATGGTTTGAAGTTAGGTCTAAAACTCAGTACTCTGAAGGGTCAGGTTTCTGCCCTGTCCGTCTTCTTTCAGAAGTCCTTTGCTCAGCATCATTTGGTTAAGACCTTCTTTCAGGGGGTCACTCATGTGCGTCCCCCTTGTAAACCTATGGTCCCTGTTTGGGATTTAAACTTGGTGTTATCTGCCTTGCAGGGTGCTCCCTTTGAGCCTATTCATGATGCTGCTCTCGCTGTTCTTACTCTCAAGGTTGTCTTTTTGGTGGCTATTATTTCGGTTAGGCGTGTGTCTGAGCTGGCTGCTCTATCCATTCAGTCTCCATACTATGAGAGACACCAGAACAAGGTGGTGTTCCGCTTCAAGCCGGATTTTCTGCCTAAGGTTGTGTCTGCCTTTCATTTGAATCAGGATATTGTTCTTCCTTCATTGTGTCCCAATCCTAGCAACGATAAGGAAAGGGTTCTGCATTCCTTGGACGTGGTCAGGTGTTTGAAGTATTACCTGGTAGTCACTGCGGCTTTCAGGAAGACTGATGCTCTCTTTGTTGTGCCTTCCGGGCCTAGGAAGGGTTTGGCTCCCGCCAAGTCTACTATTAGCAAATGGATTCGTCAGGCTGTGATTCAGGCCTATTCTGCCAAGGGGAAGGTACCTCCCTTCCGCCTTACTGCTTATTCTACTCGTGCTATTGGTGCCTCTTCGGCCTTCCAGCACCAGGCTTCTGTTGAGCAAGTTTGCAAGGCCGCTACTTGGGTCTTCTGTTCATACCTTTTCAAGGTTTTACAAGGTTGATGTTAGGGCCTCAGCTGATGCTGTGTTTGGCCGCAAGGTTTTACAGGCGGCAGTGGTTTAATCTGCCTGCCGTTACCTTTTTTGTTGGGGATCCCACCCTACTTTATGGACACTGCTATTGGATGTCCCAAGTGTAAGTATTATATCTGGAGCAGGACGTACTGTATACTTAGAATAATACAATTCTGTGAAATACTCACCTGTAGAATTGGTATTATACGTATACAGTACGTCCTGCTCCACCCCACCCTGTTTTTTGCATTGTTCTGGATCCCCTGTATGGTGATTATCATTGTTGTTGTTAACCAGTTTTGGTGGTTAATTCTCCCGGCTTCTTGTTCACTGCTTTTCAATGCTGGGGATTTGTGGGAGGTCCCCGGGTATTTGAGGGGCCGGGAGGAGCCTGTTTTGCACGTCCTTGCAGTGCATCTGGCGGAGGATTACCAAGTGTAAGTATTATATCTGGAGCAGGACGTACTGTATACGTATAATACCAATTCTACAGGTGAGTATTTCACAGAATTGTATTTTTGTAAAGCGCAATCCTTTTTACAGTTGATCAGTGGCTCTTATGACATCCTGATCCCAGTAACAGCAGGGCAAGGTGCATTTAGAAAGTCTTTTCACCGGTCTAATCTGATATTTGTTGTTATCTTCATGCTCCCTTTCACACAGTAGTAAGAAGATGCGCTCTCGTGCAGAGAACCATTTACACCTTGAATCTGCTGGGAAAGACATGTAGACATAGGCTGACAATCCAGAGATTTTGTCTACGTACATCAGTTACCTGATAACACCAACATTTGTCGCTTAGTATTTGCATTAGGGAAGGTGCTGGTCCAAAAGAAATTTCCCTTTTTGTTGACACCTCTAATTGCTGAGTCTTCCATGACCTGCCAACTGAATTAGGTCTTCCTTTCCAATCCTGGGAAAGGGATGTTATTTTCTGCAGATATACCTTCTAGTTCTCCTCACCCTTTCATTATTTATCCACATTGATAATCCTGCCCCATTCAATGAAAAATGAAAGACTCATTACAAAATCCTTTTGATGAGGGCACTGTGGAACCATTTTCTACTCCGGCAGAAATCCTTATAAATTATTTGTATAAATGGTATGATGGGTGAGGGGTTGTGATGTAGGCATCTGAATATACAGCACTGTGCTTGAAAACTTTGTGAGCGGACACTGCCATACTTTTGACAGCAGTATTGTGTGCAGTATGTGTCTATTACCAAAGATATTCTAAGTATGTCACACACCCCACTTCAAACATTAATTATTACACTTGGGTTACTCCACCAGCAGGTGGCGACGTTGCAGAGATGTCATGAAAAACGAGCCCCTCCTGATCTATAATACCTGGGACCTTCCGCTCATTCCCCAGTGTTCTTCTCTGCAAGATGGCGACAAGACAGAAGAATGAAGTCTCCTGCTTGCAGGTAGCCGGGGTCAGACCCCGCCCCCCCCCCCCCCCCCCCCCCCATTGTCTATTTCTGCCCGGCTTCTTTTGTATTAACCCTGATTTTATTGGTAGCCTCCCAGCTTAGGCTGTCGGCCGGGCAAAGTGTAGACGGCACTTAAGGTGCCTAGGAGATTAGCTCCTCCGCTCGACCCCATATTATGGGCAATGTGGTTATCCGGCCTGGTGATCCGGATGTGGGATTCCCCGGCCCTATTGTCCCTATTAGGTTCCTCCTTTCCAGCTTGGTCCCTTCTCCCTGCGCTTTTTGAGAGTGGTGGGGGGTCTTTGTGTGTGCCAGGTGTGTGTGTTTTACTCGGTTCCGGGCCTGGGGGTTGTGTGCCGCCGGCCCGCGCGTTTTGTGAGTGTGTAAGAGCCTGGATAGCTCAGTCGGTAGAGCATCAGACTTTTAATCTGAGGGTCCAGGGTTCAAGTCCCTGTTTGGGCGATGGAGTCCTCCAACATTTCTTTTGGGGGGGCTCTGCTGGGGTCCCCCGGACTGTGTTTCCCGCGCAGGGGTTGGGCGGCGCGTGAGTCGCCGGCCCGCCGCTCTGCGTGTGTGTTTTTACTGCGGGCGCCATGTCCGTGGCGCCCGCTACTATGCTCCAGTCGGGGTGGGCGGGGCCAGGCAGCTTGGTCCCGCCGGCCCGCCTGTCTTCGGTGCGGGTGCCTTTAGTTAGGCGCCCGCGGCCGTGGTATCCCCGGCGCTGGGTACTGCTGGTCGAGCGGGGCCGGGCGGCGTCTGTGTAGCCGGCCCGCCTGGCTATCGGTGCGGGCGCCCGCCTTCGCCTTGCTCCTTGGTGGGGGGCGGGGCCGCGTCGCGCGCGGCCCGCGCTTCCTCCGGATTGGTGGCGGGGCCTCAGCGCTTCCCGCGCGTGCTGGGCCTGCCCTTCCTTTCCCTCTGCTGCTTCCTCGCTCCTTAAGGTAGGCTGGGGCGGTTGTCTGTTATTAAGGTGGTCTTCTGGCTGGGGGCATTTTTTATTGCTATTGTTGATAGCAAGTTATTTTTGTGTGCTGGGTGCCCTATTGAGGCTTCCCTGGCTTTTCACAGGTAACCATAGTGTTTTGGAATATATGTATATATATATATATATATATATATATATATATATATATATATATATATATATATATATATATATATTATAATTAATTTTTTTTTTTTATGTATACGGATATGTGTATGTATGTATATATTTGTTTGGTCCTGAGTGGCACAGGACCAGTTTATGAAGTCGCCCTCCATGCCACAGCATTCATGTTATTGTGTTTGTCTATGTGCTTGGTCTGACTGTTGTCTCCCTTTTCGGATTCTGGGATCCCATGCTGCAGGGCTCTCCCGGTCTTAGTTCCTGGCTAGTGGGGTGTTTTGTCCTTACCTCCCCTTATTGGCATTTTTTGCAAATTTCTACCATTTCAGGGCCATAATTAAAGTAATTCAGGGGCATCCCGGGTCGCTTATTGCGTAAATCCCTGGTTATTGCGATTACCATAAATTCACCATATGGAGGCTACCAAAGATTCCGGAAACGGTCCTTCGGGGCAGTCCAGGCTCTGCGGGGGGTGTGGGACTCTGCTCCCAGGGGATGAGGTCATTATATGTATTCCATGTGCACAGCGGAACATTGAGCGCCAGTCCGGTGCCCGGTCCTTCCTCGGCCGCGCCATCTCCCTCCCCTCCTCGCCTGTTCCGGACCCCGTGTGACGTTGTCATTGGGGATGATTCGCAATCTGAGGTTTGCGCCCGATTGGCCAGCCTCGAGAAGATGTTTTCCGCTGTGGTCGCTCAGAAGGCTCTGGCTAAGCGGAGACGCTTGTCCCCGCCTCCGTCGGACTCTGATGCTGAGGTTGTTGAGGCTCTGGATTGGTCAGATCATCCCCTTGAAGAGGGTGAGCTTATTGAGGGTCTAGATGATCCTAAGGTTCAGCAGCTGCTGGGTGCTGAGGATGACCAGGCCACGGGGTTGGTCCCCGACACGTCTTCCATTCTGGCCCAAATGTTGAGGTTTTGGATTTGGACCCTCCTGAAGTTGCTCCTCGGCCAAAGGGTCAGCTTTTTGGGGTGTCCAAGCCACGCTTGGAGTTTCCCAGTCAACAGCATTTCGTGAATGTTGTCCTTAAGGAATGGGAGCAACCTACGCGTCTCGTTGGGGTGCCGCCTAGCTGGGATAGAAAGTATCCCTTTCCGGCGGACTTGGTGGAGCGTTGGTCTGTCCCTCCCGAGGCTGATGCTCCGGTTTTGGGACTATCTAATACGGCGGTTGTACATTCTCCTGACACGACTTCTCTTAAGGATGGCGAGGATCGCCGGAGTGATCAGCTGGCCCGCCATGGTTTTGTCTGTGTGGGTTCGGCCTTGAGACCTGTTTGTGCTTCGGCACTTTTATTGTTGGCGGTTAGGTCTATTGTCAGGGATTTATGTGTGGATCTTGATCCTACTTGTGATGAGTTTTCTTGCCCTTAAGCGTTGTGAATCCTTCGTTTCATTTCTTCTTGCCGCTCAGGATGATGCTATGTTATTGTGTGGCAGGGCTACGGCTCTGTTGGTAGCTATCCGCCGCTCAGTGAGGCAGTGGACGGCTGATTTTAATTCTAAGAGATCGCTCACGGCTCTTCCCTTTCGGGGTTTGAGATTTTTCGGTGAGAAGCTTGATTCTGTTGCCAGGGGAGGTAAGTTACCTCAGCGCAAGATATTTCGTCGCTCCTTTTGGGGGGCGGCCCCCTTCAATCCTTCCTTTCGGGGAGCCAGAGCCGGCAGGGGTGCGGGCTTCTCGGCATCCAGGGGTGCCAGCTGGAACTGGGGTAATGGCTGCGGCCGTCCGTTCACGTCTGGGGCGCCAAACCCAAGCCAGCTGCCAAGCCTGCTCAGCAATGAGGGGGCGCCCTCACCCTTACAGGTGGGGGGGGGCGGCTGCGACTCTTCTCCTGGGTATGGGACCAGGAGGTCTCGGACAGGTGGACCCGGGAGGTGGTGTCGGCCGGTTACAAGCTGGAGTTCGAGTCCCGCCCTCCTTTTAGGTTTCTCAGGTCTCGTGTCCCTTCAGATCCTTTGGCCGCGCAGGGGCTCCTGGCGGCGGTAAGGAATTTTCTGGAAATGGCAGTCATCTGCCCGGTCCCTCCTTCGGAGGTGGGGCGCGGGTATTGTTCCAATCTCTTCAGTGCCCAAAAAGGATGGGTCGTTCTGTCCCATCCTGGATTTGGAGTTTCTCAACCTGTTTGTTCGTCCCAGGAAGTTTCGCATGGAAACTCTGCGGTCTGCGATCATTTCGCTTCGGCAGGGGGACTATGTCGTCTATAGACATCATGGGTGCTTACCTTCACATTTCGATCTTTCCAGCTTACCAGAGGTTTCTCCGCTTGGTGGTGGAGGATCGGCATTTTCAGTTTGTGACTCTTCCATTCGGCCTCACCTCTGCTCCGAGAGTGTTCACCAAGGTGTTGGCGGGCGTGATGGCCCTGCTCAGAGCTCAGGGAATTCGCATTGTGTCTTTTCTGGACGATCTTGTCGTCATGGCTCCTTCCTTCAGTCAAGCGGAAGGGGACACCAGCACGGTGGTGTCCACTCTGGAGAGGTTCAGCTGGGTGATAAACTACCCCAAGGCCTCTCTGGTTCCGGCCAGGGTGGTGACCTTTCTGGGGATGTCCTTGGACTCTTGCCAGCACAGAGTCTTTCTCCCTCAGGCCAAGGTTCTTTTGATTCAGGAATTGGCTCAGCTTCTTCTTTCCAATTCTCGCCCGTCCATCCGTCTAGGGATGTGACTGGTGGGGCTGATGGTAGCTTTTTTCGAGGCAGTTCTCTTCGCGCAGTTTCACACGCGGACGTTTCAGCTTCATCTGTTGGCGTCTTGGGACCGGCGACCGCGGTCGTTGGATCGGTCCTTCCGGATGTCCCCCCGGGTTCGGCAGTCTCTACTGTGGTGCTTGGTCTCGGACAATCTCTTGAGGGGCAGGTCATTTCTGACCCTGCTTTGGGTAACTGTCACCACGGACGCCAGTTTGTCAGGATGGGGAGGTTTCTGGAAGGATCTTCGGTTCCGGGGGCGGTGGGGTCCTCAGGAAGCCTCACTTGACGCAGCTTTTACAGGGCTTGCTGCTTCAGGTTCGATCGGACAATCGGACGGCGGTTGCTTACATCAATCACCTAGGAGGGACTCGCAGTCTGGGTGCCCTCAGAGAGGTGTCTCTGATTCTAGTTTGGGCGGAGACTCATGTCCCTTGCATCTCGGCAGTGGACATTCCAGGAGTGGAAAACACGGAGGCAGACTTTCTGAGCCGGTGTTCTTCCCGCCGGGGGGAATGGTCTCTCCACCCCCAGGTTTTTCAGTCGCTTTGTCTCCGGTGGGGGACGCCGGAGGTGGATCTGTTTGCCTCTCGTCACATTCACAAGCTTCCGACATTCGGGTCGCTTTCCCAGGATCCTCTGGCTCTGGCGGCGGATGCCATGACCCTGAGCTGGGGGGACCTGGGGTTTCTTTATCTGTTTTCTCCGATCCCCATGCTAGGCAGGGTGCTGCGAGAGTTGGTTCTGGAAGGGGTTCCCGCCATTCTTGTGGCTCCAAGGTGGGTGTGGTTTGCAGACATCGTTTGTCTGGCAGTGGATCAGTTCGATCTGCCTCTTCGGCCGGATCTTATCACACAGGGTCAACTGTGTTACCCCAGTTTACCAACGCTGGCTTTGTCGGCTTGGCTGCTGAAACCTCCATCTTTAAGGAGGAGGGTCTTTCGGATTCGGCCATTCGGACTCTTATCAGTGCCAGGAAGAGATCCTCTTCTTCCATCTATTATAGGGTTTGGAGATCTTATATTGATTGGTGTGAGGCTAGATATTTGCCCTGTCGGGTCTTTTCTGTTTCTAGGATTTTGGAATTTCTTCAATCTGGGCTGGACTCTGGTCTTCAGCTGAGTACTTTGAAGGGGCAGGTTTCTGCCTTGTCTATCTTTTTAGGTCATTTGTACTCCATCCTTTGGTCAGGACTTTTTTTGCCAGGGTGTTCGTATCTGCGGCCTCCTAGGAAGCCTTTGCTCCCTGTTTGGGATTTGAATTTGGTTCTCTCTGCTCTTCAGGCTTCTTCTTGAGCCTTTGCAGGTTATTGTTCTTCCTACTCTGACTCAGAAGGTTGCCTTTTTGGTGGCCATCACTTCTGTTCTGCGTGTCTCGGAGTTGGCAGCCTTGTTGGTTCAGGCTCTTCACTTTGAGAGACGTCAGGTCAAGGTGGTTTTCCGCTTCAAACCAGACCTTCTTTCTACGGTGGTCTCTGCTTTTCGTCTTAACCAGGACAATGTTCTTCCTTCCTTGTGTCCTAAGCCTAGGAATGACAAGGAGAGGGTTTGCACTGTTTGGATGTGGTACGCTGGGTGAAGTACTGTTTGTTTACTACTTCTCTTTTTCGTAAGACTGATGTCTTTTTCGTGGTGCCCCGTTGGTTCTAGTAAGGGTTTGGCTCCTGCTAAGTCTTTCATTAGCAAATGGATTCATCAGGCTGATGTCGGGGCCTATTCTGCTAAGGGGAAGGTTTCCCCTTTTTTTTCGTATCGCTGCTCATTCTACTCGTGCTGTTGGAGCGTCTTGGGCTTTTCAGCACCAGGCCTCTGTTGAGCAAGCTTTTAAGGCTGCTACTTGGTCTTCTGTTCACACTTTTTCCAAGTTCTATAAGGTTGATGTGCGGGCTTCAGCGGATGCTGTTTTTGGCCGCAAGGTTCTGCAGGCTGCAGTGGTTTGACTTTTGCTTTATGGCCTTGTTGGATACCTGCCCTTTCTGGACACTGCTTTTGGATGTCCCAAGTGTAATAATTAATGTTTGAAGTGGGGTGTGTGACATACTTAGAATAATACCATTTTGTGAATACTCACCTGTAAAATGGATATTATAAGTATGTCACACACCCCACTTCACCCGCCCTTTTGGTATCCCGGATTCTTTATAGGGTGAAGTTTTCGTTTACAGTTTGAGGGTTTTTTTCCTGGTACCTTGTCTTTACTGCTGTTTGAATACTGGGGAATGAGTGGGAGGTCCCAGGTATTATAGATCAGGAGGGGCTCGTTTTTCATGACATCTCTGCAATGTCGCCACCTGCTGGTGGAGTAACCCAAGTGTAATAATTAATGTTTGAAGTGGGGTGTGTGACATACTTATAATATCCATTTTACAGGTGAGTATTCACAAAATGGTATTTTCAAGCTCAGTGCTGTATCTTGAGACCGAAATCCCTCACCGTTCATAAGTGCCTGTTATGTGCATACCATTTATAGTGATTTCTTGACTTTCTATACAGAAGGAAAGATTTTTAAAAGTATATCTGGTTTATAATATAAGAACATAACATAGGTTTTGAATGATAGTTGTCCATTACATAAATATTAACATGGCTTTTAACATGGCTTTTTTTTTTCTTTACAGTGGTAAAAGGTGGAATATTTAGTCGGCTGTATGAGGTTTGTGATAAGACCAGAACTGGGAATGATTTTCAAGGATTAGTACAGAAACTGGAAAAAGAAAATCTGGTAAGCCTGGGCATATGTTAAATGTAATACTTATACAATACGGACACAGAAGATGGGGCTAGTTTGCACATTGGCATTAGGCTGAGGATGGGGACCACGGTAGCAGTACATGTGACCACCGGCAGCCTATGAGGCTGACTGAGCCGGCAGGGTTCACTGTAATGTGCACTGCTGCTTGGCAAGCCTAAAGGCTGGTCACATGGGGCATAAAATACAGAAAAGGGAAGTATTGCCTGCCCAGTCCCCGGTCTTTTGAGCACAGATGAATCGGTGTATCGTACAATCATGTTGTCATAGTTACAAATCCTAAATCATATTTTTATTATTGATTATTTAATGAATTCTAATGTAAAAGAGTTATTCTAAGTATACAGCACGTCCTGTTCCAGAAGATATTCCTTACACTTGGGATATACTCCAGTAGATGGCGCTGGACTGCAGAGACAGAAAAGTGGCTCCTCCCAGGCCCCTTATATACCCGGGACCTCCCACAAAATCCCCAGTTCTTTTCTGCAATCCTGGCTGCGATGACTAGAAGATGGCTCCCTACTCGCAGGTGAGCGGGGCTATTAGCCTGCGGCCCTGTAGGACTATTCCCACCCGTTTCGTTCTACTGCCTCCCAGCTCAGGCTGCTCTGGTTCGGGTGAAGGTAGGCAGCACCGATGTCAGGTGCTAAGGAGCGCTGATCCAACCGCAGTCCCCCACCAAAGGGTAGGTGCGGATGACGCGTTGTGCATCACGGTCTCCGCGGCCCAACCTTCGAGGTATTTGCGGGTGCCATTTTAATTTTGCTGCGTGTGTCTGGCGTCTCACTATCGCGGTCCGTAAGTGCCCCTGCGGGCTGATTTTTTTATGTACATATCTGTATTGCATATCGCTTATGGGATCTTTTGCTTATGTCTTGCAGGCGGGTCAAACTTTGTGGTTTCTCCTGGTCCTATCCCCTCTATTTAGTGTTAACTCTTATTGGAGGGCTATTGCATACCATTACTCTCACTTCCAAAGTGGGTTATTGGGGCATCCCGGGTTGCTTTTACTAGCGTCAATCCCTATTGGCCTGTTGTGCCGTGATAATCACCATATGGAGGCTTCTCAGGATAATGTGCTTGGGGTTCCCTCGGGACAAGCCCGGCTGTGTGTGGCGTGTGGGGTATCCCCTATAAGTGATGTCAGGGTGTGTGTACCCTGCGCCCAGCAGGTACTTGCCCTGCAGTCTGGTTTACCTGCGGCTGGGCCTAGTGCTGCGCCCCCTCTGGCTTCGCCTACCCCCCCAACCCTTACACCTGACTCCCAGTGAGGTGCAAAACAGTGGGGAGTCTCAACCTGATTTGGCTACCAGGGTAGCCAGCATTGAAAGGCATATTTCTGGTTCTGGTCCGCGTAAGGCTCCTGCTAAGCGGCGGCATCTGCCCTGGTGTTACTCTTTCCTATGGAAGCTGAGGAGTTTTTTGATGTTACTGGTTATACCCCCCTGGAAGAAGGGGAATTATCTCTGATTCAGAATCATCTGGGGATCAGCCTAGGGGTTATGCTGAGTCTGGTCTCACCCATGGGCTTCAGATGATACTGACAGACTTTTGGCTCAAATTTTTGAAGTACTCTGTATCTCTCCTCCTGCCATGGCCCCGCGGCAGCAGGGGGAGCTGTTTCATACTGTTAAGCCACGTTTGGAGTTCCCTGAACAATCTCACTTTAATAATTTGATTCTCAAGGAGTGGGAACGGCCTAGCCGGCTTCCCGGGGTACCAAAGAGTTGGAATAAGAGGCATCCCTTCCCTGCTGAAATGGTTAAACGTTGGTCATGTCCTCCAGAGGTGGATGCACCAGTTCTGGGGTTGTCTAACACATCTGTCATGCATTCCCCTGACACTACTACATTGAGAGATGGGGAAGACAGGCGCATGGATCAGCTGGCTAGCCATGCATTTGCCTGTGTTGGGACCGCACTCCGTCCGATCTGTGCCTCTGCTATCATGGCTGTTGCTATTAAAAGCCTGCTCAGGGGTCTCTTAGATGGGGCCCCTGATGATGCTGGTAGTGTATAGAGCTCTTGTGCGTTGTGAGGAATTTGTGTGTCAAAGCTTCTGGCTTGTTGGTGGCTATATGCCGCTCGGTCTGGCTGCGCCAGTGGGCAGCTGATAATGCTGCCAAAAAGGCCCTCATTGGTTTTCCCTTAAGGGGCTGCGCCTCTTTGGGGAACGTTTGGACTTGTTTGCTAAGGGTGGCATATTACCTCAGCATAGAAGGCAGCCCCGGTCCTTTTGGGGTTCAGGTGCCTTTTCTCCTTCCTGGGGCTCCAGAATTGGACGGGGAGCTTCCTTTGCTGGAGCCCGTGGAGATTTTTGGGGCACGGGCCGCGGACGTGGGCGCCCTGGCCCCCCCTGGGGTCCCAAGACTAAGTCCTCCCCCAAGCCCCCTCAGGCATGAAGGGGCGCCCTCACCCATCCGGGTGGTGGGACGGCTTCGGCTCTTGGCTCACGTCTGGAGGCGTCATGTCTCAGACCGGTGGATTCAGGAGGTAGTTTCCTCTGGTTACAAGATAGTTTGCAGCCTGGCCGCCCCCAAGATTCCTCAAATCTCGTGTAGCTCGAAACCCCTTGTCAGCTCAGTGTCTCTCCCTGGCTGTCCAAGCCCGCCTAGACCTAGGTGTCATCTGCCGGGTGCCCTTGAAGGAGAGGGGCAAAGGTTATTCCAATCTTTTCATTGTGCCCAAAAAGGATGGGTCCATAAGACCTATCCTGGATTTAAAGCTTCTCAACAAGTCTGTCAGATTTAGACACTTTTGCATGGAGACTCTGCGCTCATCTGTGACTTTCCTACGCCCAGGGGACTTCATGACCTCTGTAGATATCAAGGAGGCTTACCTTCACGTCACTATCTTTCCAGGTCATCAGAGGTTCCTCAGGTTCGCTCTGGAGGATCAGCACTACCAATTTGTGGCCTCCCCTCGCCCCCAGGGTATTCACCAAGGTGCTGGCAGGATTTATGGCCCTGCTGAGATCTCGGGGCATTCGCATTCTTCCCTACCTGGACGACATGCTTATTGCTTCTCAGTCCTTCCTTCAGGCAGAGCTGGACACTCAGAGGGTGGTGTCCACACTAGAATGATTCAGCTGGGTGATCAACCACCCCAGATCTTCCCTGTCTCCTTCCATGGTGAAGTCCTTCCTGGGCATGATTCTGGATTCAGCTCAGGTCAAGATCTTTCTTCCTCAGCAGAAGGTGGAGGTCCTTCAAGAGAAAGTTCAGTTCCTGCTGTCTTGTCCCCATCCATCCGTCAGGCAGGTAATGCAGCTGGTGGGCCTGATGGTGTCCTGCTTCGAGGCGGTTCCATATGCTCAGTTCCACATGAGGCCTCTTCAGCTTCACCTCTTGTCAGTATGGAATCGGGACCCTGTGTCCCTGGATCAGGTGTTTGTCTTGTCCCCTCCGGTCAGGCGGTCTCTAGTTTGGTGGTTGGTCTCAGGGAATCTGCTGGGGGGCAGGTCCTTTCTGGCCCCCTGCTGGGAGACTGTCACCACGGATGCCAGTCTGATATGTTGGGGGGGGGGGGGGGGGATTCTGGAAGTCCCTGAAATTCCAGGGTCAGTGGGGCCCTCAGGAGGCCCATGCCCCTATCAACATTCTGGAATTGAGGGCAATCGGGTTGGTTCTCGCCCACTTAACCCCTCACCTGAGGGGTCAGGCTGTTCAGGTCCGCTCAGACAACCAGATGGCGGTTGCCTACATAAATCAGGGAGGGACCCGGAGCAAGAGGGCCCTCAAGGAAGTGTCCCTGATACTGTCCTGGGCAGAGGAAAATGTTCCCTGTATCTCGGCTGTGTACATCCCAGGGGTGGAGAATCTGGAGGCACTCTCTGAGCAGGGGGACCTCTCGTCTGGGAGAGTGGTCCCTCAGCAGCAGGGTGTTTTGCTCCCTGTGCCACTGCTGGGGTCAGCCGGCCGTGGATCTATTTGTGTCCCGTCACAATCACAATCTTCCGGTCTTTGTCTCTCTGTCCCAGGATCCTCTGGCCTTGGCCACGGATGCCCTGGCAATGTCCTGGACGAGGTTCCAGCTCCTGTATGTGTTTCCCTCGTTACCACTGCTGGGCAGGGTGCTGCGCAAGATAGTTCAGGAAGGGGTGCCAACCATCCTGGTGGCCCCTCTGTTGGCCAAGAAGAGTGTGGTTCGCCGACATCGTGCAGTTGGCGGTAGATCAGTAGGCGCTGCCACTGGTTCCAGATCTGCTCACTCAGGGACACCTACGCCATCCCAATTTACAAACGCTGGCTTTGACGGCCTGGCTGTTGAAACCTCCATCTTGATGGAAAAGGGGCTGCCTGCCCCGGTGGTGAATACTATGATTAGGACTAGGAAAAGGTCCTCTTCTTCCATCTACTACAGGGTTTGGCGTACTTACATTGACTGGGGCGAGTCCCACTCGCTTCCCTGTCGTGTTTTCTATTCCTAGGATTCTGGAGTTTCTCCAACATGGTTTGGATCTGGGTCTTCAGCTCAGTACTAGGAAAGGCCATGTGTCTGCTTTGGCTATTTTCTTCCAAAGATCCTTTGCTCAGCATCCCCTGGTCAAGACCTTTTTCCAGGGGGTTACTCATGTGCGTCCCCCACGCAAGCCTATGTTACCAGTCTGGGACTTGAACTTGGTCTTGTCTGCCCTGCAGGGGTCTCCCTTTGAGCCCTTGCAAGGGACCCCTTTGTCCATTCTTACGCGTAAGGTGATCTTTTTGGTGGCTATCACTTCTGTTAGGCGTGTTTCTGAGTTGGCGGCGCTTTCCATCAAGCCTCCTTATTTTGAGAGACATCTGGTCAAGGTGGTGTTTCGTTTTAAGCCAGATTTTCTACCTATGGTTGTTTCTGCCTTTCATCTCAATCAGGACATTGTTTTGCCTTCTCTGTGTCCTAATCCTAGTAACCCTAAGGAAAGGGTTTTGCATTCTTTGGACGTAGTCAGAACTCTGAAGTTCTTTTTGGTGGCTACTGAATCCTTCAGAAAGACTGATGCTCTTTTTATGCTTCCGTCTGGACCTAAGAAAGGCCTGGCTCCAGCTAAGTCCACTATCAGTAAGTGGATACGTCAGGCTGTGATTCAGGCCTACTCTAAGGGGAAGGAACCTCCCTTCCGCCTTTCTGCTCATTCTACTCTAATGAGCCTTACTGCTCATTCTGCGCTATTGGTGCCTCTTGAGCTTTTCAGCACCAAGCTTCTGTTGAACAAGTTTGCAAAGCCGCTACTTGGTCTTCTGTTCATACTTTTTCCAAGTTTTACAAGGTTGATGTTAGGGTCTCAGCTGATGCTACTTTTGGCCGCAAGGTTCTGCAGGCAGCGGTGGTTTAATCTGTCGTTACTTTTGGGAATCCCACCCTGCCTTACGGACACTGCTATTGGATGTCCCAAGTGTAAGGAATATCTTCTGGAACAGGACGTGCTGTATACTTAGAATAATACAACAGTGATTACTCACCTGTAGAATTGGTATTATATGTATCCAGCACGTCCTGTTCCACCCCACCCTTGTTATCATTATCTTTAGGTACCTCTTTATGGTGATTGTTCTTATGTTCAAATTGTCATATAATGGTTATAGTTCTCCCGGTCTCATGCTAACTGCTTTTCAATACTGGGGATTTTGTGGGAGGTCCCGGGTATATAAGGGGCCGGGAGGAGCCACTTTTCTGTCTCTGCAGTCCAGCACCATCTACTGGAGTATATCCCAAGTGTAAGGAATATCTTCTGGAACAGGACGTGCTATATACATATAATACCAATTCTACAGGTGAGTAATCACAGAATTGTATTTTCTTGCTCCTCCTTATAAATTCATACTGCTGGGAAGTTGTGTCCCTTCAGAAAGCTCCTGAGGTTTGTGGACTACTCCAGGGAGAATTCCCCCCCCCCCCCCCCCCATGCTTTCACCTTACGGTGGACCAAAACCAAGGTTTTTCACTATCCTGGCTTATGGTCCATCCCCCTGGGGCATCCTGATTTGGGATGTGCCACTGTGTGAAAACCTGCTTGGTCGCCCGTCTTACCTTTTCCTCGAGCCCATGCAGACGTGGCTCTGGTTCAATTAGCTTCTCCGGCCATTTTTGTTAGTGCGCAGCCACGCACAGCCATGTCGTTTTGGCAGGTGTGAGCTGTGGGCTCATTGGAAAGGTAAGCTTACGGGTGAAAGCATGGGTTTCAGAGCATCCCAGTTCGGAATTTCGGGGAGATGTTTTAACACAGTTAAAGGTATGTTTTTAGATGTTTAGCTGTTGGACAGCTTTACAGTAATTTTTCAGCCAATAAAGTTTCACATAGACCATATATGCTAGTCCGGTGCTGCGGGGCGTACCTCATTGCTATATTTCCATCCTGCGCCGCTCGGTCTTTTCCTCGGTCCATCAACCGTGGCGACACCCCCACCATCAGTCACTGTGACTGATAACAGGGGCAACGCTACATCTGAGGAACCCAGGAAGAGACCTCACGACGAGCGAGAGGATCGCGGTGAGTGGCACTGGATGTGAATCTAACAATGAGGTAAGCCCTGCAGCCCTGGACTAGCAGCTATGGTCTATGTGGGTCTTAATGGAGCATAGCATTTATTTTATAATTCACTGCAAATTATCTTAAATAATATAGTGGACATTGTTCCATGATTTGTGCCCCTTTGTCCTGGTATGCTTTAAAGTGGACCAAAACCCCCCATCGGGGTGCCCCGCTACGTGAAACCCCCTGGATCTCCCACATTAACTCACCTCATCCTCATCCTACAGCGTATGTGCAGCCGCTCGTCCAATCAGCGCACTCGGAGCCACTGAACTATATCTTATCGGCTTAGCTCATCGGCTCCGAGGGTGATGGCGGCCGCATATCGCACTTCCCTCTAACAGGGATAGTGGGGATGCGGTCGCAGCCCACGCATGCGTCGTTGAGCCACAAAGGAAGGTAAATGTAGCGGGTGACCTGGGGGGTTTCACACAGCGGGTCATTTAGATTTTGGATGCCCCGGGGGGGGGGGGGGGGTATGGAAAGAAAGTGACTTGGAAGTTTTATTTGACTTTTAAGCCACAGGCTGCCAACCTCTGATGTTTGAAATTTGGTTTTAAGGATCATAATTTATGCATTTTGCATTGTAGGCTTTGGTCAAAAAGATGCCAGACAGAGGATTCCTGTTCTTCTATTTTCCAACACCTATGACTTCTTCATATGGTGAGTATAGTAAACCTAAAACCTTTAATACCTACCAAGAAGCTTAGCTCCTTTTCTGCAGCAGGACTTCTTCCTCAATCCCTCTGCTTGTCCCTGGTTCTTTACCTTTTATAGCAATGCCCTGTCCTGAACATACATATGTCCTTGTTGAAGGTGCTCTTCTGCCAGCAGTAATCGTAATACTGTTCTGACATAAACCTACTGAGAAGGCCTAGTTTCACCTCCATTAGATATGACTTCTTTTAAATGTAATTGGAAGAAGCCAGTTGCTCTGCTGCAAAACTGAAAGCCTGTGCCTCAGAGATGGGTGGTCTGGGGGCTGCTCATGCTGGTCCTCTGAAAATGCTTTTCTGGCTCTGATATTCTAAGCATACAGCACGTCCTGCTCCACCTATAATAATTACACATGGGTAATACTCCGCCAGAGGGCGCTGTTCACTGCAGACATGCAAAAATAGGCTCCTCCTGGCCCTTCATACACCGAGGGACCTCCCACAAATTCCCAGATTTCTCTGCAGTGCTGAACTGCGAAGACATGAAGATATCACGCTCTCGCAGGCGAGCCGGGCTTTACAGCCCGTGGGCCTGTGGGACTATTTCCACCCGTCCTCTTTATGAAGAATATGCCTCCCAGCCTGGACTGCGTTGGTCGGGTGAAGGTAGGAAGCACCTTGTGTGCTTAACGGAGCCATGCTCCACCGCAATCCCCCACCATAGGGTAGGCGGTTAGGCCGATGGTGAGCCTCTAGTGGATGCCCCTCCCGCATTGTTGCCCGTGCCCCTCACAGAGTTAGTCCCTGGACGCTGGTCCGCTTCTCCCTCGCTTCCTCCCGTAGCTCGGGGGGGTAAAGAAAGGGGGGGGGGTTATGTGTGGCAGTCCTAGTGCAATATAACACGTTAAGGCCTTTGATCTTTTATTTTACTTGGGTGTCAGTGTCGCGCTCCTTGCTCCACAGTTGCGAGCCTGTTTGTTCTTTCATTAACATTAGTGTACTGCCCAGACGGCAGCATCATATTCTAAGTGTCCCACACCCCGCTTCAGATATTAAATCATTAGACTTGGGTTATACTCACCGCTAGGTGGCACTGTTGCAGAGAAGTCCAGAAAACAAGCCCCTCCCGGTCTATACATACCTGGTACCTCCCAACTATTCCCCAGTGTTCTTCTCTGCAAGGTGGCGACAAGACAGAAGAAAGAAGTAACACCCCTATTTCTGCCCGGCCTTTCTTTTTTAGCCCCTTTATTATATAATGTAGCCTCCCAGCCTAGGCTGTAGGCCGGGCAAGGGTAGATGGCACTCAAAGTGCCTAGGAGATTAGCTCCTCCGCTAGACCCTATATTATGGAGCAATTGCGGTTATTGGGATGCCCCGGCCCTGTTGTCCCTATCAGCTCTTTTCCAGCTTGGTCCCTTCTCCCTGCGCCTTTTGTGGGTGGGGGGGGGGTCTTTGTGATGCCAGGTGTCTGTGTTTGACTTGGGTGGCTGGGCCGGGCGGCCTGGGTGTTGTGTGCCGCCGGCCTGCCCGTTTTGTGTGTACGTGTTGGGGGGGCTCTGCCGGGGCCCCCCCGGACTGTGTATTTCCATGCAGGGGTCGGGCGGCGTGTGTGTCGCCGGCCCGCCGCTCTGCAGGTGCTTGTCACTGCGGGCGCCATGTCCGTGGTGCCGCCGGCCCGCCTGCCTTTCGGAGCGGGTGCCTTATTTAGGCGCCTGCTGGCGTGGTATCCCCGGAGGTGGTGCGGGCGGGGCCGGGCGGCGTCGGTGCCGCCGGCCCGCCTGGCTATTGGTGCGGGCGCCCTGCTCCTTGGAGGTGGTGGGGGGCGGGGCGCATTATGCGGATTGGTGGGGGGCGGGGCCTCAGCGTCTCCCGCGCGTGCTGGGCCCACCCTTCTTTTCCCTCCGCCGCTTCTTCGTTGTGGCCGCCATTACTGCTCCGGCCAAAAAGGTTCAGCTCTGCGTTAAGGTAGGCTGGGGCGGTTGCCTGTTTTTAAGGTGGTCTTCTGGCTGGGGGCATTTTTTATTGCTGGTCCTCCTTGCTTGGGGGCTATGTCAGGTGATGATAGCAAGGTATTTTGTGTTGCTGGGTGCCCTATTGGGGTTTCCCTGGCCCTTCACATACTCGTTTCCATGCTCTTGTACTCAAGGAATGGGATTTCCCCAGTAAATTCCAGGGGTCCCAGGGGACTGGGATAGGAAATACCCCTTTTTCCCCCTGCGGTGGTCAATTGTTAGTAATCACCCCCCGTGGTGGATGCGCAGATCGTAGGGTTTTTTCTAACCCCCCCCCCCCCTTTATTACAGCCCCTGCTTATAGTACCCTTCGGGATGCTGAGGACCGGCGCATTGACCTGTGGCCTCCCACGCCTTTTCTTGTACAGGGACAGCGCTGCGCCCGGTCTGTGCCGTGGTCATCACTGCAGTGGCTGCTAGAACCCTCATCAGAAAGATGCTTGATCATCACCCCGAGTATCTCCCCTGGGATGCATTTAATGCACTCTCCAGTTGGGATGTATTTGTAAAATTTATCCTATTAGCACTGGATGACACCATTAGAATGTGTGCAAGGACTTCTGCCCTTGTGGTGGCTATACGTCGCTTGGTTTGGCTGCGACAGTGGGGTACTGACGATGATGCTAAGAAGACTTTTACTGGGCTTCCCTTTAGAGGGCAACGCCTGTTTGGGGCCGTCTGGACCGGTTTGGTAAATAAGGGCAATTCACCCCAACGTAGGCGGCTGTCCCGGCCCCTCGGGGCAGGGTAACCCCTCCCTACCATAGTGTAAAACAAGAACCAGGGGTGTCCTTCCTGCGGGCTCATGCAGACTCCTGCCCCAGGAGCGGCATATAATGCCCTGGCCCCTCTGGCGGGGCTAAGCCTAAGTCTTCCACCAACATCCCCTCAAGCATGTTGGGGCGCCCTTGCCCGTTGAGGGGACGGCTGCGGCACCTTGCTCATGCCAGGAGGTATCACGCCTCAGACTGGTGGATTCAGGAGGTAGTGCCCTCCGGATACAAGAGTTTGCTGCGCGGTCTGGGGGTCTCTTGCAGATTGCCCTTAATAGGCAGAGGCAGGGGCCGATACACTAACCTTTCCACAGTTCCCCAAAAAAGGATGGGTCAGTCTGGCCCATTCTGGTCTCAGAGTTTCAGCAATTCATCAATTACAGGCGGTTTCTGCAATGGAAACACTGCGCTCGGCCATCGGCTCCTTGCGAGTCGGGGGCTTCTTGCCGTCTGTGGAGCTCAGTGCTGCTTATTTTTACTTCCCTGTGTCTTCTGGACCCTGAGGTTCTTCAGATTCGCGTTGGTTGACCAACACTGATAATCGTGACCTTTTCACCAAGGTGCTGACGGGGGTGTGGTTTCTCATGAGACCAAGGGGCGTCCGCGCGATTACCTACCTGGACGTCCTCATCACTTCCCAGTCTCTACGTCTGGCTACGCTGGATACTCGGCTGGAGGGTGTCCAATTTGGGAGTCATTTGGAGGGGTGATCAAACACCCCAAGTCCTTATTGTCCCCTTCATTGGTAACTCCATTCCTATGAATGAATTTTATACAGTTCAAGCAAGGATCTTCCCTCCTCAGCAATAAAGTGGACAATCTGGTTGTATGGGCTCAGTCCCTCTTAGCTGTCCCCGTCCCTCCACCAGGCAGGGGATGCAGCTGGTGGGCCCGCTGGTGGCATACTCCGAAGATGCCCCTTATGCTCAGTCCCCCCGGGGCCTTCTGCAACTTCTCCTATTTGTCCTACGGGACAAGGACCCAGCATCCCTGGAGCAGGGTATGTGTGCCTTCCTCCCTGGTGAGGAGGTCCCTCTTGTAGTGGATGAACTCAAGGAACCTGCCTGAGGGCAGTCCCTTCTTGCCCTTTCCTGGGCAGACAGTCACCATGGATGCCATAGATGCCAATCTATCAGGTTGAGGGGGGTCTTCTTCAGGAAGTCCCTACGGTTCCAGGGGAGGTAGGGCCCTTAGGAGGCCTATACACCTATAAATGTTTGAATCTCTGAGCGTTCAAGTTAGTTCTAACTCGCTTGCCTACTCCTCTTCAGGGCCTGCCTGTTCGGGGGAGCTAGGCCTAGCTGACGGCCTTTGCCTACATTGAATATTCAGGGAGGGACCCGGTGCAGGAGGGTCCTCCGGGAAGTGTCTCTGATCCTGATCTGGGTGGTGGACAATGTTCCCTGCATATCAGTGGTATTCGCTCCGGTAGAGGTTCCTCTGCGACAGGATGTGCAAATCCTTGTGTCACTATGAGGTCCAACCAGTGTGGATCTGTGTGTGCCCCGTCACTATCACAAGCTCTCGGCCCTTGTTTGCCTGTCCCAGGATTCTCTGGCTGTGGTCATGATGATTTAGTAATGTTATGGCAGGACATTCTGTTCTGTATGTCTTTCTCCATGCCTCCTGCTAGGCAGGGTTCTGCGCAAAATTGCTCTGGAAGGGGGGACCAGTGGTTCTGGTGGCCCCGGGTGGCCTAGTGGAGTGTGGTTCGCAGACGTGGTACTGAGGACAGTAGATCTGTGCGTTCTTCCAGGAGTGCCAGCTCTGCTCACTCAGGGCCTCTTTACATCACCCCGATCTACAGACTCTGGCCTAGACGGCCTGACTGCTGAAACATCCATCTTGATGGAGACAGGCTTATCTGTCTTGGTGATTGAGACTATGGGAAGACTAGGAGCAAGCTTCTTCTTCTTCCATCTATTATAGGGTATGCGTACCCATATTGATTGGTGTGAGTCTAGGTCTCTTCCCTGTCGGGAGTTCTCTGTTCCCAGGGTTCTAGAGTTATTACAGCATGGGTTGGAGTTGGAATTCTTCAACTCAGTACTCGGAAGGGTCAGGTTCTGCCCTGTCCGACTTCCTGTAGAAGTCTTTTGCTCAGTTTCCTTGGTTAAGGCTTCTTTCAGGGGGTTACTCATGTGCGTCCCCCACGTAATTCTATGTTCCCTGTTGGGATTCGAATTTATTCTGCTTGCCTTGCGGGGTGTTCCCTTTGGACCTATTCCGGATGCTGTCTGACTGTTTTTACCCTCAAGTTGTCCTTCTAGGGACTGTTACTTCAGTCAGCCATGTGCCTGAGCGGGCGGCTCTGTTTAGCTAGCCCTCGTTCATAGATATATACACAAAGATGAGGTGGTATTCCGCTTTACGCCGGACCTTCTGCCTAAGGTGGTGTCTTATGCCCATGTATTCAAGACTTTGTCTTTCTTCTGGGCCTTATTCCTAGTATCGCTGAGAAAAGGGGGTCTACATTCCCTCAACAGGTGTTGGACGTGTTTTCCTGAATTGTCTCTTGTCCCTTAGGGGGACTGTTGCCCCTTGGGGTTTGCGGGCGTCTCCATCCTGTATGTGCCTGATTTCGTCTGATTCCAGGGGTTATGCGGGCTTTGGCCTGGTCTTTACTTGGATGGGTCGTCCTTTCTGGTCCTAGGAAAGGTTTCGGCTTCTGCCAAGGCTACTTTTAGCTTTTGGACTTGTCAGGCTGTTACTCAGGCCTGTTCTTTTAAGGGGAAGAATCTTTTTCTCGCCTTCTGATTCTACTTGTGCTTCGGTATCTTTGGGCCTTTCGGTACCAGGTTTCTGTGGAACAAGTCTGCTAGACCGCTACTTGTTCTCTGTTCATACCTTTTCAAAGGTTTTTATGAGGTTGACGTTAGAGCTTTGCTCATGTCACTCTTGGTAGCAAGGTTTGCAGGTGACAGTGCTTTTGTTGGGGATCCCACCCTACTTTATGGACACTGCTATTGGATGTCCCAAGTGTAAGTATTCTATCTGGAGCAGGACTTACTGTATACTTAGAATAATACAATTCTGTGAAATACTCACCTGTAGAATTAGTATTATACGTATACAGTACGTCCTGCTCCACCCCACCCTGGTTTTTGCATTATTCTGGATCCCCTGTATGGTGATTGTTGTTGTTGTTATCTTTACCAGTTGTTTTGGTGGTTGGTTTCTCCCGGCTTCTGGTTCACTGCTTTTCAATGCTGGGGATTTGTGGGAGGTCCCTGGGTATATGAAGGGCCGGGAGGAGCCTGTTTTTGCATGTCTGCAGTGCACAGCGCCCTCTGGCGGAGGATAACCCAAGTGTAAGTATTATATATGGAGCAGGACGTACTGTATACGTATAATACCAATTCTACAGGTGAGTATTTCACAGAATTGTGTTTTTGGCCATCCGGAGATCTGTTTTTGGCCATCCGGAGATCTGTTTTTGGTCCTTAAGTTTTCTGGTTGCCGTCTCCTCAGCCAGAAGTGTCAGTGATTTGCAGGCCCCCATCGTTTACAGATCGCTATTCTTTTACAATATTTTTATTGAGCAAATAGTTTAAAACATGGTATATAATCACAGCATGTTCCAGTCAAACAGATAATACAGCATACTGGTGTTATTTAATCTAAGCGGTATAAATGTCAGAAAATTGCTGTCTTTATCATTATTAAAGTGCAAGTTCTAATAAATCCTATGTGAGTCTCTGTTAACTCTAAACAGCCTGGCTGCACCACCGTGACCAGAACCCGCCCCCAGGGGGGGGGGGGGGGCTTTTGCTCTACCGAAGACCCTCTTGGGAGGAGCTGCGTTAGAAGATGTTATGCAAATTAATTTATAAACTCATTATACATTAAACCACACATAGAAATTTAAGGCGTCCTCAATGGAAAGGGTAAAGAATGAAAAGGGAAGAGAGGAAAAGTGGAGGGAGGGAGGTAAAAAGGGTGGCGACGTTAGGGCCTCTATAAAGGTGGATGAAAGGAAGAGGGGCGTCCCAGAGCACGCAACATCTCCCCTCCTGCTGGGTCAGTGCTCATTAACCCTATTCCCTAGGGCCATCAAACCTAATAGCCCCTAACACTTTTTCCGTTGAAACTCTCTCCATGGTTCCCACACCTGGTCAGCCTTTTCCTTATTAGACATAATGGAGGCTGTCATTTGCTCATTCACCATTATGTTCGCCATCCTTGCCTCTACCTCCTGCCATAATAGTCTGGGGGCTTTCTAATTCGCTGCCACTGTTAGTCACACGGCAACCAATAGATGCTTTACTAGACTCCACTCATCCCTCGTATAGGGCTGCTGCTTCAATGATAATAAAGCTTCAAACGGAGTTGGGGAAAGAGATCTACCCAAGATTTGAGATAAAACTTTGTACGTCTCATTCCATAAGCCCTGTACCACTGGGCATCCCCACCAAACATGGAGGTACACTCCAATTGCTCCACATCCCCTGTAGCATCTGGGGGAGTGTGAGGCGGAGCATTTATGAAGTCTCGCCGGGGTGTAGTACCAACGGAGTACTATTTTATACACGTTTTCAGTCGCTAACACATTTAGCGACGTTTTCCGCACATTGTTCCAAATTTTCCTCCAATCCTCCCCTTCAGTTGGGGCCCCCAGCTCCGCCTCCCACCTCTCCATGTATCCATGTCGCGGGGGGTCAGCCCATTGCACCAAATCCCCATAGACATATGTGATCATCCCCTTTGCAAACGGCTGGCGAAGAGATGCTTGCTCCAGTGGGGTAAGCCTGTATGGTGGAGATCCCCTCTTCAGAATGCTTCCGACAAAATGCGAAGTTGCAAATATCTGAAGATTTCCGAAGAGGGGGTCTGTTTGGCGCTTTTAAGATCCTCAAAAGATAGCATTCCTTTTGGGGTACTGAGATCGTGTATAGTCACAATGCCATTGGCCTTCCATCATCCGAAGCTGTGAGCATGCATGACCCCTGGGATACCCTATTCTATACTTTTACCAGACCTGGGTTATACTTAAAGTGGACCAAAACCTACAGCGATCAGCCCAGGAACCTATAAGATTCCCTGGTCGATCGAATACCTTCTTTCTTGGTCCAACGGCACATGCGTGAGCCGCGGCCGCATCCCCCCCACTAGCCCACTACCCCACTAGCAGAACGCGTGCCCCCGCCAGGCATTTGTGAATGGCTGGTGCGGGTATGCTCCCTGTTAGCACGCTGACGGCCGCATCCCCCTATGTGTTGCTCACCTTAAGAAATCATTGCCCATTTTTTCTTCAATTTAAAAATGGAAAACCGTTTAGGCCAGTGCCAAATGTAGGTCAATGCAATGGTGTAACAATTACCTTTGCCTGTATTTGCACTTTTAATCTGTTCCAGTTTGTATTTCCTCTCCAGGGGGAGTAGTTGCGCGCTCTCCTTGGCCGTCATGACTCGTAGAAGTAGTTACTGGTAAGACTGACAGGAATTTTTTTTTTCTTTCAGGTTCTCAGAGTTCAAAACATTACCCCCTGCATGCACTTTTTGTCTATCAAGAATCCAGAGCGATTCTGCAGCCTGGTGAGTGTGTTAGTTTTCTGTAAGCATTACAGCTAATTTGTAAAAACATAATAGTTTTTATTTTGACTACCAACTTTTCAGGGCGGGAAAGAGGGACATTTGAGGGATTGATCGATTTTAACAGTTAAAAACAATAAACGCTTTGAATTGGCAAATACATTTATTGATGCAAATCTGTATCAGAGGGACAAATGAGAATGGGGACACAGCCTTAAGAGGAACAGTCCCTCCAAATGAGGGACATTTGGGAGGTATGCCTATATCTACACTGGTATTGGAGCCTCTTTCGATCTGAGGCAGTAATTATTAGATGTTTACGCATCCTGCCATTTTTTCCGAAGATATGTTAGAACACTGAATTGATGTTGATCAGGTTCCCAGTGGGGTAAATGGATGCAGTGTATCCTGAGCCCTGTTCTGATATCCTTCCTGGGTGTAGGCAATCTGCTTTTAACGACTGCTTTTAGTTATGGTGTTTTCAGTTTCATATAGCTCAGGACTATGTTCATTCTTTAATACTTGACATCAATTGTTTTCCATTTTCTTATTTAGCACCACATTTTAAAGCCCAGCCGACCATTACAGTTGAAAACCATGAAATTATACCTGAACTGATGACAGTCGTTGCTGCCCTTCATTACGCACTCTTTAAAGCTCAGTCGGATACTTCTGATAACTTCAACGTCGTTGTGGAGAAACATGTCCGACTATATTTAAAAAGACGGGCAGAAGGGTCATACAAGCACAGAGAGTTTGCGTTGAAAGACTATGAGCAGCATTTGGATACAAGAAAAAACTTGTATGTGGCTCCAAGAGATAAAGGTGGAATCTATACAGTTTTAAAAAGCTATCTCCTTGGATCAGATGCATATACTTTGCTTGTAACTGGAGTAAAGGAGTTGCTTCAGGAGAATAAAAAAGTCCAACAGTTTAGTCCTATTTCTGATTATGAGCCTGTGGAAGTGGAGCATGATGCCCCAGCAAGCAAAAACCAAGACAAGGATGAAAAGCCGCCTGACAATGCAGATTATGATCCAGATAAAGTACACCGCCTGTTGAGCTTGATTCAGCAGAGAAAGAATGCCTCTTCAAACCAAGAAACGGATGAGGCTTCGCACAGTGGTGTAAAAAGAAAGCTGGAAGATAGCCCGGAAACAAAGTGGAAACATCCAAAATATGAAGACTACTTTCATGGAAGCCGTAAGTACTGCCACAAATGTAGGAATGTGGGACCAGCACAAATGTAGTCAGCAGATAAACATTGTAATTTTGTATGACTTTCTAGTCTGCATAGTGTAATTTCTGACATTGTTTTGGTAATCTGTGTTCTCTTCCCTCAATATGCAGTTAAATTTGTATAGTTGTTTCCTGTAAAGTCAGTCTATTGCACACCAGATGTAAGGCTACTGAGACAGATGTCATGGGTTCTCATAAGATATATCTCACGACGAATATTGCTGCCTCCTAAAGCAAATCAAAAGCTGCTTTAGGATGCCCTGTTGAGGGAAACCCCTGGGCTCCCATGGCTTGGGGTTTGCATCCCTGCGCCCAGTCATTCAGATAAGCGGACAACAACCAAAACCTGGGTAAGTGAAAATACCAGATTTTGGTCCACTTTGAAGTTGCCCAAACCCCAGGAATTTCACTTACATGGGTGTTGGTCTGCTTTAGAGGGACATCCCAATTTGGGCACGCTGTGAACTTCTGGGATCACATGTTTACACACCTCGGTCAGCACATGAACAGGCCCTCGTCCATTCAGAACATACTGGAATAATTACAGGCCCCCGCAAAAAGAAATCTTGCTTACTATACTAGCAATCCAAAAGTCAGTCATGACATTTGTATTTCGTTTAAAAAGTGGTAATGTAGTAATTTGGGTACAGCTTTACATTCGTTGTACTTATCTGGTGGCCAGTCCTTGTCTTTAGTACTATAATTCCTGTTTGAATAATTGCTATGCTTTGTTTTACAAAGGTGATGAGCCAGTGGACTCTTTAATTACTGCTCTTGGTGGACAAGATACAGATCTTAGAGAGGAAGAGGAGGAGGAGCCAGAGCCGGAGCAATCACAGGCAGGGTCAGCTGATGTAGAGTACTGCAAAGGCCTCTTTGAAAAACTTACAAATTCAGGTTTATTGGACTCAATAAAGCAGTTTTTACCCAGTCAAAATGCAAGCAATGATGAAACATCAAACACCGTTGCATCTGTTAGCGCTGATACAGAACTCCCTGTGGCATATGATCAAAGCACTTATGTGAAACCTCAAACTGATGATCATCCAGATACTTATAGTGCTGCACGTCCCCCTCCACCTGCAAATGAAATTGTGGCCCAAAAGGCAGATGATGGGAGTGATCCACTGGCTATGGAAGAAATTATCCAGGTAAGGACACATATATTTTGCATGATTTTGGTTCTGATGCAGCGTTTTGCTCCGTTTGTTGGTTTATTTTTGTCCCTATCGCCCACCAGGAGCTGACCTTTATTTAGGCACACATTCCAGCAGCTTGTTCCATCTAGGGGAGGAACTGAGACCCACTGGTTGCCCCCCCCCAAGGCTGGACTGGAGTACCTGGGGCCCACCTTTCAGCTATATTAAAGTGGACCAAAACCCAGGACTTTCACTATCCTAGGTTTTGGTTTTTGCCCCAGGAGCATCCCAATTTCAACCCCCCCAAAAAAGTACTAACCTTTAGCCGGGCCCATGCTCTTGTCTCTGCTCCAATCTGAAGCCGTAAAAAAACTCCATCCAAATAATTATTTTACAAACTCCCTCACGATCATGAAACTGGACCAAAACCCATCCCACTTGCCAACCAGGGCATCCCAATTTGAGCATTTTTGCACACTTTTCAGCCACTATGGATAGCTATTTCGATAGACTTAGATTAACTCGTACAGATCCTTAAGGGATTCCAGTTTGACCCTATCTTACCACCCTTGCAGGAACATTAAGATGGACCAAAACACTCTTCACCTTGTATATATGGTATAACAGAATCTAAAGCCAGATGAAGTCTTTTCCTTGAAGCATCCTGATTTGGGATGCCTCGCAGTTAGAAGCCCCCCAGGGACCCTGTATAACTGCCTCCTTTTTCTGTCAATCCCACGGCATATGTGGGCTCCTGCTGGCATCGCTGGTGAGCATGCGCACAGTACCAAGCAGATCTGAATAACTGCCACCTGGGGTGCACATCTAGAGGGAACAGGGGATGCCACTGGTGCAGCAATGATCATTGTTCCTGCACTCGGCAATCTGCACCCTCTGGCTGCGCGCACCCACCGGGAGCCATTTAAAGTGGACCAACACCCAGGATTTTCACTATCCTGGGTGTTGGTCCACTTCCGCGGGGCACCCCGATCGGGGGTGCCCCGCTGTGTGAAACCCCCCAGAAAGCCCCAAAAACTCACCTGACCCCACTCCCACATGACTCGCTCCACCAATTACCGCCGACTGACAAGGTGAGAGCGCCCGCCGCCGCCTCTCGCGCGTCCCTCTTACAGGGAGCGCGCCCACGCCGGCCATTCACAAACGGCTGCCGAGGGTGCATGCCCTGCTAGAGGGATGCGTGAGAGGCGGCGACCCACGCATGCCCCATTGGAGCGGGGATAAGGTAGGATTTGCGGGCGTCCTGGGGGGTTTCACACAGCGGGGCACCCCCGATCGGGGGTGCCCCGCAGGCAGGTAGCTAATCGGCCCGGGAATCTTATAGATTCCCAGGCCGATCAGCTGTGGGTTTTTGTCTTTTGACTGGATATCCACTTTAAGTGGATATCCAGTCAAAAGACAAACTACCCTGCCACCCTTTCCTGGCACTGAGGCAGGACGGGGGGGGAGGGGTTACAAAAAAAAACACTTGCCTCATTTGCAGTACAGTGCCACGCTCCCATTTTTGTGGCCCCCTGCACAGGACACATGGTGGCATCCCCTGCATCCGATGCCCATTCAAAGAAATAGGTGGTGGACATACACACAGAGCCAGGAGATGCTGTTTTAGTCTCCCTAGCACAGTGTGAATGCTCCCCAGGTATTCCAGAGGGGATTGAGGTAAGCATTGGGAGAGCTGGGGTTTCATACAGTGGGGCATCCCAAATTTCAATACCCCAGTAAAGTGGACCAACACCAGGGAGGAAGGGGGGCAAAATCTCAGGTCTGGGTCTCATTTGAATCGTGAGCTTACCTGTAAACATATGGGCAGAAAAATGGACAAAATGTAAACACAGGAAGAAAAATTATGCTGCATGTGTGTGAAGGCACCAATAAGCCCCCTGGCTGCACTATCCCTGCAACCAGACCACACTACATAGCAGCCTGTTAGTGTCCAGGATCCTTTATAAACCGTAAAGGATCACATCTGATGTGCTGTAACCCCACCCCACACTAGCAGCCAGCACAGCATCTGATAAACGGTGAACATACTGTTATCTGTACAGTATGTGGGAAGCCATTGCTGTGTGCTCAGGCTACACGGAGCCATGTGACAAGCGCCCCCCCCCCCAGGTACCTCTGCAGCCTTCAAAGACACAATTAAAGTGGACCAACACCCAGGGGGGATCGGGCCGGGAATCTAAGATTCCCGGGCCGATCAGATCCCTCCCCGCGGGGCATCTGAAATCGGGATGTCCCGCGGGGTGAAACCCCCCAGGAAGCCCACAATCCTACCTTTTCCACGTTCCAGCGGCGCATGCACAGCCGCCTCCCGCGCGTCCCTCTAGCAGGGCGCACTCCCGCGCCGGCCGTTTGTGAATGCCCGGCACGGGTGCGCTCCCTGTAAGAGGGACGCGTGGGAGGCGGCGGCGGACGCGCTCTGCTTGTCCGGCACTGCCTCTCGCTTGTCCGCCGGTGGGGATTGGCTGCAGCGGTCACGTGGGAGCGGGGAGAGGTGAGTTTTCAGGGCTTTCTGCCCACCGAAGTGGACCAAAACCCAGGATAGTCAAAATCCTGGGTGTTGGTCCACTTTAAAGAATGCAGAGGGCCCCTATCATCCATCCATCTAACATCTTGTTGCTGCCTCTTCTCTCAGCAGGGGAATGAAGTTCAGCCTCTGCTCTGTCACATCAGCACATTGTCCTGGCTGACCCCAACACTTCTCTGTGTATGCTTTGCTCTGCGTGGCTGGCAGCACTGAGCACAGGAATATCGTGCCTCAACCCGAAAGATGAAATAGTTCTAGGGAACATGCAGTGTTTTTTTGACAGCCATCCACTTTTCCTAGTGCACAGCACGGCCTGTTTCATGTAGTCCTTACGTCTGGGTATTCCGCCACACGGTGGCGCAGTGTACTGCAGAAGAATTGTGGCTCCTCCCGGACCCATATAAGAACCGGAATCACCCATAGACCTCCAGTGTTTTCTCTGCAGTAATACTGTGAAGATAGAAGATGGCCCTCTGTTTCGCAGGCGAGCGGGGCAACCAAGCCTGCGGCCCTGCAAGTCTATTGCCACCCGTTTCCGGACCCTATTTGCCTCCCAGCCTCGGCTGTCGGTTCGGGTGATGGCAGAGGAGCACCAGGGTCAGGTGCTCGGGGAGCGCTGCTCCAAGCCGCAGACCCTGTACCACAAAGGGTAGCCGGCTATAGGCTTTTATGGTGAGCCTACGGCGGCATGAAGAAGCACTGCCGTCGCTATGGTGTAGGGGGGGAGTTGTGCTTGGGGACTTGTGTTCCTAGCCAGTCTTCCCGTTTGCCTTCTTCCCTGTGGGGTTTAACTCCTGCCCCCCTCCTTCCCCTCGGACCCCCTTTTTTAGTGGGCCCCTGCCGCTGCCTGCCCTCTCCTCTGCTCCCCCCCCCTCCCCTACGGGTTTATCGTCGGGGGGGGGGGGGGGGTAGCGGCTGGTGGTGAGTTGGTGTTATGTCCCGCTGTTGACTTGACTTAATGCGCTCCGCGTCACGATTTGGCGCGCTCCGCGTCACCTTCAGCTCTGGCCCGCCCTTCGAGGATCGTTTGGCACCATTCTTTTTCGCACGCGCTTGTGGTGAAGACCGCCCTCCCCCAGCTGCCTGTAAGTGCCCTCGCGGGCGGCCATATATTATACTTATAATTAACTGTATCTTACCTAGTTTACACCTTGCGCTTGGCTCTGACATTCCTGTCCCTCTTATGTCTTTCAGACCGTGAATCCCGGTGGCTTCTCCCAGCCCGGTGTATCCCCCGGTTGAGACTATTAAAATTACTCCCACTTCCCAGCGGGTTCTTGGGGCATCCAGGGTAGCTTACAGCATCAATCCCTACGGGCCTATTGTGCCGATACAATCACCATATGGAGGCGTCCCAGGATATTGTGAACGGGGTTCCTTCGGGACAAGCCCGGCTGTGTGTAGCTTGTGGGGTCTTGCCCAGCAGCGGTGACAATGCACGGGTCTGTGTTCTTTGTGCACAGCAAGCGTTATCGGTTCTTCCCGCCTCTTCCGTGGCTAGGCCTGCACCTCGCCTCACTTCACCTACTACTCCCCCAAGCCTAAGTCTACCCCCAATACAAGCGGGGATTATCATCCTGATATGGCTACTAGACTGGCCAGTGTTGAAAGATTGCTTGCTAGCTCGCTAGCGCGTAAGGCCACCGCTAAGAGGCAGCATTTAGCCCCTGACTCTGCCCTTTTCCCTATGGAATCTGATGACTTGTTGCAGCCTTATGGCCAACCCCCCTCGAACGAAGGGGAGCTGTTCTGACTGTGGGTCATACGACGAGGAGTCCAGGGGTCATGACGAATCTGGTTCCGAGCACTGGTCCTCGGATGATATTGACAGACTGCTGGCTCAGATATTTGAAGTTTTGTCCATCTCTCCCCCTGTTGCAGCTCCCAGACAAAGAGGTGAGCTTTTTCATACTGCTAAGGCTCGTCTTGAATTTCCCGAGCAAACCCATTTCAATAGCCTCGTGCTTAAAGAATGGGAACATCCCAGCAGGCCCATTCTGGATTTAAAAATCCTCAACAAATTTGTCAAGAACAGGCATTTCCGCATGGAAACTCTGCGCTCGGCCATTCTGCACTCTGCGCTCGCCCATTGGCTCATTGCTCCCAGGGGACTTCATGACGTCAGACATCAAGGATGCTTACCTTCACGTCCCGGTGTTTCCAGGACACCAAAGGTTTCTCAAATTTGCACTGAAAGATCAGCATTACCAATTTGTGGCCCTGCCATTTGGCCTCACGTCGGCTCCCAGGGTGTTCACCAAAGTGCTGGCAGGGGTGATGTTCCTGATAAGGCTAAGGGGCATACGCGTGCTGCCTTACCTGGACGGCATCCTCATCACCTCTCGGTCTCTGCGGCAAGCAGAGTTGGACACCCAACTGGTAGTGTCCACCCTGGAGTCCTTCGGTTGGGTGATCAATTACCCCAAGTCCTCTCTGTCCCCATCCTCGGTGACCCCGTTCCTGGGAATGATTCTGGATACGGTTCAGTCACGGATATTCCTTCCTCAACAGAAGGTGGAAGCTCTGACTGTGCAGGCCAGGTTCCTGCTCTTGTGCCCACAGCCCTCCATCAGGCAGGGAATGCAGCTGGTGGTCCTGATGGTGGCGAGCTTCGAGGCGGTGCCCTTTGCTCAGTTCCATTTGAGACCTCTGCAGCTTCACCTTCTGTCAGTATGGGACAAGAACCCAGCGTCCTTGGACGGGGTCTGTGTGCTTCCCCCCTCGGTCAGACGGTCCCTTGCGTGGTGGTTGGACCTCGAGAACTTGACAGGGGGCAGGTCTTTTCTGGCCCCTTCCTGGGAGACGGTCACAAAGGATGCCAGTCTGTCAGGTTGGGGGGATTCTGGAAGTCCCTGCGCTTCCAGGGGACGTGGGGTCCTCGGGAGGCCCATTTACCCATCAACATTCTGGAACTGCGGGCAGCCAGTTGGTACTGGAGCGGTTGACCCAAAACCTGAGGGGGCTGTCGGTCCAGGTACGCTCAGACAACAGGACGGCGGTTGCATACATCAACCATCAAGGAGGGACTCGGAGCAAGGGTGCCCTCCGGGAGGTGTCTCAGATTGTGACATGGGCGGAGGCCAATGTACAATGCATTTCAGCTGTTTACATTCTGGGGGCGGAGAATCTGCTTGCAGATGCTCTGAGCAGGGGGACGTCCCGTCAGGGAGAGTGGTCCCTCTGCAACAGGGTATTCCAGTCCCTGTGTCACCGTTGGGGTCTACCGGATGTGGACCTGTTTGCGTCCCGCCACAATTACAAGCTCCCGGCCTTCGTGTCCCTGTCTCAGGACCCTCTGGCCTTGGCCACGGATGCCCTGTCCATGTCATGGAAGGAGTTTCGGCTCCTGTATGTATTTCCACCATTCCCTCTGCTGAGCAGGGTTCTGCGCAAGATTGCTCTGGAAGGGGTGCCTGTGATTCTAGTGGCCCCCCGGTGGCCAAGAAGAGTGTGGTTCGCAGACGTGGTTCAAATGGCAGTAGACCAGTACAATCTACCAGGGGTGCCAGATCTGTTAACTCAAGGCTCCCTACGCCATCCCAATTTACAAACGCTGGCTTTGATGGCCTGGCTGCTGAGACCTCCATCTTGATGGAGAAAGGTTTGTCTGCCTCCGTGGTGGGCACTATGGTGCAGGCTAGGAAGAAGACTTCTGCTGCTATCTATTATAGAGTATGGCGTACCTACATTGACTGGTGTGAGTCTAGGTCTCTTCCCTGTAGGGAGTTCTCTGTCCCCAGGGTTCTGGAGTTCCTACAGCATGGTTTGGAGTTAGGTCTAAAACTCAGTACTCTGAAGGGTCAGGTTTCTGCCCTGTCCATCTTCTTTCAGAGGACCTTTGCTCATCTTCATTTGGTTAAGACCTTCTTTCAGGGGGTCACTCATGCGCGTCCCCCTCGTAAACCTGTGGTCCCCGTTTGGGATTTAAACTTGGTTTTATCTGCCTTGCAGGGCGCTCCCTTTGAGCCTATTCAAGATGCTGCTCTGGCTGTTCTTACTCTCAAGGTTGTCTTTTTGGTGGCCATAACTTCGGTTAGGCGTGTGTCTGAGCTGGCTGCTCTATCCATTCAGTCTCCATACTATGAGAGACACCAGAACAAGGTGGTGTTCCGCTTCAAGCCGGATTTTCTGCCTTAGATTGTGTCTGCTTTTCATTTGAATCAGGACATTGTTCTTCCTTCCTTGTGCCCCATTCCTAGTAATGACAAGGAAAGGGTTCTGCATTCTTGGATGTGGTCAGGTGCTTGAAGTATTACCTGGTTGTCACTGCGGCTTTCAGGAAGACTGATGCTCTCTTCATTGTGCCTTTTGGGCCTAGGAAGGGTTTGGCTCCTGCCAAGTCTACTATCAAGTGGATCCGTCGGGCTGTGGTTCAAGCCTATTCTGCTAAGGGGAAGAGTCCTCCCTTCCGTCTTACTGCTCATTCTACTCGTGCTATTGGGGCCTCCTGGGCCTTCCAGCACCAGGCTTCTGTGGAGCAAATTTGCAAGGCCGCTACTTGGTCTTCTGTTCACACCTTTTCTAAGTTTTACAAGGTTGATGTTCGGGCCTCAGCTGATGCTGCTTTTTGGCCACAAGGTTTTGCAGGCGGTTGTAGTTTAAGCTACGTGCCGTTGCCTTTTTTGTTGGGGATCCCACCCTACTGTTATGGACACTGCTATTGGATGTCCCAAGTGTAAGTATTATATCTGGAGCAGGACATACTGTATACTTAGAATAATACAATTCTGTGAAGTACTCACCTGTAGAATTGGTATTATACGTATACAGTACGTCCTGCTCCACCCCACCCTGGTTTTTGCGTTATTCTGGATCCCCTGTATCGTGATTGTTGTTATCATTACCAGTTGTTTTGGTGGTTGGTTTCTCCCAGCTTCTGGTTCACTGCTTTTCAATGCTGGGGATTTGTGGGAGGTCCCTGGGTATATGAAGGGCCGGGAGGAGCCTGTTTTTTGCATGTCTGCAGTGCACAGCGCCCTCTGGCGGAGGATAACCCAAGTGTAAGTATTATATCTGGAGCAGGACGTACTGTATACGGATAATACCAATTCTACAGGTGAGTACTTCACAGAATCGTATTTTTTCGCCCTATAAGACGCACTTTTCCCCCAAAAAGTGGGGGGAAAATGTCCGTGCGCCTTATCAGGCGAATGTAAAAAAAAAAAATAAATTAAAAAAAAATAAATTAAAAAAAACTCACCCGTTCCCGGCGCTCCCGCGTTGCCTGTCACACTGCGGGAGCCCAGAGGAGCGGCTCTGTCCCGGCCCTGCCGCTGCGATCGCTGTCTTTTACAGGCAGCAATGACAGCGGCGGGGCCAGAGACAGTGCCCCCGCCGCTCCTCCATCTGCTGATTCTTCCGCCTGGGGCACATGCGAGCACCCAGGTCAGGGCAGCGGGTGGGCGCGGCCTGCACTTAGTCAGTACAGGCCACGCCCACCTGCTGCCCTAACCTGGGTGCTCCCATGTGCCCAGAAAGAAGCGGCAGATGGAGCAGCGGCGGGGGCACTGTCTCTGGCCCTGCCGCTGTCATCGCTGCCTGTAAAAGACAGCGATCGCAGCGGTGGGGCCGGGACAGAGCCCGCCGCTGCTTCTTACGGCCAGCTCCGTGAATGGGGTGGGCGTGCTGACGCGGCGCAGGCCACGCCCACCCCATTCACTGAGCCGACCGCTCAGCGGAGCAGTGTCAGTGGAGAGGTGAGTTTTACTTTTTTTTATTTTTACTTAAGCCGACTGGGGGGAAAGGGGGATGCCACACAGCCTATACAAATGGGGGGAGAGGGGATGCCACACAGCCTATGAGGGGAGAGGGGGATGCCACACAGCCTATGGGAATTGGGGAGAGGGGGGATGCCACACAGCCTATACAAATGGGGGTAGAGGGGGGGATGCCACACAGCCTATGGGGGGAGGGGGGATGCCACACAGCCTATACAAATGGGGGAGAGGGGGGGATGCCACACAGCCTATGGGGGGAGGGGGGATGCCACACAGCCTATACAAATGGGGGAGAGGGGGGGATGCCACACAGCCTATGGGGGGAGAGGGGGATGCCACACAGCCTATACAAATGGGGGAGAGGGGGGGATGCCACACAGCCTATAGGGGGAGAGGGGGATGTCACACAGCCTATACTAATGGGGGAGAGGGGGATGCCACACAGCCTATGGGGGAGAGGGAAATGCCACACAGCCTATGGGGGGAGAGGGAAATGCCACACAGCCTATACTAATGGGGGGAGGGGGATGCCACACAGCCTATACTAATGGGGGGAGGGGGATGCCACACAGCCAATAGGAATGGGGGGGGCACACTGCCTATATGGAGTATAGGAGGGGGGAATGCCACACTGCTTATGATAATGGGGTGTACACTGCCTATATGGGAATGGGAGTGGGGAGAATGCCACGCTGCCTATATAGGGAATGGGAGGGGGATGCCACACTGGGTATATGGGATGGGGGCATGCTACACTGTCTATGGAATGGGGGCATCCCACGCGGCCAATGGGAAAGGGGAATGCCACACTGTCTTATTTTTCTCACCCAAATCCTAGGTGCGTCTTATGGGCAGGTGCGTCTTATAGGGCGAAAAATACGGTACTCACCTGTAGAATTGTTTTTACTATGCACAGCACGGCCTGTTTCATCCCTCCCTTGTTATCGTTATTTTTGGTTGCCTTTGTATGGCGATTTGTTCCAAAGAGGTCTATGGGTGATTCCGGTTTTTATATGGGGCCGGGAGAAGCCACAATTCTTCTGCAGTACACTGCGCCACCTTGTGGCGGAATACCCAGACGTAAGGACTACATGAAACAGGCCATGCTGTGCATAGTAAAAACAATTCTACAGGTGAGTACTCACAGAATTGTATTTTCTTAATGCCGCCTGGTTCTCACAGCTTTGCACCTCCCTCAATGATTTCCTTCTGCAGCGCCTGCCTCCCAGCTGGGGTCCGCACTCCACGGACACCTGCTGGTGCCTGGAGGCAGGCATACATCTTCCCTGGGGCAGACTTCCCAAGGTGGTTGTAGGCCTGCTTGAAAATTGCCTGTGTAAGGTGATGGCTATTTTCCCTTGTTACTTAGCGCTTCTACTGCAAGCTCTTGGTACGTGCTAGTGAGTTGCTAATGTTAGCAAGCCACTGACCTTGAACTGGGAAAGTTAGGGTTAAGACACAACTCCTCTGTACCAGCTAACATTCTCTTTCCCAGAGAGAAATGTAACCATTTTATACAATGTATCAGTTATTCTAAGCATACAGCACGTCCTGCTCCAGTAGTAGTAACATGTGGGTAGTCCTCCGCCTTCGCCGCCGTGCACTGCAGACATGTAGAAAACAAGCTCCTCCTGGCCCTTCATATACCGAGGGACCTCCCACAAATCCCCAGAATTCTCTGCAGTGCTGGAACTGCGAAGACATGAAGTATCACGCTCTCGCAGGCGAGCGGGGCTCGACAGCCCGAGGCCCTGCGGGACTATTTCCACCCGTCCTTCTTGTTAAGAATATGCCTCCCAGCCTGGGCTGCGTTGGTCGGGTGAAGGTAGGCAGCACCTAGTGTGCTTACGGAGCTAGTCTCCACCGCAATCCCCCTCCATAGGGTAGGCGGTTAAAGGCGAATGGTGAGCCTTCAGAGGATGCCCCTCCCGCACTAGTGCCCCCATGCCCCATCTAACGGTGAACCCTCTATTCGGGTCACCTTCCTTCCCAGATTCCCCCGTTAGTGGGGGAAAAAAGAGGGGGGGGGCTGTGTGTTGATGGCCTACTCCTTGCCCTAAGTACACTTTAGACTCTTACCGCTACTGGGTGTCAGAGCGCGCTTCACTTGCTTAACATTAAACTGACCGCAGCGTTTTACTGTGCCTTAGGCGCACACAGCAGCACGTTTTGGGGAAGCTACGTTTTTTTTTTCAATTTCCCTTGCCCTCTTCGTCAGACCTCTGCTCTGAAGGGATGCTGACGTAGCTACATTCTCTTATTGGCTGCGCGCCTTCTAGCTTCGGTCTGGCGCGTTCCGCATCATCGGCTGCTATTGCCCGCCATTCGAGGTTCGCTGGGCGCCATTTCCTTCTCGCATGCGCGTGGTGAAGACGGTCCTCCCCTCGTGGGCGACCCTTTTTTCTAGCTGTTTCCTCGCGCTCGGCTCTGACATCCCGGTTTCCCCTTGTGTCTTTCAGACAGCGGTCACCGGTGGCTTCCCCTAGTCCGACGTAGCGCCCGGTCCAGAACATTTTTTAGATATTACTCCCACTTCCCAGCGGGTCATAGGGGCATCCAGGGTTGCTTAAAGCGTCAATCCCTACCGGGACAAGCCCGTCTGTGTGCAGCTTGTGGGGTTTCACCTAGCCGCAGTGACAAGTCACGGGTCTGCGTACCTTGTGCTCAACAGGCGCTAGCCGGTCTCCCCACCTCTTCCGAGGCTGGGCCCGCACCTCGCCTTATTTCCCCTACTCCCCCTAGCTTGAGCATAACCCCCAACTCTAGTGGGGATTCTCATGCTGATTTGGCCTCTAGATTGGCCAGTGTGGAAAGCTTTATTGCTGGCTCCCTGGCGCGCAAGGCCACTGCCAAGAAGCGTCATTTGAACCCTGAAGCTACTATTCTCCCTGTAGAATCTGATGATTTTCTGCTTTCCTATGCTCAGTCCCCATCAGAGGAAGGGGAACTGCTATCTGACTCAGGATCCTACGAGGACGAGTCCAGGAGTCTGGCTCTGATCTTTGGTCCCAGGATGACATTGACAGACTGTTGTCTCAGATCTTTGATGTTTTATCTCTCTCTCCCCCTCCCGCGGCAGCGGGGCGATCTGTTTCATACCGCTAGGGAGCGGTTGGAGTTTCCCGAACAAACTCACTTTAATAACATAGTGCTGAAAGAATGGGAACATCCCAGTAAACTCCAGGGGATTCCCAAGGCTGTGGATAAGAAGTATCCATTTCCTGACGATCTGGTTAAGTGCTGGACATCGCCGCCCGAGGTCGATGCCCCGATTCTGAGTCTGTCCAATACCTCTATTATGCACTCCCCTGACACTACTACGCTGCGGGATCTAGAGGATCGGCGAGTTGCTCAATCGGCCTGTCACGCCTTTGCATTCGGGGGAGCGTCGCTCCGCCCGGTTTGCGCCTTAGCCATCACGGCGTGGCGCTCAGGACAGTGGTTAAGACTGCGCTGAAAGGGGCGGATGACTTTCCCTCTGATACCGCCAATGCTCTGGCCACCTGTGAGACCTTTGTGAATTACATCCTATCTGCATCGGACGATGCTATTAAGCTGAGTGCTAAATCCTCTGCTCTGGTGGTAGCCATACACCGGGCGGTCTGGTTACGCCAGTGGGCTGCTGACAATGTCGCCAAGAAGGCCCTTACGGGGCTTCCGTTCAAAGGACTGCACCTGTTTGGAGAAAGATTAGATATCTTCACCAAGGGGGGCAAGCTGCCCCAGCACAAGCATCAGATTCGGCCCTTTCGTGGTCCAAACTCCCATTCTACCCCCTACCGGGGGACCAAGCAAGGCAGAGGGGTGTTCTTCTCTGGGTCGCGCTCAGAACCCTGGAACAAAAACAGAGGATGCCGTCCCGGCTCCTCCTGGGGGCCCAAGCCCAAAGACCCCCCAAGACCCCCCAAGCATGAAGGGGCGCCCTCGCCCGTCAGGGTGGGGGGACGTCTACAGCACTTTGAGCATGTCTGGAGACGCCTCGTCCCAGACCGGTGGATTCAGGAGGTAGTCTCCTCCGGTTACAAGATAGAATTTGTGGTGCTGCCCCCTACCAGGTTCGTCGGGTCTCGGATCCCACAGGATCCTGCCTCAGCTCGGGTCTTGATGCTGGCTGTGCAGGACCTTCTGGAGCTCGGGGTCATCTGCGAGGTCCCCTTAAAAGACGGAGCCATGGGGTTTTATTCCAACCTGTTCACTGTGCCCAAAAAGGACGGGTCAGTCAGACCCATTCTGGATTTGAAAATCCTAAACAAGTTTGTCAGAAGCAGGCATTTTCGTATGGAAACTCTGCGCTCGGCCATTGCCTCGCTGTGACCAGGGGACTTCATGACATCAAGGACTCTTACCTGCACGTGCCGGTGTTCTCAGGGCACCAAAGGTTCCTCAGATTTGCGCTGTTGGATCAGCACTATCAGTTCGTCGGCCCCCAGGGTCTTCACCAAGGTGCTGGCAGGGGTGATGTCTCTCTTAAGACTAAAGGGCATACGCGTGTTGCCCTACCTGGACGATATTCTCATCACCTCTGTCTCTGCGGCAGGCAGAGCTGGACACTCGGTTGGTGGTGTCCACCCTGGAGTCCTTCGGCTGGGTGATCAATTACCCAAAGTCCTCTCTGTCCCCCTCCTCAGTGACCCCGTTTCTGGGGATGATTCTGGACTCGGTTCAATCAAGGATATTCCTTCCTCCGCAGAAGGTGGAAGCTCTGATAACCCAGGCGAGATCCCTGCTCGCGAACCCTCATCTCTCCATCCGGCAGGGAATGCAGTTGGTGGGCTCAATGGTGGCAAGCTTCGAGGCGGTGCCCTTTGCCCAGTTCCATTTGAGAGCCCTGCAGCTTCACCTTCTGTCAGTATGGAACAAAGACCCAGCGTGTCTGGACGTCAGCTGGGTGATTCCCCTCGGTCAGACAATCCCTTGCGTGGTGGTTGGACCACAGGAATTTGACAAAGGGCAGATCCTTCCTGGCTCCCTCCTGGGAGACGGTCACAACGGATGCCAGTCTCTCGGGCTGGGGGGGATTCTGGAAGTCCCTGCGCTTCCAGGGGAGGTGGGGCCCTCAGGAGGCCCATCTTCCGATCAGTGTCCTGGAACTCCGGGCGGTCCGATTGGTGCTGGAACGATTGACCCAGCACCTGAAGGGTCTGGCGGTTCAGGTACGCTCAGACAACAGGACGGCCGTAGCCTACATAAATCAGGGAGGAACCCGGAGCAAGGGAGCTCTCCAGGAGGTGTCTCTGATTCTAACTTGGGCAGAGACCAATGTACAATACATATCTGCTGTCTACATTCCGGGGACGGAGAATCTGCTGGCAGATGCTCTGAGCAGGGGGTTGTCCCGTCAAGGGGAATGGTCCCTCTGCGACAGGGTATTTCAGTCACTTTGTCACCGTTGGGATGTGCCGGACGTGGATCTCTTTGCGTCGCGTCACAATCACAAGCTCCCGAGCTTTGTATCCCTGTCTCAGGGTCCTCTGGCTCTGGCCACGGATGCCCTGTCAATGTCTTGGAAGGAGTTTCGGCTCCTGTATGTGTTTCCACCAATTCCCCTTCTGGGCAGAGTGCTGCGCAAGATCGCTCTGGAAGGGGTACCCGCGATCCTGGTGGCCCCAAGGTGGCCAAGAAGAGTGTGGTTCGCGGACGTGGTTCAAATGGCGGTAGATCAGTGTGATCTGCCAAGGTCACTAGACCTTCTGACCCAAGGGTCTCTACGCCATCCCAATTTACTAACGCTGGCTTTGACGGCCTGGCTATTGAAACCGCCATCTTGAGGGAAAAAGGTTTGTCGGCGTCTGTGGTGGCTACCATGGTCCAAGCCAGGAAGAAGACTTCTGCTGCCATCTACTATAGAGTGTGGCGGGCTTACATTGACTGGTGTGAATCCAGGTCTCTTCCCTGCCGGGAATTTTTAGTATCCAGGAGTTCTTACAACATGGCCTAGACTTAGGTCTCAAGCTCAGTACCTTGAAGGGCCAGGTTTCGGCCCTGTCCCATCTTCTTTCAGAAGACCTTTGCCCATCACTCTCTTATCAAGACCTTCTTTCAGGGGGTCACTCATGTGCGCCCCCCTCGGAAACCTATGGTTCCTGTTTGGGACCTGAACTTGGTGTTGTCGGCCCTGCAGGGGGCTCCTTTTGAGCCTATCCATGAGGCCGCCCTAGCTGTGCTCACGATCAAGGTTGTCTTCCTGGTAGCCATTACCTCGGTCAGACGTGTGTCTGAGTTGGCTGCTTTGTCTATTCAGCCTCCCTACTTTGAGAGACACCGGGACAAGGTGGTGTTTCGCTTCAAGCCAGACTTCCTGCCTAAGGTTGTGTCTGCATTTCATTTGAATCAAGATATTGTACTTCCTTCCTTGTGCCCCAATCCTAATACCCCTAAGGAAAGGGTTTTGCATTCCTCGGATGTGGTCAGGTGTGTCAAGTCTTACTTGGTTACCACGCAGGCCTTTAGGAAGACGGATGCTCTCTTCGTTGTGCCTCATGGGCCTAGGAAGGGTTTGGCTCCCGCCAAGTCTACCATCAGTAAATGGATTCGTCAGGCTGTTGTTCAAGCCTACACTGCCAAGGGGAAGACTCCCCCCTTTCGTCTTACTGCTAACTCTACTAGAGCTGTTGGGGCTTCTTGGGCTTTTCAGCACCAGGCCTCTTCTGAACAAGTTTGCAAGGCCGCTACTTGGTCTTCTGTACATACCTTTACTAAGTTTTACAAAGTTGATGTTCGGGCCTCAGCTGACGCTGTGTTTGGCTGCAAGGTTCTGCAGGCGGCAGTAGTTTAGACTGCTTGCTGCTGCCTTCTGTTGGGGATCCCACCCTTCTTTATGGACACTGCTATTGTATGTCCCACATGTTATTACTACTACTGGAGCAGGACGTGCTGTATGCTTAGAATAATACAGCTCTGTGAAGTACTCACCTGTAGAGTTGGTATTATACGCATACAGCACGTCCTGCTCCACCCCACCCTGTTTCACCTTGTTCTGGATCCCCTGTTGGTGATTGTTATCTTTGATATTTTTGCCAGTTTTGGGTGGTTGCTTTCTCCTGGTCTCTATTTCTCACTGCTTTTCAATGCTGGGGATTTGTGGGAGGTCCCTCGGTATATGAAGGGCCGGGAGGAGCTTGTTTTCTACATGTCTGCAGTGCACGGCGCCGGAGGACTACCCACATGTTATTACCACTACTGGAGCAGGACGTGCTGTATGCGTATAATACCAACTCTACAGGTGAGTACTTCAGAGTTGTATTTTTTTACCTTAGTTTATCACATATAAAACATTGTATCAAATTCCAGCAGTGCACTGCCAGAAAAATTGCTACATTGCCATTAATTGGAGGAGTATTGGTAAGCAGTGGGAGCTTCAGGGTGCAGGTTAGAGAAAATATACACATATATTACGCTAAATTAGACGTTATGCAACCTCTGCTCCCAACTATTTTGAATATTTGCACATAGCTCGCTCTGAGGAGTGTTTTTTCTTTTTGCTCTGCATAGGGGCCATATACAGGATATGCTAGTCCCTGCCCTAGCACACCTACGGAGGAGATCTCCCAGGAACAAGGCTCCAATTCCAGCAATGAGGAATCTCAAATGAACTGGAAACTAATCCCAATCACAGGTAAAGGCGTATTTATTACATTAAAGGCATATAAATAAAAGTAACCAAATTCATTTTAAATAAGTCAAAAACATTTTGTTTGGATGCCATTGAGGTGCATATGCTCCCTTTCCCTTCTCCAAACTGGTTTCTGCTTATAAAGCCGGTCTGCTTACCAGCAGTCCCATAAACAATAGTATGACCTAACATAAGAATAAATTACAGATCTTTATTTTAGAACATTTACTAACGCTATCCGTGCTTTATCACAAGATAAAAATGATCACAAGTCAAAAAAACGTGAAAGTCCAGTCCAACTTCTAGATCAATGCCAATCACATAAGGAATGAATAGAAACACATGCAATATAAACAAGACTACAATAAATACCTGCAAGGCTGGACAGCAATAGAAACAATAGTGGCAAATGCTATCAGAAGGATCTCTATCATGTAGCAGTATGCGCCCTATCATGTTACTATTTGTCTTGCAATTTTTTCCTGTTCTGGGTTAATTAGCAGGGTATATTAAATTGGGATGCCCCCAGGTGGGCATTTTAGCAGACCTTGTTTTCACTGTAGCTTTGCTTAAAAGCAGAATGAGACCCAACGTGGCCAGCCCTGGAATCCAAAAGGTGCTCTTAGATAAAAGGGAGCTCCCTCTGTGATATGAATAATTGCGTGCCATTCAGACTAGGGCAGGGAGTCAGTTTACATCTGGGGATCGCCCCGACTGACGAGCGCAGAGCCATTTGCCGAGCATTATTATGTACCTCAAATGCCTCATTGGATGAGAGCCCATGTTCTGAGGGCAAGGAACAAAACAGAGAATAGTAAAAATCACAGGTTTAGTTCCACTTTAATAATTTGACCTATATGGACTTAAGAATAAAGCTGCATGCTTGCACACTTCATTTCCTCAGAGCACCAGTTATAAAATGAAAGGTGCCTGGCATTTGTAGGATGTGGACTAATAGAAAGATTTGGCTGTTACAACCTGATTGCTTTTAGCATTTGTATAGTAAGCATGTAAATCTGTATTAACAACGGGACTTAAACGGTTTTCACAAGATATGTTTGAATTTGTCCACCTGTGACTGTCACTTGCCAGGGGTCGTTTTGATAATCGAATAACTGTATCTGTGATTTAATGATCATCTTCATGTTGCATTGCCTAAATAACATCTGTAGTGTATTAAGAACCGTTTACCATACCTTCTAGGTAGACACTCCTGTTCTACACTTAGATGTGTTATGGCAGATTAGTAGCACTGTTCTATGACTACGCCACCATCTAATGAAAGCTGTGGCCTATATCTCGCACCTTGCCTGCATATCGGTGAGTGAGCAAAGTCAATTTACTGTGCAAGGGAAAAGCCTCTTCCTCTGCCAGTCTCACTACCCCACCTTTCTGCGCCTTTCACTGCCTGCAATGAATATGCCTCTAACAATAAACTGGCAATGAACTGTGCTTGAGGGCATTAGACAGGGAAACTAGCACTACAGCAGCTGTTGATTTTGACGTTATCTGTGGAGGATTGTGACAAGATGGTGAGTAGTAGGTCCTAGCTTCCCAACAGGGCCACACAGGCGAGTAGTTGGGGGGGGGCAGTGGGGCACATGCAGCGGGTTAGGGGGGTGCCAATGGGTGGCTTGAGCACAGGTGGGGCCGCAGTTTTGAATCTTTGCCCCCAGGTGCCAGAAAACCTAGCTATGCCTCTGGGGTCACAGACAGCAAAAAACATAAATATGGATTTAATGTGCTCTGTTCTGGCATCTTTAGTTAGGCTTTTTTCTATATCTGCAATTAGTTTCCCTGGAACTTGTTAAATCTATTTTGTTTTTTTATAGATGTTATGTTGCTGTTTTGTGTTGTACATTAGAGGCTGTAGACCATTATAGTTAGAGCTTAGATAAGAGTCCATGATTTCTAACTACTGGTTTCCCCCAGGAGAGGAAGGAAGAGTTCCAGAGGATCATGTTGGATATCTTAGAGATGAGAACCAACAAGGTGAGGCCGCTAGTCAATTAAGGAAATTGTACTGTCACCCAGCTATACATGTATACAGGAGCCTCTTTTGAAACAGGTAGTTTAAAAACAAGTGCCTTCTCTGCCTCCTGTACAAAAAAGTTCCTTAATTGAAAACCATCTCATCGTTATGTCATATGTGATGTGTGTACATTGTTGGCGTACGGAATTAATCTTCATATGGACTGCCAATTTGATTTTAGATATGATCCTGGTATGTGAAAGTATAGTTGCTAAGTTGATGTTCAGAATGCAGACTGAAATGCTTTGAAACAGAAACCAAATAAAAGCTAAAACAGTTTGATGTATTACATACATTTATTAGAATGAGAGTAGAATTTTTTTTTATTAAATGTGCAGAACAGTCTAGTATGTGGGGCCATCGTTTATAATGCAACACATGAGCGTTCTGTTGCCACTCCTCAAACCAGTAAGATGGCAGCTGCTTCAGGATCACACATGTATAAAATCAAATCACAGAATTGGGCTGGTAAAGGCAATATTATGTTCAGATTTAGATTGTTTTGAACATTGTGGCAGCTTTGCTTAAGGTCCGCCAGATTGAAGGCTATTTACTGTATATCCCGCTACTCAGTCCTGTTTGGAGGGGGAAGCCCCCTTCTGGGTGCCGGTATGCACCCTTCTCCTCTGCAGCCAGCACCCACTTTGTCTAAACTTTAAGGTATAATGCTTGTATTAATGTTTCTGGCATTTGTTTAGGTGTTACTGATTTTCATATACCGTACGTAGTTGCAATTCACATGGTTTGCTGTACATGCTTGCAGACCATGCAAATAGAACATAACATAGTCATGTATACATTCCCCATTAACTTTGCTTCCACTTGTAGTGTGAGCAGAGTGACCAGCAATAAATATACCTAGAAGATGCACGGGCACAAGGGCGAACTGATCTTTTGGTCTCTTGGTGTCTGTGCCTTTTCTAGGTATATTCTCTAACCTACTTCATAGCTTTGTGATGTGTATTGCTGGTCACTCTGCTCACACTACGAGTGGAGGCAAAGTATATGTATAAAAGTATATGTATACAGCACAGCTTGTTTCATTTCAATCATTACGTCTGGGTATTCCGCCACAAGGTGGCGCAGTTGACTGCAGAAGACTTGTGGCTCCTCCTGACCCAATAAAAGGCCAGGAATTAACCATAGACTCCCGTGTTTTCACTGCATTCCTGACTGCGAAGACTGAAGATGGCTCTCTGGTTATTCGCAGGTGAGCGGGGCAACCAAGCCCGTCGGCCCTGTAAGCCTATTTCCACTCGTTCTCCGGACCCTCCTGCCTCCCAGCCTTGGCTGACGAATCGGGTGATGGTAGGGGAACACCTGGGGTCGGGTGTTAAGTGAGCTTTGCTCCGGGCCGCACACCCTGTATCTGAAGGGTAGCCGGCCATAAGCAAATACTGAGCCTATATGGGGGAATGGAGAAACCACTCTGCTGTTTTTGTCGTTGTTGTTTTTTTGTCGTGGTGTTTGCTATCGGCTGGGGTGAGTGGCTTATTATGTGAGGGGTGTTTCTTATGTCTTATCTTGCACTTGTGCCACTGTCACTTTTAGGCTTGGGGGTTCAACCCCCCCCCCCCCCCCCCCCTTGTTTTCCTTCGGATGGGTGATCAATTATCCCAAGTCTTCACTATCTCCGTCTTTGGCAAGGTCCTTCCTGGGCGTGACGCTGGATACTTCTCAGGTCAAAGTATTTCTCCCTCAGCAAAAGGTGGAGAGCATTCAGAAGCAGGCGCGGGCCCTGCTGTCGTGCCCTCATTCCTCCATCCATCTGGGGATATGCAGTTGGTAGGCCTCATGGTGTCTTGCTTCGAGGCGGTTCCCTTTGCTCAGTTCCACATGAGACCTCTTCAGTTACATCTCTTGTCTGTTTGGGATCGGAATCAGGAGTCCCTGGATCAGGAGTTTGCTCTGTCCCCTCTGGCCAGGCAGTCCCTGTCGTGGTGGTTGGACTCGGGGAATCTTCTAGTGGGCAGGTCCTTTCTGCCTCCGCGCTTGGAGATTGTCACCACGGACGTGGGGTCGTGCTGTACAGGTGCGCTCGGACAATCAGACGGCGGTCGCCTACATCAATCATCAGGGAGGGACTCGGAGCGTCCCTGATCTTGTCTTGGGAGGAGGAGAATGTTCCTTGCATCTCGGCGGTTTACATTCCGGGGGTGGAGAAACAGGAGCCAGACTCCCTGAGCAGGGTGTTGGCTCGTCTGGGGGAATGGTCTCTCAGCAACAAGGTATTTCACACCCTGTGTCACCGCTGGGGTCAGCCGGACGTAGACCTGTTCGCGTCCCGTCACAATCACAAGCTTCCAAGATTTGTTTCCCTGTCAAAGGATTCGCTGGCCTTCGCCACGGACGCGCTAGCAATTCCCTGGACGGAGTTTCGGCTCCTATGCATTTCCTCCCTTTGCTCTGCTGGGTCATGTGCTGCGCACCATAGCCCAGGAGGGGGTTCCGGCCATTCTAGTGGCCCCCCGCTGGCCAAGGAGGGTATGGTTCGCGGACGTCGTCCAGATGGCAGTGGATCGGTACGTCTTGCCTGACGATCCAGAGCTTCTCACTCAGGGACAGCTGCTCTATCCCCATTTACAAACGCTGGCTTTAACGGCTTGGCTGCTGAAACCTCCATCCTGATGGGCAAGGGTTTGCCGGCTTCGGTTGTCAATACTTTGATTCAGGCTTGGAAGAAATCCTCGTCTATTTACTACAGGGTCTGGCATGCTTATATTGCTTGGTGTGAGTCTTAAGTCTTTGTCTTGCCGTGACTTCTCCATTCCCAGGATTCTGGAGTTGTTATAGCATGGTCTGGAATCGGGTCTACAACTTAGTACCCTCAAAGGACAGGTTTCTGCTCTGTCATAGGCTTGTCAAGACTTTTCCAGGGAGTTACTCATGTGCGTCTGCCACGTAAGCCTTTGCTACCGGTTTGGGATTTAAACTTGGTGCTTTCTGCTCTACAGGGACCTCCCTTTGAGCCTCTGCGCGATGCCGCTTTGCCCATTCTGACCCCTACTTAAGGTAGCCTTTTTGGTCGCTATTACTTCAGTGCGTCGCGTCTCTGAGCTGGCAGCACTTTCCATGAAACCTCCTTATTTTGAGCGGCATCAGGATAAGGTGGTGTTTCGGCTTAAGCCGGATTTTTTGTCCAAGGTTGTATCTGCTTTTCATCTCAATCAGGACATTGTCTTACCTTCCTTGTGTCCTGCCCCTTCTAATTCTAAGGAACGGACCCTTCACTCCCTGGATGTGGTCAGGGCGCTCAAATTTTATTTGGTCGCCACTGAGTCTTTTCGGAAGTCTGATGCTTTTTGTTCTTCCTTCTGGGCCTAGGAAGGGCTTGCCTCCGGCCAAATCCACTATCAGTAAGTGGATCTGACAGGCTTTGGTGCAAGCTTACTCTGCTAAAGGGAAGGAACCTCCCTTCCGTGTTACTGCTCACTCTACTAGGGCTATTGGTGCCTCTTGGGCTTTTCAGCACCAGGCTTCTGTTGAACAGGTTTGTAAGGCCGCTACTTGGTCTTCAGTTTATGACTTTCTAAGTTTTACAAGGTTACTGTTAAGGCCTCAGCTGATGCTGCTTTTGCTCGCAAAGGTGCTTCAGGCGGTAGTGGCTTGAACTGCCTGCTGTTACTCATTGGGGATCCCACCCTACTTTTTATGGACACTGCTGTTGGATGTCCCAGACGTAATGATTGAAATGAAACAAGCCTTGCTGTACACAAGGAAAAATACAATTCTGTGATTACTCACCTGTAGAATTGTTTTGTTTTTACTGTGTACAGCACGGCTTGTTTCATCCCTCCTTGTCCTTGGTCCTTTATGGTGATTTGTTTAAGTTGTTTTGTTGGGGGCTGTGCATTATGTTATCATCGTTGGTCTCCCGGCTTCTGGCATTAATGCTTTTCTCTTTCAATGATTTTTATTGCGTAGATCGGCATAAAAAAAAGACAATATTTTTATGTTGAGCATAAAGCTTTGTTAGATCTGTTATATCTTATTGTCAGCAAACAAAAACAATTACAGCAATTATGGGCTCTATAGTAGAGCAAAAGCAAATATTAACCCCGGGATGGGGGCTATCAAAATATCCACATTATCAATAAAGCATTATGGAAGAACAAATTCAAAATATAATTAGCATATAAGCATATAGCCAACATTACCTAACCTCAAATTAGTGTTTCAAATCAACAGTGGGTCAGCTTTATAAATTCTAAACACATGAATTTAAACTACGACAGAGAGAGAAATAAATAAATAAATAAAAATAAATAAATAAAAAAAAAAATGGGGGGGGAAGGAGGAAGGGAAGAGTTGGGAAAGAAAGGGAGGGATAGGATGGGGAGGTAGGAATGTAATTAACAATTCCAGAGAGATCCAATTAAAGAACCCAGCCTCAGACACTTAGAAGGTTCCTATCGAACGTGGCAGGCAAGACTTCCTTTATCCAGGGGTCCCACACCTCCCAATACTCCTCCAGCCTATCCTCATGGATTGCTGTCATCTTTTCCATAGCTAAAGTATTGTTCACTCGATTCTTGAATTCCCCAAAGCTCAATTGGGGGGTCTTCCAAGCCTTAGCGAATACAAGCTTGGCGCAGGTACAAATATGATAACACAATTGTCTTTGATTTGCTGAGCTGCCGGGCAAAGGATCATTAAGGAGCGCAATCCAAGGGTCAAGGGGTACATGTACGTCCATAAGCCTGCTAAGTAATTTAAAAATTTTTAACCAAAATTCTCGGGCTGCCACACACTCCCACCAAATATGACAATTTGAGCCAGGTGAATTGCAACCACGAAAACAATTTCCCTGAGAGCTCGCTCCTACAAATCGCAGCTGTGTCGGGACCATATACCACCTTAATACCACTTTAAGATTTACTTCAATGGCCTGTACTGAGGCTCTTACCCAGAGTCCCACATCACCTGCCATGCTTCCCAAGATCTCTTACTTTTAAGTTCCACCTCCCATTTATCCCTGTAGGGCAAAGGACCCCCCTCAAAGTTCTGGTTCAAGAGCTGATAAATGTCTATCGCTCTCTTGTCTCTTGGGTCATGTTTACACCGCTGCTCGAAGCGGGTGAGACTATCTAGTTTGGGATAGCTTTTCATCAAAGATCTTATGAAATGCGTAACTTGAAGGTACCCAAAAAGGTCTTTCAGCGAGAGATTATAATTGTCTCTAAGTTGCTGGAACGAAGCTAAAGCTGGCCCCTGGTAGCAATCCGAAACACGTCTAATCCCCGCCTCTCTCCAGCCGCTAAACCTATTCTTGTCCGAGACTCCTGGTGGGAACGCTAGATTACCCCATAGAGGTGTTAATGGCATATGAGGAGATGCCAATTTTCCTGAAAATTTGTTGTCGTCACACACTTTCAAGGAATGGACCAAAATTGGATTATTTATCAACGCTCTAGCTTTTGGTACAAGCCAGAGAAGATCACTTATCAGTAAGGGCTTAATTAACTCTGATTCAATACGCACCCACCCAGGGATATCTTCGGTAGCATGGTAGGTGAGAAGCTGAGAGATCTGCGCTGCTTGGTAGTAGTTGCTAAATCTCGGGACTCCCAATCCTCCAGTTTGTTTAGATCTAGTCATTATCCTACTTGCAATCCTCTGTTTCTCACCACTCCAAATAAATGAGGAGATTCGTCTCTGCAGTTCTCTCAGATATGTAGGTGGTATCCGAATCGGTAGGGTCCTTGCCAAATATAAGAATTTAGGGAGTAGGGTCATTTTTACGGCTGCAATTTTCCCTAGCCAAGACAGATTATACCCTTGCCATTGCGTCAGTAAAGTGTAAATTTTTCTACGTAGGGGAAGGTAGTTCGCAGCGTAGAGACTCATAACGGTTAGCTAGGGCTATCCCCAGGTATTTCAAGGCCTTATCTTCCCAACCAAGATCGTAATTGGACTTCAATTGATCCCAAAGTTCAGCAGGCAGGTTGACATTTAATGCCTTAGATTTATTTGTATTCACTTGAAGACCAGATGCCTCTGCAAACTGGCTCAAAATCCGTAGCAAATTCGGGATAGATATCAGCGGGTTAGTGACTGTTAACAGAACATCATCAGCAAATAGACTAAGTTTATGTTGCTCTCCTTCCACCTCAACACCAGAAATATCCAAAGAATCTCTGATCTTCTGTGCTAACGGCTCCATAGCCAGGGCAAACAGTAAAGGGGACAAAGGACAACCCTGTCTCGTCCCTCTGGCCAGAGGAAAGGGGTCCGATCTATATCCATTATATTTGACAAATGCGACCGGAGAATTATAAATCGCTTTCAGAATATTTAAGAACTTCAGCTCAAAGCCCCATTTGTCCAATAAACAAAACAGATAGTCCCACGAGACAGAGTCGAATGCTTTTCTGATATCTAATGAGAGAAACATAGCTGGCTGATCTCTAATCCGGGCTAGATATGATAGTTGGATCACTTTCCTAATATTGTCTCCCGCCCGTCTCCCTGGCACGAAGCCAAGTCTGATCATTATGGACTAGTAATGGCATAAGAACTGACAACCTGTCTGCTAGAGCTTTAGTAAATATTTTAACGTCCACATTTATTAAAGATATCGGCCTAAAGTTAGACCACACAGTTTGTCTGTATCTGGTTTTGGAATCATACTATGGACGCGGAAAGTGATTCCTGTGTAAAGAGCTCACCCTTCCGAATTGCGTTAAATACCGCAGTCAATCTGGGGGCCAGAATCGAGCTAAAAGTTTTGTAATATGCTCCCTTGAATCCATCAGGACCCGGTGGTTTGTTCAATTTCAGCCCACTGATAACTTTCTTCACCTCATCTACTCCAAAGTCCTTATCCAGCAAGTCCCTAAAATGATCTGGTATGGGTGGAAGTGAGATCTCATCCAAAAAAACTAGATATTGCGTCCTCCTTCAGGATTCCCGAATTGGAGTATAATTTTAAAAGTCGGGATCTAAATAATTCTACTATCTTGGTTGGGTTGCTAGTAATATTGCCTCTATCACTTCTCAGTCTAATCGGGTGATAATGTTGTTCAGGGGTCTTCAGTTTTTTAGCCAGCAAGGAGTCCGGTTTGTTCGCCTTATAGTAATATTTATGTTTAAGCCATCTAATTGAATTTTCAGCCTTGTCTGCTAACGCCAGGTTGAGGTCCCGGGTCACTCTATCTAGCTCCAAACGTATCTCCTTTGAGAATCTTCTTTTAGCCTTTTCCGTTAAATCTAGATATTCCTTTTCCAATTTGTCTATATACGCATTCCTCTCCCTTTTCTTTTTGGAAGCAAACTGAATCAGTCTACCCCTAATGGTGGGTTTATGCGCTTCCCAACATATCGTAGTTGACACTTCTGGAGTTGCATTTATATCGAAGTATTCAACCAATGACTTCTCGATTGATCTAACCAACGCCGGATCCGACAGCAAAGAGGAGTTAAGCGACCACAAGAAACTTGATGGCCTGCTAAGAAGGGAGTTCAAATTTAGTAAAAGCCCATCGTGGTCAGACCAAGGGATTGGGACAATTTTAATGTCCCTCATTTGACCTAGGGTTGGCAACGATAAGAACATGTGATCTATTCTAGTATGTACTGCATGCGGATGCGAGTAATGGGTATAATTTTGAGTGCCTGGGTGAGCTTCTCGCCAACAATCTGCCACCGAACAAGAATCTTAACAATTTCCGGAATGACTTTGAAGCCAGGACCATCTGAGGACTGGCCATTGGGTTTGAGAAGGATTGCCTGTCAAGTAGAGGGTTCAGTATCATGTTGGAATCCCCACATATTATAGTAGACCCCTTTGCTACTGATACTACCTCCTCAAGAAAGTCTTTCAGAAAAGGTAGCTGATTCGTGTTCGGGGCGTAGTATGATGCAATTGCCACCTCCACATCTAGCAATTCGCCAATGAGAATCAAATATCTACCTTCAGGATCGCTTTTTTCCCACTTACAGTGAAATTGGGAACCCCTTCGAAATCCTATAAGGACCCCTTTCTGCTTGGAATTGGCGCATGACAAAAATATTTGTGGATACCTAGCATCCAAATATTTAGGCTTAGAGGAGCTCGAAAAATGTGTCTCCTGAAGGCATAAAATATCTGGCCTCAAAGAATTAATCTTATGAAAAGCCTTGCTTCGCTTATGCGGCGAGTTAAACCCCTGTACATTCAATGAGAAAACCTTTGTCATGTTAAATGTCAAAGAACTAGGTAATAATACTAATCTTTGCTTGTGGCAGATAGGGGGAGGGGAAGGTAAAATGAAGTCAAGAGGAGAGGTAGGGAAGGGAAAGGAAAAAAACGACAAAAAAAAAAAAAATTAAATTGGTGGGGGGGGGGGGTCCTAAGGGTACTTGAACCCAATAAAGTTGAACTAATGTAAAAGAAAAAATATGGAGGTTGCAAAAATTAGGCAATTAAGAAGACCAAAATAGAACCAAGAAGCACCAGCTACTGGTTCAACTGGAGTGCGACATGGGAATGCCGCCGGACAAGTGGAGACACTAATCTCACATAAGCATGGCGCCAAACGCAGCCCTGCGAGGCCATACAAAAAATATAGTAACCATGGGTCAAATTTGATAACATGAAAAAAGGCGCAGATTCTAATCTCTAAACATCTTCAAGGTGAAAAAGGGAAGTCAGTTTTGCAAACTGTAACAAGAACACTTAACCAGGTATTCTAGGCAAATAACATTCGTAGGACTTTACATATAAAAATAAAACAAGCCGTATAAACGTTACTACTTCAGGAGCTCAGGTATCATCAAAATTCAGACGGGAACCGCCACCTCCCGCGGACGTCCAGCGCTTTTGCCTCTTTCCTGCACGCTGCTGTCTAGGTGAATCGTCCGCGAGTCTCTGTGACTTGGATCCCGAGGGCTTAGAGAGGTTCAATTCCGACACATGTTGCTGTAGATCTTCCGGTGTGAAGGCAGTATAAGCTTTGCCCTTAAAGGTGAAAATGACCCGAAAGGGAAAACCCCACTTATACTTAATGGCATTATCGCGCAAAATAGCTAGCAGTGGCCGTAACTCTTTTCTTCTTGCCAAGGTTGCCGCGGAAAGGTCTGAGAACACCTGGTATTGATATCCTTGGAATAAAAGATTAGAAGCGTTCCTGGCCGCCTTCTGGATCTGCTCTTTACTAGCATAATAATGGAACTTTGCGATAATGTCCCTTGGCGGTTCCTCCGGCGCTTTACGTGGGCCTAGCGACCTATGTACGCGGTCTAATTCAAGACGGTCAACCAGGATCTCTGGGGCCAGATCTTGGCACAGCGCAAGGATAACGGCTCTAGAGTCTTCCAAGTGTTCTGGGAGCCCTCTGAAGCGCAAGTTTGCCCTTCTATCTCTGATCTCATAGTCCTCCATCTTTGAACATAGCATATGATTGTCCCGTTTCAGTTGTAAAATCTCAGCTTCCTGCATTTCTTGCTTTGAAACTATCTCCCCCATTTTATTTTCAAGAACAGAGAGGTTACAGGATAGTTTAGCTATCTCGCTCGACAGGTGTTCTATAATAAGCTTTGTATTGGATGCTAAAGCAGACTGCAGCAAATGTTCTATTTTAGGAAGGAGGTCTGTGTTCCCTGGGGCTGGAGTTTGACTCTCAGATGAAACAGGGGTCTCACTTTCACTTGCTAGGAAGGAAGCCTCACTATCCTCTATCTCCTTCATATCTATTGCTGAAAGTCCATCTTGCTGTCACAGATGGGGCTGACAGCTGCCTCCCCCTGCTTGTGCTGGGATCTGTACTGCCTCTCTCCACCACCCAGCTAAGTTCTGGTGACCTCCAGCTTCACACTCCCAGCTCCACACACAAGAACAGTGGCAAGCGCCGTCTGAGACTGACCTTCTCCTGAAGATCACGTGACCTGCGCCTCCTCTCCTCACTATGCAGCTGAATGCAGGGGACCTCCGGCTTCACTTGCGCAGTCCCCCACTCAAGGGAGATGACAGACGCCGTCCGGGGCTGTCAGCCGCCTCCCACTGTTCGGGCTGTGGACCGCGCCTCCTCCTCTGTTCCCTCCACAGGGCGCAGAGAAGCTCAGGCTCCTCAGATGCAGCTCAGCGCGCGGGGGAAATGGCGGGCGCCGTCCAGGGCTGGCAGCCGCCTCCCTCTCTCCCAGCTCCCTCTGCGGCCCGCGCCTCCTCCTGTCCCCTAAAAGAGCGCTGGGGACCTTCGGTACCACTCGCCAATCAGCCCTCGCAAGGTGGGTCAAAAGCGCCGCCCAAAGTCCTCCCAATCGCCCGGCGGGCGCGGAGCGGAATCAGAACACCGCCATCACTTGTCCGCGCACATGCACACTCCGCATTTAATGCTTTTCAACACTGGGAGTCTATGGTTAATTCCTGGCCTTTTATTGGGCTGGGAGGAGCCACAAGTCTTCTGCAGTCAACTGCGCCACCTTGTGGCGGAATACCCAGACGTAATGATAAAAATGAAACAAGCCGTGCTGTACACAGTAAAAACAATTCTACAGGTGAGTAATCACAGAATTGTATTTTTGATACTATTTAGCCTTAAAGCGGAACAAAACCCACCAGAAGCCGGCCTGAAATCTAAGATTCCACAGCCATCCAAAATCAGTTGTCCCGCTGTGTTAAAACCCCCAGGGCGCCCGTACACCCACCTTCTCCAGGTCAAAGTGCACATGCGCGGGCTCTTATCCAATTAGAGCTACCCCTTGAACTGATGTAATTTCGCAGGCAAAACTGATTAAAACCTGGTAACGTCAAAATCCCAGGTTTTGTTCTGCTTTAAGCTGTATTCTACTACCATCTGGTGGCCAACTGCTTATATGCTCCATGATTGTACTTTCTATTGGATAGAACTGATCTCACTCACTGGTGTATTCTTGTTTTTGAATGGTCCTGCAATGTACAGCAGACCATGTGTATTGAAACAATGTACCGTTTATGAAATAATAAGGTTTCTGGCATTTGCATAGGTATAACAGCTTTAATACAAGCCTTAAAAATCAAATCTTTGTCAGCCACTCTGTATTGGATGCAATTGTAGTACTACATTGTACCGTATATACTCGAGTATAAGCCGAGTTTTTCAGCCCACTTTTTGGGCTGAAAAAAGCCGCCTCGGCTTATACTCGAGTCCAGGGGCGGACTGCCAGGGAAGGCCGCAACCCTGAACCCAACAGATGCTGGAGGGTGAGGGTCGGCCGCTGCGGGTCCCTGCTGTACCCGCTGCTGCCGCCGCTCTCATACACACAAACACGCACACACATTCACACACTGACCGACACTTCCAGGCTGCTGCGCGCTGGTCGTCAATGGGCGGCATCCAATGTGTTCATTGGACCCGGCCATATGGGGCACGCCCCCCGACGACCAGCGCGCAACAGCCAGGAAGTGCTGGTGTGTGTGAGAACGGCGGCGGCTGGCAGGCGGAGCTGAATGGAGGGTGTTGTGTGCCGAGCGACCGGCAGGAGGGGAGGGGGACCCCGCTGCCCCTCTGCAGGGTAACCTCGGCCAAACCCTGACCCCCGACACCTGCGCGTCTGAGAGCGGCAGCAGCAGCAGGTACCCACAGTGTGTGTGTGTCTCTTTCTGTGTGTGTGTGTCTCTTTCTGTGTGTGTGTGTCTCTTTCTGTGTGTGTGTGTCTCTTTCTGTGTGTGTGTGTCTCTTTCTGTGTGTGTGTGTCTCTTTCTGTGTGTGTGTGTCTCTTTCTGTGTGTGTGTGTCTCTTTCTGTGTGTGTGTGTCTCTTTCTGTGTGTGTGTGTCTCTTTCTGTGTGTGTGTCTCTTTCTGTGTGTGTGTCTCTTTCTGTGTGTGTGTCTCTTTCTGTGTGTGTGTCTCTTTCTGTGTGTGTGTCTCTTTCTGTGTGTGTGTCTCTTTCTGTGTGTGTGTCTCTTTCTGTGTGTGTGTGTCTCTTTCTGTGTGTGTGTGTCTTTCTGTGTGTGTGTGTGTCTTTCTGTGTGTGTGTGTGTGTCTTTCTGTGTGTGTGTGTGTCTTTCTGTGTGTGTGTGTGTGTCTTTCTGTGTGTGTGTGTGTGTGTCTTTCTGTGTGTGTGTGTGTGTGTCTTTCTGTGTGTGTGTGTGTCTTTCTGTGTGTGTGTGTGTGTCTTTCTGTGTGTGTGTGTGTGTCTTTCTGTGTGTGTGTGTGTGTGTGTGTCTCTTTCTGTGTGTGTGTGTGTGTGTGTGTCTCTTTCTGTGTGTGTGTGTCTCTTTCTGTGTGTGTGTGTCTCTTTCTGTGTGTGTGTGTCTCTTTCTGTGTGTGTGTGTCTCTTTCTGTGTGTCAACTCCAATTCCAATTGAAAAAAGCCGCCTCGGCTTATACTCAAGTCAATAACTTTTTGTGGTAAAATTAGGTGCCTCGGCTTATATTCGGGTCGACCTATACTCGAGTATGTACGGTAATTACCATATTTTTCGCTCCATAAGACACACCTGCCCATAAGACTTATCCAGGATTTTGAGGAGGAAAATAAGACAAATATTCTGAACCAAATGGTGTGCTAAAATCCCCCCCTCCCAATTACCCTATTACTGACAGTGTACAGAATCCTCCCAACCACCCCATTACAGGCAGTGAGTGTCCTCTCACAATACAGGCAGTGTGTGTATGTTGGCAGGAGACTGGCTGTTGCTGCGTGGGAGCTCGGCAGTGTGTGTGTTATTCCAAGTATACAGCACGTCCTGTTCCAGAATATTCCTTACACATGGGTAATACATCCACAAGATGGCGCTGGACTGCAGAAAAAAACTTGTGGCCACTCCCGACCCCTTAAATATCCAGGAACCTCCCACTAATTCCCAGAGTCTTTCTGCAGTCTGGACTGCGAAGATGAAGATGGCTCTCTTCTGCGCAGGGTGTGGGCTTTGCCTAGGGACCTGCAGGCTTATTTCCACCCTTTCTGGACCCACTGCCTCCCAGCCACGGCTGACGGTTCGGGTGCAGGTAGGACAGCACTAGGGTCAGGTGCTGAAGGAGCGTTACTCCTATAGCGTCCTCCGCAAGACGCTATACCAAAAGGTAGTCGGCGACAGGCTTTATGGTGAGCCTCATTTGGATGCCCCCAGCCCTTTATCTCGGGATATTTATCCCTCCCCCCCCTCCCTTTTCACGCTGTTGGTTGTGCAGGACCCCCTCATTGCATTTTGCGTGATCGGCAGGGGACGCCCGGGGAGTACACTCTTGTGCTTTTACTACTGTGTTTTTTGTCACTTGTGTTTGGTGTGTGTGGAGGCCGTTGTACGGCGCTCCGCGGTGGTTGGCGCTTTTACTGTCTTTTTGTTTAACTGTCATGGCGCTGGCGCGCCACGTGATCTTGTTTTCCCGCTCTTCGGGGCGGCACTTACTGTGGTGTGACGCGTTCCGCGCCCACGGCCTGCCCCTCTAGGTACTGCTGTCGGCGCCATTTTGTGGCCCTTCCATTGCGGTGCTTCGACGCGGTTGGTGATCGGCTTATCTGTGCGCTTGCCGGCTTGGTCCGTGAGTCTCTTACAGGGTTTTTTTTATCTTTGGTTTATTATTGTATGGCTAGGGATGATTATGGTGTACATTATTGTGTCTTGCAGGCGGGTCCCTTGACTGTGGTTCTCTCGGCCCTGCCTATTGCCAATCTCCGACTTACCCTAGCGGGTTTCGGGCGGCATCCCAAATAGGGTGGCTGTTTAGCTGTGTCCCTGTTCTATTATGCATACTTTCTGTAAAAATCACCATATGAAGGCTTCTGGGGATAATGTACTTGGGGTTCCTTCGGGACAAGCTCGGCTGTGTGGTGTTTCCCCTATAAGTGAAGATGTCGGAGTATGTGTAACCTGCTCCTAGCAGGCACTTGCGCTGCAGTCTGGGTCGCCTGCTGCAGGCCCTGGTGCGGCGGCCCCTCTGGCTTCACCTACCCCCACCCTTGCATTTGACCCCCAGCGAGGGGCATACTAGCGGTGAGTCTCAATCGGATTTGGCTGCACGGGTGGCCAGCATTGAAAGGCATATTGCTGGGTCGGGCCCGCAAAAGGCTTCTGCCAAGAAGCGGCATCTATCCCCCGCCGTTTCCCTCTTCCTTGTTGAGGCTGAGGAATTTTTTGACGTCTCGGGTTATGGTCCCCTTGAGGACGGGGAACTATTCTCTGATTCAGAATCATCTGAGGAACAACCTAGGGTGTATGGTGATACCGGGTCTCCTTTTGGAGAAGACCAATGGTCCTCAGATGACACTGATAGGTTGTTGTCTCACATTTTTGAAGTGCTTTGTATTTCCCCTCCTGCAGTTGCTCCGCAGCAGCAGGGTGAGCTTTTTTATACAGTGAAGCCACGCTTGGAGTTCACTGAGCAGACTCACTTTAATAATCTGGTGCTCAACGAATGGGAACGGCCTAGCAAGCTACCTGGGGTGCCCAAGAGTTGGGACAAGAGGTATCCCTTTCCTGCTGATGTGATTAAGCGTTGGTCATGTCCTCCCGAGGTGGATGAGCCCGTTCTGGGGTTGTCAAATACATCTGTCATGCATTCTCCTGACACTACTACCCTGCGGGATGGTGAAGACCGGCGCATGGACCAGCTGGCTTGTCATGCCTTTGCCTGTGTGGGGACCGCGCTGCGCCCGGTTTGTGCCTCTGCCATTACAGCTATTGCTATTAAAGGGCTGCTTAAGAGTCTCTTAGATGGGGCCTCTGATGTTGCGGGAGGAGAGGAGTATAGATATCTCCTGCTTTGCTATGAATTTGTTACATATGTTCTATCTGCTATGGATGATGCCATTAGAATGTGTGGGAGGATGTCTGCTCTGTTGGTGGCTATACGTCGCTCTGTCTGGCTGCGTCAGTGGGTAGCTGATAACACTGCTAAGAAGGCTCTCACTGGTGAACGCTTGGGACTTGTTTGCCAGGGGTGGTAGGTTACCTCAACGTAGGAGGCCGTCTCGGCCCTTTCGGGGGACTGGTGCCTCTCTCCCCTCCTTCCGCTCTTCCAGGGCTGGTCGAGGAGCTTCCTTTGCTGGAGCATGTGTGGATTATTGGGGCAGAGGACGTGGGGCCCCAAGCCCAAATCCTCCCCTAAGCCCCCTCAGGCATGAGGAGGCGCCCTCACCCATCCGGGTGGGGGGACGGCTTCGGCTCTTTGCTCACGTCTGGAGGCGACGTGTAACAGACAGATGGATCCAGGAGGTGGTTTCCTCCGGTTACAAGATAGTTTGCAGCCTGGCGGCCCCCAAGATTCCTCAGATCCCAGATGGCTCAAAACCCCCGGTCAGCTCAGGCCCTGCGCCTTGCGGTCCAAAGCCTTCTGGAGTTGGGGGTCATCTGCCCTGTACCTTTCAGGAAAAGGGGCAGAGGCTTCTTTTCCATTCTCTTCACGGTCCCCAAAAAGGATGGGTCCCTCAGGCCAATCTTGGATTTAAAGTGTCTTAACAAGTTTGTCAGATTCATTCATTTTCGCATGGAGACTCTGCGCTCAGCAGTCAATTCACTGCGCCCAGGCAACTTCATGACCTCCGTAGACATCAAGGACGCTTGCCTTGATGTACCAATCTTTCCAGGAGATCAGCATTATCAATTTGTGGCACTGCCTTTCGGTATCACCTCGGTTCCCAGGGTATTCACCAAGGGCGTGATGGCTCTGCTGAGAGCTCAGCGCATTCGCATTCTCCCTTAATTGGATGACATTCTGATCTCGTCCCAGTCCTTCCATCAGGCCGGGCTGGATACCCAGGTGGTGGTGACCACACTAGAGTCATTCGGCTGGGTGATCAACCATCCCAAGTCTTCTCTGTTCCCGTCTCTGGTGAGGTCCTTTCTGGGCCGGACGCTGGATACATCTCAGGTCAAGGTGTTTCTCCCTCAGCAGAAGGTGGAGAATCTTCAAACTCAGGCCCAATTACTACTGTCTTGTCCACATCCCTCCATTCGGCAGGGGATGCAGCTGGTGGGCCTGATGGTGTCCAGTTTCGAAGCGGTTCCCTATGCTCAGTTTCACACGAGACCTGTTCAGCTTCACCTACTGTCGGTATGGGATCGGGCCCTGTGTCCCTGGATCAGGAGTTTGTTCTGTCCCCCCTGACCAGGTGGTCCCTCTTGTGGTGGCTGGACTCAAGGAATCTCTTGGTGGTGGTGGCTGGACTCAAGGAATCTCTTGGTGGGCAGGACCTTTCTGTCACCTTGCTGGGAGACTGTCACTACAGATGCCAGTCTGACAGGTTGGGGGGGCTTCTGGAAGTCTTTGAAATTCCAGGGTCAGTGGGTCCCTCAGGAGGCCTATACCCCTATCAACATTCTGGAACTGAGGGTGGTGAGGTTGGTTCTCACACAATTGACCCTACACCTTCGGGGTCGGGCTGTTCAGATCCGTTCGGACATCCAGATGGCGGTTGCCTGCATCAATCAAGGAGGGACCCGGAGCAAGAGGGCCCTCAAGGAAGTGTCTCTGATTCTGTCCTGGGCGGAGGAGAATGTTCCCTGCATCTTGGCAGTGTATATCCCGGGGTGGAAAATCCCTGAGCAGGGGGACTTCTCGTCTGGGAGAATGGTCCCTCAGCAGCAGGGTGTTTCGCTCTGTCACTGCTGGGGTCAGACGGATGTGGATCTGTTTGCGTCCCATCACAATCACAAGCTTCCAGTCTGTCTCTCTGTCCCAGGATCCTCTGGCCTTGGCCATGGATGCACTAGCATTGTCTTGGAAGAGCTTTCAGCTCCTCTATGTTCCCTCCGTTTCCTCTGCTGGGCAGGGTGCTGCGCAAGATAGCCCAGGAGGGGGTACCAGCCATCCTGGTGGCCCCCTGTTGGCCAAGAAGGGTGTGGTTCGCAGATATCGTGCAGTTGGCAGTAGATCAGTACGTCCTGCCCAAGGATCCAGATCTGCTCACTCTGGGGCAGCTGTGCCATCCCAATTTACAAACTCTGGTTTTGACGGCTTGGCTGCTGAAACCTCCATCTTGATGGACAGGGGGTTTCCTGCCTCTGTTGATACCATGATTAGGGCTAGGAAGAAGTCCTCGTCCTTTATCTATTACAGGGTCTGGCATGCTTACATTGCCTGGTGTGAGTCTTAAGTCTTTTCCCTGTAGGGTGTTTTCTATCCCCAAGATTCTGGAATTCTTGCAGCATGGTTTGGATTTGGGCCTTCAATTTAGTACCTTCAAGGGCCATATTTCAGCCTTGGCTATTTTCTTCCAAAGGTCTTTTGCCAACCACCGTTTGATTAAGACTTTTTTCCAGAGGGTTACTCACGTGCGCCCGCCACGTAAGCCTTTGTTACCAGTCTGGGATTTGAATTTGGTTTTATCTGCCATGCAGGGTCCGCCTTTTGAGCCTATTCGTGAGGCTGCCTTGCCTATTTTGGCTCTTAAGGTAGCCTTTTTAGTGGTTATCGTTTCTGTTAGGCGTGTTTCTGAGTTGGCGGCGCTTTCCATTAAACCTCCTTACTTTGAGAGACACCAGGACAAGGTGGTGTTTCGGTTCAGATTTCTTGCCTAAGGTTGTGTCTGCTTTTCATCTCAATCAAGACATTGTTTTGCCTTCTCTGTGTCCTAATCCTAGTAACTCTAAGGAGCGGGTCTTACACTCTTTGGATGTTGTCAGGACCTTGAAGTTCTATTTGGTAGCTACTGAGTCTTTTAGGAAGACTGATGCTCTTTTTGTTATCCCTTCTGGACCTAGGAAGGGTCTGCCTCCGGCTAAGTCCACTATCAGTAAGTGGATCCGTCAGGCTGTGGTACAAGCCTATTTTGCTAAGGGGAAGGAGCCTCCCTTCCGCCTTACTGCTCATTCTACTTGTGCTATTGGTGCCTCTGGGGCTTTTCAGCACCAAGCTTTTGTTGAACAAGTTTGCAAGGCCGCTACCCTTGTCTTCTGTTCATACCTTTTTCTAAGTTTTACAAGGTTGATGTTAGGGCCTCAGCGGATGCTGCTTTTGGCCGCAAAGTCCTGCAGGCGGCAGTGGCTTAAACTGCCCGCTGCTACTTTTGGGGATCTCACCCTACCTTTCGGACACTGCTATTGGATGTCCCATGTGTAAGGAATATTCTGGAACAGGACGTGCTGTATACTTGGAATAATACAATTCTGAGAGTACTCGCCTGTAGAATTGGTATTATAAGTATACAGCACGTCCTGTTCCATCCCGCCCTTGTTATCATTATTCTTGGTTACCTTTTTGTATGTTGATCAGTTTGTTTATTGATTCTCCCGGCTTCTTGTATAACTGCTTGTCAAAACTGGGAATTAGTGGGAGTTTCCTGGCTATTTTAGGGGCCAGGAGTGGCCACAAGTCTTTCTGCAGTCCAGCGCCATCTTGTGGATGTATTATCCATGTGTAAGGAATATTCTGGAACAGGACGTGCTGTATACTTATAATACCAATTCTACAGGTGAGTACACACAGAATTGTATTTTTTTTCCCTCCCTCATTCACCTGATAAGACAGACTGATATCCCCCCCCCCTTCCCCACTCAGCAAAAATAGTGTTTTTGGTTAGGATAAGCTTGCAGTACCTATTATTGCACCTTTTAGGTAAAGAGTGAACTAACTGGCCTGTATGTCTTTTCCCAATTCTCTGCATCAGGTCTGAACTTGGCAGAAGAACACTCTGTATTCACTCCGCGGACAGACCCTCTTTCAAATGATCCAAGGATGCATAAGGTAAAACAAAGAAGTTCTGGTTATTCACCCCTAGAAGAGTACCAGAAACGAAGGAGGAGGTCTTCTCAGATGGAAAGAGCACCTCACAATGATCACACAGCCAGGAAAGGGCGTGGATTTTTTAAAACCAAGCACTGCCAAGAGGGAGTCATTGAGAACACAGTGTTGGAAATCTACAGCAACTTCTCAGAACGTCTGCGGGATGTGTTGAGAGAAAAAGACATTTCGTATACTGCAGTTGCTGCACCTGTTCTGTCCTCTGATGACAGACCAGTAAGACTTTCTGAGTGGCTCAGTACACAGTCATCTGGTATATATGTGCAGGAGTTTGTAGACGAACTGCGTTTTAAACTGGATGATGTGGTACGTTCTTCTTTGGGAGACCCAGAGGTGGACAAGCCTGTTTATGTTGAACCAGAAATCAGGGAATCCACCGAGTACTTGCAGCACCTTAATCGGCTGAAGCGTTCGAGGGAGCCTAATTGTTCTAAAGATATTAACCCACAAATTTCAGAACTCATTCGCAATGGCTGTATAGAGCCTGACCGCAGCAGGCAGGATACTGCATGGGGTGGAAGTCCTGTTCCTCTGGCCGAACCAGTACCTCAGACCGCTTTAGATACTGAAATGCAGGACCAAGAAAACTCTGCTCCTCAGTCGCCAAACGATGTTGAAGCGCCACATACAGGACTTGCCCAGTTAATTAATCAAATGAACCCAGATGTATTTACCAACCTGGTGAAGATTTTTACTCATGTAAACAAGAATATTGTCAATTTCTACATTCACACAGAGCAAGAGGAAAATGAAGTGAGCACAGAAATAAAGGTACAGCAAAAATTACTGTTAAGGTTTTGAAAAATGCCTCTAGATATAGTTATCTACAATGTTTTCTTGTCAAGGTCTTATGCACTTTACAAGCCTGGGGTCTGCTGCCCACTCGCCGGTGTAGTCCAGTTTCTTTACTCCTCACCTGCAATCCACATATAACCGGTATCGGTCTTATCAGTTCTACTGTCCAGTTGTCTGTGTTCCTCACCACTTAGACAGCCCTTTAGGGATTTGATTTAAACAGATGTTGTCTGTACCTTTTCAACATCCAAAACAACGGCTTTATTGCTGTGCATTAGTAGGCATGGCATAAAGCGCTGATTAGACAAGTGCGCCCTGGGAATGGTGAAAAGGTGAGTGGAGTGGGCGATTTGGGGTGGGTCTCACAGCGAACTGGGATGCCCAAGGGACAAGAACCAATCACCAGGATAGTCAAAATCCTGGTGATTGGTCCACTTTAAAGTGGACGATAACCCTTTCAAAATTTGCCCTCCTTTTTAACTTAAAGTGGACCATCACCCTCGGATTCCCGGGCCGATCACCTCCCTCCCCGCGGGACATCCCGATCTCGGATGAAACCCCCAAACCCCCTTACCTTAGCTTCGCGCCCCTCTAGGCGTGCGCACCCCGCGCCGGCCGTCTGTGAATGGCCGGCGCGGGCGGGCGCGCGCGCGTCAAGAGGGACGCGCGGGAGGCGGCGGCGGAGGAGCCACGGACAAGCGGCTGTCAAATCGCTTGTCCGTCGGCGCGGGGAGAGGTGAGTTTTTAGGGTGATCGGGGGTGCCCCACCGAAGTGGACCAAGACCCAGGATAGTCAAAATCCTGGGTGTTGGTCCACTTTAAAGACAATGACGCCAGATCTCTTATAGGGGCCCGACTAAAATCTTTCCACATCTGGTGGGAGACCCTATTAGATTGTCCCTTTATTTCCAGGGGTATCAGGGGAGCCCAAGCCCCCTAATTGTGACAGGGTGCCTTCACCTGACTGGGTGGGGGGACGGCTGCTGCACTACACACCAGAGTGGAGGGATCGCATATCTGACGGCTGGGTCTGGGAAGTTTTCTTTTCTTGGTACAAGATCGAGTTATGGACCAGGCCTCCATACCAGTTTGTGACTTCCAAGCCTTCCCTGCGTGGGGGAATGGACGGCGGCTCACGAAAGCGCACCTATCAGAGTGGGGCTGTGGCTTCTACGCAATACTTTTCGTTATCCCAAGGACAGATCCATTCGGCCGATCCTCTGTGGTATCCTTGGAGAGTCAGGAGGTGAGCATCACCCCATACCTCGACGACCATCCCATGGTCTCTCTGGGCCTAATGGTATCCACCATCGAGATGGTTCTGTACACCTGGTTACATGACAGGCCGCTCAGCTGCTGCTCCTGGTGCAATGGAACAGGAAGGTACATACTTTGGACCATTGCTTCACCTTGACAGATTCCAGCGATCTCTGGACTGGTGGCTGGGCCAGAGCAAGCTGGAGGTGGTCCTTCCTGTCGGTTCAGTAGATAATCCTGACCAGACGGCAGTCTGATGGGGTGGCGGGGCATTCTGGACAACCAGATGGTACAGAGGCTAGCAGGAGTGCAGTCTCCCGATCAATGTGTTGGAACGGAGGTTGGTTCTGTTGGCTATCGGGAATTGGACTTGCCAGCTCTGAGGCCTCCCAGTCAGGCTACAGTCGGACAACTCCATGGCTGTGGCCTACATAAACCATGAAGGGGGTACCAGGAACTGGCAGGCATTCCGGTAGGCAAGTTGCATTATGTGATGGGCTGCCAGGTCCACTCTCAGACAAAACAGGCAGGCGGTCATACAAGCCTATGCTTGCAAGGGTAAGGAGGTTCCCTTGCAAGTCACTGCTTGCTCTACCAGGGCGATTGCCACATCTTGGGCCTTCCAGCACCAGACGTCTGTGGACCAGGCATGCAAGGAGGCGACCTGGTCCTCCCTTCTTGAGGCTTCAGTTCCGCTGTTCCTGGTTGTGTTCACGCAGTCGTCTGGTTGCTGTAATAGCACGTTCCCACCCTTAAGAAGGGTACTGCTTTGAGACGTCCTACACCTTGCTGATGGTGGTTCCCCAGAATGGAAGGTACAAGAAAAAGGAAATTTGTGTACCCATCAGTAAATTTTCCAAGTATACAGCACGTCCTGTTTCACAAATATTCTTTATGCTTGGGATATCCGCCACAAGGTGGCGCAGTGGACTGCAGAAGAGACTTGTGGCGTCTCCTGGGCCTATAAAAGGACAGGAACCTCCCACAAATTCCCAGTTTCCTTCTGCAGTCTGGACTGCGAAGTTAAGATAGCTCTCTATATTACGAAGGCGAGCGGGGCTTACCAGCCTACGGCCCTGCAGGACTATTCCCACCCGTTCTGGACCCACTGCCTCCCAGCCTCTGCTGCCTGGTTCGGGTGAAGGTAGGACAGCACCAGGGTCAGGTGCTGAAGGAGCGCTGCTCCAACCGCAATCCCTGTACCTGCAAGGGTAGGCGGTTCAGGCTTATGGTGAGCCTTATGGGATGCCCCTTCCTGCCTTATTGTGGGCCTTTCCCTGCCCCCCCCCCCCTCCCTAGCTAAGCATGCCTTGGGTGCGCCTACCATTGCTCTTCCCCACCTCGCTCTCTCCCTGGGGAGCTCTCGTGGGGGGGCGGGCTAGGCGGTGTGGTTGCACATTGTATTTTTTCTGTTTTTTACTTGTATTGTGCGCGCTCGCCACCGTGCTGTTTTGTACGGAGCTCCGCGGCTGGTGGCGACATTCGCCTCATGTTGCTGCGATGTAATTGGCGCTGGGGGGGGGTCACGTGGAGCGTGATTTGTGCACTTCGGGGGGGGGCGAGTCCAGCGGATGACGGTTTTTGCGTCATCCCTCCGCGGCCTGCCCCTCAAGGTCCTTGCGGGCGCCATTTTGTCTAAAGTTTTTTTTCTTCTCCTGACCTGCGGTACTGCGGCGCGCTGCTGGCCTGCCTGGTTGTGCAATTGGCTTCTTGGTCCGTGAGTCCCCTTCAGGCTTGTATTGTGCTCTTGTCGCTGCATTTTGGGAATTTTTATGTGTGGTTTTCTTATGTCTTTCAGGCAGGATTAACGTGACAGTGGTTTCTCCCAGCCCTCTTCCCTTTTGCAACTCCCACCTTCCCTAGCGGGTTTTGGGGCATCCAGGGTGGCTCTTGTTAGCCTTAACCCTATACTGGCCAGTGTGCCCACTCTAATCACCATATGGAGGCTTCCGGGGATAATGTGCTTGGGGTTCCTTCGGGACAAGCCCAGCTGTGTGTCGCGTGTGGGGTATCCCCTGTGAGTGACGGTGTCGGGGTATGTGTGCCCTGCGCCCAGAAGGTACTTGCGATGCAGTCTGGTTTGCCTGCTACGCTGCCCAGCTCTGCGTCCCCTTCTACTTCACCTACCCCCGCCTGCATTTGACACCTAGTGAGGGACATGCTAGTGGGGAATCAAACTATGACTTGACCTTGCGGGTGGCCAGCCTGGAAAGGCATATGGCTGGGCCGGTCCCCCGTAAGGCTTCTGGCAAGAAGCGGCATTCAACTCCCGCTGTTTCCCTCTTTCCTGAGGAGGATGAGGGACAGTTTTCTTTCCCTGGCCTGTACCCCCTAGAAGAGGGGGAACTTTCCTCTGATTCTGAGTCCTCTGAGGAGCAGCAGGAGGTTTATGGTGGTACTGGGTCTCCTTTTGGAGAAGACCCATGGTCTCCTGAGGATTCGGACAGGCTGTTGTCTCACATTTTTGAAGTATTGTGTATTACACCTCCTGTCCCGACTAAGAGGCAGCAGGGTGAGCTTTTTCACTCTGTTAAACAACGTTCGAAGTTCCCTGAGCAGATCCACTTCAATAATTTGGTGCTCAAAGAGTGGGAACGTCCTAGCAGATTGCTCGTGGTGCCTAAGAGTTTGGACAGGATGTATCCATTTCCTGCTGATGTGGTTAAGCGCTGGTCGTGTCCCCCCGAGGTGGATGCTCCCGTGCTTGGGTTGTCCAATACCTCGGTCATGCATTCCCCTGACACTACTACTCTGAGGGATGGTGAGTGCGCTTCTGCTATCACAGCTCTTGCTCTTAAAGGGTTGCTCAAGTGCCTTATGGATAATGCCTCGGATGCCAGTAAGGGGGAGGAGTATAGATCCCTCCTGCTTTGCTATGAATTTGTGGCATTTATTCTTTCTGCTATGGATGATGCGGGCAGGATGTGTGGTAAGACTTCTGCCCTTTTGGTGGCTATACGACGCTCTGTTTGGCTGCGTCAGTGGGCTGCTGATAATGCTGCTAAGAAGGCTCTCACTGGCTTTCCCTTTACTGGGCTACGGCTCTTTGGGGAGCGTCTGGATTTGTTTGCCAAGGATGGTAGGCTGCCTCAACGCAGGAGCCAGCCGTGGCCCTTTCGGGGGGCTGGTTCTTCCCTATCCTCTTCCGTGCTCCCAGGTCCAGTCGGGGTGCACCATTTGCGGGGGCACGTAGAGACCCTTGGGGCTGGGGTAGAGGCCATGGTCGCCCCGGTCTCTCATGGGGTCCCAAGTCCAAATCTTTCCCCAAGCCCCCTCAGGCATGAGGAGGCGCCCTCACCCATCTGGGTGGGGGGACGGTTGCGGCTCACGTTTGGAGACTGCGCGTCTCAGACTGATGGATTCAGAAGGTGGTGTCCTCCGGGTACTAGCTAGAGTTTGCAGCCTGGCCGCCTCCCAAGATTCATCAGATCCCGGATGGCTCAAAATCCCTTGTCAGTTCAGGGCTTGCGCCTTGCGGTCCAAAGCCTTTTGGATTTGGGGGTCATTTGCCTGGTGCCCCTCCAGGAAAGAGGCAGATGTTTCTATTCCAATCTGTTCACTGTTTTCCAAAAAGGATGGTTCACTGAGGCCCATCCTGGATTTAAAGCGCCTCAACAAGTTTGTCTGGTTCAGGCATTTTCGCATGAAGACCCTGCGCTTGGCGGTCAGTATCTTGCGCCCGGGCGACTTCATGACTTCTGTGGACATCAAAGATGCTTACCTTCATGTTCCTATCTTTCCAGGTCATCAGAGATTTCTCAGGTTCGCTCTGGAGGATCAGCACTACCAATTTGTGGCCTTAGCCCTTCGGGTCTTCACCAAGGTGCTGGCGGGGGTGATGGCTCTGTTGAGATCTCGGGGCATTCGCATCCTTCCTTACCTGGACGACATTCTGATTGTGTCTCAGTCCTTCCATCAGGCCGAGCTGGATACCCAGATGGTGGTCGCCACGCTCGAATCCTTCCGTTGGGTGATCAACTACCCCAAGTCTTCTCTGTCTCCATCCTTGGTGACGTCCTTTCTGAGCATGACTCTGGATACATCTCGGGTCAAGGTTTTTCTGCCTCAGCAGAAGGTGGAGGGCCTGCAGATGCAGGCACGGTCTCTGGTTTCTTGCTTTCATCCCTCCATCCGGCAGGGGATGCAGCTGGTGGGCCTGATGGTGTCATGCTTCGAGGCGGTTCCCTATGCTCAGTTTCACATGAGACCTCTTCAGTTGCACCTCTTGTCAGTTTGGGATCGGTTCCCTGTGTCCCTGGATCAGTCCTTTGTTCTGTCCCCTCTGGTCAGTCAGTCCCTCTTGTGGTGGCTGGACTCCAGGAATCTTAGTAGGCAGGACCTTTCTGCCTCCTTGCTGGGAGACTGTCACCACAGATGCCAGTCTGACAGGTTGGGGGGCTTTTGGAAGTCTCTGAAGTTCCAGGGTCAGTGGGGCCCTCAGGAGGCCCATGTTCCCATCAAAATTCTGGACCTGCGGGCGATAAGGTTGGTTCTTTTCCAGTTGACTTCGCACCTTCAGGGTCGGGCTGTTCAGGTCCGCTCGGACAACCGGGAGGCGGTTGCCTACATCAATCAGGGAGGGACTCGGAGCAAGCGAGCTCTCAAGGAAGTGTCCCTGATACTGTCCTAGGCGGAGGAGAATGTTCCCTCCATATCGGCAGTTTACATCCCGGGAGTGGAGAACCTGGAGGCAGACTCCCTCAGCAGGGGGATGTCTCGGCTGGGGGAGTGGTCCCTCAGCGTAAGGGTTTTTCACTCTGTGTCACCGCTGGGGTCTGCTGGATGTGGACCTGTTTGCTTCACGTCACAATCACAAACTTCCATTCTTTGTCTCTGTCTCAGGATCCTCTGGCCTTTGCCATGGATGCGCTGGCAATGACTTGGAAGGGGTTTCGCTTCCTCTGTGTTCCCTCCGTTTCCTCTGTTGGGCAGGGTGCTGCGCAAGGTAGCCCAGGAAGGGGTGCCAACCATCCTGGTGGCCCCCTGTTGGCCAAGAAAGGTGTAGTTCGCAGACATCGTGCAGTTGGCAGTAGATCAGTACGTCCTGCCCAAGGATCCAGATCTGCTCACTCGGGGCAGCTGTGCCATCCCAATTTACAAACGCTGGCTTTGACGGCTTGGCTGCTGAAACCTCCATCTTGATGGAAAAGGGTTTACCTGCCTCTGTTGTTACCATGATTAGGGATAGGAAGAAGTCCTCGTCCTTTGTCTAGCATGCTTACATTGCCTGGTGTGAGTCCAAATCTCTTCCCTGAAGGGTTCTGGAATTCTTGCAACATGGTTTGGATTTGGGCCTTCAACTTAGTACCCTCAAAGTTCATGTTTCAGCTCTGGCAATTTTTTTTCCAAAGATCTTTTGCCAGTCACCCTTTGGTTAAGACTTTTTTCCAGGGGGCTTCTCATGTGCGTCCGCCACGTAAACCTATGTTACCAGTTTGGGATTTGAATCTGGTGGTGTCTGCTTTGCAGGGTCGTCCTTTTGAGCCTCTCCGTGAGGCTGCTTTGCCCATTTTGACTTTTAAGGTATCCTTTTTTGGTGGTCATTACTTCTGTCAGGAGTGTTTCTGAGTTGGCGGCGCTCTCCATCAAATCTCCTTATTTTGAGCGACACCAGGACAAGGTGGTGGTTCGGTTTAAACCAGATTTCTTGCCTAAGGTTGTGTCTGCTTTTCATCTGAATCAGGACATTGTCTTGCCTTCCTTGTGTCCTAATCCTGCTAATTCCAAGGAGAGGACTCTGTATTCTTTGGATGTGGTCAGGGTTCTTAAATTTTACTTGGTAGCTACTGAATCTTTCAGGAAGACTGATGCTCTTTTTGTTCTTCCTTCTGGTCCTAGGAAGGGTTTTGCCTCTGGCTAAGTCCACTATCAGCAAGTGGATTCATCAGGTGGTGGAGCAAGCCTATTCTGCTAAGGGGAAGTAACCTCCCTTCCGCCTTACTGCTCATTCCACTCGTGCTATTGGGGCCTTTCAGCACCAGGCTTCTGTTGAACAAGTCTGTAAGGCCGCAACTTGGTCTTCTGTTCATACTTTTTCCAAGTTTTACAAGGTTGATGTTAGGGCCTCAGCTGATGCTGCTTTTGGCCGCAAAGTTCTTCAGGCGGCAGTGGTTTAAACTGCCCGCTGTTGTTCTTGGGGATCCCACCCTACTTTACTGACACTGTTCTTGGACGTCCCAAGCGTAAAGAATGTTTGTGAAACAGGACGTGCTGTATACTTGGAAAAATACGATTCTGTGAGTACTCACCTGTAGAATTGATTTTGTAGTATACAGCACGTCCTGTTTCACCCTTCCCTTGTTATCATTTTTCTTGGTTACCTCTGTATGGTGATTTGTTCAGATGTTTGGTTGGGGTTCCTTCATTTTTATTCTCCCGGCTTCTTGTCTAACTGCTTTGTAACACTGGGAATTTGTGGGAGGTTCCTGTTCTTTTATAGGGCCGGGAGACGCCACAAGTCTCTTCTGCAGCCCACTGCGTCACCTTGTGGCGGATATCCCAAGCGTAAAGAATATTTGTGAAACAGGATGTGCTGTATACTACAAAATCAATTCTACAGGTGAGTACTCACAGAATTGTATTTTCTTTTCTCATCATCTTACATTCCGGGGGACCACACCTACCCTACAGTCTCGTTGCTCCTGCGTCAGTTGCTGTTAATTCCTTCTCCAGGGTTAGTTTTCCTTGCTAGGCTTGGAACAAGTTATGCGTGATACGTGCAGGTTAGCATCGCTCTCCTCCCAGGGTTGTGGTTAGATTGTGGCCGGACACCCCCAGTCAGTTAAAAAAAAGCAGTCTGCCCTAAATACGCCGGGAGAAGCTTAGTTAGTTTTTCTTGCAGTCACTGTCTACGGCTGAGGTTATCCCACGCGGTACTGATGGTGGAGCCCGGAATTGAAAATGGTGAGTTCTCGTCCAATCAGAGCCAAACCTATGTAATGTTCGTCAATGGGGGGAGGCTGGGAAGGGGCATTCTGAAAGGCTGCGGGCCAGAGCACATTGGCCAAAGATGCAGAATGGATCTGCAACGGAGCCAGGAAAAGGTGAGTGTACCGGTGTCCCGGGGAGGTGGGGGGTTCACATAGCAAGGCATTCCAATTTAGGATGCCCCAAGTGTACGGCCAGTGGCCGGCCCTGAAATCTTTTAGGGCAGACCCTGTTGGTTTTGTTGTTCTTTAAGTTTATGTACACAAATATATTACAAGGCCTTATTTTCATTGCAAGCTTTATGAAGTAAATGTCAAATCACTGTGGTCAGTCAGATGAGCTGTCCAGTAATGTCAAAACGTATACATATAAATATAAATTCTTTCCCTGCAGGATTATTTGGTAAAACTCGGAAATGTACAGTGTAGTCCAAAGGAGTTTTTAAACTGCAGCTCCGACTCCGACGATAAACTACTCATAATCATTCAGAATGAAGAGATTGCCAGCAGTATTCATACGGTGAGTTCCAAGTGCAGACTGCTGGCCTGTTATCTATTTCAAGGGTTGCCCACCTTAAAGGGACACACTAACTCACTCATTCATGTTTGTCAGCCAGTCATGTGACCACCAGCAACCATTCAGGTTTGATGTGCCAGCTGACTCAGCTAACCCATTTGGATAACAGCAGTCCGGCATTTGACAGCTATAGATGAATGGGGAAGTTGAATGATTTGACAATACTGGCACTTGAATGAGTGTTATTTTAATGGTGCTGTCATTTAAATGTTTGATATGATTGCAAAAGGTGATATATGGACACATGGCTAACATTGAGAATGAGGATAAAAATAGGAGCCTGTGCAAAAAAAAAAAAAAATCCAGCTACTTGGCATACGTATTTGTCGCCAAAGATTGAGTAAATTTACTGTAAAACAGTTTTCTTTTAAATATTTTGGTCACACATTTGCAATACCAATAATATCAATCTATTCTAAGCATACAGTACGTCCTGCTCCATATATAATACTTACACGTGGGTAATCCTCCGCCAGAGGGCGCTGTTCACTGCAGACATGCAAAAACAGGCTCCTCCCGGCCCTTCATATACCCAGGGACCTCCCACAAATCCCCAGATTTCTCTGCAGTGCTGACTGCGAAGACATGAAGTATCACTCTCTCGCAGGTGAGCGGGGCTTTTACAGCCTGTGGCCCTGCAGGACTATTACCACCCGTCCTCTTCGATAAAGATGTGCCTCCCAGCCTGGGCTGCACTGGTCGGGTGAAGGTAGGCAGCACCATGTGTGCTCACAGAGCTACGCTCCACCGCAGTCCCCCACCATAGGGTAGGCGGTTTAGGTCGATGGTGAGCCTCCAGTAGATGCCCCTCCCGCATTATTGCCCCGTGCCCCTCGTAGCGATGAACCCTGGGTGAAGGGTCGCCTTCTCCCTCGTTTCCCCCCGTAGCTCGGGGGAAAAGAAGGGGGGGGGGTATGCGTGTGGCGGTCTCAGCGTAATGTTGTACACGTTTTTTATGGCCATTGTTTTGTCTTTGAACAAGTGGTTTGATTCAATGGTTGGTGTGCTGGTTTATGAAGCAAGGTATTGTGAGTTCATATCCCAGTCCTTACAATTATGGGTGTCAGAGCCGCGCTCCTTGATCCACATAACCCTTGTCAGGTTGCACGCGTGTGTGTCTTTCCTTTATTGAAGTGTGCGGCCCGGACAGCAGAGTCATTCGCTAGTTTTGGCGTTTCCCTTAGCTAAACTCTAACTGTGTGTCTTATCCAGTGCTTGTCATTTACGTTACGCTGGTTGGAGCTTTGCGCTCTTTGGGGGAGGTGGGGACTTGGCATGACGCGTCACGGCCAGATCGGGCCCGCCCCTCGAGGTTCGCTTGGCGCCATTTTGATGGTCTTCGTGCGTGCGTGATTGCGATCCTCCTCCTCCCTTGGTCATGTAAGTGCCCTCCTGGGCGGTTTTGTTCCTATGATCTTTCCTTCAGCTGCGCATGGCTCTGACACCCCCCTTATTCTCTTTATGTCTTTCCGACGCCAAGATTTTGTTGGCTTCTCCCGGCCTGACATATTATAGTGGGTTCACATAATTAATTCTCCCACATTCCTAGCGGGTTTTGGGGCATCCAGGGTTGCCTATTGCATAAATCCCTGCGGGCATATTGCTCAGATAATCACCATATGGAGGCATCTCAGAATTATGTACCCGGGGTCCCTCGGGGACAAGACCGGTACAGCGTGTGGACAGCCCCATGCTGATGCTGACAGAGCACGGGTCTGCGGACAGTGTGCTGAACAGGCACTGCCCTGCAATCAGGTTTGCCAGTGGCTGCACCTCGCTTCAATACACCTGTCTCCCCGTGCTTAAATCTCACTCCTGATGAGTCGCACTCGAGCGGGGATGACCAGCAAGTCGTGCCGTGAGGCTGCCTACGGCTGAGCAGGTGCTATCTAGTTTGGCGGAGCGCTTGGCCCCTGGAAAGAAGCGGTCCCTGACGCCTCCTGGTTTTCTGGTTCCTACTGAAAATGAAGAGTCTGCTGCTATGCAGGACCTTGCTCCTTCTGATGAAGGTGAGCTATTCTCCGATTCGGGCTTCTCGGACGAGATGCCCTGGAGCCGTGATGATTCTGGACCCGGTTCTTGGGGCCTGTGTGACACTGATGAACTACTTATAAAGATCTTTGAGGTTTTGTCAATCTCCCCTCCTGGAGAGGCTCCCAAGCCTAAGAGGGAGCGTTTCCACACAGCGATGCCTCGCTTGGAATTTCTGGAAAAGGAGCATTTCCAGGCTCTTATATCCAAAGAATGGGAATCGCCTTGTAAACTTAAAGGGGTTCCAGGGGTCTGGGATTGGAAGTACCCTTTTCCCCCTGATGTGGTTAACTTTTGGTCAGCACCTCCCGTGGTGGATGCACAGATTATAGGGGTTACTAACCCCCCCTTCATGACTGCCCCTCAGTACCGTACCCTTCGGGATGCTGAGGACCGGCGCATTGACAGACTGGCTTCCCACGCCTTTTCGTGTGCAGGGATGGCTCTGCGCCCGGTCTGTGCCGCGGGCATCACCGCGGTAGCCGCCAGGACCCTCATTAGAAAGCTACTTGATCACCAACCTGAGGATCTCCCCTGGTAGGTCTTTAATGCACTCTCAGATTGTGATGTGTTTGTGAGGTTTATCCTCTCAGCGCTGGATGACACCATTAAGATGTGTGCTAGAACCTCTGCCCTTGTGGTAGCTATTCGCCGCCTGGTTTGGCTGCGACAGTGGGGTGCTGACGATGATACGAAAAAGGCTCTCACTGGCCTTCCCTTCAGAGGACGGCCTCTATTTGGGTCCCGTTTGGACCTTTTTGGAAAAAAGGGTAAGGCACCCCTACGCAGAAGGCCGTCTCGGCCTCCTCGGGGCAGGGACACCCCTCCCCCTCCTTGCATTAGTGTCAAACATGAACCAGAAGTGTGCTTCCAACTTTTCGGCGTAGATTACCACTCCAGGGTGGGCACGCAACGCCCTGGGCCCTCTGGCAGGGCTAAGTCCAAATCTGCCAAGACCTCCCAAGCATGAAGGGACGCCCTCGCCCTTCTGGGCGAGGGGACTGCCACAGCACCTGGCTCCTATCTGGGAGCGTATCGTATCCTTCTGGTGGATCCAGGAGGTAGTTCCCCTGGACATGGGATAGAGTTTGCTGGGCGGTCCCTTTCAGAGGTTGTCAGGGTGCTTCTAGTCCCGGTTTTCCCTTCAGGAGTTGGTGCAGGCCTGCAGAGTCTGGGCTCACTTGCAGGTTGCCCTTAACAGGCTGGGGCGATGGCCTCTATGTTAACCTTCCTCTTTCCCTCAAAATGATGAGGCAGTCTGGGCCATGCTGGCCTATGGTAGGCTGGGCAATTCTACACTCACAGGTAGTCCCTGCATGATATAATCTCTGTGTTGGGACACAGGCGCCCTGTGCAAGGGGGGCTTCTGGCCTCCGGTGGAGATCTAAGATCCTTTTAGTTTCCCCTGTGTCTTCTGGACACCGAGACCTTTACAGGTCAGTGTTGAAGGACCAACCCTGCGGATTGGGGCCTTGTATTCTAAGCAGACAGCACGTCCTGCTCCAGACATAGTCCTTACATGTGGGTATACCTCCGCCTTCAGCGCCATGCACTGCAGAATCATGAAGAAAACAAGCTCCTCCCGGCCCTACATATACCGGGGGACCTCCCACAAATCCCCAGATTCCTCTGCAGTGCTGAAACTGCGAAGACATGAAGTATCACGCTCTCGCAGGCGAGCGGGGCTTGACAGCCCGAGGCCCTGCGGGACTATTTCCACCCGTCCTCTCTGTGAGTAACATGCCTCCCAGCCTGGGCTGCGTTGGTCGGGTGAAGGTAGGCAGCACCTAGTGTGCTTACGGAGCCATGCTCCACCGCAATCCCCATCCATGGGGTAGGCTGTTTAGGCTAATGGTGAGCCTCATAGTGGATGCCCCTCCCGCACCGTGGCCCCACGCCCCATGTAGCGGTGAACCCCGAGTGTTGGGTCACCTTCTTCCTTAGTTCCCCCCGTTAGTGGGGGGAAAAAGAGGGGGGGGTTGTGTACGTTGGCCTAATCTTGCCATATCACACGCCTTGCCTTAGCCCTATCGGTTCCGGGGGTCAGAGCCGCGCTTTAAACTTTATTTTTATGTTGGCCGCAGCGCCTTTAAAATATGTGACTTGGCGCGTAAGGCGGCTCTGCCTCGCGACGCCATGGCGTTTATTTCTGTTCTTTCCTGTCTTGTTCCGCGGAGCTTCACGCTCTCCGGGGTGGCCGTGGTCTGGTTTGGCGCGTTCCGCGTCACCTATAGCTCTGGCTCGCCCTTCGAGGTTCGCTGGCGCCATTTTGTCTGTCTCCCGCGCGTGGTCACGATCCTCCTTCTCCCTTGGTTGCTGTAAGTGCCCTCACGGGCGTGTTGCGCATGGCTCTGACACTCTCTTCCCCTTATGTCTTTCAGACGCCAAGCTTCCAGTGGCTTCTCCCGGCCTGATATATATATCTCACGGGGTTATATTAGAATCTCCCACATTCCCAGCGGGTATTGGGGCATCCAGGGTTGCTTACAGCATAAATCCCTTCCGGCATATTACCCAGATTAATCACCATATGGAGGCATCTCAGAATTTAGTGTCCGGGGTCCCGCGGGGACAAGACCGGCTGTGTACCATGTGTAGACAACCCCACGCTGACAGAGCACTGGTCTGCGGACCGTGTGCTGAACAAGCGCTGGCCCTGCAATCAGGCTTACCAGTAGCTGCACCTCGCTTCATTACACCTGTCTCCCCGGACTTGAATCTCACTCCTGATGAGTCGCACTTGAGCGGGGATGACCAGCAAGTAGTGCCGCGCAAGCTTCCCACCGCGGAGCATATTATGTCAGGCTTGGCAGAGCGCTTGGGCGCTGGGAAGAAACGATCCCTGACGCAACCTAGCTATAGGTTTTCCACTGAAACCGAAGAACCTGCCGCTATGCAGGATCTTGATCAGTCCGAGGACGGTGATCTGTTCTCAGGGTCCAGTTCTTCAGATGAGTTGTCTTGGAACCGCGACGGTTCTGGCCCGGAGTCCTGGGGCCTGTGTGAAACTGATGAGTTACTCATTAAGATTTTTGAAGTGCTGTCCATCTCTCCTCCGGGAGAGTCTCCCAAGCCCAAGAGGGAGAGTTTCCACACGGCGACGCCGCGCCTGGAATTCTTGGATCAGGATCATTTCCAGTATCTTATATCTAAGGAATGGGAATCCCCTTGTAAACTCACAGGGGTTCTGGGGGTTTGGGACTGGAAGTACCCCTTTCCCCAGGATTTGGTTGAACGATGGTCAGTTCCTCCAGAGGTGGATGCTCCAATTATTGGGGTTGTTAACCCTCCCTTCATGGCGGCCTCCCCCTCTCGCACCCTTCGGGATGCCGAGGACCGGCGCATGGACAGATTGGCCTCCCATGCCTTCTCTAGTGTAGGGACGGCTCTGCGGCTGTTACCTCCATGGCCGCCAGGTCGCTGCTCAGGAAAATAATTGACCAACAGCCGGAGGATCTCCCTTGTGAGGTCTTCAACGCACTGTCAGATTGTGACGTTTTTGTGAGGTTTATCCTCTCAGCTATGGATGACACCATTAAAATGTGTACTAGAACCTCGGCCCTTGTGGTGGCCATTTGTCGCCTGCTCTGGCTGCGACAGTGGGGGGCTGACAATGACACTAAAAAGGTTCTTACTGCTATTCCCTTTCAAGGACGTCGCTTATTTGGGGCCAGGTTGGACCTTTTTGGCAAAAAGGGTAAGGCGCCCTCGCGCAGACGGTCAGCCAGGCAGCCCGGGGGCAGGGACCCCTCGCCCCCTCCTTATGTTTCTGTTAAAAGAGAACCAGAAGTGTGCTTCCAACTTTTTGGAGTGGAAGCTCGTTCCAGGGGAGGCATGCATTGCCCTGGGACCTCTGGCAGGTCAAAACCAAAGTCTGCCAAAACCTCACAAGCATGAAGGGATGCCCTCGCCCTGCGGGCGAGGGAACTGCCACAGCACTTGGCTCTTATGGCAGGATGCCATGCTTCGTTCGGGCGATGGCAGGTGATGGCCTTCCTGGACGTGGTTTTTGAAAGAATGGAGTGTTCTGGGCAGTTCCCTTCAAAATTAGCCAGGGGTACTCTAGTCCCCGTTGTATACTTTAGTGATTGGACACAGGTTGAGTTTGGCCTGGAGCGTCTGGGCCTTCTTTTAGGTTGGCCTTGCTTGATAATTGCATTCACTTTGCTCTTCCCCCGGGATGACGCAGTCTGCCCAGATCCGGCGGTCTAGACTGGGCATCTAGGTTCCACGGGCTCTGCCTACTTGGTATCCATCTGTTGGGCTGCAGACGCCCTTGTCATGTGAACCTCTTGATGCCTGCAATGATCCTTTTCCCCTTTGGTCCCTTGTCCCATCTGGACGCCTAGTCCTTTTTTCCAGCCGGTGTTACAGGACCATTCTTTATATTAGGGTCTTGTCTGGGGTCCCTCCCCTGTTCCCAAATGACTCTCCAAGGCGAGTATGGGAGCGCTTTCATGCTCATTCACCGGTGCTGTCCGCACTAGTTTCTACTTTGACTTGGGACTCTCTTGGAATCTTTTGGATTGGTGCTTAGGCACATCTATTACTTGGTGTAATCTGATTCATACTCTCCCTACGGGGTGGCATTTAGATGGGTCCAGGTTCAACCCTCCCTTCTGATTTGGGTGCCTTGGTATGGAAGGGGCCTTGCCCTCTGTGTAATCTCATTACATTCACCTTGCGGCTGGTGGGCCTATTGCTGGCGGCCCGAGGCTGTTCCTTTTCCCAGATGCCCCTGGGGCCTGCGGCACCTTGGGTTTCTTATCCTGGATGGGGTTCCAACACCCCTGGAAATAGATCAGTACGTTCCCCCTGTTATGGGGGTTCCCTTCTGGTTGGTCTACTCATGGAAGTTGTTGGACATCACTTCCTTCTTGCTATTCCTGTAGACGGTCGCCATGGGGACCAGGTCTGGCAGGGTCACTAAAGGGGTTCTATTTCTTATGAAATTCCCTGAGGTACCTAAGGGGGGCCCCTTTAGGGGGGCTCATTTTCATACCATGGGTAGGTCATCACATTGTGCCTTGTTGGGCCCTAGCTTGCTGGTCTGTTCCCTTAGGCCTTGTCTCTTGGGGACTCTTGGTCTGTCTGGTCAGTGGCCTGTCCCAGCTTTTATCCGAGAAGGTCTCGGAACAGGTTGACCCTTCTTGTAGGGTCTGGTTCTGATCCAGTGGAGGTTGTTTACACTCCTTGCGCTTCATTGGTATTGGCACATTGGCTGTCCTACTGTGCTGGGAGGGCCTTCCCTAGTGTCTCAGTGAGCCTACTGGTTGGGGCCGTGGCCCTGTGACTGTTAGAGACTCTGTCCTGGTTAAGGTCCTAATTCGTTGCCCTGGGTGATTGTCCCAGGACTCTCTGGCCTTGGTCACGGTGACCTAGTCTGGCCTTTTGTCTGGGTATTCTACCCTTTGTCTGACCCTTCTTACACCCTGCTAGGTGGGGTTCTGCACAGGCTTGCTGTGGCAAGGGTGAACTGTTGCACTGGGGACCATGAGTGGCCCTGTGTGGTTTGGTTCGCATTTTCTGCTGGAGACAGTTGTACTGTGTGCCCTCTCTTGTGGGCTGTTATGCCTAGTTAGGCTCCTTACTACCTCATTCCCTTTACAGGATTTGGACGATCGTTATTCACCCTATCAGAAATGTTCCCGCTGGGTGTCTCTCTTTGGAGGGTTGGGTCTAGATCCCTCCCTTTTTTTATTCTTCTCCCTTTTCTACCAGCTATGTTGGGAGTTGGCGCCCTAGTTGGATGGCTGGGACTAGCTCTCTATTCCCTATGGAATGAGGTCTTACCCATGGGTACTAAAGTTCTTATGGCATGGCTGGAGTTGGTCTCCCAACTCAGTTCCTCGCCCTGTTTGTCCTCGGTAGAGACTAGTTTCAAGCTTCGGCGTTGAGCTTTCCTCAGGGGTGGCTCAGGCGCATTCCCCAGAGAATTCTAAGCTCCCTTGGGGGGGGTTGCTTATCCTGTTGCCCTGCTAAGGGTTTCCCTGGGTCTTATTCAGGTTCTTGTCTGAACTGTTCCCTGCCTCAGATGACTCCTTCGGGGCGGGTGCCTCAGTCTGGGGCGTGCCATAGGAGACGGCTTTCTTAGCCTAGTCCTTTTTATATATTTTTTTTTTACAGCTCTTTATATCTGTACACCATCTGGTGAGGAGGTGTCCGCCTTGCACCAAGCTTGAGTCCAGGCGGAGAGTTGTTGTTCTTCTCGATTCCAGAACCTATGGTCCTTGGACTGGTGTTCTGCTTACTCTGAGCTTAAAAGGGATCTGTATCCCTCAATAGGTGTTGGGAACCTCTGGACTGCTTCCTGTCCAGGGTTGGGCCTATGCCCGTTGGGCTTATAGACGTCCCCATCCTTCTTGCAGCAGGATCTGGTTACTCCCATGAGTATGGGAGTCTGTTGGACTGGTCTTGCTTGGCTGGTTGCCCTTCTGAGCTCCTGATTTTCAGGTTGGCTCTTGAGGAGCCTTGTTAGCTTGTGTTCAGTATTACATTGGTCTCGCCGAGACCAGGGTTTGTATTCCCTGACGGGAAAGGTTCTATGGTTACCATGGCTACCCTGTTATCGTTAGTAGCATGGTTAGGCTGTTACTCTGGCCTGTTTAAGGGAGATTCATTCTTCTCTCTTGGTTTGGATTTCTTCTACCGGTGCCTGGTTTGGGCCTTATGCACTTGGTTGTTGAGCAGGCTGACTTGTTCTCTGCTCGTGTTTCATTAGCCTTGTAAGGCCTCATAAGTTAAGTTAGAGCTTTGCTCTAGTTGCTCCTGGTAGCAAGGTTACAGGCGATAGCGCTGTTTTGGTTGGCTGTGCCTTTTTTCATGGGGATCCCACCCTACTTATGGACACTGCTATTGGATGTCCCACATGTAAGGACTATGTCTGGAGCAGGAAGTGCTGTCTGCTTAGAATAATACAACTCTGTGAAGTACTCACCTGTAGAGTTGGTATTATATGCAGACAGCACGTCCTGCTCCACCCCACCCTGATTCACCTTGTTCTGGATCCCCTGTGTGGTGAATATTATCTTGGATATTATTGCCAGTCTCTGGGTGGTCCCCAGGGTGGTGGTGTTTTCCTCCTGGCTTCTTCTCTCACTGCTTTTCAATGCTGGGGATTTTTGGGAGGTCCCTCGGTATATGTAGGGCCGGGAGGAGCTTGTTTTCTTCATGATTCTGCAGTGCACGGCGCTGAAGGCGGAGGTATACCCACATGTAAGGACTGTCTGGAGCAGGACGTGCTGTCTGCATATAATACCAACTCTACAGGTGAGTACTTCAGAGTTGTTGTATTTTTTGGCCTCTTTTCTGCTTCCAGGCTGCTCGCCAAGGCGCGGATGGGGGTGATGTCTCTGACATGCCTGTGGGGCGTCCGCACTAGGACCTACTGGATCGTCCTTCTTTACTTCCCAATCTCTACGTCAGGCCGAGTGGGTTAGTCGGCCGGCGGTGTCCTCTGGGAGTTATTTGGATGGGTGCTCAGTCACCTCAATCCCTCGTTGTCCCTTATTCGCTATCTCCATTCCTTGGATTTGGTTCAGGCTTGTACTATCTTCCTTGGCAATAAGTGGACTCCTGGTTACATGGGCTCTGTCCCTCGCTGCTGTCTCCTTCCTTCACCAGGCAGGATTGCAGCTGGTGGGCCCGTTGGTGGCGGATCAGAGGAAGGTAGGGTAGGGTCCCTTAGAGGGTCCATCTTACCTACTGATTTTGTTAAAACAGTGAGCCTTCAGTTGGCTCTATCTTGCTGGACTACTCCTCTTCAGGACCTGTCTATTTGGGGACTCTTGGCCTGTCGGAGGAGAGTGGCCTGTATTTATTATCAGGCTGGAACTTGGAGCAGGATGATTCCCCTGGAAGGTTTCTGATCCTGATCTAGGTGGGGATCAACGTTCCCTGCATCTCATTGGTATTCGCTCCAATGGATGTCCTTCAGTGGCAGGTTGTGCTATCCTGGTGTCCCTTTGAGAGCCAACTAGGGTGGCTCTGTTGGGTTCCGTTAATATCACAGGGGCTCTGCCCTTGTTTTTACTGCCCCAGAATATTCTGACTCTGGTCATGGGGGCTTAGTAATTTTATGTCTGGACAATCTATTTTATGTTTTTTCTTCATTTCACCCTGCTAGGCGGGGTTCTGCGCAAGATTGCGCTGATAAGGGGACCCGTGATACTGATGGCCCCTGGGTGGCCTAGCGGATTGTGGTTCGCAGATGTTTCTGCTGAGGACAGCGGTCCTGTACGCTCTCTCAGGATTGCGGTTCTGCCTTTTTTCAGGCTTTTTCTTATGTCGCCCCAATCTACAAGCTCTAGTCTGATGACTTGACAGTTGATTCTTTCACCCTTTTGGAGACGGGTTTATCTTCTGGGTGACTTTGTCTATGGGGGGCTAGGAGCAAGCTTCTTCTTCCTCCGTCTATTATAGAGTATGGCATACCCGTATTGATTGGCGTGAGTCTTGGTCTCTCCCCTGTTGGACGTTCTCTGTTCCCAGGGTTCTAGAGTTATTACAGCATGGGTTGGGGTTGGCTCCCCATCTCGGTACTCTGAAGATTCAGGTTCTGCCCTGTCCGCCTTCCCGTAGAAGTCTTGTTCAGTCTTCCTTGTTAAGTGTTCTTTTGGGGATTGCTCAGGTGCATCTCCCAAGTAGTTCTATGGTCCCTGTTGGGATTAATTCTTATTCTGTTTGCCTTGCGGGTTGTTCCCTTTGGACCTATTCCAGATGCTGTCTGAACTGTTCTTACTTCAAGTTGCCCTTCCGGGGGCTGTTGCTTCAGTCAGACGTGTGCCTGAGAAGGTGGCTGTTTAGTTAGCCCTCGTTCATTATATATATACACCATGATGTGGTGGTATTCCGCCTTACGCCGGACCTTATGCCCAAGGTGGTGTCTTATGCTCATTTATTCAAGTCCTTTTGTCTGCCTCTGGGCCTTATTCTTAGTAATGCTGCAGTAAGGGGGTCTACATCCCCTCAACAGGTGTTGTAGTTTTCCTGGTTTGTTGCTTGTCCCTTAGGGGGACTGATGCTCCTTGGGGTTTGCGGGCGCCTCCATACGTATGCGCCTGATTTGATCGGCTTCCAGGGGTTATGCGCCCTTTGGACTGGTCTTCCTTGGACGGATAGTCCTTTCTGGTCCCAGGTAAGGGTGTTGGCTTCTTGCTGATCCTTGTTAGTGTAGTGGTCAGTATCCCCGCCTGTCATGCGGGAGACCAGGTTTCAATTTCCCCGATGGGGGGAGCTCTGAGTTTTTACCGAGTCTACGGTTGCATTTGGACTGGTCAGGATGTTACTTTGGCCTGTTCCTTTAAGGGGAAGAATCTTCTTCTCTTTTTATTCTGTTTCTACTTGTGCTTGGGTACCTTGGGCCTTTCAGCACCAGTTTTCTGTTAATCAGGTTTTTGCTAGACCGCTGCCTGTTTTCTGTTCATACCTTTCAAAGGTTTTTTATGAGGTTGACGTTAGAGCCTTTGCTCATGTCGCTCTTGGTAGCAAGGTTTGCAGGTGACAGCGCCTTTACTGTCTGCTGTACCTTTTTTGATGGGGATCCCACCCTGCTTTATGGACACTGCTATTGGATGTCCCACGTGTAAGTATTATATATGGAGCAGGATGTACTGTATGCTTAGAATAATACAATTCTGTGAAATACTCACCTGTAGAATTGGTATTATACACATACAGTACGTCCTGCTCCACCCCACCCTGGTTTTACATTTTTCTGGATCCCCTGTATGGTGATTATCATTGCTATTGTTACCAGTTTGATGGTTGGGTTCTCCCGGCTTCTTTTTTCACTGCTTTTCAATGCTGGGGATTTGTGGGAGGTCCCTGGGTATATGAAGGGCCGGGAGGAGCCTGTTTTTGCATGTCTGCAGTGAACAGCGCCCTCTGGCGGAGGATTACCCACGTGTAAGTATTATATATGGAGCAGGGCGTACTGTATGCGTATAATACCAATTCTACAGGTGAGTATTTCACAGAATTATATTATTAGCAATAGGGAAGCAAGATGCAACAAAATTTTACGGTGAAATAACTCCCGTTTACCCCTGTGTAAACATTTTTTTAAAAAAATAGCACCACGATCAGTTTATTGAAACACTTCTAGTATATGAAGTAGGCTGTGGATAAGCAGCCTTTGAGAATTTTCTGTCTAGAGCCAACGGCATGCTTTTAATTGACTTTTTTTCTCCCACCAGATACCATCCTTGGTAACACTGAAAACAAAGTCGTGTGTGAGTTTTGCTGGCGTTGACAATTTGGATGATCTGAAAAATCACACCTACAATGAGCTGTTTATGTCCGGAGGAATTATCGTGTCTGATGATACTGTGCTTAATCCTGACACTGTCACAGATGGTGAGTTTCCTTTTGTTTTTGCTCTGAATAGTTCTGCTTCCATAATAAATTTCTCATTTGAGGAGCGACGCCACCCTCGAGTCTATAAGACCTGGGGGCTTGGTCTACCCATTTATGGGGCGTCCTGAATTGGGATTCAGGAGTGTGAAACTTCTCAGATTGCTCAAACCACTCATCTGTCATGAGTCTGTGCTTTAGCCACATCCACAGCATACCTCTAGCTAGGCAATCTTGGCAAAGTAAATCAAAATGGCACATGCCTGCTCATGGGCTGTGGGAACAGGGGAAAGGTGAGTTTGCAGGCAATGAACATAACTAGATAAGAGCCTTTCTTGCATGTTTCCCCCACCCTGTACATTCATATTGCTCACATTAAATATCCATCCTACCTGCACCTATTGCATTTTCTGAGCCTTTTAACATCCAAGATAGGGCCCCTTGGCGTCTCAGACTGCCTGCAGACAGGAGGTGTCTTCTGACTATGCCGCTCTGCATTCTGAGATTGCTGTCCTTTCTCCATTCGTCCTTCAGGACGGCCACTTGAGAGAATGCTCCTCCCCTAGACAGGAAACACAAACTGGGACAAGTTTAAAAGCCCCACTCCTTCTTCTCAGCCCACAGTATTTTGTGTTTTCTCTCCAAGTAAGCGGCTGGGACTATGGACTTAGTCCAGTTTATCTTTAGTTTGTTTTACTCCCAGGAGTTCCTGGGGTGGGGGTTGCCCACCCTGGGCTTCTGCAGGATAGTCCTCCTGCAGCCCAAGGGGTCCCCTGAACCTCCTCTGCTGCCAGAGGTGCTAAGGATCCTGATGTCGCCGGCGGTGTGCATGGGCAGAGGAGGTCCAGTCGCCTGTCCTTTGTTCTGGAGTACTGTGCTCCAGACTTTGGTGAAGGGGTGGCCGCCGGGTCCCTGGGCTGTACTTCTGGTCGGCATGCACTGCTGGTGCCCGATGTAGTTTCGGCAACACCAGAGGAGGTAGAACAGGGACTCTAGACACTCCCAGTTTCCGGGGCAAAGGTGGGGGACGCAAAACTGGAAGTGGAAGCCTGGAGAACGCTAGGAACCCTTGCATTACCCGGGCCACCGCGTTGAAGCTGGCTGTAGGGTAGGACAGCGGAGGAGCAGCAGCAATGCCTCTCAAAAGGCGGTGAGAAGTATATATTTCACAATTGATAAACCTTAATTGTCATTTGCTATTTCACTGTGGTTGTTAACTTAGCATGATATTATTTCTCCTTCTTTTAGCCTGGTATTTCTAATCTCAAACCTAAGGAAAGTAGAATGACATAGGCCCCAGAATTAAGGGCCATGATTTTAAACTTGCTAAGTTTTGACAGGCTACCCTTTTGAAATCCTGGAACAGACCCTTTTGTCAATATTGCATTGACAATTAATTGGGGGGGGGGGGGGGTGAGGCAGCTTGCTTTATATTAGAAACTATTGGTTCCCTGAAAATGGATATGGGCTCGCCCCTGGAAATTTGCAAGGAATGCGCCGCCCCATCGCTTCAGCCCGCTCCCTCTCACCCTCCCTCTGCTACCAGTCAGTCAGAAAACTGATGAGAGTAAAGGTATAGTCTCCTTCAATGAGGATTCACTAAATACGGGTTTTGAAGGGGAAGGGTCTTGGGAAGGAGCCCCAAAAGGCCCAAAAATAGGATGTTGGAGGAAACTGCCTCTATTATTCAATATTTATGAAAATTCCTAGCGATGAACAGACCCCAAGGGCTCGGGATGCAATTTATCATTAACTTATGGGTAGAATGGAAAGATCTTTTAAGATTCCTCTTACTTGTCTGATTTAATTAAAAAGGAATGGCAGTTTCCAGAGAGAAAGTTCTTTTGAACTCAATTAAGCGTAAATTCCCATTTGAAGAGACCGTCTGTGTCTCCTGGTCCAAATGTCCAAAATTGGATGCCTCCCTGGCACAGGTCTCCAGATCCTCGTCCACTAGGAATTATTTACCTGAAAACTTAGAAGTTCAGTTCATTATGTGAATTTAACAGCTTGAATAGGAACAAGTTGCTTTGAACTGGGTCTGACAGTAAGTACCCTTAAGACCCAGGCATCTGCAATTTCGGTTTTCCTAGATAAAGCTCTAAGAAAGTATAGCCTGATTGATACATTCTTCTTAGCCATTACTGGAAAGAGACCAGTCTCCATCTCCAGATGTCCTATGTGGGATCTAACCCTTGTTCTTAAGGGTCTTATAAGAGCTCTTTTGAGCAATTTGCAGAAGAGGCACCATTCTGACCCTAAAGATGTGTTTTTGCTTGCCGTTACCTCAGCATGCAGGCCCTGTCCATTCAAGAGCCCTTTTGTATAATTCTACCGGATAGGTCCATTCTCCAGCCTGATCCACTTTACCTACCCAAGATCGCCTCTACCTTCCACAGGTCACAAGAAATAGTTCTCTTGTCCTTTCGAGGCAACCGGGAGGATGGGGAGAACACATTTTCTAGATGTCAAAAGATCCCTTTGTCTTTAGAACACACATACCTGAAGGAAGACGGACAGGATTTTTTGTCTCCTTTAGTAGCAGGAATAGAGGTTTAGCCACCTCCAAAGCCTCAATAGGCAGGTGTATTAGGCAATCCATTGCCTTAGCTCAGTGGTCCTCAACCCTGTCCTCAAGGCCTACCAACATGTCATGTTTTTTGGATCTCCAAATAGCCAGCTCTATTGCTCTGCAGCTGCACTAATTACTCCACCTGTGCATCTTTGTGGAGATCTGCAAAACCTGGCCTGTTGGTGGGCCTTGAGGACAGGGTTGGGGACCACTGCCTTAGATTACACATGGATGTACACTCCAGCTTCTTTATATTAGAGCACACTCCAGGGCACCAGGGCAGTATCCACCTCCTGGGCAGAAAGACCAGGAGCTTACTTGGAGGAAGTCTGTGAGCCGGCCACTTGGTCTTCCCCTCATACCTTTCTTAGGCATTACCGGCTTGATCTTTTGTCTGTCGACCATCTTTTGGTAGAAGAGTTCTTCATTCGGGGGCCCGCCCTTAGATTACTTGCTTGTCCTCTCAAGTGGCCTTCCTGAAGGTCAACGGGAGAAAATCGGTTAGGGTTACCACTGTGTTTTTACCAGTCCTGCAGGAGGGCCCTAGCTACCCTCCATGTATAGTCCTTCGGTTTCTCCTGGTTACCTGTTAATTTACTAAGGGCTGGGACTTTTAAACTTGTCCCAGTTTGTTTCCTGTACAGGGTGTGGATCCTTGACAGGTCAGAGCATGACCTGAACAAGCCCGCAAACCGCATTCCTGACTCCCCTCCAGTGAGGGTCTCTGATCACCAGGTTTGCAAGACTAGTATTAAATTCACCATGGCGGAGGCATCTGGGGTAGTTGAATTTGGTCTTACCAGATTTACCCTATGTCCAGTATGCATGCAGTGGCACTGGACAAGGATAGCAAGGTGTGCAGGGCTTATGCTACGTTTGTTGTGGATAGGGAGACAGTTGTGTCCTCCCTGAAGGGGGCTCTGACCCCTCTTGCCAGTGCTTTCTGAGAATTAAAAACCCCCTTTGCCTGCATGCGGACCTAAACCTTTAGTAAGGCTACTAAGAAGGTTTAGAAAAAAAAAATCCTCTCAGTGTATTGAAGAGGATATTGTGGCTGTCATAGATATTGTGGCTGCCATAGTCTCCTTCTGAGTCTTTAAACTCTGTTGGCAGCCCTCAAATGGTCCTAAATCTATAGAGTCATTATGGTGTATTGGCTACTAAAAAGGTAATAAGAAAAAAAAGAAACATTTTCCTCCTGAGGAAGAGGATATTGTGACTGCCATAGTCTCTCAGGAAGTTATCTGTTGGGAGAATTTATCCAGTAGGGACTTGGATTCCGAGTCCTCTACACAAGGGGGTGGATGGATGATTGATTTCCTCCATTCTGGAGGATGTTGCGGAGCATACGTATTATTATAATCTGATCAATAGGGAATGGCGGAAGTCAGGTTGTCTTCCGACCATTCCTAAAGTACTAGATACTATATATCCCTTTCCTCCAGATCAGATTGATTTATGGTCTCGCCCTCCGGTGGTGGACGCTCTGGCCATGTCTCTTTAAGGTTTTGATTATGCCATCCTCTGATAGTGCTTCTCCAAGGGATCCAGCGGATAAGCGCATGGATCGGGTGGCATGTCATGCTTTTATGGGGTCGACCTTGTGGCTGGCCTGTGCTACTTCTATAGCATTTTTTGGGGAGCAGGGTCGTTCACGGAAGCCATGCTCCCAGTTGATCAAAGCCAGTTGGCTCTAACAGGTATGTGATCCAGGCTATGGAGGTTTGATCCGGTTAGGTGCCAGAGGCCTAGCTCTGGTGGTCGCCTTAGGGCGTGCTTTATGGCTTAAGCAATGGCCAGCTGACATAGCCTCTAAAAAGGAATATGACGGAACTCCCCCCCCCCCCCCCCCCCCCCCCCCCCTAAGGTGGAGCGTCCGTTTGAGGAGTGCTTGATTGACGTGGTAAAGCATGCTACTGAGGAGTGCTTGGTTGACATGGTAAAGCATGCTACTAGTGGTAAATCATTTAAGAAGAAGTCTAATACTGCTTCCGCAGGGTCTATAATACTCCGGGGTTCCAGCTAGAGGTTCGGCCTCTTTGGGATACCGAAGAGATTTTTTTCTCAAAACATCCTTCGGGCAGCATACGCATGAGACCTCCGGGCTCCTCCCCTCAACTGGAACACATGACCACCGGCATAAAGTCTTGGCTCCTTCACCAGTTGTTTCTGTGTTCCTCCAGAGGAAGGAACATGACCACTGGCTCCTGGACCGATGGGTTCAGGTGAGTATTATCCGGTACTGTGGGCCTAAGCAGGAGGTCCATTTTCCGGTCCCGAAGACTTTTACTTATGTCTGGGGCCGGGGATACCCTAGGAGATTTTGTGGCCAAGATCTTTCTTTGTATATGGTTTTCTTTTACAAAGTGGGGTAAGTGAGTATTTTCCTCTTTTGAGGACAATTATGCAGGTTGAGACCAGGGTTACCGGACCCTTAAGTTATGTTGGGCTTTTTTTGTGTTAAAAAAAAAAAAAAAAAATTATGTGCTGTGCCTTTAAGGGGCGGGGAAGTGACGTCAGACAACTTCTTCCGCTTTTTACCTTTCCTGCGGATGGTCGGCTTCAGTGGCGGCGGCGGCGGCTCCGGCAGTGGCGGCTGCGGCTCCTGGGGCGGAGGCAGCCCCAGCGACGGCGGCTCCCGGGGCGGAGGCGGCGACGGCTGCTCCGGCGGCGGAGACGGCTGGGCACCTTCAGTGGCTGCAAGCTGCGGGGCACCTTCGGCGGCGGGAGCTTTGGTAGGCCTTCGTGAAAGGTAGGCGCGCGCACGGTTTCTATTTTTTAAAGTAAAGCCCAGATATTGAGTGGTCTCTTCCGTCCAAGGCACAGACGTCACATTCCGGCGCCTAGGATAATTTCCTGCTTGTTGCCAGATACACGTGCTTTATTATTTAAAGGGACAGCACGCTGTTTTCTGAGGATTGTACTATTTGGCCTCCCCTTCATCCTATACTATGAAGGGTTAATGGGAAGTATTGGCAATTGGTTCCTACCCTATTTTAATGGGTCTAGTATACTGTTTGCTCAGAGCCTCTATCCAGAACTATGGCAGAACAAGGCCTGGACGTTTTTTTTAGATTCTATGGGAGATTTTGCCACTGATAATTCCTATGTGGAGCAAGAATCTTCCAGCATTCCGCCGACTGCCGATTCTGGGGGGAGGAGGCCCAGCTCTGCTCTGGTAAGCCTATTATTTCCCTTTACTTGCTGTCACTATTTCACATTAAGGGCATACTCAATCCCATTCTTTTTTGTTTTGTCTTATAGTCAAAGACCCCGAACAAAACTTCCAAGAATTTATCTAAATCCTCCTCTTCCGGATCTAAATCCAGTAATGCCTCGTAGATGCCCGTTATGTGATGTGAAACTTCAGGATAACTATACTAAGCCCCTTTGTCAGATCTGCACGAACAAGGTGGTGAATAAAGAGCTGCAGGGCCTAGATCTACACAAGATACATTTTATCAGGATTTAACTCCAGATTCTTCCTATACATTTCCATTTCATGACTATCTTAAAGTGGACCAACACCCAGGATTTTGACTATCCTGGGTTTTGGTCCACTTCGGCGGGGTACCCCGATCGGGGGTGCCCCGCTGTGTGAAACCCCCCAGAAACCCCAATAAACTCACCTCTCCCCGCTCCCACGTGACTGCCCGGTCCAATCCCCGCCAACGTCCAGGCGGGGAACAGGAACGTCCAAGCGGCTTCCGCCGCCTCCCTCGCGTCACTTTCGGCGCGCGCGCGCCCGTGCCGGCCATTCACAGACGGCCGGCGCGGGGGGCGCGCACGCCTAGAGGGGCGCGAGGGAGGCGGTGGCGGCGGAAGATAAGGTAGGTGATTTGGGGTGTTTGGGGGGGTTTCACCCCGCGGGACATCCCGATCTCGGATGTCCCGCGGGGTGGGAGGTGATCGGCCCGGGAATCTTATAGATTTCCGGGCCGATCACCTCTCGGTGTTGGTCCACTTTAAAGACATGATTTTGGATCAATGGAGAGAGCCATCTAAAAAGGCTTTTACCTCACGGGGTCTTAAACGCAGATATCCTTTTTCAGAAGAAGATTCTCATCTTTGGGGAAAAATGTCTCAAGTTGGATGCACCTTTTGCCAAAATTTCTAAGGGAGCAGGTTTAGCGTTTGAAGATTTTGGGGTTCTTAATGATCCCTTAGACAAGAAAATGGAATCTCTCCTCTCTAATGTTCTGAGAACCCAATTTGGCTTCCAATTGTGTTATCAGAAATTTGGGGTTCTGCTTACAGCAGCTTAAGGACTCTCTCCAAGAAAGAACTTGTTTGGATAAGATACTTAAGGCTTTGCCCATTCTTTTTTCCGCTACAGCCTTTGTAACGGACACCATGGCTGAGTCGATCAGATTTTCAGCACAGAGTTTAGCTGTGACCAATTCCATACGCAGGACTCTTTGGTTAAAGACCTGGTCTGGTGATATTGGTTCGAAAATGAGGCTTTGTGCGTTGCCCTTCAAGGGCGACTATCTGTTCGGGTCAGATCTTAGCAAGGCGTTAGATTTCACAGCAGACAGGAATAAATGTTTTCCTGTTTCTTCTAGGCCTTCATTTGATCGTATATTTTTTCCTAGGACCTACTTTAGGCGTCCCTTCCCTAATAAGGGAGCACCCAAGAAATCCAGAGCGGCCTCTTCTTCTGTCAGTAGTTCCAGAAGGGGAAAATGTAAAGGTTCCACATTCCTTGGGACCTATCAAGCTAAACCCAAGAAGCAATGACGCCAATGTCATTGGCGCCAGGCTCAAGAGGTATTGCACTGTCTGGCGAGACATGTTGGTATGCCCATTCATTTTAAGAGGTATTACGGAAGGATTCCATATAGATTTTTCGGCTCCAAGGATATTTACCAAGGTTCTAGCAGAGCTTTTGGCTGTCTTAAGGCGCAAAGGAATTTCAGTGATCGCATATTTGGACGATCTTCTGTTGTTCGCCCAATCAAAGGACAGGTTGATGAAGAACCTTCATTTGACTATACACCTTTTGTCTCATGCAGGTTGGATTGTCAATCTCGACAAATCCTCTCTGGTGCCCTCGCAAGTCATGACTTACCTAGGATTCGAGATCAATTCGATCCGACAGGTCATTATTCTTCCTCATCACAAGGTGACGGTCCTACAGAATGCTGTCCGGATGTTATGTTCAGAGGAAATTCCATCAGTAAGACAAGCTATGAGGACTCTTCCTTCCCAGTGGTAAGATGGGGGCAGCTACATTCCAGAGTTCTACAAGAATTTATCCTAAAGAATTGGTACGGCTCCCAGCTGGGTTTGGACCATCAACTACCAATCACAGAAGATGTGATGATTTCACTGGCCTGGTGGTTAAAAGCAGATCGTTTCAGAGAGGGTCTACTTTGGCAGGACCCCAAAGAAATAGTGGTGACGACGGATGCCTCAGCTTGGGGCTGGGGAGCTCATTGCAACGCAAGTACAGTCCAAGGGAAATGGTCGAAGGGCGTGAGTCGGTCCTCATCCAATCTCAGGGAAGTCTTTCAGCAATCCACTTAAAGGGGACTCTGAATCATCTAGCGGATTTCCTAAGCCGGTCACAGATAAGGGAATCAGAGTGGTCCCTAAATCCGGAAGTATTTCAGACAATTTGCAAAATGAGGGGTGTTCCGGAAGTAGACCTATTTGCATCGGCAGAGAATCACAAAGTGAGCAGCTTCTTTTCTCTGAACCCGAGAGATCGGTCATTGGGTGTGGACGCTCTGTCTCAGGCTTGGCATTTCAACCTGGCGTATGCCTTCCCCCCGGTGCGTCGGTTACCATTGGTGTTGAAAAAACTGGTCAAAGAACCAACTACCGTTCTGTTGATAGCTCCGTGGTGGCCAAAGAGATCTTGGTTTTCAACGCTAGTAGAGCTGTCAATACAGGAGCCCTGGGAAATTCCGGTGTCTCCTCTTCTTCTGTCACAAGGTCCAGTCATCTGCCCGAATCCGCAATGGTGGAGATTGACACTTTGGACCCTGAGGTCACCTTGCTGCAAAGGAAGGGATTTTCAGACCCGGTGATTAATACACTGCTCGCAAGTAGGAAGCTGGTTACCAGAAAGATTTACCTTAAAGTTTGGAAAACATTTAAGTCTTGGAAGTTGGAGAATGGTAGGACATCATCCAAAACGCCAGTTATTCTGGACTTTCTCCAAAATTGTGTTAACATGGGCCTTAGCATTAATACACTAAAAGTTCATTTAGCGGCTCTATCAGTCTTTTTGGATAAGAAGCTTTCTTCTATTTCTATAATTAAAAGATTTCTTCTAACAGTCAAACGATCAAAACCGATCCCTTGCAAGATTATCCCACAATGGGATTTGGCGAAGGTTTTATCCATGCTGAGTTCTTCGCCCTTTTATCCTAACAAGAACCTTGACATCAAGCTACTAACTTGGAAAGTGTTATTTTTAGTAGCCATTACCTCAGCTCGAAGGATCAGCGACATTCAAGCGTTATCATGCAGACATCCATTTCTCCAGGTATTTCCGGATCGTGTCGTTTTAAAAGTAGATCCTTGTTATCTTCCGAAGGTGGCCTCAGATTTTCATCAGGAGATTATTATTCCGTCCATCTCAGAAGACGAGCCACAACTGATACCGTTGGATGTTAGGTCCCTTCTGCTACGATATCTTCAGAAAACTAAAGATTTCAGGAAGGATGACAGTTTGTTTATTTTCCTTCTCGGGTTATAGAAAAGGCTTGAAGGTTTCCAAGGTCACGCTTGCAAGATGGATGAAGAATACTATTAAAATGGCTTATGGGGATGTTAACTTGCCCTGCGGTGTTACAGCTCACTCAATAAGAAGTATTTCCACATCTTGGGCAGAGCAAGCTGGGGTCTCTATAGATCAGATCTGCAAGGCGGCTACCTGGACATCAGCTAAGACCTTTGCAAGACATTATCGCTTGGATCTTCTTTCCCAGAAGGATCTTTCCTTTGGCAGAAGTGTTCTTCGCGCTGTACTTCCCACCCTATGAGGTATCTCTCATGCGTATGCTGCCCGAAGGATGTTTTGAGAAAAACCAAGTTAGTTACCTGGTAACTTTTTTTCTAAACATCCGTAAGGGCAGCATACGCCGATCCCTCCCTAGTGTATATATTTGAGGGGTATTGTTTGGTTATGTTATGGTGCGGAGTCGTAGGTCTTGTCTCCTCTTTTTCTTTCAGATCTCTACAACAACTGGTGAAGGGAGGGAGGAGCCAAGACTTTATGCCGGTGGTCATGTGTTCCAGTTGAGGGGAGGAGCCGGAGGTCTCATGCGTATACTGCCCTTACGGATGTTTAGAAAAAAAGTTACCAGGCAACTAAGTTGTTTTTTTTTTTGTAATAGGACAAAGTTCCATATTAAGGCAACAGGTATATGGCAGAATAAATCCAGACCCCCCTTCAAAGCCTGCTCAGGCATGAAGGGACGCCCCCGCACTTGCAGGTGTGGGAGGAAAGCTTCTGCATTTGGCTCATATTTGGAGGCTTCATATAACAGATATTTGGATACAGGAAGTTGTATCCTCAGGTTACAAAATCAAATTGGGAGCCATACCTCCTTGTAGATTCTCTTGGTCAGGGGTATCCCAAATTCGCAGAAAGCAGAAGCATTGAGATCTGCCGTATTTCACCTTTTTAGAGATTGGAGTTATATATATATATATATGTAATTATATTCTACATTATCTACATTGCTGTAGGTGGCCTACATCTTCAGTTTGTGGCGTTACCCTTCGGTCTATCAGCACCAGTGGTGTTTACCAAGGTGTTGGCAGGTCTCATGTTCTCTCTAAGAAGTCAGGGTATACATATAATCCCTTACTTAGACTATCGGTTGATATGGGCCCCATCATGTCAGGGGGCCCAGAAGGATACACAGACTGTCTGATCGACATTAGATAACTATCCAGTCAAATTCTTAAGTCAGATATCATTTCATAGCCTCAAGAGTTATTCTTTTCTGGGAATGTCATTAGACACCAGGCAAAAGTGTTTTTACAACACAGAGAACTCTTACTCCAGGCCAGGGTACAGGGTCTTTTTTCTTGCCCTTACCCGACGATTCATCAAAGAATATGTCTGTGGGGCCTGATGGTATCTTGCTTTGAGTCCGTACCTTTTGCACTGTCTGACACAAGGCCCCTGCAGATGGAATTGCTCACAATCTCGGATCACAGGGAACCCACACACTCTAGATCACTCTTTTTGCATGACAGTCAACAAGGCAGTCTCTAGCCTGGACCTCAGCCTCTTTGGACTGGCAAATCCTTCCTTCCAGTATAGTGGAAGATCATCACCATGGATGCCAGTCTATCTGGCTCATGGAGTGTCATGGAGTCGCAAACGATCCAGGAATAATGGAGTCCGAAGGAGAGCAGACTGTCCATAAATATCCTGGAACTGTGAGTGATTCGATTGTATTTCAGACATTGGACATCCCATCTGAAGGGGCATCCCGTCTGGATTCAAACGAGAAACCGGTTTCATGTCTCTTGGTGGTACACATACCTGGAGTGGCCAACTTGTAGGCCGATCATCTCAGCAGAACGGTCCTGCATCAGAGGGAATAGTCTCTTAGCCAGAGGGTTATTCTTGGTGTGCCACACACCCCGCTTCACTTTTAAATATTCATCCATTATTGGGTTAATCCACCACAGGTGACGTAGTGCAGAGAGGAAGTCTTGTAACGAGCCCCCTTCCGGCCTATATATACCTGGTACCTCCCTTCAATCACCAGTATTTTTCTCTCTGCTTGCTGACAAGTCAGAAGATGGAAGTCTCCTGCTTACAGGTAGGCCGGGGTATTCTTACCCCGCCACCCCCCTTTTTGGTCTATTTCTGCCCGGTTTGAGTTTGTATACCTTTTTATGGTGGATTGGAAGCCTCCTAGCCTAGGCTGCTCACTGGGCAATTGGTAGACGGCACTATAGGTGCCTAGGAGCTTATCTCCTCCGCTCGACCCCCTCTTTTGGGGGCAATGCGGCTATCCGGCATGGTGATCCGGAAATGGGATGCCCCTGTCCCGAGGGTCCCCTTAGCCCCTTACTCTCCCGTTACGGTCCCTTCTCCCTTCACTATGGGGGGGGGGGGGGGGTTAGAGGGTTGTGTATTATGTATAGTGTTTTCACTGTATTGCTGTCTTTTACATGTGTGTGTTTCACTTTGTGCACATAAACAGACTGCGCAGCATGGTGCGCTTAGTCTGTTATGCTGGAGCTTCGGGCAGATCCTCTAAGAGATTCAACAGTGGCCAGTGTGTTGGTCAGCTTTATGGGGGCGGGTGCAGCGGACCGCGCTCAGCAGTTGGGCTTGCCGCCTCAGTCTGCGGCCCCTCCCGCCTCCCTTCTTCCCCGCTGTCTCCGTGCGGCAGCCTGTGTGGCTGCGCTTATGCTTCTCCTCCCCCTCCTCCGCCGCCTGGCTGTGCGTGCACCAGCGCAGCTGGTGGCAATCCCTTAATGAATGGGCGCACACGAGGACGCTTCTGACCGGGTTGTTGGGGGCGGCTCCCTGTGACGCGGGGGGGGCATGGCGCCGGCGGTAGCGTCGCTCGGCGGCCCCGGCCTCGCTTCCTTCCTGTCTCTGTTAAAGAGGTCACGTGGGGGGGGGGGGGGCGCGTGTCGCAGCACATGTGTTTTGTTTATCTTGCTGCTGCTACATTGTCCCTCCGGTCCTGCGTTTGGCCTGTCAGGTAAGCGGCCCCGCTTTGGTGGGGCCGAGAGTGGGATTTCTTTTTGTCCTTATTCTCTTGTTATGGGGGCAAGCTTTTAAGGAGGCACTCTTATCATTTATTATTGTTTGGTATTATGATTGTGCATAAGACATGCTGCATGTGTTACACTCATATGGGGATCTGATGGTTTGTTTCTTTCCTTTCAGATCCTGGGATGCCTGATTATAGCGGCCCTCCGGCTCTATGTTGCCTGGCTAGTGTTTTTTTAGAGAAAAGAAAAAGGGGGATATTTTTTATAAAGTTTACACAATATATATATATATATATATATATATATATATATATATATATATATATATATATATATATATATATATATGAGAGAGAGAGATTATTGAGGGGGACCTTTTCTTAAAAAAAAAAAAAATAAATAAAAGTATTTATATAACAAAAACCCTCCCTTCCGGGACATTTTCTATAAGGGGGCATCCCGGGTTGGCTTATGCCTTAAAAATCCCAGTAATTGCGATACTATAAATCACCAATATGGAGGCTTCCGTTACTACCGGAAACGACTCGTCAGAGCCGTCCAGGGGGTGTGTAAAATGTGGGGCTGTGCTCCCGGCTGATGATGTCTTTATTTGCATTCCTTGTGCAAAGCAGAGTATTGCGCGCCAGTCTGTTGATCCGACTGCTGGCCCGTCGCAACTTCCATCATCTCCTGCCTCTCCCTCCCTGTTCCGGACCCTGCATGACACTGTCAAAAGTGGGGATTCGCAATCCGAGGTGGCGGCAAGGTTGGCCAGCCTTCGGAAAGTATTGCCCGTTAAAGCAGGGTTGAAGGCCCCTGCAAAACGGAAGCGCCTGACTCCGGTATCTTCAGCTCCACAGGACGAATTATGTGAGCCTGTGGAATGGTCCGAGGGCCACCCGGATGAGGAGGAATTCCTCTTGGAGTCAGATGAGCCGGCAGATCAGCTTGAGGCTGATGCGATTGGTCGGCGGGGGTTGCCCTTGACACCCCCTCCATTCTGGCTCAAATGTTTGAAATTTTGAATTTAGATCCGCCTGAGGCTGTCACCCTGCCAAGGGGCCAGTTGTTTAAAGAGCCTCAGCCGCGTTGGGTTTTTCCCAGACAGCACCACTTTGAAAGGGTGGTCTTTAAGGAATGGGAACATCCCACGCGGTTATCTGGAATCCCTTCCAGTTGGGAAAGGCGTTATCCCTTTCCGCCAGAATTGGTGAAGCTTTGGTCCATTCCTCCTGAAGTCGATACCCCTGTGCTAGGGCTCTCCAGCACGGCTATGGTACAGTCTGCTGAGACCACTGTCCCTAAAAATGGGGAGGATCGTCGGATTGACCAGTATGCTCGCCATGGTTTTATTTATGCTGGGTCAACAATGCGCCCGGTGTGCGCTTCGGCCCTTCTTCTATTGGCGGTCAGATCTGTAATCCAGGGGCTATACGAGGATCTCGATCCCGCTTGTAATGAGTTCGCTGCGCTTAAGCAGTGTGAATCGTTTGTCTCCTACGTTCTATCCGCTCAGGACAATGCACTGGCTATGAGTAGCAAGACAGCGGCAATGCTGGTGGCCATTCGTCAGTCTGTATGGCTGCGACAGTGGTCGGCGGATTCAGCTTCTAAAAAGGTGCTCACAGCTCTCTGCGTCTGTTTGGGGAGAGAATTGATTCTGTCGCGAAAGGTGGTAAGATGCCACAACGCAGGAGGCCTCAACGCCCCTTTAGGGGGGCAGGTTCTGGTAGGCCTTCTTTTCGAGGATACAGAGCGGGTAGGGGGGCTTCCCTTCCTTCTACCAGTCGTACAGGTTGGACTCCCGTGGCCGTCCCGCCCAGTCCTGGGGCTCCAAGCCCAAACCTGCCGGTAAGCCCGCTCAGCAATGAGGGGCTGCCCTCACCCGTGCGGGTGGGGGACGATTACGACACTTCCCCCAGGTTTGGAACCGGGAAGTTCCGGACAGATGGATTCAGGAGATAGTGTCGTCCGGTTACAAGCTGGAATTCGAGTCTCGCCCTCCTTCACGGTTCTTTCGGTCTCGGGTGCCCATCGATCCTTTCGCCGCACAGGGGCTCCTGGCGTCGGTAAAGAATCTACTAGAGATGGCGGTCATCCGGCCGGTGCCGCGCTTAGAGATGGGCCTCGGTTTCTACTCCAATCTGTTCGCAGTCCCCAAGAAAGATGGGTCAGTTCGTCCCGTCTTGGACCTGAAGTTACTCAACAGGTTCATCCGGTTTCGGAGGTTTCGCATGGAAACCTTGCGTACTGCCGTCGGCTCTCTTCGGCAAGGGGACTTCATGACGTCCATAGACATCAAGGATGCTTACCTTCATGTTCCCATCTGCCACGCTCATCGTTTTCTTCGATTCGTGGTGAAGGATCAGCATTATCAATTCGTGGCACTTCCGTTTGGCCTTACCTCAGCTCCAAGAGTGTTCCCCAAGGTGCTGGCAGGGGTCATGGCCATTTTCAGATCTCGGGGCATTCGTGTCGTGCCTTATTTGGACGACCTTCTCATCATGGCTCCGTCGCTCAATCAATCAGAGACAGACACCAGCATGGTGGTCTCCACGCTGGAAAGCTTTGGTTGGGTGATCAACTTCCCCAAGTCCTCCCTCGCTCCGGCCAGGGTAGTGTCCTTCCTGGGGATGCAGTTGGACTCTCATCAGCACAGAGTGTTTCTTCCCCAGTCCAAAATTCATCTGATTCAGGAGTTGGCTCGGGTCCTACTCTCCAATCCTCGGCCGTCCATCCGTCTGGGGATGAGGCTGGTAGGGTTGATGGTTGCCTCCTTCGAGGCAGTTCCTTTTGCTCAATTCCACACGAGGACGCTTCAGCTTTATCTGTTGGCGTCTTGGGACCGACGGCCTCGGTCGCTGGATCAGCCCTTCCAGTTGTCCTCCCGGGTCCGGCAGTCCCTCCAGTGGTGGTTGGTCTCGACCAATCTCGTAAAGGGCAGGTCTTTCCTGACCCCTCTTTGGGAAATTGTCACCACGGACGCCAGTCTGACGGGATGGGGCGGATTCTGGAAGGAGCTGCAGTTCCAGGGGCAATGGGGACCTCAGGAGGCCCACTTACCCATCAATATTCTGGAACTGAGAGCCATCCGTCAGGTGCTTGCTCTCCTGACTCAGCACGTCCTGGGCCTTCCGGTCCAGGTGCGTTCAGACAATCGAACAGCGGTTGCTTACATCAATCATCAGGGAGGGACTCGCAGCCTGAGTGCTCTCAGGGAGGTGTCCCTGATCCTGACCTGGGCAGAGGCCCATGTTCCTTGTCTCACGACGGTATACATTCCGGGAGTGGAGAACCAGGAAGCGGACCGGTTGAGCAGGGGCTCTCCCCGTCTGGGAGAATGGGCTCTCCATCCTCGGGTGTTTCGCTCACTATGTCTCCGATGGGGGACACCGGAGGTGGACCTGTTTGCCTCTCGTCACAATCGCAGGCTCCCGATCTTCGTGTCGCTCTCCCAGGATCCTCTGGCTCTGGCAGTGGACGCCATGTCCCTGAGCCGGGGGGATCTGGGATTTCTGTACCTGTTTCCTCCGATACCCATGCTAGGCAGGGTGCTTCGGAAGTTGGCTCTGGAAAGGGTGTCCGCCGTTCTCGTGGCCCCAAGGTGGCCAAGGCGAGTGTGGTTCGCAGACATCGTTCGGCTGGCAGTGGACCAAGTCGTTCTGCCTCTTCGGCCCGATCTGCTCACTCAGGGTCGATTGTGTTACCCCAATTTACCAGCGCTAGGTTTGACGGCCTGGCTGCTGAGACCTCCATCCTGAAGGAGGAGGGTCTTTCTGACTCAGTCGTTAAGTCTTCTTCTATCATCTACTATAGGACTTGGAAAGCCTATATCGCTTGGTGCGAGTTAAGATCTTTTCCTTATAGGGTCTTTTAGGTCTCCAGGATTCTAGAGTTTTTACAATCAGGGCTGGACTCTGGTCTCCAGCTAAGTACGTTGAAAGGGCAGGTCTCTGCCTTATCTATCTTTTTTCAGAAGCGTGTTGCGCTTAAACCTTATTCCAGGGGGTTACGCATGTGCGGCCTCCCAGGAAACCATTACTCCCGGTTTGGGATTTGAATTTGGTTCTTTCTGCTCTTCAGGCTCCTCCTTTTGAGCCTTTGCAAGATATTGCTTTGTCTACCCTGACTCAGAAGATTGTCTTCTTGGTAGCTATCACTTCGGTCCGGCGTGTCTCAGAGTTGGCGGCCTTAACTATCCAGGCGCCTTACTTTGAGAGGCATCAGGATAAAGTGGTTTTTCGGTTCAAGCCAGACTTTCTTCCCAAGGTTGTTTCTGCTTTTCATTTGAACCAAGACATTGTTCTGCCCTCCTTATGTCCTAATCCTAAGAATGACAAAGAGAGGGTGTTGCATTGCTTGTATGTAGTACGCTGTGTTAAGTACTACTTGATTATCACGTCTCCTTTTCGTAGGACGGATTCCTTTTTTGTTGTGCCCCATGGGCCTAAGAAGGGTTTGGCTCCAGCCAAATCTGCCATTAGCAAGTGGATACGTCAGGCCGTTACTGCGGCCAATTCTGCGAAGGGGAAAGTTCCCCCTTTTCGTATCACTGCTCATTCTACTCGCGCCATTGGGGCGTCTTGGGCTTTTCAGCACCAAGCTTCTGTTGAACAAGTTTGTAAGGCCGCCACTTGGTCTTCTGTTCATACTTTTCTAAGTTTTACAAAGTTGATGTGCGAGCCTCAGCGGATGCTGTTTTTGGCCGCAAGGTTCTGCAGACTGCAGTCATTTAAGTTATGCTTCACCTGGCCTTTAGTTGCCCAGCCCTCGAGGACACTGCTTTTGGATGTCCCAATAATGGATGAATATTTAAAAGTGAAGCGGGGTGTGTGGCACACCAAGAATAATACCATTTTGTGAGTACTCACCTGAAAAATGGGTATTGTTGGTGTGCCACACACCCCGCTTCACTCCCACCCTTTTTTTCGGTAGTTCCGAAGCCTTTATATGGTGAAGCTTTTTTTTTTATATCAAATTTGATTTTGAGGTTACTGGTGGAATACTGGTACCTTGTCTTTCTGCTTTTCAAATATACTGGTGATTGAAGGGAGGTACCAGGTATATATCGGCCGGAAGGGGGCTCGTTACAAGACTTCCTCTCTGCACTACGTCACCTGCGGTGGATTAACCCAATAATGGATGAATATTTAAAAGTGAAGCGGGGTGTGTGGCACACCAACAATACCCATTTTTCAGGTGAGTTATCACAAAATGGTATTTTTCAATCCCTATGCTTGTGCTGGGGATCCCAGACGTAGATCTCTTGCATCACGGCTCAGTCGGAAGGTCCGAAGTTGGTCTCCGCCCAGGGATCCTCTAACAATAGCAACAGATGTCCTGACTCTTCAGTGGTCTGCATTCAAGCTTCTTTATGCATTTCCCTCCGATTTCACTCCTGGGTCAAGTACTAAAAAAGGTTTAGCTCACAAGGGAGTCCCAACCATTCTGGTGGCTCCTCAGTGACAAGAAGCTGGTTTTCAGACATAGTAGGGATGTCAGAGGGCAACTTGTGGATGTGACGATCCAGATCTTCTCACACAGGGGACTCTAAGGCATCCCAAATCACAAGTTCTGGCTTTGAAGACCTGGCTATTGAATCCTTTGGCAGAGAAAAAAACCCTTTCTTCCAAGATAGTCATCCAGACTATGATTCAGGCCAGGAAGAAATCTTTATCAAGTGATCTACTAGAGTCTGGCCAGCATTTATCGCTTGGTGCGAATCCAGGGGTTCGCTTGTAGTACTGTTCTGTTTACAGAATATATTTATTTTTTGCAGAAGTCTTGATGAAGGTCTTTAATTGCAGAATAGAAGACAAATATCTGCTATCTATCTTCTTTTAGAAACCCATAGCTGAGGCTAATTTTGAAAGTACCACTGTGTACTTTTCCAGAGGCCTTTGCAGGCATCGAAGAAATCGGGCGACGCTCTCTACCATACCAGATCCGGACGGCCCAGATGTCTCAGTCATGGTGAAGTCAGTCTATTATCCACAAGGGCCTAAGGCCAAAGTAACACAATTCTGTGATACTCACCTGTAGAATTGGTTTTTCTGTTAATCCATTCCAGGCCGTCCTTAATCATTACAATCGGTAATTCCTGCCCAGAGGGCGTAAACTGCAAGATAAACAAAAAGGTGTGGCCCCTCCCGGCCCCATAAGTAGCAGCTGCCTCTAATCAAGACCAGAAATAAAAAGCAGTAAATCATATAGCAAAAGCAAGACCAGGAGGCCCAAGTCTAGGAGACATGTTACCTCTCACCAAACTCCGCTTTCTCTCGAAAAATTTCTCCTCTTTTCTTTTTCTTTTCATTTAACAATGCCAAATGGAATAAACACCATAAAAAAAGCATCAAGGATATGATGAACCCCAAAAAGGGGCGGGCCGGACGGCTGGAATGGATTAACAGAAAAAACAATTCTACAGAGTATCACAGAATTGTGTTTTTTCTTCCAATCCATTCCAGGCCGTCCTTAATCATTACAATTGGGACATCCAAAAGCAGTGCCTAATATGGGTGGGATCCCCCAACGCGGAACAGCAGGTAGTTTACTTCACTACCACCTGAAGTACTTTTCGACCAAATACAGCATCAGCTGAGGCCCTAACACCTACCTTGTAAAATTTGGTAAATGTATGAACCGAAGCCAAGTGGCAGCTTTACAAACCTGTTCCACCGAGGCCTGATGCTGAAAGGCCCAGGAAGCACCAATGGCCCTAGTGAAAAGAGCTGTGACCCAAACAAGGGGCTCCTTCCCCTTGGCAGAATAGACTCTTAACACCGTCTAATCCATCGACTGATGGAAGACCTTTCAGTGGACCCTCGGGTATGACATAAGAAGTCCAAACTATGGAAAGATTGTGTAGTAGTGAGATAATACCTTAGTGCTCTCACTACATCCAAACAGTGAAGAACACCCCTTCCTTATCAGACACTGGAGCAGGACATAAGGAAGGCAAAACCATCTCTTCATTAAAATGAAAAGATACCTTTAGGAAGAAAATCTTAAAACACTTAATAAATAAGGAGGCTTACCGATAAGCTGCTAATTCTGAAACCCACCTGCTGAGGTGATTGCCACTAAAAGATAACCATAAGCGCCCTTAGACTTAATGACTCATCTACCATGGTTCAAAAAGGAAGACCCTGAAAAACAAGTTCAGGTCCCAAGCAGGCAGAAGTGGCCTATAAGGAGGCCGCACATGAGCGTTCTGATAAAAACAGGGCTTACTGCTCCTCCGGCAGCTCCACCTTGTTCTAAATAATCCAGGTTTATTTCCTTCTGGAAATGGCGTAGAAATTGGCCAGCTTGTAAAAGCCACTGCTTCCAATCTGAGGGTCCCAAATATCCTCAGTCTCAAGATCTTTAAAGGATTCTAGGATGCGGAAACATTTTGTTTCCATGGAGTCTTCTGATTTCGAGGAGGATATTTATGCTGCCATAGACTCTCGGGAAGATTCTTAGGTGGGGCAGCTCTCATCCATTAGGGTATTCGGATTCTGGTTCTTCTGAATAGGGGTCCCAAGAAGCAGATAGATAATCTGATTTCCACTATTCTCGAGGTTTTGGGGTATCGCAGCTCCTAGAGCTCCTTAAAGAAGAAAGGAGATCATACAGATCCGACAAGCGGAAGCGGCTGCTTGCGACAAGCGGAAGCGGCTGTTTGCTGAGCAGTCTCACTTTACAGGCTTATCCAAAAGGAATAGGAAAAGCCGGACAAGCTCCCCACCAGCCCTGAATACTAAATACCCGTTTCCCACAGACCTAATTAAGTTATGGTCTTTTCCTAAGTGCCTGGATCAGGTATCCAGGCATGCCTTTCCATGGTTGGGTCGGCCTTGCGGCCAGCCTGCACCCTGGACATGGCAAGCAATAAATTTAAAACGGTTGATTCTTAACTTTGGGCTGGTTCCTCCTGTGATTTATGCTGTCAGTTAATAAAGTCCAGCAAGGTAGTCTACAAGTACGTCATCTCTTCAATAGAGGATATTGTCAGACTAAATGCCAAGGGTTTAGTCCTGCTGGTGGCTCAGAGGCATTCTATATGGGTTAAGCAATAGGCGGCCGACCTGACTCCCTGTGCCAGGACTTCCTTTTTTGGGAGGTCGTTTGGGGAGCAATTTTGGATGATATTGTGCAGGGGGCATGTCTACTTGACTCCCGCAAAAGAGGTGGTCTCTCTTCATGTCCCACCACAATCAGGAAATTCCAAGATTTATCTCGCAGTCCAAGGACCCTCTGACTATAGCAGTAGATGCGTGTAGATACTCGAATACTAAAGAAAAAAGCTCGCCCGTTGGCCAAGGAGAAATTGGTTTCCAGACATAGTAAGAATGTCAGAAGGCGACCACTGGCGGCTGCCCGGCGATCAAGATCTCCTAACAGTGGTAAGTACAGAACAGTTTACGAGTTCTGTATTTTACTGCCTGGCTATTGACACATCCATCCTGGCAGAAAGAGATTTATCTGCAAGAGTCATCAGGACAAGATTCGAGCCCGAAAGCAGACTTCGTCAAAGATTTATCACAGAGTATGACAGATCTTTATCGCTTGGTGCAAATCCTGGGGGTCACCCATGTGCGACCTCCCCGAAAGCCTCTTCTGCCTGTTTGGGACCTGAATTAGTCTTATCGGTCCTCTGGGTCCTCCCTTGAACGGCTGGTAGAGGTTTCACTGGGTTTGATGACACTTAAAGAGGACCAACACCCAGGGGTGATCGGCCCGGAAATCTATAAGATTCCCGGGCCGATCACCTCCCACACCGCTGGACATCCGAGATCGGGATGTCCCGCGGGGTGAAACCCCCCCAAACACCCCAAATCCACTTACCTTGTCTCCCTCGCGCCCCTCTAGACGTGCGCGCGCGTCAAGAGTCCGCGGCTGTCAGACCGCTTGTCTGTCGGCGTGGGGAGAGGTGAGTTTTTTGGGTGATCGGGGGGGTTTCACACAGCGGGGCACCCCGATCGGGGGTGCCCCACCGAAGTGGACCAAGACCCAGGATAGTCAAAATCCTGGGTGTTGGTCCACTTTAAGGACAACTTCCTAGTGGCAATTACCTCTGTGCAGGGGGTTTCTTAATTGGCAGACTTATCGGTTAAGCCTCCTTACTTAGTCCTACACAAGGACAAAGCTGTCTCCCATATTTAACAGGGTTTTCTTCCTAAAGTGGTTTCCCTCTCCCATCTTAACAAAGAGGTGGTTTTGCTCTCTTATGCCCTACTCCCGTTAGCCATAAGGAGTCCTCCACTCCCTGGACATAGTGGAGAAAGGAGAACTCCTTTTCGGGTTATGGTCCATTCTACCGGAGCTATCGGAGCTTCCTGGGTTTTTTTAGCACCAGTTTTCAATAGAGCAGGTCTGCAAGGCTGCTACCTGGTCTTCAGTTCATACATTTACCAAATTTTAGTCTTTTTTTTTTTTTTTTTTTTTTTTTTTTTTTTTTTGAGCCTCAGCGGATGCTGTCTTTGGTAGAAAGGCATTACAAGCGGTAGTAGGCCTGGGTTGAGGGCACTGCTTTTGGAGGACCCATTCGTTACTGATTCAGTGATGCCCTGGAGTGGAATATGAGAGAGAGAGTACAAATCTTTGATTCTCACATCCTAGAATTTCTCTTTTCCACCTCAGGGCGTCATGGCTACCCTATCTGCCAGGCTACTATATCCATTGTCATAGTCCTGTATTGCTTGCATATACAGTATTTTCATTATTAGCCAAAAAAATAGGAGGAGAGAAGTTCTATCGTGTCTCCTGGTTTTCTAACTAAACACGGGATCTCTTAAGGATGCCTTCATCCTCTGGGGCAGCTGTATCTACTGCTTTTCAGTGACTGGATTGCGGAGAGCAGCCGGAAGTATATATGAGCCAGGAGGAACCACACCTTTTTATCTTGAAGTCCTGCTCTTTGGATGAGTTAACTCATTCGTTTCTGATTCAGTGACGCCCTGGAGTGGAAGAAGAGAGAAATCAATTCTACGGGTGAAAATCACAGAATTGTATTTTTAGACTCCTTGGCTGGGCTACACAAGTTTTGAGTTGTATTCCTCTCTTAGAGTAGGGAACGCGCACTGGGTAGGGGAGGTAGGTGCTGAGGGGAAAGCTGTCCTGCACGAGGATGGCTTAGCATAAACTCTACAGGCAGAAATGGGAAACTATATTTTGGTGGGGGGGGGGGGGGGGCTGGCTGGCTATGTACTTGAAATTGGTCCCCATATGCCACATATTCATATGCCCATATTCACATACCCTGCCCTGGCTACAGGTAAAGGCCCCCATAGAAATCATCACAACTTGTTCGTGATAGACAAGTGCATGAAAAGGAGTGCTTACCAAACTCCATTATACTAGATAGGTAGGTAGGTTTGTCCACTGTTCTAAGGGGTCTGGGATGGAGACTTCTGATCAAGCTCCTTGCACTTTCTATGTAGTGTTAAAGTCTAAATCCTACAGATGGACCAAAGTCTGGGATTTCCCCCGGGGCGATTTGGGATGCACAGCTGTGGAAAACCTTGCCATTCGCCTGCTCTCCTTTCCAACAAGCCCACAGTGCATGTGTGACTTTTCTCCAATCGGCTTCTCTGGCCACATATAATGTACAGCTGGAGAAACAGAAGGGAGTCCTAGCCACACACCCAATCGGCGCATGGAACCCCGGCATCCCCTAAATGTGGGGGGCCACACCAGCCATTCAGTTGCAAAAGATGCAAGAGATGCCGTCAGCGGCGTGGGCTGGTTGGAAAGGTAAGAAAAGGGCGAGTATCACGCAGCAGGGCATCCCAAACTGTGGGGGTGAACCAAAACTGGGGATAGTGAAATTTAAAGTGGTGCCCTTTAAATGTCTCTTCCAGTCCAATCTAGGAAACAGACATAGGGCTCGATTCAACAAAGGTCGAAAATGGATTTTTCGTGTGTTTTGTGCTTAAAAAGTTGTGATTTTGCGATCGTTTTTTTTAAGAGCGTTTCAGCAACCTGGAACCATTGTAAAACACGAGTCACTTGAATTAAATTCGATTGCGATTGTAAAAGTGCGAAATAAATTAGTGGATCGAAAAATTTACTACTGCATTTTGCAATTCGAAAATTTTACTACTGATTCAGGTGGACTTGATGAGCCACACACATGATATTAGAGTGTTTCACACTAGTTTTTTGATGCAGCTTTCAGCAGGAGAAAACTCATTTTGCTCTTTCTCACAATGGAGCCCTTTTACTTTCTTTGCAATGGTAGGTAACTCTAATAGTAGTAAAAAATTCAATTCATAAGAGAAAAGCCTGAGAATTCCACTGTTGTGAATCACTAATTAGGAAGACAATGAAAGCCAATGGCACCTTTTTACTCCTGAAAAAAAATATTGAACTTTTTACACCTTTTTACTGGTAGTAAAAAGTTTCATTGACTTTCAGTGTATTCCTATCTGGTAATTCGGTAACAATTTTCAGGCTTTTTTCTCATGAATTAAATTTTTTACTACCATGAGAGTTTTTTTCAATGATTTGTGAATCAAGGCCATTGACTTTGAACATATTGCAGATGATGTGGCGCAGAGAAGGTGCAGACTACCCATTCCCAAGTATTTTTGGACACGTTTGGATGCGGATCAGCTGCCAGATCAAGCACTTTTCCAGCTTACTAGGCTAAATTGTGCAGCTCTTTAGCCTGCTGCATCCATATTTGGCACCATTAACTGGTAGAGGACCTTTGGGTTTTTACACTGCAGGGCACCAAAACACAGAATAGTCAAAATGCTGGGTTTTGGTCCATGTTATAGTGTAAGCATAAGAATGGCGTACCATGAGGTTAAAGCTAGCAAAGAGCTGCACCCAGGGACACGTGGTGCTATGTGAGCAAGCTTTGTATAGAAAACAATGGCCACATTTCTGAATTAAAGGAAACATTTTTAATGCAGGTCCCTGGCAATCCAACCAAACCCCCCCAAAAAAACTACATACATGCCTCTTACAAATATTACTGTTTAATTAGTACTTCCACTACAGCATACTTTGCCTCTGTATTACATGTATCCACAATGTTACAAATATTACTGTTTAATTAGTACTTCCACTACAGCATACCTTGCCTCTTTATTACATGTATAAAAAATTATGCATTTACATTTACCCATTAAAAAGCCTTACAACACCATGCAGCAGTCAGAAAACAATACTAAACAATAGAGAAAAAATTTGAGTACATTTTCCAACAATTTTCGCTTGCGACCTTTTTTACGAGCATTTTGAAAATTTTACGAGTGATTCGAAAATTTTACGATTGCATTTTCGAGTGCACGTATTTAATTCAACCCCTTTTTTGAATCACTCGAAAAAGTTAAAAATTTACGCATGCGATACGGTTTTTCGAGTGACACGAATTTATTTCTACCTTTATTAAATCGAGCCCATAGTATGCAGATACTCATAGTATACCAATAATCTTATCTGTATTGTATATCCATGTCCTAGAATGGGTATGAAGGTAAATACATTTTTCAAATTATTTTTTGGTCTAGATTGCACTAGCCATTCATACTGCTGCATAGAAGGGCAGCAGAGCCAGCAAAATTACATAGTTATTTCCATTAATTTGCAGTTGTAAGTTTCAGAATTATTTACAGCTTTTAATCTATTTTAGATACCCTGAAAAAATTCCTGATGTTCCTGGAGGAAATTGACAACCCCGATGGAAAATGGCAGTGGAAAATCCATTGTAAATTTCAGAAGAAGCTAAAGGAATTGGCAAGGTAATTTGCCATTTCAGAAAATTGTTTTATATGGCTTTCTACTTGTTACTGAACTGCGCTTTTGCTTTGATGGCTAGAGACCTGGGCAGGGAATAACTTAACATAGGTTCTCATTTAGGATGAAGGTCTGGTTTGTTTCCCCCACCCTGTACATACAGATTGCCCACCTAAAAAAATCATCCTAGCTGCATCTACTGAATTTTCTGAGCCTTTAAACATCCAAGATGGTGGCCCATGGGGGTCTCAGGCTGCCTGCAGACAGAAAGTGTCTTCTGACCATGCCCGCTCTGGGAATGCTGTTCTTTGCCTGACCCCCAGCTCTGCTCTGTC